>VDFB02270651.1:813329883-813394159 GCA_007258455.2 Sequoia sempervirens | reverse complement strand
AATGCATTACTTTGATAAATTTTGATTAAGATAGTCCACATAGAATTGAATTCAATGCTTTGGCATTATTTTCTCTTTCTTTCTTTCCTATCAAACCCATTGGAGGAGATGATGGTGCAATATAACCATCCACAATTGATTTCCTAATGTCAAATACAAGTACCATTAAGTAGGTTCACATTCTTATTCTCTAGAAGGCATAATTTTTCCCATCAAACAATGTAGCCCTATTAAAGGAGAATTATTCTATTTTCCATGTGTTATTTGAAGAACTTCCTTCAAATGGTTAAACTATATGAAGGAACCCGCTTTGATACCAATTGATGAAACACACTCTTATACTTAGAGGGGCAGTGATCATAAAATCTAGTCTTTAACTTTTCAATTAAAAACCACAATAATATCAATTGCACCACATAAAATTTAAATAAGATGAGAAAAAAAAAATTAAATAGAAACCCTTTTAGGAGAAGAGCACAAAAAATACTACTTATATAAAATTCTTCTTACAAACTTTGTAGGCACCAACCTACATGAAACACCAATTCCAACTTATATTTGTTGGAACCAAACCACTGGATACACCAATCCCCACAACTAAGCACCAAAATAGTAAGAGACAACAAAATATTCTATGCTAAGGCACCAACCTCTACAAATCTGCTCAAAATATCTTCTCAAATCTTCTAAGACATTCTTCATAATTTTTCTCATAAAAGTATTCAATAATTTTCTCACAAATCTCCTTCATATTTGCTTAGAAATTTGATTTTAATATACTCCAATATGCTTAAAATTATTCTCTAATATGCTTCATAAATCTACACTAATAGTTTGATTTTGATTGCTTCAGATCTACTTATGTATGGATAGATAATCGTGAATTTATTTCCTTGACAACACCTCTCAAACTCATCATTATATCTTCTCCAAGGGGGTTGATTTCAAGAAAAGGCATGATCATTTACAATGGTAAAAAATTATTTTATATTTGTCTTTTTATCACAACCTTGGGTGATAGACATTAGTCAACCCAATCTGATTTTGAATTTATTTTTAATTATTCATTCTCATTCACCCAATGTTGGGTGATTAGTCAAGGAAGGATGGCCTCATAAAAAATAAAGCTTTGTTTATTATTTTTATTTAATTTAAATTCATTATTTGGACACCAAAATGGGATAACCCAAAGTGGATAAAAATAATTAATTTAATTCCAACTTGTAAGGTATAGGAAGCTTCCATATAATATTATCTCCCTAGCACATTCTCAAAGAAAAAAAATTAATGAGGGTCTTCCTTGAGTGATGATCACTGGCCTTTGGCCTTTGATTTTCTCTAGAAATCATGATCCAATAATGAACCAAAAATATCCTTTGACATCAATGACAATAATCCAATAACTATAACATAAGAAATAAGTTTTCAATGTCCTTCATTTGAAATGAGTTCTATGTAGTGTAAATGAGGAATTTAGCTCACTTTTCTTGCAAAGCCCCTTTTTTGTGGATATTTGAATGCAATAATGGAAAATTTGGAACCAACCCCTTGTCCATGTTACTTCTCTACCTAATTTTTAGTCTAGTTTGGTATTTCCTCTTAATATTTCTTTTTTCCTCTTGATGGCTTGGTATATTGGTCCCACATATACCTTTTTGCAAATTTGGTTTGATAAAATTCATTAGATTTTCTAATGTTACTAGTATATTTAGGTAGGTTTGAGAAAAGATTTTTGACTCAGTTAAAGAAAATTTGGTGAATTAGTAAGTCATATCTACTTTAGATATTCAGTTATTGAAGCAATTATATTTGTGTAATTTTGTTAACGTCTTAGTCTATTCTAGATTTGGAAGTAAAACTTCTACTAAGGTGAATAGAGCAAGAAAATGGTATCCTCCTTGATTGATATTTTTGAAAATTAATATTGATGGTTCTTCTTTAGGGAATCTATGTTCAACTAGGATAAAATGGTTTGGATGTTATAGTGATAGTCTCATTTTCTTTCTTTCTTCTACTATGATATTTGGCACTAATAATCAAATGGAGGCCTAGAATACCCTAGTGGTACTTGAGAATATTTGTGAATTGGGTTGGGAAAACATTATTTTTGAGATGGATTTCATGATCTTGGTATCTCTTATGAATAAAGTGATGCTTCATGAATCTTCTTGGAGGCTCACAACACTAGAAAAGTAGATTATTTTCTTACACCAAGTTTTGATTCCATTTTTTTTGTCCATAGTCCCAGAGAATAAAATACTATTGTGGATTTAGCCAAATGGACCTTTGATGTTGATCCCAATTGAGTGTCATGGAATGGGAGTCCTATCTACTAACAAGTGTTCATAGTTTCTTGTTCCTTCTTTCTTTTTCTTCTTTGAGATTATATATTTTTCTGGATTCTTAATTTTCTCATAGAAATAAAAAAATATTGAGAAAATTTCTTAGATTTTCATTTTTCAAATTTTATTGATAAAGATTACTTTTTAAAAATCTTTTTATTTTAATATTTTTGACTCTCAATTAATATATATAGTTTTTTTATAATCTTATATTTATTCATAAAACATCAACTTAAATATTAAAGAAACAAAACAAAACTGAAAAAAAAAGAAAAGAAAGAAGAAGAAGCCACCAAGACAAAACCAATTGCAAGTGTATTGTTTCTGTAGATTAAAAAATTAAACTTCAATGGACCATAAAGGCATTTTTTTAACAGTATTTTTTGAAGTTACACAACCCAATGACCATAGAATGCCCACTACTGATTGAGGAAGAAATTGGAAGTAGTATCGCACACTGTTTTCTCATATTGATAGATTTTCGTCTTTTACATAGAAGGAAAAGAAAAACATATTTTAAAGTTCAAAGTTGAGTATGCATGAATCATCACTAGTCAACTAAAAAATCAGAATAACTATAATATATTTAAAGGCTCTTTTCTATCTATCTACGCGAAGGAGTAATATACAACATATCTTAGTATTAGCCTGAGGAGTTGGTGGTGTCAGTGTTTCTCTTCTTGTTAACTTTTCCAGTGCAGCAGAACTGATTATATTATTTTCTGCTATTTTCTCTGACTTCAAAGCTTCATCAGTGTTTCCATGAGAGAAATAATATGCCCTCTTCTCTGCTTTTACTCTACCAAGTCCTGCAGCAGAAACAACCATTCTCATCAATTAGTATAACCTAAAACAAAGTTATTATGCATATTGTGAAGATATCAAAAAAAAAAAAAAAAAGGTATAGAGACAGCAAGAGATAGTTTACTAAATATTTCAGGTAGAATAACGATTAATGTTATGAAGTTTCTACAATATATAATACTTTCAATTTTGTTGTTTCTGTATTTTGATGTATAAGTTTTTGCATCAATGTTTCGGATCACACTCTGTAATCCCTCATCAGGATGTTAGAGAGCTCAAGGATCTCCTTGAGCTCTCTATTATCCTGATGAATGAATCTTGAGCTCTCTATCATCCTAACGATAGATCACAGAGTGTAAACTGAAACGTTGATGCAGAAACTTACACAGAATCAAAATCCAAAAACAACAAAATTGAAAATATAACGATTTCTCATATCCTAACTAAGCAAGAAACTCAGAAAACGTGAGATAATGACTTGCCTGTTCTAGCAGTGTTTCCTGAAACTGTCATAATTGCAAATACCAGACAGAATATCATCTGCCTTTTCTCTTCCATAGCTGTAAAAATCTATACAAATATCCTGCTGGAGAGGCGGGCTTATTATTGCAGATGGGAGGGAAGCATGTGTCAAACTTTTACAATAACGACAACTATATGCTTTCAAAGAAAGTGTATTCTTTTAAGTATTGATTAGATTAGTTCCCTTAATATGGCAAAAAACTATGATTTTATTGCTCCTCTTGGAATGAAAAAATCTCTGGCCAGTCGTTTATGTACAAGTTGTAACAAACTATTTATTATATAATGGAAGTATTGGGTCGATGTGATTACTTTGGTGTCTCAATTTGAGCTTAGTGCGCAAGTCTGAGCAGCTTTTCAACTCATGGGTGGTTTGACATATTGAAGAATGAATATGATTAGCACAGGCATTCAAATTCAATGGCATTCTCATTACTTGCACTACTGCATAGGTGCCTTGATTGCGTAAGGGAGATTGTGGACGAGAGTAATAAGTAAATAAAATAAATAAATAAAAATGAAAAATGAGAATGGACAAAATACAATTCACAAGTATTTCAAAATAGGAATCTAAAAATGCTGTTGACAGAGATTAAGTGAGAGAACAGCAGAGGTGGTGAGTCATAGTCATTTAGCACTATAAAAATGAGCGTTGCATATTAACAGAATAAACATCATCATACGAGAGAGTTTAAGAAGTGGAGGGAATTAATTGCAATATGTGAAAAAAAGGGGTATCATTATTAGTTTTAAACTAGAGGAAGTTTGTTGTGGTCATTGTATACTTAAAAATGTTTATATTTATAAAGGTTTTAAAAAATTACTTGAAAGAGGTTAAAGTGGGGTGTGGTTAAGTGGATGGGTCATTTGACTCATATAATGGAAACTACAGTTCAAATTACTATCATTAAATTACAGGTTTAATGAATTAGTCTTGAAAATTATGTCACCATAAAACAATATTCAATAGAATTTTTATTTTTAATAGTGAAAAAAATGGAATTCACCAATCAAAATGCAGGCTATAGCATAGATTACACCTTTTTCCTAAACTTGAAACTTTATTTTTTGTTGTCTGTTTTCTTTTGTCTTTTTGGACAAGTGTTGTGTTTCTTCATTAGAGGTTGATGGGAGGGTATGTATGGATGTACATGGCTGCCATTTGAGTTTTGTATGGGATATTTGTTCAATCTTCGTGTATTTTTTAGCTTCTAGAGTATAGTAATAATTATATAAATAATAGATTTGAGTAATATAACATCTTTTTCTCTATCAATTTGATGTAACTATGGATTTTTGTGTACATGCTTGTTGGTGCTTTTATTTTTTACTTTATAAGGCTTTTATTCTTTAGAAAGATGTGTCGTCTATTTATCTGTATAATTATTTTGTTCTCTTGTGGGTTGTGCTTTTCATTTCAAATATCTTATGCTTGGCTATGTGTATGCTTCATCTCTTTCACAAATTTATTAAAATCACCCTTCCACAACTTTCTTCACTAGGTGTGTGTGTTTTGTCTTTTATTGACACCATTTTTGATACCTAACCAAAAAAATATTCCATTGTGCTTTGATAGATGTCCAAGTCTTCTTCCAAGGGTCCTATTTTGGCATAGATAGAGAACTTGCTAGAAAATGTTGTGGATTATCTTTTATTTTTATCCTTTTATCATGATTGCAAGATGTGTAGAAACTAGATTGTAAAAAGGGTTTACAAACTTTGAAGTAGGCATCATATTGTTATTTTTTATTATAGTGATAAAATAGAAATGGATTACAAAAGAAAATCTTAAAAAAATCTACTAAAAGTGAAATCAATAGAAGGGTATCCTATCTAGCAGTGCCAAAAAAGGGCTTTTGAGTTATAATGGTCCAAGATTACACCCAAAACATTAGCGGTTATAAAAGGAGCAATTTTTTTTTGTGTTGCAAGCATACATTCACATATCACATTCAATATGTCATATGCAGAATGTCTCATCATATAAAACAATGACACACACAACATCTTCAATTTGATATAATGCAAGGTGGCACAAATGGAACAATTCACACTAATCATGGAATATAACACCATGTGATCACGAAAGAGGGTGGAGTTACCCCCAAAATGATGGTCAGATATAATTCAATGGTGTTATCCTCTCAAGCACACAAGGAGCAATATATTAATGAAAATCACTACATACCCATTCTATGATAAGTAAAATTGATATCCAAACACAAGTAACACCTACACAAGAGGAAAGTCCATTCGGAGCTACAAGCCCTCATCTAATTACACTAAAATAACAATTTGATTTCAAATTGGGTCTTGCATCTCAATACAAACATGGATATAAATTAAAAAACATGAAATTTACATAATTCATGATATCAATATGGTAATATTTTTAGATTTTGATTATGTATTTTTTTTTCATCAACATTTTAGATCATAATCAATGATCCATCATTAGGAGTAGTTATAGTCAAGGAAGAGAATGGAATGATAGTAGTAGAAACTATTATTCCATTCCCTTCGTTGGCTATAACTCATCCTAATAATGTATCTTGGAGTATGATCTAAAGCACTAATGATAAAAAAAATTACATAGTCAAAATCTATAAATGTCACCATATGGATTTAAATTGCAAAATATGAGCTCTTTTACCCAAGTGAGATGATATGAATACTAATTAGAACAAGGGAAAAATTTTCATTCAAAAATATTCCCTAAAAAAGGTTTTGGAAATTTCTATTGTTCAAATAGGTCCAATTAATAATATGGATTATGGTGATGGTGCAAGAGCACTTGTTTGATTTCTTGCCTCCATGAGGCCATTTGTAAACAATTTCTCTATTTTGTGTATTGGGTCTTATAATAAGGTTTATAAAACCATTTTAGAGGTGTTTGAGTCTTGAGAATTTATATTTTAAGTCATTTTTCAAATAATGTTTAAAGTTGTTCCATATTGTAAAAATTGTCAAAAGTGCAAAATTAGGTAGATGAAGTGTCATTAAGGTGTTTTGTCAACAAATTAATCAAAAGGTAGTTGAAAATAGTTGATTTTTGTTGGAAATGTATAAATACACCCTCCAAAACTCGAATTGGGGGTTGGAGACATTATTTTTAAAATTTGATGAATGGAAACCACAAATTTTGTGTGCATTTTCTGATTTTTACATTGTTTCCAAGATGAAGTTGTGCATTGTACGGCCTTCTATGGACTCAAATAATAGATTATCATATATGGATGGAAAGATATATGTTTCTAGTTTCCAATTATTTTTGTCTCATTGAATTTTATTGAACTTTGTGGGAGATATGATTATTTTGGTGAGACTGCCCTATTCTAACAATATTGTGCAGAATTTCCAGTCTGAAGAACATGATGGTACGGATTGTAAAGTCTATATTTTGGATCTGAAACAAATTTTATTTTCTTTCCATGTGAATCTAATTTCAATTGCTTCAATTATCATCAAATTTTCTTAATATTTGAATAAGTTATGACCATTTTGTGAGGGCAGGTCTGAACCCTACCTAGGGTTTGCAGTTTTGGGAAAAATGCAATAACTTTCTTTTCCACTGTTAGATCTTCATAAAAAATGGAGAAAATGTCTATAACTATGTTTTATTTAATCTGACTAGAGATATTGGCTTCATTTTTTTTTTTTATAAGTTATTAATGACTATTCGTTGCATTAAATTGTGGGCTGCCATGGTTATGTTTCCAATGTGATATAGAATGCCTAATAGCATGTGTTATACAAAGATTTGTTTGAATTATTATTGAAGTTTTGTGGGATGTGTTGTTGAATCCTCCTAGCTCTACATCAGGTGATAGCACATATACTAGACATTATCCCAAAAGCTAGATGTCAACATAGAAATGGTGATAGTGCTCCTAAAGGATCTCAACATGATTTAGGACAACAATGTTACCATGTTTTAGTCATTTCTCATATTTTCATCTTCTACCAAATATTTTAAAAGCTATTTTTATATAATTTAACTCATAGATAAAAAAATATAAAATGACATATGGTTCTCTTTGTCAAAATATCAGTCCTTTGGTGGAGAACAATCCTAGAAATAAAATGACAAGAAAAAGGATAAACTAGGACACTACTCTACTATCATAAATCCAAAAACTCATGTTCATCATATGCAAACATGATGGGTCATTACTCTCATGATAATCACAAGGAAAGCATAATATGACAATGAACAACATTATATCATTTTTTCCAAAGCATGCAATACAAACTACTTTATTTTAGTCCATTTAAAAAAAACTAATTTCACTTTTTATTTTATTATATTTTCCATATAATATTTTTTATTGGAACATCCCCAAGTCCACAAGTACACCATGATTCATCTCTACTCCTAAAATTGGTATTCAATCCAAGTTTTAAAAGTAAACCTTTGTTTGAAAATTCAAGGAAAGAAAAATAACATCAAAGTTCATGATCTTCATATCCAAAAGGTTGAGAAAATCATAAGAAAATAAGACTCATCATCCCACAAAAATCATTGTAAGAAATGATAGTAGCCATTATGACCTCAACCCCACATCATGCCCAAGAAAAATAAATGATATTCATGAAAGAATTTGTGTTAATTTTTGAGGAATTATTTATTTTGTCAATAGGCCTAATAGGAAGAAGGTTAAATTCAGGCCTGCCCAAAAAACATAATAGTGTGGAGAGAATAAAAAAATCGTGAAAATTGTCTCTCTTGAACCTAAATTGATATTGTATTATAGACGTTGCATAAATTTACATTTGGATGTTAATTTATGATTAAGGATATTTTATCTTTATGAAGTTATTAATTTTTTTCTTAAATGGTTGATAGCTATGATGCACAACTTGGGATTGACTAGTAGGAACCAATGAAGGTGTACCTCCATATTGACTAGCCAATATCTGATAATCATGAAGGGTTGTACATAAATATGTAAATGAAGAATACATCATCAACAAAATATTGTCTCTAATGTTAGGTTTCAAATTTCCAATATAAATACTCTCTATATGTTGACATAATGGCATGGGGTATGTGCAGGATCATGATGGGTCAAAAAGTGGCAATATGATGGGTATGTGGTCAATTTTACCTTTTACCCAAATTGATGAAATGAAAAGGGTTTTAAAGGATATTCTGCCACTGATATAAATTATGATTTATTTTCACCCTAATAAGTACTACATATTCATTCAAATTATGACCAAAGTCCCTCGGATTGATAGGTTGGATTGAAAACATCTATAGCTTCAAATCCATTTTTGAATCCCAAACATAAAAGGTCAGCTTATGCTTCACATAATCTAGGATTAAAAGAAAATTGAATTTCATGAAAGTTTTGGACCAAGTGAAGGTGGACATAAATGAAGTTTTATATTTTTAAAATGTTGTGTAATAAAAATTCAATTATTTACTTGGAAAAATTACAAAAAAATATGCATCGGGGCATGAGTCCCTCTATATCTAAAAAATATAAAAAAAAATATTATCATTGTGGTTAGGTGGTCAATGTTTTTCCCCAAATTTAAGTTCACTACATTGAAATTTTAATTTTCACCAAATAGATTTTTTTTTTAAAACAAAACTAGTAGTTTATAAAATACATTCAATTTGCTACAGATTCTATTCTTACATATTTTTTAAATAATATAGATAACTTATTCAAATTTTTACGTCAAGTTTCCTAACTCAGATTTTTCTAAATTTTTTGCCACTTAAGGGCCTATTTTTTCCATGATGATCCTACACATACCCCATGTTATAGGATATTTATGATTAAATAGCTTGGTATCATCTTATAAAGTTAGTCGTGCCATCTCTTTAGGTCTTTTTTTACAATGGACTAAATCTTTTAATGTAACATGAGGTCCCATGTTTACTTGAAAGTGTTGAATGAATTCATTAACAAGTTGTGTAAAGGACACTATTGATTTGTTTGGTAATAAACAATACCAATCCAAGAAAAAATCCTTTAATGACTGCAATAAAAACATAGCTAAGAGAGCATCATTAAAAATGAAATCACTTTATAAAGCAGTGAAAGTTTATACATGATTAGTGGGATCTCGTTTGCTAGCATACTTCTCAAATCAAGGTATTTCAATGTTTTGTGGTATGGGTGTCTTTAAAATATCGAATGATAATGGAATACATGTGAGATATGTTGGATGGTTAGTGTTGAATTGGCTTTTGTTCAATTGTTTGAGATTTTTTGTTGTAATGATGACATGTTTTGCAAAATTTGGTTTATCACAGGATCATTTGGTGACATGTTTTGAGAATGGGTTGAATATAATGGAAAATTATGGATAAGTGGCATGCTATTTTTTTACATTTTTATAATAGGTGTTAAGAACATGTAGGTATTGTAGGCAAAGGAACAAGGCTATAATGATTCCCACAAGAAAAACCTAAATTGTCTTTTAAACCATTACTATATTGTGTGGTTTATGCTACAATTGGAGGGGTAAAGGTTGGAATAGAAGGGATGGTTGTAGGAGAGGAAATCTATTTTCTTAGTTAATTTTGACCATTAGTCAGGGCTTGAGCACAAATAGCTACTATAGGAATGTTTGCATCTACTATATGACCAAGGCTAAGCAACACTTCTATCCCTTGTGAATTATTGATCAATTTCCTAAGATTGTCCAAAAGAGGAACTATTTCTCTAGCCAAAGGTTCAATACTTAAGATTTTTTTTTATTAAGGTAAATTTGGGAAGGTCCCATACCCATTAAAAAGAAAAAAAACTCACCAAAGGTGAGACAAGGAAAAAATAACAAGGAGAACAACATGACCAGCAAAGCTTTTGACTGAAACCCAAAATCGGGAAGAGGTTTGTATTATCCCCTTTAAATTAATTTCAAATCTACAACAATTATTTTTTTCAAACATCCTAAAATTATATGAAATCAAATAAAATAAGATTGCAACATAAACTCTAACTTTTTCCTTTTTATTGATTTTTCTAATAAATGAAACACCTTGTTTCCATAAAACATGTTTTTAATATTAAAATGTTGTCATTTACACCAAAGAACAATACCCACAACTTGCATGCATTTTTTCAATATTTATATTAACAAACAATACCTACAACTCTAACCAATGGCTACAATTTTCATTTCAAAAACCCCCAAAACTAATCATAGCATTTGGGTAAGAAAATTTACATATAAATATGATAGAAAATAATAAAAATTGTTGCCTCATACATTTGCTAGTAGTAATATAAATTTGTTGCTACTATACTCAAAGCAGAGAACAAAAATGAAGCCCAAACACACACTAACTATGACCAACTTGCAAGAAAACTCCCCAAACTCCACAACAAGGTTTATTATGATAAAATATAAAAAAATATCATGAAATATTAGAAAATAAATTTCAAAAAATCTTTCATTAACATGTGCAAAAAAAAAATCATTCAAACCCCAAATATCACACTTCCACAGATACAACAAAATACAAAATACTAAAATAAACTTCAACTATTCAACACATTGGCAATTTTTGTGTGAAACTGCTCCTGGAGACTATTGGAACCACTACCATCAAGCCTAAATCTCTTTGGTTTACCAGCCTTGGAGGTTCTTTCTTCTTTGGTTTCCTAGCCTCAGAAGAATACAAAAACCTATGAAGGAAAAATATGCAATAATAAATCCAAAAAGTAAGAAATTGCATTTTGTATACGTTGCCTTCTTCATGAAGCTTCTTGGGTGCCAAAATCCATGCCAAAATAGAAGGAATCTTGACTTTCATGATTTTAACTCTTTTCCCAATTAGCCTCTATGAAATTGGTCATTTCCCAAAAAATATTTGCTTTTATGACAACTATTGTCAAAAGCAATTAAATTTTCTTTTTTAGCCAAAACATGCTCCAACAAAAAAGCATGCCCAATTATGGTTGATAAATAACTAAAATATCCATTTGATGATTTAATATTATTTTTACTTAATCCCATCATCAAAAAGGATATTAATACCCCTATCAACCAACGGTCTTGATTTACTATATTTGGACAACTAGAATTACTATAAATAGTAAGTGCTAATTTTGGAAAAGGGGACATTACAAGTCTTCCCTCCCAAATATTGCTTGTCCTCAAGCAATGATGACTTGGATGGTTGTGATATTTTATCCTTTTCCATGTTGCATCTTCAAATTTTATTAAGTTCTTGATGGTACCTTTGTTCCTTAGCTTCTCCTCTCTGGTTTCTATAACTCTTTCAGGTGTCAAATTTAGTTTCCTTTCATCATATAATGGTGGAAATTCAAAAGAGGTCATAAATTTTCATCCCACTACTCTCATGAGACATGAAACATGAAATAAATTGTGTATGTTGCAAACTAGCAGCATATCCAACTCAACAACTACATGTTCATCCTCCTTGATGACTTCATTAGATCCATTGAGCCTTACCACTTTGCCTTTCTTCAGGAAACTCTTATTACATGGCTACAACCTAAAGAAATCTCCAATATGAAAATTATAATGCACACCAAAGAAAACATCAACCCCAATGACTCTCTCCATTCTTTTCCTATCTACATACAATTTTTTTTAATCTTGTACAAAATGAAAATTGTCTTTGAATGACATCAAGATCTCTTGAATTTTTTGTAAAAAGTCACTTGTTGTAGAGACTCTACTATGTGAAAATAATAACTCAACAAAAGAGAGGGAAGCATATCTATAAAGAGCCTGAAACAGTGGCATATGAAAGGACATATGATGGAGAGCGGTATGATAATACTCCCCTAGTTGCAACCATTTTTCTTGAACATCCTATTGATAATGTTCCACTAACAATCCATCATATTCAAATTGAACTCTTCTCTAATGTAATCCCAAAAATAAAGCACCATCGAACCCACAACTGAAATTCTTGAGAGGACTAGAACCATTACCATAGAACATTCGCTACCAAAGTAACTCAAAAAAGAACACATTATCTAACTCACCATCAAACACGATCCTGGGAAAAATACAAGCCACTCTGCTCAACCATAAGACATAATACTCATCATCCCTATCACAAAATTATGAGGCAAGTCAATCACAACCATGACTCCAAATATTTCAGCCAAGAAATGCTTCTTCTATCACCATATTGAACCGTAGCATCAAAACTTAACCTCCCAAAGTCAAATGGAAGGATTTGAGCACACCAAAATAAGTAAACCCAAGCAATCATTAAACTAACAATTGTAATCATGCATGTAATATCCAATGCAATTATTATGTGTAATCATGCATGTCACCTCCATGAAGTAACTGTAATGACCATATCTCACCAAGATGGAACCAATGAAAGAATGAATTGGGTCTAGGTAAATACTTACAACCAACTACCCAAAATTATACCAACGCTCAACAAAAATATGCTCATGAAATGATATCTCAACAACAAACCAAATGATGTAAGGGTAACAATCACATAATTGAAATCCAACTAAAAACATAGGAGATTCATATATGGTATAGTAACAACAGGATCATCTCCTATAGTGAAAATATCTCTACCAACCAGCTTTACCCAAGAACTATTTTGTTGCAGGGTGGAAGAGTCCCTCCAACTCATTTGCAAATAAGGATCCGGAGACATGCACAAATTGATTGGAAAGTGGGCATCAATACTAACACTGGGGGTTGATCCTTTTCTCCAATCTTGAGACAACATCTCATAGCAAGAAACTATATTGAAGTCCCAAGTCCTAATTGATCAACTCCAATATCATACTCCAATCTGCTAGTTCTAACTCTAATAAAGGATTATCGTGTGTCAAATTAGTTTCCATCATAAATATAGGATTATCAAAAATCTGAAAATTATTTCCATCCTCTTGCTGGTCCAAACTTCTACTATCTAAATGTGTTAAATCATACTCTTCCTAGATGTAATCTAGATCCTCTATTACCTGTTTGTCCTCCTTGGCCGGGCTCCTTTGCTCACCTTCTTCCTAAATTGAGGAGCTTTATAGAGCTGATCATTATCTTTAATAAGTTCCTCTTGGAAAAATTCCATAGCAAGCTTCATCGAATTAAAATCACTGGTGAGATCACTAGCCTCTTCCCTTAATTTATTTGTAATGGACATGGTCTCATTTACAAACTTGTTAGTTGTACCTCTATCATGCATCATTTACAAATAGGTTATTATAATCTCTTCCATTGTGTTCTTCATTGTTTGTAAATCAGAAAAAGCAACATAAATCTTATTTTGGCCTCTTGATGCAATTGGAATTATCCTTTCTGCATGTCTTTGCATACTATCTAGTCTAGCTAAAACTTGCACTATATTTTTAGTAGACACTAAGAATTCATTCTTACAACTCTCCTCATGAACCTCAAATGTTTGCAAGATTAAAGTACTATCATTATATTTCATGCAAAGATAAGAACATTCTTCATACCTTTCATCACCATGGCTGTCCCAAATCTCATAAACTTCTCCTTTTCCCTCTTGATGAATGTGTGTAGCATTGGTTAAAGGATCCCAATCAACAATGCTACTATTTATTTTCTCATAATAAAAAATTATATACCTTTACTCAAAATTAGCACCAAGCAATAATAAATCAGAATTTTTTAATCAATATATCATACCTTCCAACATTAGCTTCCTCAATTCCATCCTCCATGAGTGGCTCCCACCGGGATAAATATAAAACAATATTGAAATGATCTTCAAGATAAATTCATCCCAATATAGTACCACATCACACTTAGATGTTGACACACCTGAATCCCATATGAAAGAGGGATGATTGCTTTGATCAAGGTATAAGTATCCACTGTGCTCTTTATGTGTGGTTGCCTCTTTGAAAGAGTTTCTCTCCATCTCCCTAGGACCAAAATATTCATCAACATCCATCTTCATAGGCTTGGTTTGGAAGCCAGACCTAAAACCACTTGAAATCTCATCAAGGGAATAGAATGAGTGATCATCAAAAACTAATCTAGAGCTATCGTCATCTTTTATTTCTTCATGACCATCATCTAAAATTTCATCAGAGAGATCATCATAAATATCCACTCCGCAAGAAACATCAAGCATATATTAGGCTTGGAATTATCATTGAATGAATCCAAACTAGGATTCAAGGCTATTAATTTATCCTACTTTTCATCCACCATATTATCCTCTAGTATTGCATGCATGTCCAAGGAGACATCCTGAAACTCTATCATGCATTTATCATCCTTCAAAACACTCACAACATTAGACTCTCTTGCTATGAATTCATCTACAAGCTCTTGCTCCTCTTCAACTTTTTGTTTATATCTATCTATCAACCTTTGACAAAATTCATCAAAAGAATCTACTTGAATGTGGAAATGGGTGTCCTTGGTACCACCAATCATGATCATCTCCTTCAAGATATAGGATCAAATATTGAGTGGAAAATTTCTCCTCCATAGAACTAAGGAAGTAACGTTCTTGCATCTTGAATAACCATGTTTTGACTGTGATCTTATCTAACCCATCAAAAGTTGTAGCTAAAGATTTTGTAACTTTTCTAAATTATAATCTCTTCCACCAAAGTTTGAGTGTTTTCTATGGCCAATGATGTCCATCATGTTTTGCATATGAGTGACATAATCACTATATGGGATTGCATTTCAAAATCCATCATCTTGGTTAATATATGTTTCTCTATTGGTTGCTAGATCTTTGGCCAAATCTTCCATGGGACCAACCATATTTTTAACTATTTATTTTTGAAAACTATGATCAAACCCTCAACATGGAAAGATCATAGCTCTAATACCACTATAATATACCCTTTAAATTAATGTCAAATCTACAACAATGACTTTTTTCAAACATCCTAAACTATGAAATTGAGTAAAATGAGATTATAACATACACTCTAATTTTTTATTCTTTAATGATTTTTCTTATAAATGAAACACCTTGCTACAGTAAAAAAAAAATTATATTAAAATGTTTCCATTTACACCAAAGAATAATACCCACAACTTGCATGCATTTTTCCAATGTTTATATTAACAAACAATGCCTAGAACTCCAACCAATAGCTGCAACTTTCATTCCAAAAACACCCAAAACTGATCATAGCATTTGGGGCATAAAATGCATATAAAATATGCTAGAAAATGATACAAATTTCTGTCTAATATGTTTTCTAGCAGTAATATAAGTCTACTACAACTATTCTCAAAGCAGAGAAAAAATATGAAGCCCGAATATACACTAACTGTGACCAACTTGCAAGAAAACTCTCCAAACTCCATAACAAGGTTTATTATGCTAAAATATTAGAAAATACCATGAAATATTAGAAAATACATGTCCAAAAATATTTCATTAACATCTGCAACCAAAAAATCATTCAAACCCCAAATATCACACTTCCACCTACAACAAAATACAAAATACAAAATACTAAAATAAACTTCAACTGTTCAACACATTGGAATTCCTGTGTGAAGCTGCTCTTGGAGACTATTAGAACCACTACCTTCGATCCTTAATCTCTTTTTTTTACCAACCTTGGAGATTCTTTCTTCTTTGGTTTCCCTATCTCAGAAGAACACAAAAACCTGTGAAGGAAAAATATGTAATAATAAATCCAAAAGGCAAGAAATTGCATTTTGTATGTATTTCCTTCTTCATGAAGCTTCTTGGATGCCAAAATCCATGCCAAAATAGAAGGAATCTTAATTTTCATGAATTTTTAACTCTTCCCAATTGGCCTCTTAGAAATTAGTCATTTCCCAAAAATATTTTCTTTTATGACAACTACTGTCAAAAGCAATTAAATTAAATTTTCTTAGCCAAAACATGCTCCAACAACAAACCATGCCCAATTATGGTTGATAAATAACTAAATTATCGATTTGATGATTTAATATTATTTTTATTTAATCCCTTCATCAAAAAGGATATTAATACCTCGATCAACCAATGGTCCTAATTTATTATATTTGGATAGCTAGACTTACTATAAATAGTAACTGCTAATTTTGGAAAAGGGGACATTACAAGGTTTTGGAAGGACCCAAAACCAACAAAAGCCAATCAAGGAGGTTTGAATCCATGTACTTCAAAAAAGGCCTCATAGTAGGTGTTGCGTGAGAAGTACCATCCAACTTGAAGATCTCAACAAAAAACTTCTCTTTACCAACAACAATGGGAGGAAACTCAGTAGAAGGAGTACCAAGCCCACCATCCATCTTTCTTTTTATCCCTAATGTAGGACCCTTGTCAACAATGCCATGGGAGGCTAGCGTCGTAGTAGGTTGAATAAGAGTTTCACCATTGTGGGTATTCAATGAAGTATTCAAATTTTTATCATGATGAAGTTGGCCTTGAGTAATAGGTTGATGTGGCCAAGCAATTTCATAATGAAGTTCTTGCTCCCAAGACCCAATCTTGGAGCACTATTGCATACTCAAATTTGAGGGAAACTATTCATATCAAGCAAAATGAAGGACAATGGAGATGAATCAACCATGACATAGGGACTAAGGTGATATTGATTCATTATTTCATGTTTCTATGTTCGATTATGCTTCATTATTAGTTTAGGGCCTTTTGGTTTGAGTTTTATGCTTATTACCTTAACCTTAGATTTTAACCCTAGACTACATAAATCATAACACAAGTTAGAACAATGTATCATAACTAATGAAATACTAAAACTTAAAAGATAAATAACTTATCAAATCACTTGGATCACTAGTCCACCAGTCACAATCTCAATAGGATATAATAGGTGCCTATTAGGACTCCTTGCATGAGCAGGCAGGGTGGTAGGTGCATCATGGTTGCACTCCCCATGCTCATGGGATGATGCACCTACTATAGTTGATGTTTGTGCTCAAGTAACATGAGGACAATATGTCTATCTCTCCTCGGGTGCATCCATTGCCTCTATTTTCTCATCAGGCTCTTGTTGATCCTCCTTTATCATGTCATCATCATTCGTAGTATCTCCATCCACACCCACATCCTCTCTCTCATCTCCATGAACTAGAAGAGGTCAAACATCACCTACGAGATGATCATCAGGGAAGATGTGTGGGGTTTGTGCTCTCACCCACCATCTCTCATAGCTTGTAGTGGTCAATACATCATCTAAATCAAATGTTGGCATTGCATCTTAGTCCCCATCGTTTGAGTCACTAAAACCGACATCACTGATGGTAGAATGGAAGATGTCTCTTAGCTTGGCACCACTTCGTGCAACTCTCAAGAATAAAGGTCATGGCCTAGGTGCTACCTAAACCTACTTAAGTTGATGCATGATGTGATCATAATAAAATGGCTTAACAATATAGTCATACGGTTGTCCAACCAAAAATCTATCTTGTTGCATCCTAGTTAGTTGTCATATATGACCTAGCCACTATGGTATAGTCATGCATCATCTCTATACTATATCATCCTCCGCTAAGTGATCAAATCAAACTCTCTAGTACAATAGATCTTCACACTACTAGGCTTTCCTCAAAGTATAAATATAGGCTTTTGAATAACTGAGGGCTTCCATGGTAGGAAAACTAGTCGATCTAATGCATGTGATATGCTTGAAGGCCCATACCTAAAGAAGTGTAAAATGCACTATACTGTGAAGCTCTTGATAAAAAATTTAACCAAGATCATAATAGAGGTGATCGAGCTCAGTGCGACCCCGTGTAAAAATGGTCTGATGATTCTCCATATTATGAATGGTATCAACGAGGCCTCCCTTGAGGTGTGCATCTCATCCATTAGGGATAATTGCTAGCATAAAATCAAACACAATTTTTTTTGAACCAATGGAGAGTGATCATATGGAAGCAATTAGAGCTTGATGCAAGTCCCAATAGCCTCAGGAGCAACAAGGTAGCTGGTACAATACTGAATGCCATGCCTCATCTCAGTATGTGTGATCCTCCTCTAAGTGGATGGTCTCACCCTAGATGGGTATCCTAAGAATACAATGTACATCCTCCAATGTCACTGTCATCTCCCTTGTTAGGAGACAAAATGTGCAAGTATCTGAGTCCCATCTCTCTACCAATTCCATCAACTTTGGATCATGATACATCATGGGTGGAATGATATATATCCAAAATAATCCAGTAGCGTCGTGTCTCCACATGCTCCTCAGTCAGTTGGGTAACCAGCTTATGGAGGAAAGAGAATAGTCATCCTTTAAAATGTTGTTAAGCATGTGGTGGAATCTAAAAAAAAGAAAAGGAAATCATCAATGACATAGCAAAAATAGTTAACTAAATAGTTAACAACAAAGGAAAACTTCCCTTGGATATCTTGTAAAAACTGGGACAGAGTCACATTTTTTGGATGTGGGGTCTAGGACAAGATCGCCTTTTTTGGACAAGGTTAGGTCATTCTAGGATGGGTCCCCATGATGTTTGGAAAAAGAAAAAAATAGTGCAAAATGGAAAATCATAGGGAGAAGGTACAACAAACTCACCTCTAGGGGGTGTAATCGTATGTAATCCTAGATCATAGGACCTCTAATATCGGGGCCTCATAAGGTCATTGGCTCAACATCATCACTCCTCTACAACAAAGTAATCTCCAAATGGTAAATGTCAAAGTGATAGTAAAAATGTGATTTTACATTAACATATAGTAAATCTTTTTACTGGCACATTTCACTAAAATCATCATAATGAGGGCTAGCAAACTCCATTTTCAATACCATCTATTGTGTTGGATTCACAGTTTCATCCCTGATATTATTCAATGTTTACTGATAGATGGTGTTGTGATCACATAACCAGGCTATTGCAAGCATTTCCATTAGAAAAACCTAGAAATTTGATGAGGTTAGATTGCTACCTTAATTCCACCTCCATAAAGCAAGTGGAATCATGGGGCATACATCTACCCTCTAATTTGGTTCTTTTTAGAAGTTTTACATGTTTTAATATGATTTTGAATAGCTAATGAATCAGTTTTGTAGGATGTGGTTCGTAACATTGTGGTTTTTGTAGATAACTACATTGGGGGCTTCATTCTCCCTATTCACATGAATTATAATATCCATATGATTATCCTTTTATGAAGCATGATTTACTTTCAAGTAATTTATCTTGCATATGCACGTAGTTCTATATGACCGCTAAAGTGGGGCCTAAATGTAGCATAGGAAATTGTACTCCCTTGTAGTTTATAGTACAATTTCACACTTAGTTTAGACCTATTTTAGTGACCTTACATTTATGTATTTTCACCCTTTCAAAATAGGCCATAATTCCCTATATTATGCATCCCAAGGCCTATTTTTATCATTTTTTGACATTGAAACACACATTGAATAAATGCATTCAAACATTAATCTTCCTTGGATCATATGTGTCCTAGACATATAGGCTAGGTCCCATTCACCCATGGGTGAATGGGTCCCCCTTAAGTGCCAAGACCCATTTTAAAATATGTTTCTGGCAACATTTTTAAGGTCTAAAATTTAAATTGTAAATGTCAGCTATCGAGACCATCTAATATTTGGAAAATTAGAGAAATGCTTATAAAATCCTAATTTTTTCATCATTTCAAACTAGATGAGGAAGAGATTAAAGAGATCAAGAAATATTCAAGAAAAACTCAAAGTCTTGGAGCAACATTGTTTGTAATTGTAGGTCTTCAAGTCCATTTTCATATTTGATAAATATTTGTCACATGATTGAAGGTTGATGCCAATAGAATAACATGATGGATTCTAGGTGTGGGAGATGCATTTGGCTATTTCCTTTAACCTAATGACTTGTTTCCTAGAGTTCTCATCTTCAAACTTCACTCTAATAAGAACCTCTACCAAAGTATCATTGTGTTTCAAATTTATTTGGGGTCTTTTGACTTCTCCCTAAGTGAATCTTGTCATTTCCATATAGGAATCATACTCTAATGCACTTGAGTAGAATTTATTTGTAATTTAGCTCATAACAACCTTAGATGCACTTAAGGTTAGGGCTCACACACTTTCATTTATTAGATCTTTGTCTTTTATCAAAGATTAATTGTACCAAACTTTGGGTTTGACCAAGGAAAACTCCCATACAAAAAAAAAAACATTTTATGTTTACAAATTTATTGTAGGTCCAAATCTAAAGACAAAGATTTGTAGGTATAGGAACATAGTGTAGATAGAGGGCTACAACATTTTTTATAGTTTTGGAAAGGGCTACTAGGACACATTCACCCAAGGGTGAACCAATCCCTTAGTAGGCCTTAAAAGCATCTTTTAGTGATAGGTGCATGCCATTAGACCCTTCTCAGATATGCCTACAAATTGTCATTTCCATTTCTTTACTTTCAAGAATTTTCATTTTATGTATTAGGTCTTATTGTTTATTTAGTTTGAGTTCTTCAAATCAATTCAATTTAGTTTCAGATCTTTCCTACTACCCTAAGGATTGAGATCTAGGTTTGATTGGCTCACCATTGAGGTTGAAATTCAATCTTCACACCTTATGATCTCTTTCCTAATGAAATTCCCTTAGGGAAAGATACCTATTGAGATCATTAGGTTTTACACACACACACAAAACTTTGGGGATCCCTTTCCCCACAATTCAGAACTTAACATTGTTAGAGATAATTTTGAAAATTATTTTTGGTCATGTAATAAGTATAGATTTGGTAGATATGGTGAAGCATACAATCATGTTAACACTATAATTTAAACATGTGTTTAGAAACAAAGTAGAAGAGCTATACAACAAGGAAAATGAGAATGGTATGGATCAATTGATGCAACTAAGTTTTGAATTTAAAATTCTAGACAATGTCTACATAATGTGAATAACCATATTGACTTCTCTAGGAAAATGTATAATATTCTAAGTTACAAGTGGATTTTGTTAAGGGTTCTAATTGTTAGAATTGTGAAAAAAATGAGCCAAAGGATCAAACAATTAACAAAAACACTTTCCATGTAAAAGAGTTGCAAATGATAATATGCAAGATTCTTAACAAGAAAAGGTTACAACAATGAAACTCCAGAATCTAAAAAATATCAAGAGGGGGAGAGGGATAATGCAAAGAGGGTTGAGTGCTTATAAGGAAAAAGCCCTAAATGAGAAATATATTAGATCACGACAAGTGTAAACATCTCATGCAATGAGACATAATGGCTTAATAATAGCTCAACTATTAAAATAATAAAAGCACATCTAAGTTTAGCTTAATTGCACATGAGAATTTATTAGCCTAATAATTAATTATTAGCTAATGTATGATTACTCTAATACACCCCTTAAGATAAAATTAGTGGGTAGCTACAAACCATAAAAAGAGAATGCATGATGGGTCTTGAAAAAACAAAAGGCCTAGTGAGGTACCCATGTATAAACAATCTAATCTCTCACAACCAGAGAAAAGGAGAAAAACCTAGTGGGAGAAAACTCCTCTCAAAAAGAGAGAAAGGAAAATGAAGGGATGAAAATCCTCCAAAATAATATGAAGGACTAAGAAACCTCTAAAATAATGTGAATAAAATTATTGAAGCATGAAGAAGTTGTAGACAACTATCAAATTATAACTACTATGTACTACTAAAATGAATAAAATCCTCTAAAAAATGATGAATAGGATCAAGAAGACAATAGTCTTCATGAGTACCCCCAATGACACTTCTTGAAGTATATGACAAAAAAATGAAAAAAATAAAAAATAGAAGATGGAGATGGTACATGAATCTATACGAGTGATCCTAACGACACTAATCCACATGCAGGATGCAAGTAAAAAATACATTTACCAGTAGTTTGAAGAACACCAAATGAAAATAGAAAGTCGCCTCCAAAAAATAGGAGTGTAAGAGTGTCCATAAAGTAAATGCTCCATCTCACCAAAATGAATGGGTAATTAGTTGTTGCATCCACCTAGTACATAGGAACAAATAGTATATATGTAGCTCACTCCCATATAAAACCAAGGAAGCATTAGCACCAATAGTAGAGACCCTCCCATAATGGTAACAAAAGAGAGCCAAGACAGGTACACTGAAACTATGTGAAACCAAGAAATGCACGTAGGAGAACAAGGAATATCTAAATGTGCTACTAAATGTACCTGCAAATAAAAAGGGTTTTCAAAATAAGGCACACATGCATGAGGCAAGAATAACTAGAATTCAATTCTATCATGGAAAGTACAATCAATTGATAAAGTTGTGATGGAAAAAAAACCCCTACACAAGCCCCCATGACACTTTATATCATAGCACAAGTATAAAAGGCACAACAAGATGTGCAAAATCCCCAAAAAGTATACACATGAATGAAACTTTATCTCAATTTGTCTACAAAAGAGAATGTGCTTGAAAAACATGTCTAAAATTCCCAAATAGGAAAAAATTATGGAAATACATGTATAACAACTTAAAAAATGTCATCCCACATAAACAAAAAGATTCCAAGAGCTATATTGTCCAAGTAATTCACCAAAGTGTGAAAACAATAAAAACTAAGCAAAATGTACCTAGTGAGAAATTTGTAAAAAGTGCATAAATGGCTATGAAGAGCTCTAAGAGACTATCTCAAAGCTACTTGAATAAAAACAGTGGAGAAGTGGGTCAAAAGTTATGAGCTTAGGAGTGAAAATTACATATCTAACTTTGAAAGGCGATAAAATGTACCTACAACAAAATCAAAGAAACAAACTAGCACCATTGGATAGTGCTTTGGACCTTCTTTTCTTTTATATCTCTTTTTCTCAATTTCAATACTTGGGAAAAAAGTTATGCCCATTTTTCTATTTTTCTTATTTTGTAAAAAATAAATTTAGCCCCTAGGAGATAGGTGATGGTCGCTTGTGCAACCTTGGGGCATTGTTTATTTAAAAAATGCATTCTCTCTAGTGGCAATAGACCAAAAAACGATAGGCAAGAGGGTGGTCACCCTTGGAATCTTTGTAACCACTACTGTAGTGGTTTGCAAGCCACTAGCGATCATGAGCCATTGTTGTAGCAATTTGTAGGACACTAGTGGCCATGAGTCAGTACCTAGTGAGGCCAGCAGGTGACACTGTTGTGGTACGTCGCTACACATGTGTTTTAGTGGATTTTTTCCTTTTTTATATAGTTTTTTATTTGTGTGCAAAGGACAATTGTATAGGGGTTGTACGACCCCTGGGAAAAAAAAAATTCCCTTAGAAGCTCTTGACGACCAAATTAAACAAATTTATAGTCAAAATTTATCGAATCATCCTCTTGAACACAATGGTGAGGTTCTTTTAGTGCCAAAATACTCTAAAATTGTACTGCCCTTTGGATTTAAAAAATATATTTCAAACCCTTGTAGATCTGACCTCTGGAGTCCAAATCAAGCCAAATAAAAGGAAAATCTAGCTTTTTTGATAGTTGTGAATCTAATGGAAGACTCTGTTTTGGTTCTAAATGCATAAAAAATTTACTCACCTACAAAAATTGCAAAATAATAATGGAGATTCTAGATCTAAAGTCTTGTAATCCTTGTTGAAGAAAAAATTCCAAAATCAAGTAGGGGTTTGTTGAATCCATTCTCTAATATCATGTTATAATTGTGAAAAAACATGAGCCATAGTGATGCAGAGTAGAAGAAGAAACAACAATACTTAAAACAATTCTCATTCAATCCTTTACCAAAATCACTTCAATTTCTTTGAATTTCTTCATGGCTACAAAGCCCAACTC
Source organism: Sequoia sempervirens (assembly GCA_007258455.2). NCBI lineage: Eukaryota > Viridiplantae > Streptophyta > Pinopsida > Cupressales > Cupressaceae > Sequoia > Sequoia sempervirens. Next base: position 813,369,816 of record VDFB02270651.1, on the reverse strand, counting down.
TTCAAAACATGACTCTAAATCTGTATCAAACTCAAACCAGACCCTCATACATCTTCAAAATCATCATTTTCATAGAAATAAACTAATTACACTGTCTTATTCCTCTGTTTTATCAGATTTACAAATTGTTTGCACCAAAAACCCAAATTTTGCTTGAAGGGAATCAAAGCACTAAATCGGGTGTAACTTTCAAACCAGATTGAATCTCAAAAAACCAAATACATTTTTGAGCACCCATTTTGGCCATTAAAAACATATCTCATTTGTAGGTACACTTTTTTTGGAACACATGCTTGCTGTCTGGACTTCTTTGCTACAAATTAGGTCGAAATAGCCAGATATGCATGCAAACAGTCAATTATAACTTTCACAAATAAAAAAATTAATCCAATCTCTCCAGTGAGTCTTTAGAGAATATCATTACAGACACTTTCTCCAATTTTTAGAAAAATCCAACAGTTAAATTTTTAGAAACACGAATTTTACTGCAAACTGTTACCCTAGATCAGAATTTAGACTGTGTTTACAAAAAAAATTGCATAACTTCTTTAAAAAAGAATCAATCTGCATGAAACGAATTGGAAATGGAAGGTGATTGTTTCCTCTAACACTTAAAAACATTTATTCCATCATTTGAGGCCGTAAAAATCCGTACAAAGTCTGGAAACTGTGAATTTTCTGAAGAAAATTACAGAAAACTGTGCTTTCCATTATTCCATTTCAAATTTTCAATCACCCACAACCTTCTAAATGTACAAAGAATATTTTTAAAGGAATTACAACATGAATAATCAGTTTCCAACTGATTTCCAACTTCCCAATAATGTTTAGTCTCCCTAATAACCTTTTTAACTCCCTAATTGTTGCTTTATGCAACTCTTACATTGTTGTGCAATTTTGACATTATTTGTTGACAATTTTGCATTTTTCACATTGATAGGAATTTTAATACATTATAAATTACTTTAATGACCCTTATTACAAGGCGAAACATCAAATTGAACTAATTTTTCAAACTTTCCACAAGGAAATAAAATTGTGTCAAGGTGCTCCTGCACCATACTACCGGCCAAGAAAAAGATCCAAGTCCACTTTGATATTGCCAACAACCTTCATGTCTAGTATGCCCTGCCTCAGATTGACCTTGCTCTTAATCACCTTCATCTTCACCTTTGGTTTAAACTTGTCCATGCAAATTAGTGATCTACCATGCTTCCCCTTTGAAATCATATGCCTTACTCCTTCACACATCTCAAAACCACGCTTTTCCCTTTGTCCTTCAACCTGCAAACAATACTTTGTCCAAAGCATTAGTAACAAAATGAAATGATATAAGGTGACAATCATGATAACTCCATCATGCTGCAACTACTTGCAAACCTCTATGAACAATTCATCCATGATCATTCCCTTAACCAACTCAATGTCCTCAACCTCTAGAATCAGGTATATGCTCTTGATCTTCTCTTGATCTTCATGACTTGGATTATCTACAACTTCTTCTTCAATGTAGTATTCCATTGCATCTTCAAAGGATTCTTGTTCTTTCATTCTGATTTCCCTTCTCCTCTTTTTTATTATCTTGTGAATAGGCCATGAAACTTTCTTGTGTATTTTCAAGTGCCAACTCATTAAGTGCTTCATCTATTGTTCTATCTTCTTTATGGATTCTAGGAACTCTCTATCCATCCTTTGCATCTCTTGTTTAATCTCAACAATCTCTTTATCAAACTTGGATTGTCTCTTCTTTTTCTTTCTCTCTTCCTCTGCTTGCAAATTCTTTCTCAAGTTCTCCATCCTCTCAAGCAAGATTCCTCCTTGCTTCACAACTCACTTTCCTGCAAACAACCAACAAACCACAACTACAAACCACAAACCACAACCAACTTATCAGCCCATATCTTTCCTGAGCTCTAATACCAATTTTATGCAGAGTAGAAGAAGAAACAACAATACTTAAAACAATTCTCATTCAATCCTTTACCAAAATCACTTCAATTTCTTTGAATTTCTTCATGGCTACAAAGCCCAACTCTTCAAAACATGACTCTAAATCTGTATCAAACTCAAACCAGACCCTCATACATCTTCAAAATCATCATTTTCATAGAAATAAACCAATTACACTGCCTTATTCCTCTATTTTGTCAGATTTACAAATTGTTTGCACCAAAAACCCAAATTTTGCTTGAAGGGAATCAAAGCACTAAATCGGGTGTAACTGTCAAACCAGATTGAATCTCAAAAAAATAAATACATTTTTGAGCACCCATTTCAGCCATTAAAAACATATCTCATTTTCAGGTACACTTGTTTTGGAACACAGGCTTGTTGTCTTGACTTCTTTGCTACAAATTAGGTCAAAATAACCAGATATGCATGCAAACAGTCAATTATAACTTTCAAAAATAAAAAAATTAATCCAATCTCTCTGGTGAGTCTTTAGAAGATATCATTACAGACATTTTCTCCAATTTTTAGCAAAATCCAACAGTTAAATTTTGAGAAACATGAATTTTACTGCAAACTGTTACCCTAGATCAGAATTTAGACTGTGTTTACAAAAAAAATAGCATAACTTCTTTAAAAATAAACCAATCTACATGAAAAAATTGGAAATGGAAGGTGATTGTTTCCTATAACACTTACAAACATTTATTCCATCATTTGAGGCCGTAAAAATCCATACAAAGTCTGGAAACTGTGAATTTTCTGAAGAAAATTACAAAAAACTGTGCTTTCCATTATTCCATTTCAAATTTTCAATCACCCACAACCTTCTAAACATACAAAGAGTCTTTTTAAAGGCATTACAACATGAATAATCAGTTTCCAACTGATTTCCAACTTCCCAATAATGTTTAGTCTCCCTAATAACCTTTTTTAACTCCCTAATTGTTGCTTTATGCAACTCTTGCATTGTTGTGCAATTTTGACATTATTTCTTGACAATTTTGCATTTTTCACATTGATAGGACTTTTAATACATTATAAATTACTTTAATGACCCTTATTATAGGGTGAAACATCAAATTGAACTAATTTTTCAAACTTTCCACAAGGAAATAAAATTGTGTCAAGGTGCTCCTGCACCACATAGGGTCAAACAACGAACAAAAAAAACTTCTATACAAGGGACATGCAAACAATAATATGCAATATCCTCAACAAGGAGAAGTTACAATAATGAAACTCCAGAATCTTAAAAGATAATCTCAAGAATATCAATAGGAAAAAAGGGATAACACAAAGAGGGTTGACTACTTATAAGAGAAAAACCCTAAATGACAAAGGGATTAGATAATGAAAAGTGTTAATGTCTCATGTAATGAGATAAAATGACCTACTAATAGATCAACTAATAAAACATTAAAAGCACTCCTAAGCTTAGCTATGAGAATAGATTACCCTAATATTTAATTATTAGCTAATGTATGATTACTCTAACATTAATAATGAAAAAATGACCAAGTGTTTGAGTGATTACTTGGAATACAAATAGAGATGCAAATAGTGATTTAAAAAAAAAAATTAAATAAGTTCCAGGCACCAGTTTTAACTTGATGTTAAGAAAATTATTCTTTTATTGATTTCTTTTTATGTAATGTAGTAAACACTTGCTAAAATTAGGCCCCATCCAATGAAAATATGACCATTATTTTTTAGGGATGTAGTGAGTAGTTAAGTTTTAGTTTCAAAGTCATGCAAAATTTAGGTAGTATGATACGTTTACGACTGCTACAAACTTGAATTAGGTTACTATTTTTAGATGAATTCCACAGTTAAAAATATTTGCATGCAATTTCTATACTTTTTTATTCATGCTAGCTGGATTTGCTTAACTCCTTTTTTCTCTATAAAAGGATACATCATTGATAAAAAAGGCTTCCTATTTTGATATTTGATTCAATGAGACAACAATTAGTATGTGTTTTAGTTTTTACAAATAGTTAGAGAAAGAACCCTAGAAGAAGAAGATAAAAAAGTTTGTGTAGTGAATTATTGTTGAAGTCAGTAAAGATATTGTTTTATCAATTATTTCTTGTCTTTGGAATGGTAGTGTTCCTTTGTTGATTCTTTATGTTTTAAAGTTTGTATAAAATTAATAATACTTGAATAGAAAAAAATATTTTCATGAGCTATTATAATTATCATTAAATTTGAATGTGTAATATAGTGGTTTCTTGAGAATTTGTTTTGATTGGCTCTAGAACCCCTTTGAAGATTGCATTCATTTTATCGAATATTCAACAATTATTGATTTGATTAAAGTGGATTTAAAACAAATTTCCTCATATTTTATTATATAGAGATAGAAATCATTAATATTGAATCATTCATGGATTTTTATTTATATCTTATTAACTCTATCTCTTTTGCATTTTCTTTAAAATATAATAGAATAGATTCAGGTAAAATCCTAAAAAATAGAAAAGAAAAATTGAAACTAAAATAAATATTAAGAAGAAAATATTTTTTGGAAATACTATTATTTTCATTTTTAAAATAACCATAAAGGCCCCTTGAATAAACAATTTTCAATTATACTTTGAGTTATTCAATACTTTTGAGACCCAACTATATATATCTCAGAGAAAATAAATTGTATGCTTGTCATCTTTTAGGAGAACTTAGATAAGTTATTTTACCTCTATTGTATCATATCATTTAGACCATCAACATTCCCACCTCTTAAGCATAGATAATTGGTATCTCTCCATTAAATTTTCTGAAAAATGAGAATGCAACCTTGAAAACTAATTTTCCAAAAGAATAATCTAGGATAAGTAGAGAAAACCCCTTACAATCCACATCTAAATATAAGGATGGGGTAGAAGGGGAGGCCATAGAGCCCTTGATTACATCGAGGAAAGATTTTACTAGCCATCAATCCCCTAAAATACTTGACTTGAGCACTAGACCAAAATCACCATTAATGAAGAACAAAGTGGAAATGTATGTAATATTATTTAAAGAAGCCACCATAGGGCATATAAGTCATCTAGTCTCAACATCACAAATATTAGGTATGTAAGACACAAATCCTAAAGTAGATACAAAATAAAACCATTATCTTGTGTCCTACTACCCATAAAATTCTTTGGCCCCATAGGAAAGTTTGAACTCACATTGAAAAATAAAAGGAAATGTCACTAAACTACTTCAAAAAAATTCCTTTTGGACTGGAATAATTCTCATAGTCAAATCCACCACCATAAGATTTTTTATGGTTAAAATAATTAGCAAACAACCCCATTGAGGAAAGCCTTTCTCATACTGAGCAAATACTTGATGTATTCCGATAAGCCTCAAACTGGATATCCATATAATGCCTCTCTTCATTTACTTCATCCCAAGATTTATTACAATCATCCTCCGTCTCTTGCTTATCTTCATCCTTTCCCTCCTCCAAGAAATTCCCACTCTATACAATTTCAAAATGGATCCTCATTCTCCTTTCATTACTTGAGAACTATGAAATTTGGAAGATTAAGAGTTTTAAAATGATTATATATTTCTATTCTTTTCTTCACAAATTTCAGCATATGAGAAACCATAAGATTTTTGTTATTGAAATTGATGTGTATTTTCATGTCTTTATTGTAAAGAATGTCTTTATTTGGAAAAAGAAATTCATTTTTCTCTATGATTTAATCTTTTTCAATTATTTTAGATTGGTGATTAATATGGCATGTGGGTGCTTTTGTCTTTTATTTTTGTCCAAGGTGTTCTTATTTGAAATGTCTTGCAATTAACCACATCATTAAATACATAAGAAGCTATAAGATTTTTGTAATTAAAATAGATGTCTTCTAATTTTGCTTTCTCTTAAAGAAAAATATATATATTTACTTAATCTCCAAATTATAATTATAAGAATACTTAGAATAAGAACATCTTAAACAGATGAAAGAGTCTTTGTAACAGATTATAATCCATATTATGTTGGCTATTTTTTCATCATGGCAGACAAACCAAAAGTAAGGCGAGTCAGTTTCCACTCGTCATACATAGTGGGGAAGGAGCAGGAGTTGGCGAAGAACTGGGAGAAACATGAAAAGGAGATGGTGGAGGTAATAATGTACTTCTCAGTGAAAGTTGCATACTCCAAAAATGTAAAGCAGAATTTATTTTGCTTTCTCTGCTGCTTTCGACATCTTCAAATCCTCAGGAGTGTTTTCATTGGGAATAACTCTGACCTTCTCAAACACAACTCTTTCTCTAATTGTAATTTTTAACTTGAATTAAAATTGCTCTAATGGCTTTTCCAATTCTTGATCTGTATCCAACAGGACAAGGTCCATCATCACTAATGTTCCCGTTCATGCCCATAGTATTCACAATCTTGGCTTTCTGGGTTTTGTACAAATTGTTAGGTTTGAAGAAGGGAAATGGAAAAGCATCTAGATTGCCACCCGGGCAATTTGATGGAAATATAATCCCAACTACTTCATTAACTTCTCCAACTGGACCTATCTCATCAGCATGCTCCGTATCAGCCTCCATATTAGCATTGGATCACAGTCAATCTCAGCATTAAAGACAAATATCCAGGATAGATTTTGGCATGGATTTGAAATAATTTATATTACCTAATCGCAACTCTCACGCTTTCTGGGTGATAAGTAATATATTATTTTATGTTCAATTCTCTGTCCTTAGTTCATACTTAACTCTCTATATATTGTTGAGACTGTTTTGCTTTATACTCACTTTCGAAAGAGTTCAGCTCTGAAGAGCTGTAAAGGTGCTGTAAGAAATTCTGAGTAACAATATGATGTAATGGTGTTAAGGAGCAGCAGCTTCAGCAGTAGTAAGAATGAAAATAATGGTTTTAGCATAGCTATCTATGAAAGAGCCGAAGCTATGAAGGTTTATGCTCTCTGTAAGGAGTTGAAAGAGTCTCTGTAACAGATTTATGTGTCTTTGAATGAGCAGCAGCTCAAAAAAGTTTATATAGTGTCTTTATTGTGATTAATATAAATGTTTCATGTCTGTTTCTCTTTATTTTCTGTTTTCTCCTCTTTTTCAAATCCATTAATTGGTATCAGAGCGGGTTCGAGATGGTTGCTTGGGTTAGAGAATTTGCAGAAGCAAGAGATCTAGAAGGTTGAAGAGCCAATTAGCTCTAAAGAAAGAAGAGATCCAACTGTAGGGGAAGAAAAATATGTTAGAAAAGATTTGAAGAAGATACTAAGAGATTATGGAGTGTTGCAGTTTGAAGACAGAGAAGCTGACAAAGAGGCACAGAAATTTTTTCAAAGATAGCCACTGCAAGGGGGATCCCAGATCATTAAAATAGTTTGAAGTCAAGTCCCAAGAATCAGAAGTCTTTGCCAGTCGATGCAAAACAAACCACGAGGAGGATTATTGTTAGGAAGAGAAGTCTTTGCTTCAAAGGTGATCTTTAAGGAGATAAGCTGTAGATCTTATTTGAGTCACCAAGGAATCGCCGTTTTTTTATAATGAAGAAGCTGCCATCGCCTATAAAATAGGGCGATTGCAAGATGATTAGTTTGTAGCCTGGAAAAGAGAGGCCACCAGAAGAAGAAATGGATTGTTGACAGCTGCAGCTGTTAGAGAAAAGGAGATTGGTAGATCGCTGGATTCTATGAAGGTGAAGGGAGGTTGCTGAAATTACCAAAGCCAAGTCGTAGATTTGTAAGGCTGCCGGTTTGAAGAAGATATCGACATAGTTTTTGGGTGCTGCTTGAAAATGGTGAATCACCAATTTGAACATCCTCTTTTAAAACGTGTTTGTAGGTGGTAACATTGTCGACAACAATAGTGTTGGCAAGTAATTTCTCCCACATAGTCAAACTTGTGTAGAAATTTCTCCCACCGACAATTCTAGAAAGTTCTCACCGACCATGACAATTTGCATATGATTTTTTGTTATGTAATCTGGAGAATTCCTAAGCCCTCTATAAATAGAGGCAGTTGTAATGAGGCTTCTCACTCTTCTCAGAGTCCAGCTCCGTAGAGCTGCAAGGATAGAATATATGTAATGTTTTTGATTATTTAATATAATCTGTGTTAAATCTGTGGTTGCCATTTTATTCTGTTTCTGTTCTGCTCTCTCCTGTTTCCAACAGTGGTATCAGAGTCGTAAGGTGGAATCCTGTCAAGCCATTGCAAATCGCTGCCAAGAGAATAAAACGCCAGTCGCTGTTAGAGGAGTCGTTGAAGTTGCAGCTCCGAGAGGAAACGTTGTTTCGGTAGAGATTACATGCCACAGCTGGAGCTGAGATCTACCGCTTCAAGGAAAGGTCGTGACCATTAGAGAGGAGGCCGCAGAAAATAAATGAAGGCATAAAAGGAAGCCAAAGTATACAGAAAGAAAGTCAATTGTGGAGTACTGCCGCTGCCTAGTCTCTGAAGAAAGAGTCACCAGTTTTCAAATGTCTAAGGAGGAAGCCAAGATACTAAACTGCCGATTGCAAGGTGTAGCTGGTCCTGGCTCAAGAAGATCATGGAGATTGCTAGCAGGAGGTCGCTGTGAAGACACAAGGGAGAAGTTCGAGCTGAAGATCATCAATAGATCGTTGTGCAAAGAAGTATTGGCGCAGCCATAGTTAAAGTCATCGCTGCATACAAAGGTGCTGATTGTTGTGTTGTTGGTGGATCGCAGGTGTTGAAGATGAAGCCGCAGCTGTTCATGTTTTGTGTTGTTTCTATTGTTAGTCTTGAAGTTTTTTTATGTAGATTTTGAGGTAGTAGGAAGTTTGAGGAAATTGGATAAGTATGTGTCTAGATTGAGAGTCAAGAGCATTTCTAAAGTCCGTAAAATAATGTAAAATTATGTGAGAATGAAGAGTTGGCAAGAGAAATGAGAACATCAAGGAGGATAGCAAATGTCTGTTATGAAAAGATAAGTGAAGCCCTTAATAGATTAAGGAAGAAATATTGTTGAATGTCACATCATTCTATTTCTGTAAGAAAGCAATATATGAAAGCAATATATGAGGCAAATGGAGCCCATTAAAATTAGGATCCCCGAGCACCCGTAGAGTATCTCAATAGAAGGTGTTGATAAAACAAGTGAATCACACCTGAACCTACGATGGACTGGTAACCAAGAGGGCCAGAGCTCGTGGTTAGAGCATCCCAACTACAGCATGGGATTTCCAAGGTTCGATCTCTATATCTAGAAGAATTTAGATGCCGCAGCATCAGTGAAAGAGACTGAGAATGTAATGAAATTCGTGGTAGAAATTAAGGGGGAGTGTTGGCGAGTAATTTCTCCCACATAGTCAAACTTGTGTAGAAACTTCTCCCACTGACAATTCTAGAAAGTTCTCACCGACCATGACAATTTGCATATGATTTTTTGTTATGTAATCTGGAGGATTCCTAAGCCCTCTATAAATAGAGGCAGTTGTAATGAGGCTTCTCACTCTTCTCAGAGTCTAGCTCCGTAGAGCTGCAAGGATAGAATATATGTAATGTTTTTGATTATTTAATATAATCTGTGTTAAATCTGTGGTTGTCATTTTATTCTGTTTCTGTTCTGCTCTCTCCTGTTTCCAACAAATAGAATATTATGGCCTCAGAATAGGATACGTAAAGCAAGGTGATTGAAAAGGAGTCGCAGAGTTCGGTGAGATGCAGCTAGCACAGTGAACAAGTCACAGTCAAGGGATCTGCAAGTTGAAGTCACAAAAGGAAAGAAAGGCGTGCGAAATTTGGAATGTCAAAGAACTGCATGTTGTAGCTATTGTCTGTTTTTTTTTTCAATAATGCTAGAGAATAATGCTAGAGTCAAATATAAGAAGGCGAGTTTAAGGAAGTTTGTATTTCTTTGCTTACGTCGATGTTATTAGACGTTTGTTTTTAAGCATTTTCCATAGGAAGCAAAGGAAAAGCACAGTTTTGAAGAATTGTTGTAAGTGTTATGTGAGGCTACTGAATCATAGAAATCACAAGAAGATAGATCATGGTCTACGGGAAGATCACTGTATGGATGAAGGAATAGTTCAGTCAAGAAAGGAGGAGATTGTAAGGAAAGAGAAAGTGGATTTGTTAAAGGAGATCAAAAGATCAAACGAGGATAGCATTTTGAATTTAAAGAAGCCACCATAGGGCATGTAAATCATCTAGTCTTAGCATCACAAAGATTAGGTATGTAAGCCATAAATCTTAAAGTAGATAGGGAGTAAAACCATTATCTTGTGTCCTACTACCCATAATATCCTTTGGCCCCATGGGAAAGTTTGAACTCACATTGAAAAATAAAAGGAAATGTCACTTAAGAAACTACTTCAAAAGAATTCCTTTTGGACGAATAATTATAGTCAAATCCACCACCATAAGATTTTTATGTAAAATAATTAGAAAACAACCCCAATGAAGGAAGCCTTTCTCATTCGAAGAAAGTACTTGATATATTCTGATAAGTCTCAAACTAGATATCCATATACCTCTCTTCATTTACTTCATCCCAAGATTTATTACAATCATCCTCTCTCTCCTACTTATCTTCATCCTTTCCCTCCTCCAAGAAATTCCCTCTCTATACAATTTCAAAATGGATCTTCATTCTCCTTTCATTACTTGGGAACTATAAATTTTGGAAGATTATATATTTCTTTTTCCTTTTTTCACAAATTTCAGCATATGAGGAACCATAAGGTTTTTTTTATTAAAATTGATGTGTATTTTCATGTCTTTATTTGCAAAAAGAAATTCATTGTTCTCTATGATTTAATCTTTCTCAATTGTTTTAGATTGCTCTTTCATATGACATGTGAGTGCTTTTGTCTTTTATTTTTCATTTTTCAAGTGTAGGTCGAAGATGTTCTTATTTGAAATGTCTTGCAATTAACCACACCATTGTTGGAATAGTTAATCCTGAGCTGCAATGGGAAAATGCATTAAATGCCCCATCAGATGAAATCAAATTTGGACTGTCCCCCCTTCCCATGTCTGACCACCATGCTGGCCAGTTAATATTTGGCAGCAAATTAATTGTGGTGGTTGAATTTGAATTAGGCGTCAAATTTTGGAAAGACAACAAAAGACAAAAGAAGAATAGAATGTATTATTCTGTAGAAGAAAAAAAGGAGATAGAGACAGAAAGTTTTGTAGTAGCAATAGAAAGGAAGAATGTTTAGTAGAACAAAATAGAAAGTGAAAGTTCAGGAGAACCTGCAGCAGCTCAGAGAACATTAACAGTGCTCCAGTGCTCTGGAATGTGTCCAACACGCAACAACACACAGAAAGAAGATGTGTCAGAACTAGCACAGTTTTTGTATGAGAATGTATAGAACTTTAGCTCTGAATTTTTGTCAGTAAATTTATGAATGTAATCCTTTTGATGAAATAGAAAATCGAATATATATATATATATATATATATATATATATATATATATATATATATATATATAGTCTCTTTGTGTTTGCCTCCTTTATTGCTCTGAGTTTTCATTCTTTGCCCACTGTAGTTGGGTTTCTTTTTCCAACAATCATTAAATATATAAGAAGCCATAAGATTTTTGTTATTAAACTAGATGTGTTCTATTTTTCTTTATCTTAAAGAAAAATTTATATATTTACTTAATCCCTCAATTATAATTATAAGAATACTTCAAATAAAAACATCTTAAACCTTTATTATTTAAAGACATTCTTGCTGTTTGAAAATCTTTATATAATATTTTAAGATTTCTTAATTAATAAATTTGACTTTTGAGAAAGGAAAAAGAAACATCATCTTGACAAGAAAGGCTACATCATAGAGAACGAAAAAAAAATTGTTGCAATTTGTAACGACAAGAGAAAATGGTAAGAGATTTATTTATTTATTTATTGATTTTCTAATTTCGTTTTACATAGCCTTGCATGAGCTGCGCCAAGGATAAGAGTCTATAATATGTTGGTTATTTTTTCAATCATGGCAGAAAAACCAAAAGTAAGGGGAGTCAATTTCCACTTATCATACATAGTGGGGAAGGAGCAAGAGTTCGAGAAGAACTGGGAAAAAAATGAAAAGTAGATGGATTTCCATTCACTCTTGCACTCTTGGCTTGATTGATTTTGGAGGTGGTGGAGGTAATAATCTACGTCTCTGAAAGTTTCATACTCCAAAAATGTGAAGCAGAATTTCTTTCTGCTTTCTCTGCTGCTTTCGAGATCTTCAAATCCTCAAGATTGTTTTCAATGGGAATAACTCTGACCTTCTCGAACAATCCATCATATACCATGAATCTTCTATAGCCTCCAGCAAAAAAGAACCTACTAACATTAAAACTTGTTTATCTGACAAAAAAACATCATACAAAATACCTACAGCAAAGTAGACGATATAATCTGGAAATAATAAATCAGTAGGTAGTCCTGATGTTTCTCTAAATGGGAAGTATGTGTGCCACATGAAATAATAACATTGTGCTGTGATCAGAAATGCCTGTTATTGCAATAATGTTTCCTGACATTGTAATAACAACCATTAACATACAAAATAAATTATTTTCGCCTCAACCATTTTTGCATCAAATACTCATCCAGAAAGCTTCCTTGACAAGCGATGTTATGGTAGTGCAAGGGCAAAAAGATCAAACTTCAACCACATTGATAACGATGCTTTGAAAAAATGGCTCAGATTGCTGAATTTTTAGCGTTTTGATTAGGTCGCTCTGCTTAATATAAACAGATTAATAAAGTTAAATTTTTATATGTATTTAGATTTTCCCTTCAAATATGGACGGAGTTTTGTGAAGTATAGTTCTTGGAGACTTTCACGAATCCTACATATTGACAACTTTTTGGTGCAGGAGCACCTTGCACACTAGATGCCTTTAATTGGCAAATCATTTTTTACAAGCATTCTAAAGAGGTCTTTGGAGGTCATAAATGATGTATTTGAGGTCTCAAATAGGTCACTAGAGGGTTGGTTAAGTCAAATTGCAAATAATGTTGTTTTATTGCACAGATTGCAAAACTTGCAAAACTTGAAAAATACAAAAATGTAAAGGAATTTGAAGAGTCACCTCGTTGGAGAAGGTAGTTAGTTGGTTGAAGATGTAAATGGAGGAGTTGTAACTGTTGTAATGGCTCTATAAAAGCATTGTAAAGGCCGAGGCAGAGGCAGATTTGAATTCTTGAAGCATTTACTAAATAAAATTCCCTGTTTCCTGAATTTACAGTGTTATTTTTCTTGTCCAGAAGTCTATACGATATATAATTTGATTTTCTATCTTAGGGAAGAGAGTTAGTAACTTCTCAGAGGTGTTTTGATAGGCTCTATTCAAATCTTGAACAAATAAGATTAAATTTCTGTGATTTGTCTGAAGGAAAAGCCAGTCAAGGGTTTGAGGGTCTTGTAAGGATTTAACCCTCCATCCCACCGTTGTAGGTTCAGTAGAATGGTAGGATGGATTAATTAGCATGTATATAGTGTGTAGTGAACATTGTGTGTGTTAACTGAAATAGGGGAGACAAGGATATGGATATTTGGTGCTGCTCACTCAGGAAAATGCAGAATTTCTTTACAAAAAAGCAAGGCTCTAAGTTGGAATTCGATGCAAAAGCATGCAAACTGATTTGGAGAGAGTGTGGGAAGTTGGTGCAGACTCTTTCAAAGATGATTCAAGATTTTTCAAGGTGGTAAGAAGATTGGAGAGGTTGTTTTCTGTAAACCCTCGTTTGTTAAGCTAGTTTTGGGTATATTTCAAGGGTTTTAAAGATCAGCAGGTTGTTGAGCCATTCAGCCCTTAAAGGTGGTAGAATCCTGAGTTTTGTAACTTGAATTAAGAATGTTTACGGTCATATAGTATTTTGGAGTTGATTCAATGGTGGGTTCTTTATATTTTAAGCCTATTTGGGGTTCTAAAATGTAGGACAGTCAAATGTTCAGTTATTTCTTCCAAAGTAATGACATCTGATAATAAAGTATGTAAATGTGTGCTTAAATGGGTTCCTAGAACATTGTTTTGTTCATGAAGATTCTTTGGGGATTGAATGGCATACCCGTTCTTGACATGTTGCAATGCTACCAGGAATGTTGATCTTGAATGCAAAAAACTAAAATTCTGATAGAACAGTGATATGAGCGATTTAAGTTGTCTTGAAACTGTCAAAGTAATGATTTAAAGGATGTCTAAATGCCTGGATAGAGTTTAGGAAGCATAATATGTTGTTTAGTGCTTGGACAATGTGAAACCATGGTGATTTGAATGCATGAAATTGAAGTTCTGACAAAATAGAGTTATGGGGCAGTATGTTTTGTTTATTTTCTGACAAAAGATGATGTTCTAAGATGTTTATGAGGTCAGTAAGGGTTGTGGATCTTAGTTCCATCAATGATGTCTTTGTACCTTGAGTTTCTTGAGGAGTGTTGGTGCATAGTTGGGTGAGTTGAATGAATTGGTGAAATCAGAGGTTCCTAATCAGTTTATTGTTTTGGTTCAGTCATTATGATGATGGATAAGTTGTATTTGAATTCTGATAAAGGTTTGGATTGACGATGTGGTGATTTGGCTTATTGGTGCCTTGTGATTTTCAAGTTAAATGATGTGATTTTGAGGAAAAGATAAAGGAATTTTGGGTGATTGTTCAATTTGATCTTCTCAATTGAGTTTGGGTCTTGAGTACCCTAGATGATTGGCGGTTTCTGATAGATGCTCTTGCATCACTTTTCTTATCAATTCGTAAGAAGTTATAACTATAGAACTTGTTCACAATTAACCTGTCTTTTCCTGGGAAGATTGGTAGATCTTAGGTTACCCGTACACAAACAAATATGTCCATAGATCACGGGTGCAGGTGAGTTGAAACTAAAAGGGTTCAACACTTGGCTTGGAAGAGGAAAGCTATTGTGTTAATTTTTTTTAATTAGGTATTGAAAAGAAATGAATTAGTTCTTTTCAAATAATTAGGTTTAATATTTAATTAATTTAATACGAGTTGTGGTAGATTCTAAGAATTACTTTAGAAATCTTTTTAATTAAAATCAGCAAAATGATTTAGGTGATGTGATGGGTCAATGGATAATTGTTTATTATTTTGATTATAATTATTTAACTTTGTTTCAAAATCATTTAAATTTAGATGTATTAGAGAAGAACAATGAAATCAAAACTGAGTCAGTCTCATAACTAATGTAATTACCATGCAAAATCAATGTAATATGCATGAAATTTTTAGGAATTTTTAGATTTTAAATAATGCAAAATATAAATTTAAAACCCTAGATGAAATGCGAACTAATTCAAATCTTAGATCTAGGGTTTTAATGACCTCCAAATCAGAAATTAAGATGTACAATATCAGATTCACCAAAATGAAACATAGAAAAATAGGTAGGTTCACCAAAATAAAATGGGGGAAAATGGAGGTGGATCTAAAATGGGGTGATGCACCTATCTTTCTTGCTTCATTAGGAAAAAGAGATCCCAAAAGGTAGGAGTGACTTTCAACCCTTAGGTGAGTCAACCCTAATGGAGATCTTGTTGTTTTCCTTATGACAAGATAGGGTAAAAAATGCTTGAAATGCACTTTTGGGAGAGAACATAAAAATACTAAATGAAATCAATTATGCAATGTGAAACTTGAATAATCAATTTAAAGCATAAAACAAGAATAACAAACTTCCAATGGATCTGAGAAGGGTAAGTTGATGTCTACTAGTCACCAAAAGTTGTTGTTAAGTTTCTTCATGGGACAAATTCACCCTAGGGCGAATGGGTCTTGCTATAGGGGTCCAAAATATGATTTCACAGTCCTCTGCTCTTGGACCTTCACTCCTGATTTCTCTGGATCTCATTTTAGAAAGTCAGAAATAAATTTCGTAAGTAAGATTTCATGGATTGTAAAAATTGATGACAACTTTGACAACTTTGCAAAATTACACTTTTGATCAATCTTCAATCATTCTTCACTTGTAGATCTGCATATACAAAGAGAGGGAAAATTGTTTGTTTTTGGTGAATAGGGGTTTGTGTTGGTCAAACCTCATTTTTGTAATTAAACCTCAATTATGAAAACATAATGAAGTGGATAGAATTTGATGAATAAACAATGCTATGTCACAACTCACCAAAACCTTGAATGAATATCCTAGAGTACTGAAATCTAACACATCTCTTTAAGGTCTTGATCTTGTAGGAATGGCTTGATTGGATGCTTGAGAACTTGAAACCTACATCACAAAGTTAGCTCCAAAAACATGCATGAACACACATAAACTTTGACATGATGATAATATTTTGAATACTATTGTAGATGACTGATAGATCGTCTCTTCAATTCTCTTGACAATAATATCTGCTCATGTGAAAGTTGCTTTAAGCACTAAATGTTTTGAATTGATAAAATAACTGCATTTTTAGGTGATTTTCTAATTTCTCAACAATTAAACATCAAAAGACAATAATTATAATTTGAATTTGAATCATAAAAATACCACCAAAAACATATTAAAAATTGGGACCTAAGACCTAAGGAGGACTCATTCACCCTTGGGCGAATAGGTCGTAGGCCCTAAATCTAGGACACTCAATTTTCAAGGCGATTTAATTCATGTTTGCAATTGTTTAGTGCAGGTTCCCCTTTCAGAAAATGGGATTAATTAGGATTTTAAATGCATAATTAGGTCAATTAGAGGCTTAATTATGTCCAATTTAATTAAGGGGCCCAAACATAGTGTGAAAATGTAAAAGTGTATATTTTTCTACACTATACCACAAAAGGATAATCGACATGCAGATGCAATGGAAAGTGTTGCTTCCCTTGTTTCTCTTGAAGATCTTTCCATGGATTTTGCATTCGTAATCCACATGATTAGAAAACCATCAATAGATGAAAAGATGAAAGAAGCATTAGTTGCCAATATTGAAGCCTCTAGTGAATGGTAGACACTGATATTCAATAATTTAAAAGTAGGTACCTTTCCTAAACCAACTACTAAAATCATTAGATCTCATATTTAGAAACTTGCAACTAGATATATAATCCTAGTAGATTTCTTATATAGGAAATCCTTCGACGATATTTTTCTTAGATGACTTAAACACTTAGAAATTCCTATAGCTTTTGAAGAAACTCATGCAGGGGATTGTGAGGGTCATTTTGGTGGAAGATCGTTAGTTCCAAAGTTAATTCACATAGGATACTATTGGCAAAACACGAAACAATATTTTCTTATCATGTCAAGAAGTGTCACAAATTTCAAGAGCATAACAATTTGATCCATGCTCCTACTTCCAAACTTCATGCCCAAGTTCCTATTTGGCCATTTTTAGTTTAGGGTTTTGATCTCATTGGAAAATTTTCCCCTCCCTCCTCTCCTGGACATACATTTACAAGTAAAGAAATTTTTGGAAAATTTTTATATTCAACATCATTTTTTAACACCATATTACCCATAATCTAAAGGTAAAGCAGAAGAAACAAACAAAATGCTCGAACAAATCTTGTGAAAAATAGTAAGTAAAAATAACAAATATTGGAACACTCAATTATCTTATGCGTTATGGGCTTTTCACACAAGTATTCAAAAATCCACAGGAAATACACCTTATAACGTTGTTTATGGCACTAATGCAATAATTCCCTTAGAGTTAGAAATTTCTTCATTGTGAAATTCTCTAAGGGGCTTTATTGACGATAACACCTACACAGAGACAATTAAAATAGCTTGAAATGCTTGATGAATAGTAGATAAATTCTCTCGAGCATCTCCAAGCTTATCCTAATGGATGTAGCATAATTACAATGATAGTTTCATCCTCGATCATTTAACAAAGGGGATTTGGTGTTATATGAAAATCAATGCAATGTTAATGTTGCTCTAGGTGAAAAATGGAAGTTTAGTTTGAACTGGTTAAGCCCTTTCGTAATTGACAAAAGGTATGGGTCTAGAGCATAATTTAATGGAAATAGATGATACACCTCTCAAATAACCTATCAAAGTTGAACATTTGTGCAAATATTACACTTAACACTCCTTTGAAGAGTATGTATATTAAAGGATGTTGTTAGATTATGTAGATAGTTTTCTATTTTATCTCACATTGCTTCATTCTTGACAAACATTCTTGGTGTGCCTTGAATTATTTTAAGTAAATTTTCATTATTTTGAATTATTACTTTCTTTTTACATGAAATTCATTCAATATTGTGTGTTGTGTTAAATTATATAATTACATGCATTTAGTTTCTAAAATTAGATCATAACAACATTTAGTAAATAACATGATTACACTTAATCAAAATGTATTATCTAACTAAACATAAGTGTTTAAGTTAGATCACATTAAAATAGATCACAGAGACATTTATTAAATAATCTTACATAGATTTTTTAATAGATCACATCAACATCTAATTCAAAACAAAATAAAAACATGCTCATATATGTATAAAAATCATAAGGTTTATATACATGGTCACCATGGTAACAAAATGTGACATAATACAACATAGTACATCTAGGGAGGCCTATGTCTACCTAACTCCTTAGGGCTTGGTGGTGGTGGTGCTCATTGAGAGATAATGGATCATGAGGAGCTCATAGATCTCATTTATAAACCCTAAACCTAGCCTAAAGTTATACCCTCATGAATGTGATTGACAACATGCTTCTAATCTATCTGATCCGTAATTGCTCACATTTTAGCACACTCTGTCTACAACCTTTGAGTTCCAATCGCATGAAATCCCATTCCTTACTCTTGAAAGGAACCTGAGTTCCTTGAAGCTCCTTGTATGTAGTCTTGAGCTCCTCGTAAGAAACTCTAAGATCCTCATGTGTGGCTCTTGACTTCTCCTCCCTAGCTTTTAACTCTTCAATCATCCTCTTAGCATCCTCATAAGTTATCGTCCACCTCACTAAAGGCTCAAAGAGATTAGAATGGTGCCTTGCACTAGGTGGTGGCCTATGCTTCACTCGTATCACCTGGTGTGGGGGCATAGATGGTGCCATATTTGTAGTGACTTGACTGAAGAAGTATAGCCACTCTTTTTTCCCAACTTCAAGAAAGAAAACATAACACAATTTAGAACTATGTATCATAATTAATGCATAGCTAAAACATAAAAGATAAATCACATATCATCACCTACATCACTAGTCTTCCAGTCACAATCTTGATAGGATACAATAGGTTCCCTATTGGGACTCCTTGCATGATTAGGAAGGGTGGTAGGTGCAGCATGGTTGCTATTCCCACACTCATTGGGCGAGGTACCTACTGCAGTCATTGTATGTGCTCAGGTAACAAAAGGATGAGATGTTTGTCTTTCCTAGGGTGCATTCATGGCCTTTTTTGGCTCATTAGGCTCCTCTCCCATCAAATTTTGATCCTCCTCTATCATTTCATCATCATCTATAGACTTATCTCCATCCATGCTCTCATCCCCTCTTTCATCTCCATGACCTAGAAGAGGTCCAACATCATCTATAGGATGATCATCAGGGAAGATGTGTCAAGTTCATGATCTCACCCACCATCTCTCATAGCTTGTAGTGGTCAATGCATCATCCAAATCAAATTTTGGGGGTGCATCTTGGTCCCCATCATCTAAGTCACTGAAAATGGCATCATCAATGGTAGGATAGCATATGCCTCCTATCTTGGCACCACATATTGCAGCTCTCAAGTATGTAGGTCATGGCTTGGGTGCTATCTGAACCTACCCAAATTTATGCATGACATGATCATAATAAAATGGAATAACAATATATTTATACCGTCCAACCAATAATCTCTCCTATTGCATCCTAATCAACTATCATGTATGATCTAGCCACTATGGTATAGTCATGTATCATCTCCATACTATATCATCGTCCTCTAAGTAATCAAATCAGAATCTACAGTGTAGTAGATCTCCACACTGCCAGGATCACCTCAAAGTATAACTATAGGCTCTCGGATAACCAAGGGCTGCTATGGTAGAGAAACTAGTCAGTCTAATGCATGTGATATGTTTGAAGGCCCACACTTAAAGAAGTGTAAATGCACTATACTATGAAGCTCTCAATAAAAAAGCCAGCCAAGATTATAATAGAGGTGAGCAAGCATACTAGAACCCCATGTAAAAATGGTCTGATGCTACGCCATATTGTGAATGGTGTGAACTAGGCCTCCCTTGAGGTGTGTGTCTCATCCATCAAGCATATGTGCTAGCACAACAATCACACACATAATCCACCAAATCAATGGAGAGAGAGCATATGGAAGCCATTGGAGCTCAATGTGAGCCACCATATCCTTAGGAACAATAGAGCAGCTAGTACAATACTAAATATCATGCCTCATCTGTCAGAATGTGTGATCCTCCTCTAAGTGGATGGTCTCACCCGAGATGGTTATCTTAAGAATAAAATGTACATCCTCCAATATCACTCATATCCCCTATTGTGAGACAAAATATGCAAGTATCTGAGTCCCATCTCTCTACCAATGCCATCAATATTGCATCATGATACATCATGGGTGGCATGAGATATATCCAAAATAATCCAGTAGCACCAAGTGTCTCAATGATCATGAAGGTGCATTTAACTTGTCAACCTAGGGACGTTAAATTGAAATGGGTCAACACATTATGTGCACTAAGGATCCAAAGTAGCAATATTCATTCTACAACTAAGAAAAACATAATGTTGAAGGTAAATTGCTTATAAAGAAATAACATAAGTGTTGAACATCAACCGACAACTATTCTAAGCTGAAATGCATGAAAAAAAAAAAATCTAAGCAAACAAATAGGAAACTACTCTATCTACTTTGGTTGCAGGAACAGTCACAAATTGGAATTCTAGTGGTTGCAGGAATAATCAGTGCCATATTCATAACTAATTACTGAATAGAAAGTAATAACTAAACTAAACTAAACTAAAGGATAGAATGTTGACCAAGTGGGCCCCCTTGGATGAGTATCCTCTAAAAATAATGTAAACTTAGATGCACAGACTTATAAATTCATCGTATTCATTGGAAAACATGAGTACAATAGAGTAGTGTAACTCTATTGCTGAAAACTAAGAATGCAAGTACATCATCAGATCGTACAACCTCTTGAGAAGGAGCAACTGACTCTTATTTATAGGAAAAGAAGCTGCTAACTAAACAAGGTAGTCAACTCCATGAATTGGGAGGACGCCACTTTAGGAAAAGTAGAGAAAGTGGAGAGGCATTTATGCATGCATGGAATCTGGTCAGACATGCTTGCCTCAACACAGATTTAGCACAACAGTAATGCCTATATTCTCTTAATAGCAATAAAGACCATTTACAAGGCAATTACAACTCGGTTTGCATGAGGAATCTCCCACCATCGATAGTCTTCCCTTCATTGACCTTTGCATGACCACTTTGTTAATCATTATGGTGAATAACCAGCTGGCAGAATCTTCTCAATTTAGTGGCCTCGATTCATATCTGTATGGCAATATTGGTACACACAATAATCACATTTCTGTAAATATCTTAAATAACATTCATTAATCCACATGTAGAATTAACATAGATAGTCCATATAACATGCCAATGTCATTAAAGATTTGCAGAGATAAAATTAGGCCCAATGTCTATGGTTTTGAGGAAATATCAACATTCAAACATCAATGTCCATGACAACTTCCAAAAATAGATCATAAATTCTACCAAAATTAAACCATAAAAAAGACTCATCATTCCCCCCAACCTAAGGTTTTGTTGGTCCTCCAACAGGGGAAAGATTGTTCTTCTACTTAGTCAAAGCCCTAAAATTTGCAATCGCCAACTGTCCTACATCATTGTTTGTTGTGCGTGAATCAGGATCCCAATAGAACTCTTGTTGTCTGTCCAATCTATTCCATCTTTGTCTCTTTGCAGCAATATCATAGTGTTAAAACCTGTAATTTGGCATAGGCCACATTAGGATGGGTGGCTAAAAAGTTAGTGGAATCTAGAATCATCCTTTTATCGTTCTAATTTGTATATATTTGTCAATTCTTTTAAGTGTTGCAGCATAGTTTTGTATAGAGTTGGGATCAGATTGCTTTAGCTCATCAGTTAGGCTATTCCATCTTTTTGATAGGTATCTCTTCATAGTTTCCTCTTTTTATTTTTCCACCACCTCATATTCATTGTAAACTACTTCTATCCAAGGCATAATCCTATTATGATAGCTAGGTCTGAGAAGCATTATCTATCAATCCCTACAAATGTCCCTTGGGTTTCTTGATTCATCCATGATGGGTAGAGGGATGTTGGATTCCATTTGCATATAAGCCCCATATTGTTGTCCCCAACTGATCTCATTCTATACCCAGGACATAAATGCCCTTAATTGGACATCCCCAGCATATAACATTGGATTCCAATCACGGTCTTGAGTCACAACATAATTGTACAAATAGAATTCACACAACAAATTCTTCATCTCACGGGAAGCAATCCGATAAGCATTGAAAAATTCAATAGGAATCTCAATGGAAGGGTTCAAACCTGAGACAATCCTTGCCAGCTTAAAAGAAAGACATTTCTCCTTCAAATGCAAAGCATAGACCCTTGGAGGGGCCCTACATTCTACTATCTGGGGTACCATCTACCTTCTTCTTTAAAGTAGCAATTTTTGCATCCTTGTCTTTAATCTCCTCATCTTTCTTCAGCCTACGTTTCTCTTCTTTCCATTCCTCTTCTCTTATTTGCATCTCTTTCCATAAATGCATAGCTACCATGTGCATTGAAAAATTAGGGGGTTATGTATTCTTACTAGCATTTTTCCTAGAACTGATGCTTGCTCTTCATATAGTACTAGTTATAGGGATCCAGGTTGTTCAGTCAATTCTAGTTACATGGCCTCTTGTTCCTATTCTTGCTCATGTTGCAGGATATCTTACTGTAGGAAATTCTGGTTTTCCTCATACCCTTGATTCTCAACTTGTTTTGCAATATCAACAAGATCTGCTAGTGTTGTGTTTGTTGCTTTCTCAAATATATCTTCTTCCTCAACATTCACCTTCCCCATTGGAGCTTCTGTGTCCCCCTATGATATCTGTCTAGACTCAGGGCTTTCTTGTGAAGGCATATCAAAGGCTGTCCCGACTAGTCTTGATTTCCTAGGAGGGTTTTCATGTTTTTCATCGGTTGCAAGATGAATAGTGTCATCCTTCCGCTTCTTAGAGCTTGGTACTTCTTTTTCTATTGGCTTCTTTTTAGCTTTTCCTTTTCTTATTTTTGCTTCTCTCTTCTATGCCCTAGTTTTCATTAGGATGCCAAGAGGAACATCATCATCATAATTTTGAGAGGAACTTTCTTTGTCTAAGTGCTTTGTCTCAGAAGAACTAATCTCTATGTTCTATTCTACTATAGGAGGGTTTGCAATAGGGCTTGCACTAGAGGTTGAATCACCAGGAGTGGCTTCAGCCATGCTCAATCTCTTGCTAGACCTACGAGGTTGAGGTAAAACCATAGGTCACAAATGCTCTGGTTTAATTCAAGATCAATATTTATGAATTCTTCCCAAGTCATCTCAGATACATCATGCAGAGACTTCTCAATTAACAATTTAATCAAACAATGGTGGGAAATGGAATTGTCCCTACCTTTCTGAGTCTCGGCTGCCATGATTGAAAGAAGGTGGTATAGCACATTTGGCATATTCATCCTCCTCCCATGCCTCATGTGATTCAAGAGTTTAAAGTGCATGAAATGTAGATTTGACTTGCGTCCTTCACAGGTGATATGTTTTATAACATAAAAAACTACTTGCTTCCATGGGTCGGGCAAAGAGGTCCATTTTGCATCTTATTTGTCCATGCTCAATGGAGGATCACAAGGTTCTATAAATCCGGCCCTAGCTGACCTAGTGTTTCTAGAAGTGGGGTAATTTTCACTGTTGGCAGGCAACCCTGTAACCTCTGCAATTCTTTCTTCAGTAGCCAATACTTCTAGCCATTTTACCATGGATTTTCCTTCAGATAATGTATGGGAAAATTCTAATGTAATGTCTTCATTAAAACCATCCAACTTCAAGAAGTAGTCTAACCAACCATAATTTTTGAATTCAGCTCAATGAAGGTGCATCCTGTAGTAATATGTCATGAACCATGGGTTCATTCTTGTTTAATCCACCTCCTATTGTTCAGTTTCCTACAATCAAACAATCGCTCTGCAAATTTTTCCTTCTTGCAACATTATCAAATTTCCAATGCCAATGTCATCTAAATTTTCCTTTTTTGTTTTACCTTTTTCTTTCTTTCTATTTTACCCTTTTGGTGAATTAAGATTATGATAGGATCAATAATGGCATTAAATGAGTAATAAAGGAAGGTTATGATGGAGAAAAATGGTGGCGGTTGGTGTCACCTCACACATACAAGTCGTCATCTCACTTAGAATTCAAATTGGCTCGATTTAAACTTTGTTGACGTAGACTAGCATGGACTGACATGTGGGAAAATTACTCACATCTTCCGCCCCCCCAAACCTAAATTTGAGCATGTTTCCTCACCTGTGAGGTGGTAAGGATGATTTGAAAGGGATAGGGAATAATGGCATGCTATGGTGAATGTCCATATTAATTCATAGTAATTAAATGAATACACTAAAGACAATTAAGATAGAAAGATTAATGTGCACATACTTGGTGTATCTCTAGAAATTTATGTTTGATTAGGTTAGAATTGCTAAATCTAAAAAATCCAAAGAGATAATGGAGAGCAAAGGAGAAAACATGAAAATAAATGAAGCAAAGTTACCCAAATCTTCAATCTCCATGGCTGACCTCCATTACACCTTCTAGCTTGCTGCAAGTTGAAGAGTGCCCTCAGATTCTTCGAGCAACTTTGATTATGCCATGTCCTACACAAGTGTTGAAGGATTTTTCTATGCAAAATGACTCTAAATGACTAAGAGAAGCTCTAAGTATTTGTAAAAATGGATAAAAAAAAGAAAGCCAGAAAGTTCACATGAATGCTTGAGAGAGAGAAGAGGAAGGAGCCCAAATGAATTCGAAATTGCCATTTTATAAAAAAGGAAATTTCGAATGGACGGATGAGATTGAAGGTCAAATCGATGGTCCATAATTGATGCACCAAGAATATTCCATGCATGGAAAAAACTATGACGCCGACGGCTATGAAAGACATGCAAGACATGCGGGCTATGACAGACATGCAGGCTATGACATGAAATAATGACAGGGTATCTTTGACCAAGGGGAGGTGCATAAATAATTTATTTTAAATTATTTATTCAAAATGGAGGAAAATGACAAGTGGCAAATAAATAATTTATCCAAATTATTTATTTAGATAAAATGAAAAGAAGAGCATTTAATTAAATTTATCAATTTAATTAAATGGAGAGATGGAAATTAGACCTTAAATAATTAATTTAGATTAATTATTTAATAGGGAAGGTGGCATGGGATAGTTAAATGATTTTAATAATTATTTAACTATAGAAGAATTAAAGGACCATGAATAGGTAAATAATTAATAGTAATTATTTAACTATAGATGAAAGGTGACAAAATAATTAAATAAATAATAATTTATTTAACTATTGAAGAAGAGGGAGAAATTAGTGACGTAGTTAGTTTGTCTAATCGGTCAGGATAGAATAAAGATTAGAAAGTGAATTAATTAAATAATTATTAAAAATTATTTAATTAATAAAGGAATATAATCAAACATAATTGAATAACTAAAATTATTCAATTATCGAAAGATGAGGATGAAGAAAAATGACGCTCGGGTTAGGACATTTTTATGTGTCTACATTTTTCCCCTCTTTTTCATAATGCAACATGTCGCATTGTGACAAAGAAAAATAAGTCAAAGTCATGCCCCAGTGCAAAATAAGATGAGGAAGAATGACGAGGAGGGTAGCAGTATGCCCCCTCGAGAGGACAGATGGGTTCCAAGAACACGGGTGTGCTCTCAAAATTGATGAGAAGACTAGAATATGAAGAGACAAAGAAATGTTAGTGCAAAAGATATGGATGATGATATGGATACCATGCCTATATGATATTATCTTGAGAGAAGATGACAAGGTAGAAGGAGATGCATGTTAGTAAGACAAAAAAAATCCTTCAACACATTGTCGTAGGACTACTAATTGTTGCTCTTAATCATCATTGGGCAGATTATCATGATGGCCAACAAAAACCATGATATGACGTAAATCAAGGTGTGCAAGGTCATACCATCACTTGATATAAATAGTCATAGACAAGGATGATCGTGACTCATAATAAGAGAGCTATTGCCCTAGTCTTTTTGTCATAATCAACCACAAACAGTAAAGACAAAAAAGACAAATCATGAAGCGTTATTGCTCCTCTAAATCCTGTTGTCAGGACATCCTTGAGGAACTAGCATCATGATTGCCAAAAGACAAAACAAACATCATAAAATTAAATGCCAAGTGCTTGCCAAGTGTTTGAATATAAAAATGTCAAGTTTTTCAAGTTTGGTGGAATGTCAAATGTCTTGGTGTCAAAATGCTAGGGTTGACAATATGAAGATGTCAGATTAATGTCGAGTTCAGGAAGGACACATCCTTAATGATGTTGAGATGCCAGATTCATAAAGGACACATTTTGAATGACGTCGATGCCAGAGTGATACCAAATTCGGGAAGGACACATCCCAAACGAGGTTGATGTCTAGATGTCAAATTGATGACAAGTTCAGGAAGGACACATCCTGAACAATGTCAATGTCGAGATGTTGAATTGATGTCAAGTTTGGGAAGGACACATCCCAAATGATGTTGATGTCACAATATCAGATTCAGGAAGGACACATCCTGAATAATGTCGATGCCAAGTTGATGTCAAGATTCAAGAAGGACACATCCCGAACAAGTTTGATGTCAAGATGCCAGATTCAGGAAGGACACATCCTGAATAATGTCGCTACCGAAATTTCAAATTTAGGAAGGACACATCCTAAATAATGTCGATGTCAAGAGGAACATATCTCAAATGTTGTGAGAATCCTCAAAATGCTAGATGACTATGACGATGCCTAAGAAGGACACATCCTAGGGCATGATTAAATGATGGGATACCCTTCAGAAGGACACATCTGAAGAGTAAGCAAGATTTGACTGGTTTGACTAAGTTTGACTGATTTTGACCAATTTTGATATGCCAAGACAATTGTCATGTTCCATTGACAGATTGTCGAAGTTCACTTGGGTAGATCATTTGTTCAAATTTAAAGACTATTTCATGTGTGTGAGAAAATTGTGCAATGAACCCTAATGGACTGACCTAGTGTGGCCTCAGGTGCTCATCGATAGATGGCCTTGCCTACGTCATAAACCTAGACACCTCGTAGTTCGAAACGACCAATGACTTTGTCTTGTTGACCAAAGATTGAGTCATGACTTATTTTGACAAACCTAATAGGATGGACCTAATGTCTCAAGGACTCAAACATGAGTCTTGCCTACATAGAAAATGCGCAGAGACAACATAGTTTGTAGAATGAAAGACTAATCAAGAATTGAATTGGCATGACCGTTTTTACTAACATGACTCTGTTTTCTGGAATTCTTGTGTTTTTTTAGGACATTTTTTCGATTTTTAGGTCTTTTTCTGGGACATTTTTCAATTTTTAGGTCTTTTTTTTTTCAAGACATTTTCTAATTTTTAGGTCTTTTTTAAGGACATTTTCTGATTTTTAAGTCTTTTTTCAGACACTTTCAATTTTTAGGTCTTTTTTTAGGACATTTTTCAATTTTTAGGTCTTTTTCTAGGACATTTTTTGATTTTTAGATCTTTTTGAATGATTTAAGAGGATAACGACAAATGCATGTGACTGATGCCTACACATGAGAATCCAAGGACAAACATGATTGTGCCCCTAGTCAAGCTAAATACCAATTGACAGGTGATGACAACATTGTTTGACGTGGGAAGGACGCATCCCAAAACAATGTGAGGATGACAATCATGTGATGTAAGTATCGAGGTCTGTAGCGAGGCTAGGAACAAATTCAAGTAATGTTTTGGATAATGTGCTTGTATGGATGAAACTCATTGCATTTGGAATGACTTGGTTAGGACTAGAAGGGATGATGAAGTATCCTTATACCGTTTGACAAGGGAAAGTCAAGATAGGTGACCTACATGAAAGGGTGAGAGGTGGCCTTGGTAAAGGATGGGAGACATGAGACTAAGGGAATTGACATATGATTTTCTAGGACTATGTCGTATAGGGATAATGATGGAAATGACAGAAAATTTTGTGACAAAAGGATTGACATGTCAAGAGTTTTCCCCAAAGCATGATTTATGTTTGCATATTTTATGTCAAGACCAAGGTAGGTGGGAAAATGGGCCGGGGAATGATATGGATGAAATGGATGGGTGTAAATGTCATGAGGAAAGCATGGGAAATGAGACAACTTGCCCCCAAGTGTAACGGTCCACATAGACAATTTATTTTACACATGATGCCTATTTTCCAGGTTTTCATCATGGTACTTATCCAGGGCGCTTGTTTGCCAGGTTTTCACCGTTGGATGAAATTTTTCTCTTTACTATTTTCTTGACTTTTTTCTTTTTTTTGTTTGGTGTCACCAAGACACCTATTTGCCAAGTTTTCATTAGGGTGACGATGTTTTACATTTTTCAATTTTTTTTGTAGTTATGATTTTGCGGATAGCCTAGATGCTTTAGATGACCACTGACTGTTCTGAATCCACTGACAATGCCGATGTAGAGAATGGTGCCATGATATTCCAATAATGTCCTTTCTGAAGTAGTTGGCTTGTCAGAATGATAGCGCTTGCATACAATTGATTGATGTCATCATGGTCCTTTCTGATTCTAGAATTGGCCTTGTCAGAATACACACATCGTGATAAAGTGCCATGAGAATCCTTGTGATAAAGAGTTTCTACCATGATGCGATGTATTTGTGACGTAGGATTTTTAGACTTTAGGCAAGATGTAGGAGTATGACAAATGATGGTAGACGTGGATGGATTGTTTGGATGTTTGGATGGATCACTCTTCCTTTTCCAAACTTGGGAGGGTGGGTGACGAAGTTTGGAATTTTGATTGGGATGGTGTTTGGAACCAACACTTGTATATGCCTTGCTTGATAACAATTTTGAAGGAGGTGGACATTTGTTATATGTGGGAGTCCTCTTGTCTTGTGGCTCCACATTTTGATTAAATTTTTCTTTTGACATATTTTCTTTGCTTGATCCACTTTTCTTTGGGATCCATTTTAATTTCATTTGTCCACTTGTCTTTTTTTCTGATTCGATGGCCTTTGACATTTGATTTTTGACTTTGTAAGACTTTTGGTTTTGTTGGTTCCAAAGGGAAGGTTTAAGATGTTGATAATGATGGTTTATGGTGTGGGTGGACGAGGTGTGGGAAACAATCTTATGACAAGGATTTCTCATGGACTCTATTTTGACGTTTGTATTTGACAAGGTTGCCCCCAGTATCAAGGAGGTTCCATGAAATCATTTGATTTGCTAACTAAAGAATAGCCAAGGCCTTGATGTTTGTAATTTTCCTGAAGCTGTATTGGTTCTTGAATGCCTTGCTCATGTATGCCTAGTCCTCTGCCTTGATAATGCATGATCTGACAGATTCTATTTGCGATGGGGTATTTATTGTTTTGAAAGCAAGATGCTAACCCATCATGATGTATGCATACACTATTACTTGGAATACATTCATCTATGAGAAAGCCTGCTCTGACAAAGATAGATGACCCTAGTTGATAAAGTGTCTTAGCTTCACTGTCATGTTGGATATATTTCTGACTAATATCTTTGGTCTGATCTTGTGACATGTCAGGTTCAGTTGATTCAATTGGTGCTTCTAAGTTGATGTCAAAACCGTCTTTATGGTCATTGTCATAGAGTCTACTAGATTCAACTATAGCTTGATCATTTTCAAATATTTCCATAGAAGACTCTTGTTCTTGAGTAAGATCATCTATGTGTCCCATGGAGGAAAGTGTCTCATTTTGGGAAGTGGATGTGCTTGTATTTTGAGTAGGATTAGTCTCAGATGGTTGTTCATGAATGGCATAAAGGTTGATGAGTGGATCATTTTGGATTTCTTGGTCAATGGTAGTGTCTTGTTCAAAGATGGGGTTGTCATGAATGATATAATTGGGATTGGAGTCTTTGTCAAGGGTAGGTGTATTTTGGATGTCATGATTGTCTTGAATTATTTCTTGAATGGACTAAAAGATAGGGTCATGAGATGGACTAATTTGACATGAAGGTGCGGTTATAATGTCATGCTTTGGGTTTTCATTTTGACATGTATCCTCAAGTTTAGACAATGGGATTTGACTTTGGACAATGATAGAATTTTCATGACTAAAAGTGGCTTGTGAGGGATTGACTTGGAAAGGATGACTAGGATAAGACACAAGGATTTGGACTGGACTAGTTGGTGAAGGAGGAGGATATGACATGAAGAATTGGACTGGATTGGTGTAAGGTTGACTAAAATAAGATGTGGATACTTGGACGGGATCGATATGGTATGATGTGGAGACTTGACATGAGTTGGTAGATAGTTGATAAGGCATGTAGACTTGGAGGGGATTGATAGGTGAAGGACTAGAATATGACGTGGAGACTTGTAATGGACTAGTGGATAGTTGTTTTCCCTTGTCAAGGTTAGGATAAGGGTAATAACTAGACATGTGTTGGAGATTAATGATAGGATTTCGTTAAGTGATTCTTGATAGTGAGGGTTGATGGATGGAGGACTTGGGTTGATGGGTTGTTGGTAGGAAGGGTACATAGGTGATGTTGGTCTCAAAGTATTAAAGTCAAATCCATGTGGTAGTTTAACCCCTTGGTCCAAGAGCATGGCTAGATACCTTTGAGGGTCATGTAGGACTAAGTTTTCCACAAAGAAAGCTATGTCAGGATTTTGCGCTGCAACTTCCAAGTCTTTAGCATAGACTTGTCCATTTTGGTCTCTTTGTATGAATGGCTCAAAAATGTTTTGTGATGAAGATGGCATGCTCATGGAAGATTGTGTGTTCATGTTGTGAAATGGGTCGGAAAAATTCCAGTGTTGGTTTGTGTCATAAGTGTTATTGTCAATGTTGGGATTGGTATTGGTGTTGGTGTTGTTGTCAAAGTCTTGTCCAAAGTCTACCATTTGTCTTTTCTTTATTTGAAGTCTTGTTTCCACCATCAAAGAGATTGCTCAAATGAAGATGATGGCAATGCAAGTATGACACTAGTCTATGTTTTTGTCTTTTTGTGTGATAATGGATGACAATGCAAAGAGATGATAATGCAAGACTATGTTTTTGGATTTTTTGGATAAAGGATGACAATGCAAGACTATGTTTTTGGATTTTTTGACAAAAAGGGATGTAATATGACAATGTTTTCTAAAGAAAATGACTAATGCCAAAGGACAATGAAGACGAAGATGACAAGTTATGACACTAATTTTTTTTTGGTATTTTTGGAGGATGTCAATGCAAGGTGATAATGATGTTTGCCCAAGGAAAATGACTAATGCAAGGTGATAAATTGTTAAGAAAGGATGTCAAATGCCAAGGTGACAGTGAGGACTAATGTGAAAATGTTGGTTAAGGAAATGGCCAATGCAAAGTCTAGATGCCAAATGCAGACTATGATGACAATATTTTGGATTTTAAAGATATGCAAGGTGAGGAATAAAATGATTTGAATGTCTAAGGTATGCAAATGCAAAGGTCTAAAATGATTTAGAAGAAGTTTTCCTAACCATCCTATGCTTGATCTATGTCTCAATTTTGGAATATCAAAGGACTTGTTTGAAGGACTAAATGACAAGGAAAAAATGACAAGTGAGTCTTCCTAACTAGAATTTTGAGTTGGAAGGATCTCACAAAAGGACAATGACTAAAGGAGATAATGATGTCTAAGTCCAATGATAACCTAATTTTGAAAGTCAAGATTTCGCAAAGTGAGGTAAGGTTGTCCTAATCCAAAATATGCAAAATGAGATGAGGACCTAATTTTTTGGTTTATGACTAAAAATGCAAATGGTGAAGCCTAAGGATGAAGCTAAATATTTGCAAAGATGACCCTATGGTAAGATGCAAGCTAAAGTGTACAAGGAATGAGAGATTTGAGAAATTTCATGATTTGGTTTCTAATAGAGACCTCTTAGAAAAAAATGTTTGATAGCAGGCTGAGAGTGTTGTTTTGATGTTTTATTGAAAAGTACGAGTTGTCTAAGGTTGATTGTTTGTGTCCAGATTTGTGAATGTTGTGTATATTGTTTGAAAATCCAGAAAACACTTGACAAGAATAATTTTTTGGTGTATGCAAACACACATGAGACAAACACAATCCTAATAGGCCAATAGGCCAAGGGTTTGTATACTTGATATAGCCCACCGATATACCCCAGATTGGTGCTAAACACCTTTCCTTCTCGAGAGCGGATAGCTTAGAAGTTTGGTGGCACTGGCTCCCCTCTACAGCTCATTAACTTCATTCGGGCACACCAACTTCGTATTCTTGGGTAGTCACTTCCCAAGAACTGCTATCTCTACTCAAGGGGATCAGTAGTGAGTATCTTCGGGCATGATATTGTACCCTGCACTATACCAAGCAACGACTGAGAATGGTTGGCCTCTAAAACAAAAGGTGTCTAGTAAAGGAATTCGTAGGGCATGATCCATGGGGCGAGAGTCCCCTTTCTGATCCATCTCGTTGGAACCATAAACGTGATTCTTGGGCTTTCCCCAAGAATCCACTTTTATATATTGGCTAGAAGTCTCTTGGGTTCAGGGTGCTATCGGTCTGAGTCATCCTGGGGTGAGTACTTTTTACCACCAGAACAGGTCCAAGTTCTAGAGTCAGTAACTATTTCTCTTACACCCAGGATCACCCAAAACCACAAGGGGAGAGGATACTTCAATTACTAAGTCTTGAGGGTGACAAAAAATAAGGTGGGTCTGGTTTTCTGATCACCTAGTTTTCACAAGGTGAGAGCATAATCACCTACCACCTTCAAGCATAGTCAGAAAAAATCAAACACATGTTCATTTTAATGCACCAATGGAAGGGTTTTCTAAACTAGAAATCACAAACACATTGTTTGAGAAATGAGTCTTCGACTAATGGAGCTGCACAACCACAAGTTAGTAGTTTCATAAATGTCTTAGGCCAATGAGAAAGCTACAAAAAACTAAGTTAGAGCAAGAGATTAAAAACCAAACTAAAACTTAAAAGTCAATAAATAACTAAACTAGAAAATGAAGAGACTAAATTAAACTAAGAAAAATAAATTAAAGTAAACTAAAAACTAAGAGCTCAATTCTTTTGTTGCTCCAAAAGAAGTAGTTTTTGGGAGCCCCATTCCAAAGCCCCATTCCAAAGCCACATGCTACAAACAAAAGATTAGTAAACCAATTTTTTTTTTTGAATGAAAACATCAAACTAAAATAGCGATAACTTTCTCAAAACTAAACAAAATTTTAAATCGTAGATATCTATGGAAAGCTAAGACAGACCTTCAAAACCCAAATTTTTTTTTACAAAATCCTGCACAACAAAAGTGTTATAAACATAAAAAAATTCGGGTATGAATAATTAAATCTTAAAAGCTACAATAACTAAAACGGCCATAACTTTCCCAAATCTTAAGGAAATTTTAAACCGTTTGAAGTTCCGAAAAGCTGAGAATGAGGTATACAAAACCCATAAAATGTTTTAAAATAGTTTATGCATGCATTTTTCTATGCTCAAAAGAAGGTGACGGGATTTCATATGAATTCTTGGTTGTAACCTGCAAAACATAAAAAAAAAACAAGAAAACAAACCAATTTCTCTACAATAAAAAAACGTCGGGTTCACCAAATGTATCTCTGGAAATTTATGTTTGATTAGATTAGAATTGCTAAATCTAAAAAATCCAAAGAGATAATGGAGAGCAAAGGAGAAAACATGAAAATAAATGAAGCAAAGTTACCCAAATCTTCAATCTCCATGGCTGACCTCCATTACACCTTCTAGCTTGCTGCAAGTTGAAGAGTGCCCTCAGATTCTTCGAGCAACTTTAAGATTATGCCATGTCCTACACAAGTGTTGAAGGATTTTTCTATGCAAAATGACTCTAAATGACTAAGAGAAGCTCTAAGTATGTGTAAAAATGGATAAAAACAAGAAAGCCAGAAAGTTCACATGAATGCTTGAGAGAGAGAAGAGGAAGGAGCCCAAATGAATTCAAAATTTCCATTTTATAAAAAAAGACAATTTCAAATGGACGGATGAGATTGAAGGTCGAATCAATGGTCCAGGATTGATGCACCAAGAATATGCCATGCATGGCAAAAACTATGACACCGACGGCTATGAAAGACATGCAAGACATGCAGACTATGACATGAAATAATGACAGGGTATCTTTGACCAAGTGGAGGTGCATAAATAATTTATTTTAAATTATTTATTCAAAATGGAGGAAAATGAAAAGTGGCAAATAAATAATTTATCCAAATTATTTATTTAGATAAAATGAAAAGAAGAGCATTTAATTAAATTTATCAATTTAATTAAATGGAGAGATGAAAATTAGACCTTAAATAATTAATTTAGATTAATTATTTAATAGGGAAGGTGGCATGGGATATTTAAATGATTTTAATAATTATTTAACTATAGAAGAATTAAAGGACCATGAATAGGTAAATAATTAATAGTAATTATTTAACTATAGATGAAAGGTGACAAAATAATTTATTTAACTATTGAAGAAGAGGGAGAAATTAGTGACGTAGTTAGTTTGTTTAATCAGTCAGGATAGAATAAAGATTAGAAAGTGAATTAATTAAATAATTATTAAAAATTATTTAATTAATAGAGGAATATAATCAAACATAATTGAATAACTAAAATTATTCAATTATCGAAGGACGAGGATGAAAAAAAATGACGCTCGAAGGCTTAGGACATTTTTATGTGTCTACACTTGGATTCATGTAAGATTAGTTTGCAAAGATTGTGGAGAAAGTATCAGTCGCCTTTTAAGAAATAAGTTGAGAAATTAATGAAAATGAGGTGGAATGAGGTGAAGTGGAATGAAGTTAAGTGATGGAAGAGAGAGAAAGGTGGAGATGGATGGGTGGATGGGTGGATGGGTGAACAAGTGGACTCCCATAGAAGTGGAAGTCTTTATTATGACAAGTACATACCTTAATTAGCCAGAAGGAGGGACACGAGGTCCAATTGCCTCGGCTATAGGAAGCTCGGGTGTTGTATGCTGAGTGAATTGCTACAGGAACTCCTCTTTGGAAGTTTTCTTGTGATACGATTTGACGTGATGACCATTGACAAGCA
Organism: Sequoia sempervirens; assembly: GCA_007258455.2. Classification (NCBI taxonomy): domain Eukaryota; kingdom Viridiplantae; phylum Streptophyta; class Pinopsida; order Cupressales; family Cupressaceae; genus Sequoia; species Sequoia sempervirens. The sequence continues at coordinate 813,334,526 of VDFB02270651.1, read as the reverse complement.
GCTTAAATATGACTGGCCGGTCAATAGTAGTGAGTTGAACAACACCATTGGGGTATAATTCAACAACCTCATATGGTCCTAGCTACCTTGTCTATAATTTTCCTACATTATCCTGATACCTTGAGTCATAGAGCAGGGCCCAATCTCCTAGTTGGAATTTATTGTCCTTAATGAATTTTTCATGCCACATTATTCTTTGATTCTACACCACCTTTGTGTGGTGCAAGTCTACTCTCCTCATCTCATCCAAAGCATTCAACTACATGATTCTTTCTCTTTGTGCTTCAAAGATATCCATCCCCAAGTATACTAAAATCCTAAGAGTCTTATTTTCAAATTCAATGGGAATCATGGTTGTCTTTCCATACAACAACTCAAAAGGAGTGAAGCCTATAGTTTTCTTCCAAGTAGTTCTGTAGGCCCAAACAACTTCTAGCAGCCTGTTTTCCCAATCCTTTTTATGAACAACCACTATTTTGGTTAGGATGTCTTCAATCTCCCTGTTAGTCACCTCAACTTAGCCATTGTCTTGGGGGTGATAAGGAGTAGACTTCATGTGTCTTTTGTTGTACTCATTGATGAGTGTTGCAACAAGGGTTGATGTGAATTGAGCCCCTTGATCAATCACTATCTCTCTTGGAACTCCATAACTTGTGAAAATATCCTCATAAAGAAATTCAATAACCTTAGTGTCTCTTGCATGCTTCATGGCCTTAACTTCTACCCACTTAGTTACATAATCAATGAAAAATAAGATATAAGACTTACCATTTGATGTAGGGTCAATGGGTCCTACAAAAAATAGTCCCCATTTGTCAAATGGATTGATTAATACCTGAGGGAAAAGTGATATCTCATAAATTTTGTTGGTCTACCCATCCTTTGGCATTGATAACATTTTCTTGTATACCTTCCTACATCCTTGTGGAGTGTTGGCCAGTAATATCCCATGTTCAAAATCTTCATTTTTTTCCTCTTGGCTACAAAATGTCCTCCACATGGTTCATTGTGGCATGCATGCAAAATATCATATGTCTCATCTTCCCTCACACATCTCCTCATGACATGGTCTAGTCCAGTATAAAAAAAACATCCAACAATCCATGAAAAGGGAAAAGATTTTTCAATGAGCACCCTTCTCTCTTTTGGAGAGAAGTGAGGAGGAACTCTCCTTGTGACCAAATAATTAGCTATGTCAGCATACTAGGGTGTTTGCACACTGATGGAGAATAGATTCTCATCAGGAAAAGAGTCATCTATGTCTTGATTGTCTTCTGATGTAGTCTTCCTTGAAAGAAAATTGGCAACAACATTGGCCTTCCTTGGTTTATCCACAATGGTTATGTCAAAATCCTGCATCAACAATAACCATTGTGTTAGCCTACCTATGATCAAGGGTTTATTCATGAGATATCTAATGGTTGCATGATTAGTGTGCACAAAAAATTCATAGTTTGTTATGTAGTGCCTAAATTTTTTTAGGGCATAGATCACTTCCAACATTTCTTTTTTTGTAACTGCATAGTTGAATTTAGCTCCTTGCAAGTTTTTGCTGACAAAATAAATGGAATTTTCAATAGCTCCTTCTTTCTTCCCTAAGACTACTCCTATAGCATAGTATGATGCATCTGTATGGATGTGAAAAGGAAGCCCCCAATTAGGTCCTTTGAGTACAGGAGCATGGATCAAAGCTGCTTTGAAATAAAAAAATGCTTTGTCATAGTCTTCTGTCCATTGAAATTCAACATCTTTGGTGAGAAGATTATACAATGGTGTTGCTATTTTGCTGAAATCCTTGATGAATCACCTTTAATATCCTACATTACCTAAGAAAATCCTAACATATTTTTGTTTTGTAGGTGTGGGCAGATTTGTGATCACCTCAATCTTTGCAAGGTCTACTTGAATTCCTTTGTGAGAGATGTAGTCGTCTAGAACTACACCTTCATGCATCATCATGAAACACTTTTCACTATTTAGAGATAGATTGTGATCTTCACATCTTTGTAGGACTCTCCTGAGATTTTCCAATGCCTAATTGAAATCAGCACCATAGATGGTAAAGTAATCCATGTAAATTTCCATGTAATAAAGAGAGATGTCTGAAAATATGCTAATGACTGCCCTCTGAAAAGTTGCAGGTGCATTGCATAAGCCAAATCGGAGTACTGAGTAGGAATAGGTCCCCCATAGATAGGTAAAGGTGGTATTCTCTTGGTCCTCAGGTGCAATTTGGATATGGTTATAACCACTAAATCTATCTAGAAAAGAAAAGTATTGCTTTCCTTCAAGTGAGTCCAAAACTTGATCTATGAAAGGTAAAGGAAAATGGTCCTTTTTGCTAGCAGCATTAAGTTCCCTATAATCAACACAAAATTTCCATTTCCCTCATTTCTTGGGCACAATCACCAATGGAGGCACCCACTGGCTATCTGAAATGGGGTAGATAAATCCCGCATCTAGCAATTTTTGTAGCTCTCCTTTTACAATTTCCCTTAGTGCAAGGTTAATTCTTCTTTTTGGTTGTCTAACTAGGGTGCAATCATCTCTGATGTAAATTCTATGAGTACAAAGCTTAGGGTCCAATCCCTTCATATCGTGATTGTAGGCATCCATTAAAATCTGCAAACAACTCCACTTCAAGCATGGGTTAGTGTTATGCAAACTCTATTAAAAATGCCTCTATGAAATACCGTTTGAATGCTTCCAAATGCAACAAATGATACTAGAAAGACTAAAGCATTATGAAAACAAAATCAAGTTACCTATTTCATAGTGGATTGGTGTCACATGTGCTAGTGACCCTTTGCCAATCCTTGATCAAAGCTCAAGATGATGAAGTGCAATGGAGATGAAAACAAGATTATTTCTCAAACCAAGAGAGTAACCTTGCCTAAAATTCTGGATCCCATGAATGAGGATTAAGCCTTCTTTTATAGATTTTGTTGATGAGAGATTGGCCAAGATGGTGAATGTGGGACTAAAGATCCTCCAATGAGAAGATGACACTTGTCAAGTGGTGAATGGTCAATGGTTGTGCAAGATTTGGGAAGAGTGCCCATGAGAGGGAGAATTTGAATTCAAATTTGCAATAAATTTTGAGAGGGGGACAAGAAAAACAACAATAAATGCCATGTTTGACTTGTCATGTTGAGGGAAAATGAGGTTTTAATAAATCAATAAAATTGATTTATTGTGCAAGTAGATCTAGATAATGCAAGTGGGATGGGATTAACATTTAATCGGGTTAGATTAAATAGATGATGATTATGCTGATTTAATGCTGATTAGGTGATTTGACTTTTAAGACTTTGATAATTGATTTATTTGAATTTAGAAAATGATGGAATATGATTTAGGATTTGATTTAAATGAAGTCCTGATTTATTTAATTAAATGGATGATGCAAGATGAAGGTTGAATGATAATGCTTATTTGATAAATGAGATTATTTAATGAATGGATGAAAGTGATGAATGTGCCTAATGCAATACCTAATTTGACTGAATGGACTTGATCAAATGTAAATTTTGCATGTCTACATTTTGCCCCTCTTTGAAGCAATTTACTTGTTGGTTTCAAAGAATAAACTTCGCGATCAAAATTTAAAAATTTTTAATTTTTCGGATGCCCAAATGGAAAGAAGTACACTAGTACATTGCCCCTCGAGAGATCGAGTGAAAAGATTCGATTTCGACCTTTCATGATAAAGAGGTTCAAAATGGATGGTTATGGATGATGATGCAAATGAGATGATTTCAAGATGCTTAGAATAACAAATCTATATTATCCTAAACAACTTAAATGATGATATGATATAAGATGGATGATGTGATATGCCATGATTATGCAATGGATGATTTATGCAGATGCTTAGACTAACAGATCTATATTATGATGATGATGCAAATGCAATGCATGTGAAATGATCGATGTTTCCTATTATGTATGATATAAATGATATGTGGTATGCTGACGGTTTGTAGATGCAGGATGGATGCATGATGGATGTATGATAGATGCATGATGTTAGCGTGGAAATTAGATATGACAAGAGGATCCAACAAGTCCATGATTATGAGAGATGATGATGAGAAATGATGATAAGAAATGATGATGATAGATGGATGATTTGCTTATCAAGGATTGGGATTTTCAAAGGGTCACTTACTTTATGTTTGATAACACGCCTAAGCACGATGCATCAAGGTATAAAGGACCGTGATGGCGCTTGTAATTTAGTGTGTGATGGACTTTGACTCAACAAATAGATAGGAGTATTCTTGTTCACACCTGACCATAATGAAACCTTTGCTAGGATGCACTTTAGAAGTCTCAAACATCTCAGTACCAAAGGAAAGGTATAACCAATCAATGCAATAGTCAACAAGCTATCTAAAACATCCTCCATACATATCTAACAAAGCAAGTATTCGCCAAGTTATTTTACAAGAACATCCAACAAGCACAACAGACAAAAGAATAATGATCGTTGCCCCATTCCTATATCTCTAAATCCTTCGTTCGGATATCATCGAGAGGTCCTTGGACTGAGCGCAATAAGATAAGTCAAAAGAAAAAGACCAAGTACACAAACAAGTTGATGTTCTTCAATACCACTAACCAAAAGGGAATGTGCTTTT
>VDFB02270651.1:813227820-813329783 GCA_007258455.2 Sequoia sempervirens | reverse complement strand
CTTCGTGAATCCACTGCTCTCTGCATCAACAGCCAGATTAAGGATTTTGGAAAATTCTAGCACATGGGTTCTAGTAAGGACTTTCTGTTCGTGGAGATTGACCCATACAGCAAGAGTCCCCTTTCGGATACATCCTGTCGGAGCCAACCGCGTGATTATGGCGTTTAACCAAAACCCTCATTTATATCCCGGCTGGAAATACTCTTGGCTTTAGAGTGTTACCGGTTGAGTCGTCGCTTGGGTGAGTACTTTTTCCCCAAGGCAGGCCCTCTAAGATAAACAAAAGCGAGCAAAGACACAATCCATAACTCGATCGATCTTTGATGGCACAAAGAAAGAGAATGTACGCGAAAATGCCCCTACTCACACTCGCACAAGATGTTCAATTTTTAAGCCCAAATTGAAGTGTTTCAAAGCAATAAAATGTATTTTGAGTGTTTCTCTTGCACCCTAGATCGCACGAAGCGCAAGGGGAGAGGATACGCACTCAAAAAACAAAATCACACAAATCAAGCACTTGTTCGTTTTATACCCTTCAAAGCAATTGTGAGTTCGTTTTAAGCACCAAAATGAAGTGTGAGATTTGATTGTTCAATTCTTAACCTCAAACAAAATCTAGTGAGTTGGTCCTAAGATTCATTTTAAGCCCTTTGCAATGAAAATCAAATTGTTCGTTTTAGACCCAAATGAAAATTAGTGTTCTAAAACGAAAAGGTAAACAACTTCATGAAGTAGTGTTGATCAAACACTTAAAGTGTTAAAAAACACATTGTGTTTTCAAAATAAATCATCCTCCTTTCGTTTTCATTTGCTAGCCTCCTCCTTGTTGACTTTTCGCTTTCGCTTTTCCTTTGTACCTTTGTTGTTCGTTTGTACCTATAAAAACAAAAGACAATTATATGAAATTTGAGTTTGATTAAATTTGCTTCTCAAGCATTTTAAGTAAAAGCAATTTTAAGTGATAAAGCATTAATAAAGATCTTGATTTTCAATAAAAGTAAAGTTTAAAGTAATTATTATTCAAGACAACCAAGAAGAGAAAAAGTCTCCCTTACCAATAATCCACTCTTGCCAAAATTTTAAAATGAAATATAAAGAACATTTAATATATTCCTAGATAGTGAGATGTTAGGAATAAATAATCAATTCTTTAATGTCAGCAAGATTTCAGAAAAGAACAATGGACTATTTTAGGTCCCCTTCATTATTTCAAACAGTCCACGACGGATTTTGTCAAAAAAATGTCTTCATACCTGCATGAACACTAAAGTCAGCATAATGCATAAAATACGAAAGATGACAGTAGTATAACGTGTCTGAAAAGACTTAAAGAACCTTGGCTGCAAAGTCAATTTACTCAAATTAATCAGAATTTAGTTGGCAGATATCTATTTGTTCATTTACATTCTACTGAAGCAAGTGGTTCATAAATATGTCAGAAACAACTTAATTGCACCCACCTGATTATGAGCGACATGTTTGACATTATTCCCAAAAGAGATGTTATTAAGAATCTTTCAATACCCTACAATCGGCCTCTCATTAAATCTTAGACCATGCTGATTCAAATTCAGAGAAAACAGCTGAGATGCTGTCACAATTGTCTTGTATGCACTGTGTTCATCCGTCTCTGTGCATGTAGTATTTATACCAATGCATTTCCTGCCTTTTTGTATTTATAAGGTTGACCACCATTTTGCAACTGCCTCCCTTCTTATCAGGCGCGGATGTACACAAATGATGGTCTATCCTAATTAATGTGACGGGAGTTGCATTTGAAATCTGTTCTTAGAGATATGCATTTGAAATCTGTTCTCAGAGATGATAGGATACTATAGCTGACAGTATTGCATAACACACTAAATCTAGAAGAGACTTTGTGATAGCGATATATCCTAATGCTCTCCTTACAACGTCAATAGATGCATGAGATTTCAATTATCCAAGAATAGATGCCTTTGACCTCTTATTATAGACAGCTCGTGTTTAACCCCAAGATCAATGATTTTTTGTTTTGTTCTTTCTCTTCTTATTAACAGCTGGTAATAGACAGAACAAACTCTTTTACACGCATGAGGCAGAAAAAACAATAATCATGATTTTAAAGCATTGAATGTAAACTGCTAGGATATGCATTTGAAAGCATTGAATGTAAACTGCTGGTAACAGACAGAACAAACTCTTTTACATGCATGAGGCAGAAAAAACAATAATCATGATTTTAAAGCATTGAATGTAAACTGCTAGGATATGCATTTGAAAGCATTGAATGTAAACTGCTGGTAGCAGACAGAACAAACTCTTTTACACGCATGAGGCAGAAAAAACAATAATCATGATTTTAAAGCATTAAATGTTCATACCAAAGGCACGACTTGTAGATTTTATTTGTTTCGAGCTATTTATAGAACTTTGAGACTGATGGAAGACAGAAAAGTTTGAAATAATACTCCCTCTAAAAGCGCAGCAAAGAAGAGGGTTGCAAAGAGACTCATAACCAAATCTGTCTCTAAAAAGGGCAGCGACGCCAAATAAGGGAAAGGTCCCTGCTATTAAAAAAAAGTCTCGGATCTCAGAGAAGGCAGTGACTCAAGAGAAACAACAGCCCACAAAGACAGTGATATTAAGTGTTCAATTTGCAATCCCATAGATATGGAGTGTAATATCTAATAATGAGAGAACATATACAAAAACATGGTAAATAAAGACAACCATGCTAATGAAAGATACCACGCATTTCTTTGCCTATGCCAAAATGAAAGCATAGCGTATCAAGATAAGAAATGCAAATTAGTCAAACATAAATCCGATAAAGAATGCTCTTTGTTTCCTGGATGCTTCAATATCAATGTTTAAATATATATGGAATGACTGACCACTTAATAAAGCATTGCAATAGATCAGATTTTTCCCATAAGGCAAAACAGACCACTAACTAAAAATGAAATGCAGATTGGCCCTCCTTCTAGCGCCAAATGTAGGCATCCATTAAAATCTGCAAACAACTCCACTTCAAGCATGGGTTAGTGTTATGCAAACTCTATTAAAAATGCCTCTATGAAATACCTTGTGAATGCTTCCAAATGCAACAAATGATACTAGAAAGACTAAAGCATTATGAAAACAAAATCAAGTTACCTATTTCATAGTGGATTGGTGTCACATGTGCTATTGACCCTTTCCCAATCCTTGATCAAAGCTCAAGATGATGAAGTGCAATGGAGATGAAAACAAGATTATTTCTCAAACCAAGAGAGTAACCTTGCCTAAAATTTTGGATCCCATGAATGAGGATTCAGCCTTCTTTTATAGATTTTGTTGATGAGAGATTGGCTAAGATGGTGAATGTGGGACTAAAGATCCTCCAATGAGAAGATGACACTTGTCAAGTGGTGAATGGTCAATGGTTGTGCAAGATTTGGGAAGAGTGCCCATGAGAGGGAGAATTTGAATTCAAATTTGCAATAAATTTTGAGAGGGGGACAAGAAAAACAGCAATAAATGCCATGTTTGGCTTGTCATGTTGAGGGAAAATGAGGTTTTTAATAAATCAATAAAATTGATTTATTGTGCAAGTGGCTAGATCTAGATAATGCAAGTGGGATGGGATTAACATTTAATCAGGGTTAGATTAAATAGATGATGATTATGCTGATTTAATGCTGATTAGGTGATTTGACTTTTAAGACTTTGATAATTGATTTATTTGAATTTAGAAAATGATGGAATATGATTTAGGATTTGATTTAAATGAAGTCCTGATTTATTTAATTAAATGGATGATGCAAGATGAAGGTTAAATGATAATGCTTATTTGATAAATGAGATTATTTAATGAATGGATGAAAGTGATGAATGTGCCTAATGTGAGACCTAATTTGACTGAATCCGATCGAATGCATAATGTAAATTTTGCATGTCTACAGTGATAGACCCACGCAAATGCATGTTGGTGGGTTTTTAGTAAGGTTGTCAATGACAATTGTTGTTCTTCACTCAATTTGTTGTTGATGTGCAAATGTTTTCCTTCTGCCACTTGTACTTGTGTAGTTAACTCTATCATAGTTTCTTCACTAAAAAATGGTACCTTGAGTTCATATGGAAGCAATGTATGGGACATACCTATTGTTTCCAGAAGTCCAGCTACAGAACTTGAGTGGTTGTAGGAAGAGTGGCTGCATGAAGTGCGTCTGCAGGAAGAAGTGTCGTGACTGGAACAACAGAATGAGAAGATGATGCTTCCTCCACTTCACAATTATTCTGAATGATGTTAGCCAATACTTCATCTTCATTTTGAAGCTGCATAAAAGAGCTTCTTCCTAACATCATAAGTTGTGCCATAAAATTAAATTCCTCAGCCTCTTCACCAACATGTGGCCATACAGGATTATCCTCATCATGGGATGGCTGAGTAGGAGGATAAAGAGCAATATTTTTTGTGCTCTTTCCATCATAAATAGTCATGTCTCCTATCTTGCATCCAATATATGCATCTGCTATTGCTAACCATGGCCTTCCAAGAATAATGGGATACCCACCTAGTGTGGTTTTAGGAGAAAAAATCATGAAATCTGCTAGGTACTCCCATGATTCTAGAATTACCACAAGATCCTCTACTACACCATCAGGCTTAATAGTAGAACTATTAGCAAGTTGTAGGATAGTAGGAGTAGGTGTCATGCTTGCAACATTTATTTTCTGCAGGATATACTTAGTCATTACATTTATTGCTGCTCCCAAGTCAATCAAAGTATTCTTTATTTGGATCTCATTTATAACAACTCCTACCACAAGACTACCTAGGTCATTGTACTTAGGGATAGTCACTTTCCCAAGAATTATGTCAGCTAGGTGCCCCACCACATGAACTGTAGTGGGGTCTTTCTTTTTCTTTCCTAGCTTCTTGAGGCATGCTTCCTTGATTGTCTTTCCATTTATTAGAACATATTTTATGGCTTGAAATAGGGGTATGTGGACACATATAGCTTCAACTGATCTATAATTTCAAATTTTGTGTCCTTTTCTTCCTTTTCCTACACAGCTTCCAACCTTTGAGGAAATTGGGGTGTTTGTGCAATCTACTTGACTGGGACTAGTTTAGCATTCTTAGGTGCACTGGGTTAAATCGGGGTATATAGAGGCTCATCTTCTTCCACAAGAAGCTTAGCGATAATGGGTGTGGAAGGAGTTGGTATATTAGTTCATGAACACAAGTGGATGTCACTCACACTCACAACATATGCAGGGAATTGATTTGAATCAGCAAAGTATATAGGTTGTTGATGTGGTTTTTTATTTGGATTGGGTGTGGGTTGAGCTAGTAGCTGAGTAGGTTTAGGTGTATTTGAGCTTGGATTAGCAGGAGGAGGCATTGTAGAAAGTTTTTGGGGCTAATAAGGTGGTTGCATGTAGCTATTTGGATGGTTTTTCCATTGTTGTCCTCCCCTCCATTGATTTGTTTGCTGCCAATTTCTTGGGGGTGGCTACCAATTTCCTTGGAATTGCTGCCAATTTCCCTAAGGTTGCTACCACTGGGGTGGAGATTTTTTATTATTGGGCTAGGTATTTGGAGGGTTACTCCAAGGTTATGGTGGATATCCTGCATAGTTGGATGCATATGGGGGCTGCCATTTGTTACTAGGTGAATAAGAATTAAAATATGGCCCAGCAAAGAGAGTGGATATAGTGGCATACATTGTCTTGGATCCCAAGGCATCCTTTGTGCAACATAATAGACTTGATCTTCTTCAATCTGAATTGGATTGAACTCAAGTGCAGTCTGCTTACTGTCAATATTAGCTATCATCTTGCATTTGCGGTCCTTCTTCTTTTGTCTACAATGGGGGAAATACTCTACCAATCTTGCCTCTGACTCCTCTTGTTTCTTCTTAGCCTAGTCTTGCTTGAAGTCTGCCAACAATTGAGTAATCTCCATTCTTGAAACTCCACTGGTAGATGACCTACCCATAGAATATTGGTAAGCTCTCCCTTTCTTTAAAGCTTTCCTAGAGTAGTTTTAACATTTCTTGATATCCTCCCAAGGAACTTGGGAGATATCTCCTCCTCCCATCAATTCCAAGGCATCAATGCAACTGTCATTAATTCCTCTTAGGAAAATAAGCTTTTGTGAGTCTTCATTAAGTGTATGGTGTGGATATTTTTGTAGGAAAAACATAAACCTTGCATTGTAATCCTCCAGGCTCTCATCTTCCTTCTGCTACATCCTAAAAATGTAACCTCCTCTCATGTCACTACCCCTGCAATACTCCTTATATTTCTTAAGGAATTTTGTCTTCATGTCATCACATTTCTCCACAATATCTCTACCTAGGATCATGAACCATCTTAATTCAACTTCTTTCAAAGTTGTAGGAAATAGCTTAAGCTTATGGGAATCAATGGTATAGTCATAACTCCTGCAGAGTATGTCATTTAAACAAGAAGGTATCAAGATCTTTTGTGACAAGTCCATAGAGCTTAGGAAGGACTGAAGCAGGGATATTTTTGAGGTTGTCTACTTCATTATGATAAGCAATGGGGAAAGGAAAAGCCAGTTGGTTGGGTCTATTTCTATTCGCATCACCCATTCTTGCTTGATGTAGTTCCAAAGCAAAGGGGTTCTCAAGCTAATTTTGGTCTTCAGAGGAAACTTTAGAGCTAGTCAGACCAGGAAATGCATTAGCAAAGGGGTGTGGATCTCCTTCTTCTTCTTCTCTTGGAAGGTTCTGATATTCAACTAGCTGGAATAGATCAGGATTGTTAGGAAGGAATCTCTCATAAGCATCTCTTCTCCTTCCTCTATGCATGCAATATCAACTCACTATTAACTAGCTCACACAAAGAATTGGTAAAGAATAAGGGGGGTCATTACTTCCTCAATGAGGGATATACTAAGAACAACTTTCAAAAATACTACAACAAGAAAAACTATCAATGACTCCAAAGAACTCCCTAGTTTGACACCATCCCTGGTAATGATGCCAAAAATGTTGGCCTCCTACAATGATCTAATAACTAAGCCCTTAAAACTTTGATTCAGAGATTGGACATCTAAATTGAATAGCCATTCAATCATCATGAAGGTGCATTTAAATTGTCAACCCAAGGATGTGAACTTGAAATGGGTCAGCACAGTATGTGCACTAAGTATCCTTGAAGTAGCCATATTCATTCTACAACTAAGAAAAACATAATACTGAAGGTAAATTGCTTAGAAAGAAATAACATAAGTGTTGAACATCAACCAAAAACTATGCTAAGCTGAAATGTATGATAGAAATGAAAATTTGAGCAAATAAATAGGAAACTAATTTGTCTACTTTGGCTGCAGGAACAGTCACATAATGGAATTCTAGTGGTTGTAGGAATAATCAGTGCCAAATTCTTAGCTAATTGTTGAGCAGAAAGTAATAACTAAACTAAAATAAACTAAAGGATGGAATTCTCACCAATTGGGCCCCCTCGGATGAGTATCCTCTAAAACTAATGTAAACTTAGATGCACAGATTTATAACTTCATCTTATTCATTAGAAAACATGAGTACAATAGAGTAGTGTAACTCTATTGCTGAAAACTAAGAATGCAAGTACATCACCAGATCGTGCAACCTCCTAAGAAGGAGCATTTGACTCTTATTTATAGGAAAAGAAGCTACTAACTAAACAAGGCGATCAACTCCACGAATTGGGATGATGCCACTTTAGGAAAAGTAGAGAAAGTGGAGAGGCAGTTACACATGCATGGAATCTAGTCAGACATGCTTGCCTCAATGCAAATTTAGCACAATAGTAATTCCTATATTTTCTTAACAACAATAAAGACCATTTACAAGGTGGTTACAACTTGGTTTGCATGAGGAATCTCCCACCATTGATAGTCTTCCCTTCATTAACCTTTGCATGACCACTTTGTTAACCATTATGGTGAATGACCAGCTAGCAAAATATTCTCAATTTAGTGGCCTCGAATTGTATCTACATGGCAATATTAGTACACACAATAATCACATATTTGTAACTATCTTAAAGAGCATTCATTAATCCACATGTAGAATTAACATAGATAGTCCATATAACATGTCAATGTCATTAAAGATTTGCAAAGATAAAATTAGGCCCAATGTCTATGGTTTTGAGGAAATATCAACATTCAAAAATCAAGGTCCATGACAACTTCAACAAATTGATCATAAATTATACCAAAGTTAAACCATAAACTAGACTGATCAGGTGACATGAGATATATCCAAAATAATCCACTAGCACCAAGTGTCTCCACATGCTCCTCAGCCATTTGGGCAACCTTCTCACTGAGGAAAGAGAATAGTCATCCTCCAAAACATTATTGAGCACATGGTGTAATCTAAAGAAAAGGAAATCATCAATAACATAGCAAAAATATTTAACCAAACAGTTAATAGCAAAACAAAATTTTGTGCAAAATGGGATAGGGTCACCTTTTTGGGATGTGGGGTATATGATATGGTCACCGAAATGGGATAGGGTCACCATTTTGGTTATGGGTCCCTGTGGTTTTTGAAAAAACACAAAAGAAGTGCAAAATAGAAAATCATGGGGAGAAGGTACAACAAACTCACCTCTAGTGGGATGTTGCCATCTACAATTCTAGATCATAGGGTCGTTGTCTTGACATCTTCACTCCTATGCAACAAGATAATCTCAAAATGGTAAATGTCAAAATGATAGTTAAATGTGATTTTTAATTAACATGTAGTAAAGCTTTTTATTGGAACATTTCACTAAAATCATCATAATGGGGGCTAGCGAAATCCATTTTCAATGTCATCTATTGTGTTGGATTCACAATTCCATCCCAAATCTTATTCAATGATTACTGATAGATGGTGTTGTGATCACATAACCCTATCATAAGAATTTCCATCACAAAAACCTATAAATTCAATGAGGTTAGATTGCTACCCTTATTCCACCTCCATAAAGCAAGTGGAATCAGGGGGCATACATCTACCCTCAAATTTAGTTCTTTGTAAAAGATTGACATGTTTTAAGATGATTTTGAACAACTAATGAATTGGTTTTGTAGGATGTGGTTCATAACATTGTGGTTTTATAAATAACTACATTGGGGTCTTCATTCTCCCCATCCAAAAATGAATTATAATATCCATATGAGTATCATTTTATGAAGCATGATTTACTTTCAAGTATTTTATCTTGCATATGCACATAGTTTTATATGGCCGCTAAAATGGGGCCTAAATGTAGCATAGTAAATTGTACTCCCTTGTAGGTTATAGTACAATTTCATGCTTAGTTTGGACCTATTTTAGTGATCTTACATTTATGCTTTTTCACCCTTTCTAAATAGGCCATAATTCCCTTTCTTATGCATCCCAAGGCCTATTTTAAACAATTTTTCATATTGAAACACAAATTGAATAAATGCATTCAAACATTAGTTTTCCTTGGATCATGTGTGTCCTAGACATATAGGCTAGGACCCATGTCCCCTTTAAGTGCCAAGACCAATTTTAAAATATGTTTTTGGCAACATTTTAAAGGTCTAAAATTCAAATTGTAAATTTCGTCTATCAAGATCTAATATTTGGGAAATTAGAGAAATTCCTATAAAATCCTAATCTTTTCATCATTTCAGACTAGACAAGGAAGAGATTAAAGAGACAAAGAAGTGTTCAAGAAAAATTCAAAGTCTTGGAGCAACATTGTTTGTAAATTCAGGTCTTTAAGTCTATTTTCAGATTTGATCAAGCTTTATCACATGATTGAAGGTTGATGCCAATAGAAGAACATGATAGATTCTAGGTGTGGGAGATGTATTTGGCCATTTACTTTAACCTAATGACTTGTTAACTAGTTCAAAATTTATTCTACTAACAACCTATATCACGGTATCATTGTGTTTCAAATTTATTTGGGGTGTTTTGACTTCTCCCTAAGTGAATCTTGATAGTGCCATATAGGAATCATGATCTAATGCACTTGAGTAGGGTTTCTTTCCATTTTAGCTGATAACAACCTTAGATGCAGTTAAGGTTGGGGCTCATACACTTTCATCTATTAGGTCTTTATCTTTTATTAAGGTTTAATTACCAAACTTGGGCTTTGATTGAGGCAAAATCCTATACAAACAAACAAAAAATTTATGTTTGTAAATTTGTTATTGGTTCAGATCTAAAGATGAAGTTTTGTAGGTATAGGAACATAGTGTAAATAGAGGGCTACAACTTGAGTTTTTGCAGTTTTGGAAAGGGCTACTAGGACCCATTCAACTAGGGGCAAACTAGTCCCCTATGAGGCCTCAAAAAAATCTTTTGGTGATAAGTGCATGTTGTCAAACCCTTCTCAGATCTGCTTAAAAACTGGGATTTCCATTTCTGTGCTTTTGGGAATTTGCATTTTATGTATTAGGCCTTATTGTTTATTTATTTTGAGTTCTTCAAATCATTTCAGTTTAGTTTCATATCTTTCCTACTATCCTAAGGACTAGGATCTAGGTCTGATTGACTCACCATTGAGGTTGAAAGTCAATCTTCACACCTTGTGATATATTTCCTAATCTAATTCCCTTAGGGAAATATACCTATTGAGATCCTTAGGTTTTATATACACATGAAACTTTGGGGATCCCTTTCCCCACATTTCAAAACTTAAAATTGTTAGAGATAATTTTGAAGAATATTTTTGGTCATGTAATAAATATAGATTTGTTAGATAAGGTGAAACATACAATAATGTTAGCACAAAAAGTTAGACATGTGTTTAGAAACAAAGTAGAAGAGCTATACAACAAGGCAAATGAGAATGTTATGGATCAATTGATGTAACTAAGTTTTGAATTTAAAATTCTAGATAATGTATGCATAATGTGAATAACCATATTGACTTCTCTAGGAAAATGTGTAATATTCTAAGTTACAAGTAGATTTAGTTAAGGGTGACCCTAATTGTTAGAATTATGAAAAACATGAGCCACAGGATCAAATAATAAACAAAAAACCCTTTTTCATGCAAAAGAGTTGTAGATAATAATATGGAAGATTCTAAACAAGAAAAAGCTACAACAATGAAACTCTATAATATCAAATGATAATCTCAAGAATCTCAAGAGGAGAAGTGGTATAATACAAAGAGGGTTGAGTGCTTATAAGATAAAAACCCTAAATGAGAAAGAGATTAGATCATGAAAAGTGTCAACATCTCATGCAATGAGATAGAATGACAATAATAGCTCAACCAATAAAATAATAAAAGAACTAATATTAGCTTAACTGTATGATAATTTATTAGCCTAATAATTAATTTAAAAGATTAATTAATTATTAGCTAATGTATGATTACTCTAACACCCACTTAAGATGAAATTAGTGAGTAGCTAAAATCCCTAAAAAGAGAATGCATGATGGGTCCTAACAAAATAAAAGGCTTGGTGAGGTACCCATGTACACACAATCTAATCTCTCACAACTAGAAAAAAGGAGAAAAACCTAGTAGGAGAAAACTCCTCTCCAAAAGAGAGAAAGGAAAATGAAGGAATGAAAATCCTTAAAAACAATGTGAAGGATTGGCAAGCTTCTAAAATAATGTGAATAACATTATTGAAACATGAAGAAGTTGTAGACAACTATCAAATGATAACTACTATAGTGCTAAGAATGAATAACCTCCTCTAAAAAAATGATGATTAGGATCAAGAAGATAATAGTTTTCATGAGTTCCCCCAACGACACTTCTCAAATCATATGAAAAACAAAGGAAAATAAAATTAAAAATAGAAGATGTAGATGGTACATGAATCTATATGAGTGACCCCAATGATACTACTCAACATGCAAGGTGAAAGTCAAAAATACATGCACCAGTAGTTTGAAGAACATTAATAAAATTAAAATAGAAGGTCACCTCCAAAAATTGGGAATGTAAGAGTGTACATAAGGTAAATTCTCCATCTCACCAAAATAAATTTGGGTAATTAGATGTTGCATCCACCTAGTACATAGGAACAAATACTATATACGTAGCTCACTCCAATGCAAAACCAAGGAATAATTGGGACCAATAGTAGAAACTCTCCCATAATGCTAACAAAGGAGACCCAAGATAGGTACACTAAAACTATGTGAAACCAAGAAATGCATGTGTGGAATTTATGGAAATGGAGTCACAACTTCTCTTATCCACACCTAAAAGGGGAATGAAGGAAGAGAAATCTGAATTCGCAAAGTTCACACTCAAGAAATTTTTTGTGAGATTCCAATGCAATGGAGATTGAAATATGTCAAAGGAGATTGTTCCTAATTGATAAAGAAGATAAACTATGTATGCAAAACTAATAAAATGCAAAATGCTTGAAAACACAATGTGATATGCAAAATGACCTAAAAATGCAAGGAAACTGTAGCAAAAATTAATGAGATAAAAGAGGTGAACCTGGAAATTAGAAAGTGAAGGGGAGGAGCTTTGGAATCCTGAAAAAATCATTGTTGAAGCCTACTAGGACACTTATGCCAAGCTAGGTGACTTAGTCCTGTTTTGGGGAAATTCTGTCAGAATAGGTTTTAGAAAAAGGGTACTCAAAACTGTACAAAGCACTTTTTAGGCCTAGAAATAAGAATAATGCACCATAGATTCTGACTTAGTCCACTTCCAAATTTTGAGAAATTTAAAAATGCAATTTGTAGCTCCTGGTATGCACTTCAGCTACTGACAGGTTTTTGAATCCGAAATTGCAGAATCTGACTTGTAGGTGTTCTCGAAGCTTCTTTTAGAGTTTTGACCACTTTGAATGACTAATTATTTATTGAAATTTTTTCCAACCTTTCTCTTTGTCAAATATGCACACAAGACCTGCAAAATACATGCAAAGGGGGAACAGTGTTAAGGGTTAGTGAATAGGGGTTTGCCTTGGTCAAACCTCAGTTTGGTAATTAAACCCTTGAAAATGAAATGAAATAAAAAGAGAATGATGAATGAACAATATGCAATGCTACAACTCACCAAACCCTTGAAGTATAAATCTAAAGACATGCAAGCAATGGCTCCAAAGTGCTTGAATTCTCTTGTAGACAATATGCTTGAATGCAAAATCACTTGATTGCTTGATTGGAAAATTAAGAGAACTGAGGAGATGAAAATGAGAGTAAAAACCCTATATTTATACATGATTATACAAAATTTCTCGAAAATACCACATCACAGGCCAACCTTAGGTCTTAGAGAATAATATCCCACTAGAATTTTGAAATAATTTAGATTTTTAAGCCAAATGGGACTAATTCGCCCCTAGTGGTGAATTGGTCCCACTTAGGCATTTTAAGTGGGTGTCAGAAATTAAGGTGTATTAAATGATGTTTAACATGATTATTCTCAAAAACACACTTAAATAAGGCCTGTAAGTGTATAAAGGGGCCAATTAAACATAAGAAAGGGTCAAATTATTGATGACAAACCTAGAAAATCATGAAATTTTGTTACAACACTTTACAACACTTTGAAATAAGGCTTGATAAGTGATAAAAAGAGGTTATTTAGGTGAAATATATTAATAAGGTTCTAGAAAAGAGTGAAAATGTGTTACAAAACTTATGTAAGGTACCACTTGAATTCTTTTAATTTGCTAGGGCCCAAGACCTAATGTGAATGTGTTTTCCACATTGCAACATTAAATCAAAGTACAACTAAGCCAAAGTCACAAGGAAGACCTAAATGAGATAGAAAAATTAGAAGGGTTCCTTTTTCAGTGTCCACATTTAGCCCCCACTTTAGTGAGAGGATGAACATACTTAAAAATCACACTAAATTAGACCAATGTGCATCAAGAGGGGTTCCCATGAACCAATGCTAGCAAGATGGGACAACAACAATCAAGAGGGGTGATCAAGCCCCCAGGATCAAGATCTCATGAAAAACTAACATAAGCGCAAAGGGAACACACATAATATAAAGAATGACAAGGCACAAGCACTCAATGTTAAAGATGAAAGAGAGGAAAAGGAAAAAGAAAGAGTGAATCAAACCAAGCTTTGACCATTTTTCCAACATGATTTGGATCAGATCTAGGCTTCTTTTCCAAAAAACTGCATACTCTCTGAGGCGACAAAACTCATGGCTATCCTGAGAAGGCATAAAAGGTGAGAAACATACACTTGTGGTTGGTATGCACTCACACACACATAGGTGGTTATGGGGAAATTCATGACTTAGAATGGGCTTCCCGCTCAACTATACCAAAGTTATACCTCCTGATAACTTTAATAAGGTGCCACAAAAGAAAATGACTTTTCAAGCTTCATGAGACAAGCAAAACTCCGTATGCTTGGAGCTTATGAATAAATGCGATGGATCCACAAGCATGCAAGGTGGCCATATAACAAATGAAAAATGCAACATGAAAAGAATGTTCAAAGGAGTCTTTCTTAGTTCATGCAAGGTATTTAACTTAGGGAACATTGTATCTAATGTCTCCAAGAGGAACAATTTAAGAATAGAAAATTCACAACTTATGGGATGCGGTGTGTCGCATCAAGCCACTAAGAGGAATGTAATATGATAAGATAGATAATTCTCATGAAGGACACTACACCCAATGTCATACACAAAGTGACAAACACATCGTATGAAGTAAGAAGGCTGCACTAAGAACCAAGAAAAGGGAAAAATGAAAAATAATAATACCAATGTATGACCCCACTTTAAAGAAATTGCTACACACTGTATTGTGAGCCATTACATTAAAGTAACAAAATGAAAAATGCAAAAAGAAGAAATAAGAAATGACAGCCAACTTGGAAATCCCTTATGCCAAGTCATATGTTTCCAAGTAAGGTTGCATCATGTGAAGGAAAGGAAAAAGAAAAGAAAGGAAGGGGTTTCCCCTAAAATAAAAACATCAAACACATAAGGGATCTATGGATTTGGGGTCAATATGTGCTTTGTTGCAATGTTGTTCAGAGAGCTCAGAACTATCATCATCCCCCAAATACATAGAACTAGAAGAATGACATAAAGAGAGTGAAAACAAAGAAAAAGAAAGAACCTTTTGGGTCAACATGGAAGAGACATAGGGTGTCTCGACGCTTTGCATCATCCCCAAAAGGAAAACACAAGAAAAAGACAAAGGAAAAGGTGAAAGAAATGTATGACATAGATAATAATGAAGATACAAATAGATGAATATCACAAAGAGAGAGAACATCAAACAAAACATCGTGGGGGAACACATTACACACATGCAAAAACAGAAAAGAAAAAGAAATAAAATTATAAAAGTGTAAAAGACTAGTAAGGAAAATGTGAGTCAACTGTCGAGCAAGCTATCTACCTGCCAATCTCAATCAGTATAAGCAAAAGGTGAATAACACAACTAAGGGACAATGAAAAATGCATTAATAGGACAAGGCTAGCAACTTCTTTCCCCCACTAGGTGCAAGGCAAGAGTGAGCAGAGGTAGGTGATGGGAAAGGTCATGTAATAGTGAGAAGGGAATGTTCTACAACTATCACATGATAAGGAATTGGAGGGTGTTTTATGAGATTATTGGATAGCAATTATCACGATCGAAATGATACTTGCTCAGTATTTCTTTCAATGTATGACACTCATCACTTCTATGTCCAAGAACATAATGATGTGTACAATGTGGAATGTTAGCATCTTTAGGATATATTACTAGCCTATTCATAGGTAGTAATTGTATGAGTCCTTTGTTTAAAAGTATTTGTAATTTCCTTTCACATTTAGGTGGTGGAAAAAGAGGAAAATTTAGTTTTTGTAACTTGTAAGGTCATTTGCGTTTGCTAGATTCACCCTTTTCTCGAATTGGAGGAGAAACAAAAGTGATCCTCTCATCCTTTTCATTGTTATCAGTCAAGGGTTTCTCTCGAGGAAGGAGGACATTCGGATCGGGAGGGGAATCAAAGATCACCGTGACATCATCATGAAGCCTCAAATATTCTCTAGGAGGCTTGTTGTTATGAGAGAGATCTAGATATCCTAACCTTTTTTTGTTTTCATCTTTTTGGAATTTTTTCTAAGAGTTGATGAGTGCCATGTTCATTTGTTGTGTCACATCCTTGTTTGCTCAAAATGGTAAAAAATTTTCCATAGGTTTCTTCAAGGTTAATTGGAGTTTTTGTGACTTTGTTATCATAGAATGGTTGAGGGGTTGTTTGTTTAGAAGAACTAGGTTCACCTTGTGTAGGGAACTTAGGTTCTACATTTGTTTCAAGGTGTAAGTAACCAAACATATCAAGAGATGGTACTGTAGGAAGGTCTTGTTGTTTCATGGATGGATGAAAAGGATGCATTAGCTTCAAGGTTGTCAAGGCAATCATTTAGGAACTTATGCATGCTTTCATCATCTTCTCCATTGATGTCAACATCATGAGGAGGAATTTCACGAGGAGTTGAAGGAGCATGTGTAAGTTCAATGTCATTAGGATCAGTTCCAAAGGCACAACTTGAAATATCAACTAAGGATTTTAATGACATCCAAAGCTTATTAAAACACATATCCATGATGCAAATGAATGAAAGAAAACTAAGTGCAAGAAATTGAATGAAATAAAAAATATGGAAACAACAACAAAAATTTAAATTGATTTTTATGCTTTTTAGGTTTTCAGATGCAGATATAATATGAATATGCAGAATTTTGTTAGTTTTTAATGAAATATAATGCAAAAACTCAAGCTAGATGAGCTTTTCATTAATGCAAATTTTAAAACCCTAGAATGCAAATTAAGAATGCAAAATGCAATGCAATGTTAGTGAAAGCTATTCCTAGGATTTAAATGCACTTGGAATAAAAAATATGATGTTCTAAAGTTGGGTTCACCAAAATGTGACAAGGGAAATGGAATGCACAACTTCTCTTATCCACACCTAAAAGGGGAATGAAGGAAGAGGAATATGATTTTACAAAGTTCACACTCAAGAAAAATTCCATGAGATTCCAATGCAATGGAGATTGAAATCCATCAAAGGAGATTGTTCCTAAGGCTGGAAATGGATAAAGAATATACGCTATGGATGCAAAACTAAGAAAATGCAAAATGTTTGAGAACATAATGTGATATGAAAAATGACCTAAAAATGCAAAAAAACTATAACAGAAATTAATGAGATGAAGAGGTGCACCTAGAAACTAGAAAGTGATGGGGGGAGCTCTGGAATCCTATAGAAATCATTGTTGAAGCCTACTGGGACACTTACACCAAGTTGGGTGTCTTAGTCATGTTTCGGGGAAATTCTTCTAGAAGAGGTTTCAGACAAAAGGGTACTCAAAACTTTACAAACCACCTCTTCAGGTTGGCTAGGGGACTAATATGCCACTGATGGGGAATTATTCCACTTATAGATTTCAATAAATTTAAAAGTGCAATCTATAGCTCTCGATCTGCACTTCAACTCATGATAGGTTTATGGATTCAAAATTGTAGAATTTGACTTGTAGGTGTTCTCCAAGCTTCTTTTAGGGTTTTGACCACTTTGAATGACTTTGATGATTTATTGACAACTTTTCCAACCTTTCTCTTTGACAAATATGCACACAAGACCTGCACAATATATGCAAAGAGGGGAAAAAAGTGTTAAGGGTTAGTGAATAGGGGTTTGCCTTGGTCAAACCCCAGTTGGGTAATTAAACCCTCAAAAATGAAATGAAATGAAAATAGAATGATGAATGAACAACATTCAATATTACAACTCACCAAACCCTTGAAGTATAAATTTGAAGACATGCAAGCAATGGCTCTAAAGTGCTTGAATGCAAAATCACTTGATTGCTTGATTAGAAAATTAAGAGAATTGAGGAGATGAAAATAAGAGGAAAAAACCTATATTTATACATGATTATACAAAAATTCTCAAAAATACCACATCATAGGATGACCTTAGGTCTTAGAGAATAATATCCCACCAAAATTTTGAAATAATTTAGATTTTTGAGACAAATGGGACTAATTCGCCCCTAGTGGCGAATTGGTCCCACTTAGGCATTTTAAGTGGGTTTTGGAAATTAAGGTGTATTAAATGATGTTTAATGAGATTATTCTAAAAAACACACTTAATTAAGGCCTGTAAGTGTATAAAGTCACCAATTAAACATAAGAAAGGGTCAAATTATTGATGACAAGTCTAGAAAAATGTGAAAGTTTGTTACAAAACTTTGAAATAAGATTGGTAAGTGATAAAAAGAGGTTATTTGGGTGAAATATATTAATAATTTCCTAGAAAAGTGTGAAAATGTGTTACAACACTTAAGTAAGGTACCACTTGAATTCTTTTAATTTTCTAGGGCCTAAGACCTAATGTGAATGTTTTGTCCACATTGCAACATTAAATCAAGGCACAACTAAGCCAAAGTCACAAGGAGGACCTAAATGAGATAGAAAAAGTAGAAGGGTTACTTTTTCAATGTCCACAACATGTAGGAGAACAAGGAATATCTAAATGTGCTACTAAATGTACATGAAAATAAAAGGGTGTGAAAACTAAGGCACACATGCATGAGGCAAGAATAACTAGAATTCAATTTTCTATCATGGAAAGGACACTTGCTTGATAAATTTATGATGGAAAAAAATCCAAACACAACCCCTCATGACACTTTATGACATAGAATAAGTATAAAAGGCACAACAGGATGTGCAAAATCCCGAAAAAGTATACACCCAAATGGCACTTTATTTCAATATGTCTACAAAAGAGAATGTGCTTGAAAAAAATGTATAAAATTCCTAAATAGGAAATGATAATGGAAACACATGTGTATCATGTTATAAAATATCATGATCCCACACAAACAAAAAAATTTCAAGAGCTAAAACGTCCAAGTAATTCAACAAAGTGTGAAAAAACAAAAACTAAATAAAATATACATTGTGAGAAATCTATAAAAAGTATATAAATGGCTATGAAGAGCTCTAAGAGATCATCCCAATGCTACTTGAATAAGAGAAATGGAGAAGCGGGTCAAAATTTATGAGCTCAAGAGTGAAAATTACATATCTTATTTTGACAGGTGATAAAATGTACCTACAACAAAATTAGAGAAATGAACTAGCACCATTGGATAGTGCTTGGAACCATCAATTTTTTTATCTCATTTTCTAATTTCAATACTCGAGAAAAAAGTTATGCCCATTTTCTATTTTTCTTATTTTGCAAAAATAAATTTAGCCTCCAAGAGCTAGGTGATGGTTGCACGTGCAACCCTGGGGCACTATTTATTTAAAAATCCACTCTCTCTATTGGCCAGAGACCATAAATTGAGAGGCAAGAGATTGGTCACCCTTGGCATCTTTGTATCTAGTACTATAATAGTTTGCAAGCCACTAGCGATCACGAACCATTTCTATAGCAATTTGCAAGAAACTAGTGGCCATGAGACACTACCTAGTGAGGCTAGTAGGTGACATTGTTGTGGTGCATTGCTACATAGGTGGTGCTTTAGTGGTGTTTTTTTCTTTTCTATATATTTTTTATTTGTGTGCAAAGGACAATCGTACAGGGGTTGTATGACCCCTGGGAAATTTTTTTTTCCTGAAAAGCTCCTGATGACCAAATTGAACAAATTTATAGTCAAAATTCATCAAATAAGCCTCTTGAGCACAATGGTGAGGTTATTTTAGTACCAAAATACTATGAAATTGTACTACCGTTTAGATTTTAAAAAAAAATTCAAACCCTTGTAGATCTGACCTCTGAAGTCCAAATCATGCCAAATAAAAGGAAAATATAGCTTTTTAATAGCTGGGGATCCAATGGAAGACTTTATTTTGGTCCTAAATACGTAAAAAAATTACCCACTTACAAAAATTTCAAAAAAAGTAATGGAAATGTTGCAATTATGAGTAATTAGTGTTGTCATTGATGTCAAAAATCATTTATTGTCATTGATGTCTATTGTTCAATGAAAGTATGAGCAGTTGATGTTATCAATGTTTGATTAGTTGCATTATGGTGTCATTAGTAAAGCTATTGGTGTCAACCTCTAGTGTTGCTTTGATAAGCTTATGTCCATGGATATGTGGTTGAGTTGCTATGTTTCACTTGGTTTAGTTGTGTTGAGAAAGTGTTGAAGATGATGAGGATGTGTCTATGGTGCTTGGTTTCTAAGCATGCTTTTGACAAGATTTGATGAAAAGAGGAAATAGTGTGTTGCAATGGTGTTTTGTGTTACAAGCATGTGTTCTAGTTTTGTTCCACATTTCTTCTAGGTTGAATATCTTCCTGTACATTTCATATATGTTGGTGAGATATGTTTAGAGGTTTTATATCTAGGATTTGGCGTGTTGGATCACTGTGAAAAAGAAGTTGTGTTAACTAGTGTGTGGACTATGTATTGTAGAGGTGTCTAGGAGAAATGTATTTTCTCTATATTTCTCTATGGTTATGTTTTAGGTCTTACAAATCTGAAGGAGTGTTGATAATTTTGGTATCTTTCTTCAGTTGAGTTGGTTTAAGGTTTGGTGCTTTGGAAGTTAGTTTCTCAAATAATAGTGTATGGCAGAGTTGTCTTCAAGTGTACTAGGTGTGTACATTCTTTAGGTGAAATTTTTTGCAAAGGAATTTTTTGGATTTTTTAGTGTTTTTAGAATATTCTAGATCATTTTCAAGCATGGTTTTTGGTTCACAAGTCGTCCTTGGATTTAAGGAAGTGTGTACTTAAAATTTTAATGGTGTTTTTATGAGTAACAGTCAACCTTGTGCTTACACTAATTGCAGTGGATAATATATCTTTATATAAGCATGCAATAGAGTGGCATTATAGATTTGGGTCCCAAATAAGGAATGATGTGGTCATCTTTCACTTCTATCTATCACAAAAGTGTTTCGACATTGAGCTAATTTAAATTTTGATGGTTGATGTGCATATCTGACCTTGGAGAAGGGTTTCAAGGTTGAAGATGGTATAAATGAGAGTTTAATTTTTGAGGGATGATGAGATAGAAAAGAGATATGTGAATGATGTGAAGTGCAAAGTTATAGAGTGCCAAATTGAGAAGTGCAGTGTGAGCTTTCATGTGTTAGATTACTAGATGTAGTGATCAGAAGGTGTCTACAATTCTTCAATCAAGCTTCAAAGGTGTTGGTGACATTGTGGTGGATTCTATATTGCATTGAGATGAATTTCTCTATGTAACATTTCTTCTCTACTTTATTTTCTATTTTGGCAATGAGCCTTTCTTTCTTTGGGTAGTGATCCCTATTGTATTTAGTGTTGATATTACTTATATTGTGAGCTAATCATCACCATGGTTTTTCCCATCTTGGGTTTTCCATGTAAATCTAGTGTTCTCTTGTGTAGGGTGTTGTGTTTCATTTTTATATATTTTTCGTGATAAATCATCATAATAGATTTAAGGCTTTAATGAATGAATGTGGATCTAAATGTGTATAAGGGATTTGAATTTCTAGGGTACAATTAATTCACCTCCCCTCTCAGTTGTCTTGTTCATTCAACAATTGGTATTAGAGCGAGGTTCCTTGGAGAAAATCTTGACCACTTAAGGTAGATTTAGGATGGTGTACAAGAAGGAGATCCCTATGTTTGATGGAACAAACTATGCATTCTAGAAAACAAGAATGTAAGGGTTTCTAAGTTATCTGGGATATGATTTCTAGAAACCAATTCAAAATGGATATACTATACCTATAAATGGTCCAAGAATTGAAGCTAAAATCAAGGCCTATGAAAAAAAAAAGTAAAAGAAGGTATGCTCTCTTAAGTAGTCTTTCAAATTTTGAATTAGTGAAGGTTACGAATTTGAAAACTGTGGAAGAAATTTGGAAAAAGTTGGAAAATATTTATGAACTATATGATAAGGTTAAACAAGACAAGACGTAGAATCTGAAGATCAAGTTTGAGAATTTGTGAATGTATTAAGATGAAAACATTGCAAGCTACATGTAGAGGGTAGATGAAGTGGTCAGCTACATCAGAGGTCTTGGTGGAAAAGTCAAAGAATCAAAAGTGGTAAATAAATTTCTTAGAACCCTTCCTAAAGCTTATAGTCATAAAGTTTTTTTGATTGAGGAATTTGCAAATCTAGATCAATATACAAGAGATCAATTGTATGGTTCTCTAACTGCATTTGAAATGAGAGAATTTGGTAAAAATAATGGTGCAAAAGTTGAGACTACTTTTAAGGCTAGAAAATCAGAGAAGATTAAAGAATCAGATCAGGAGAATCTTGATGATTTGGAAGCTAAATTTGTGAGAAGGTTGAAAAAGGATACTAGTACAAGTACAAAGATAAGTTACCTTTCAAATGTTTTAGTTGTGGAAAGATAGGTAACTATGCTTCAATATGTCCAAATAGAGTTATGTATGACAAAAACAAAGAGAAAAAAGGTAAAATGATTAAGAAAATCTATTATGTTAGAGAAGATGCAAATATTTTTTATGATGAATCTGATTATGGAGATGATGATGATGAATGCTTGTTCATGGATTTAAAAAATGAATCTATTTCTGCTAACTCTAAAAGATGTGTGAAGGAAAACCCTCTAGAGACAAAGGTTAAGACTGAAGGTACTTTGGTATCTACCTTTCATGCTAGACAGGATAAGAACTATTGAATCATTGATAGTGGATGCTCTAACCATATGACCAGAGACAAGAGTAAATTTGTTAATCTTGAAAAGTATGATGGAGGACTTGTTAGATTTGGTGATAATTTAGGTGCTAAGATTTGTTGCATAGGTTCAATCAGTTTTGCTGACAAGCATAATATTAATGATCTTTACCATGTTAAGGGTTTAAGGCATAAACTCTCGAGTGTTGGAAAAATGTATAGCAAAGGATTCAATATTATGTTTCAAGATGATGGATGTGAGATTAGAAAAGGATTTAGAACTATGATTGTTGCTAGAAGAAGGATAGATGGAAATGCTTATTAGCTCAAGGGTTTTGATGGTCATTTTTTTATGACCCATATTACTAAAATATGGCTATTGTACAAGACGATGTGTCACATCAATTTTGAAAATTTGGTAATAATTACTTCAGTTCAAATAGTGAGAGATCTACCAAAAATTACAAAGCTATCAATGTTGTTTGCAAGGATTATCAAATTGGAAAGCAAACAAGAAGAAGTTTGAAAGGAAAAGAACAATATACTACCAGATTGTTAGAGTTGGTACATACAGATCTTTTTGGTCCTACAAGAGTAAGAATTCTTCAAAGTGAGGTATTTCAGGCTTTTGATTGATGATTATTATAGAATGACATGGGTTGCTTTTTTTAAAGAAAATTTTGAAGCCCTAGATAGGTTCAAAGCATTTAAAGTTATGATTGAGAATGAAATGGACATGAAAATAAAGTGTTTGAAGTCTAAAAGAGGTGGAGAGTTCACCTCCAATAAATTTAACATGTTTTGTGAGAATCATGGCATACAGAGGCACTTGTTTGTCCCTAGGACTCCTCAACAAAATGGAGTGGTTGAAATGAAAAGTATGACTATTCAAGAAGCCACAAGGACTATGATGAAAGAAGATAATATACTAGAAGTCTACTGGAGAGAAGTAATTCATATTGTTGTTTGTATACTTAATAGAGTTCAAGAAAAAGGAAATAGTACAAAGAACCGCTATGAGTTATGATATGGAAGGATCCCTACTATCAAGTACTTCAAAGTGTTTGGAAGAAAATATTATATTAAAAGAGATGAAGAAAAGTTGGGAATTTGATGCAAAGCCTATCGGTGCTACAACAAAAGAATAAGAAAGATTGTTGAGAGTGCAAGTGTCAAGGTTGATGAATATTTTCAGAACTCAGTGGTGATAGATGGATAAAAATTAGATGAGCATATAAATTTGCAAAGAAAAAGAAAAATCTATCAAAAAGGAAGTGTAGATTGAAGAGGAAGAAGCTCCAAAAAATATCCCTAGAACCCTTAAGTATATGTAGAGGAATCATTCTAAAGAAAAAATCATTGGAGACAAAAGAAAAGGTGTATTAACAAGAAGGAAAGCTACTGAAGAAGAGGTAAATTTGTGTTTACTTTATGAATTTGAACCTAAAATAGTGATTGGGGCATGCAAATATGAACATTGGATAAAAGCTATGGAAGACTAACTACTAAAAATTGAGAAAAATCAAACTTAGGAACTTGTCCCAAGACCTGCAAAAAAAGAAAGAATGGAACTAAGTGGGTATTCAAAACCAAACTAAATGAGAATGGAAAAGTAAGAAATAAGGCAAGACTTGTGTGTAAGGGTTACTCACAAGTTGAAGGAATAGATTTTGAGGAGATATTTTCTTCAGTGGAAAGAATTGAAGCTATCAAAATGTTTTAGCTTTTGTAGCACATAAAGACTTTAAAGTTTATCAAATGGATGTGTAGTCTTGTTTCTTGAATGGAGAATTGGAAAAATAATTATACATGGAACAATCAAAAGGATTTCAGTTATCAGACAAACCAAATATGGTATGTAGATTGAATAAGGCATTATATTG
This sequence comes from Sequoia sempervirens, assembly GCA_007258455.2. Taxonomy (NCBI): domain Eukaryota; kingdom Viridiplantae; phylum Streptophyta; class Pinopsida; order Cupressales; family Cupressaceae; genus Sequoia; species Sequoia sempervirens. The sequence goes on along the minus strand of VDFB02270651.1, from coordinate 813,305,320 downwards.
ATTGAAGCAAGACCCCAGAGCTTGTTATGAAAGGTTAAATAACTATTTGATACAAAAAGGATTCAATAAAGGTACCACATATAGTAATATTTACTTTAAAGTTGAAAAAGATCAAATCTTAATTGTGGTTGTGTATATTGATGACATAATTTTTGGAGGTAATGAAGCTATGTGTAAGAATTTTGTAGAAGAAATGCAAAATGAGTTTGAGATGTTTATGTTTGGGGGGATAAATTTCTTCCCTAGACTGCAAATCAATCAAATAGACAAAGGTATATTCATTTAACAATCAAAGTATATCAAGGAGATGTTGAAGAAGTTTGGAATGGAAGAATCTAAACCTCTATGTACTCCCATTGTTACTAGTTGAAATTTGAGTAAGAATGACGAATTTCCTAAGGTTGATTAGAGAAAGTACATATTAATGAGTGGTGGACTGCTATATCTAACTACTACTAGGCTAGATATCCTGCATACAGTTTTTCTTGTGCCTAGATTTTGAGAAGATCCTAGAGAATCAAATGTTATAGCAATGAAGAGGATATTGAGATACTTGAAGGGCACTCTAGATCATGGCTTATGGTATTCAAAGGATACTAACTTCACCTTGAGTGCTTACACAGATGCAAAATGGGTTTGTTGTGTTGATGAAAGGAGAAGTACAAGTGGTGGTGCATTATTTCTTGGATGTAGATTGGTATCATGGCTAAGTAAGAAATAAGATTCAATATATTTATCTATTGTAGAGGATGAGTACATTGCAAGAACATCTTGTTGCACACAAGTGTTATGGATGAGGAAAAAACTAAAGGATATCAAAGTGGTGTATGAAGAACCAATTTCTATCTTCTGTGATAACACAAGCACAATCAATATTTTTAAAAATATGGTAATGCATTCAAGAAGAAAACATATTTCAATTATATATTGAACTTTTTGAGAAAAAGGGTTGTGGAGAATGAAGTAAAGCTTGAATATGTGCCTACAAAGGATCATATTACTGATATATTCACTAAGGATCTTCCTAAGGGGTATGTGCAAGATCATCATGGAAAAAATAGGCCCTTAAGTGGCAAAAAATTAATCTAAAAATCAGAGTTAGGAAACTTGACGTAAAAATTTGAATAAGTTATCTATATTATTCCAAAAATATGTAAGAATAGAATCTGTAGCAAATTGAATGTAGTTTCTAAACTACTAGGTTTATTTAATAATAATAAAAATCTATCTGGTGAAATTTTAAAATTTCAATGTAGTAGTACTTAAATTTCAGGGAAAAAATAAGTAGGCATTTGTCTGACCACCCTAACCACAATAAAATGATAATATTTTTTAAGATTTTAGATATATGTAGATGACTCATGTCCCAATGTGATGCATATTTTTTTGTAATTTTTTCCCAAGTAAATAATTGATTATGATTTTTTTATTACAACTTTTAAAAATATAAAATTTGTATGTCTAACCACCTTAACTTGTTCAAAACTTCATGAAATTCAATTCTTCTTTTTTTAATCCTATAGTATGCGAAGTAGAGAATGTGACACATGTTTTGGATTCAAAAAATTTGATACCATTTGAAAGCTATATATTTTTTTCAATCAGCCTATTGATCAAGACTTTAGTTGTATTTCAAATAGAAAATGAATAATAATTATTTATTAAATTCAGAGTAAAGAATAATTTATATTGGTGAAAGGTGAAAATCTCCTTTAAAAGTTATTTTCATTTCATCAATTTTGGGTAAAAAAAGGTCATCAACCACATGGTCCATCATATCACTTACATATCGCCACTTTTTGGCCCATCATGATCCTACACATACCCTAAGGATACTTTTGAGTATCTCTGGGAGAAGTTGAGGGTTATTTCCCATCCTTTCTTGAACTAGATGCATAAGGAGATGCATTAGTCCAATGGATCTCAAGATTCATTCTTTATTCTGGACTGGTGGATACCTCTCAGGGGAAGTAGGTTGTAGCATTCTAGGTTGTTGCATTCAGAAGAGTGTGTGTTGTCATTGAGTATTGGTTGATGATTTGGTGTTTTTTGGTGTGTCCTCATAAGGGGGAGTATACATACAAGTAAAGAAAATAAGTTGCACAGTAGTAGTAAGTAGGTTGAGCGATGTCAAAGGGAGAGAATAAAAAATACAAATATTTAGGCCCTTTTCCATTGATTTCAAAGGGGGAGAGAAAATCATGTGAAAAATAGCAAGTTATCAAGGAGATAAAGACATGAAAAAGACAAGCTACAAAGAGGGAGAGAGAGTAATAAGATAGTTGAGTAAGGGAAGAAGTAATGTGAAGAGTTGTATGTTGGTGTATAAGAGTGAATTTTCACCCCATGTGCAGATCCCCTTTTTTCCTTTATCCACCTTAGAAAACCAAGTTTAGAGGCTTAATTACACATAAGCTCATTGCTTGCATCCCACTTGGCACCTATTTTGTGCATCGGTAGGGGCGTTTCTATTAGGGATGCCCGTGCAGTGTGCAAACATCTACGTGACACACTTACATCCTTGGTAGATTCCTATGGCTGAACCTATCGAGGCATTACACTTCTCAATGGGAGTTAAGTTGTAACACCCTCTTCGGCCGACCGACTTGAATATGTCTTTTTTTCTTCATCTCCCCTTCATATTCACTCCTAGAACAAGAATTTCATCTACTAGACATCTTCTACAATCCAGTAAGCATTCAGTACACACTTTTTGGCATCCATTCCAAGATTTCTAGCAACATTTCAAGCACTCTATAGCAGCAATAACTTCATTCCACCACTTAAGTAGAGCAAGTTGCGGACAACGCCATTGTAGTAGAGGCTCAAGTACTCTTATTTTCTCCCCCAAGCAGCCTTGAGTGCTCTTGGTGGAGGTGGTAAGCTTCCCTTTCCTCTCCTCTATTACCTAGTTGAGTAAGCACACTTATTGTTTTGTAGTGTTTTTGTTTCTCTTCATTATATTACTTTATTTATCATACTCATTTCCTTGGCTGTCCATGGAGGTGGAAACACCTAAACAGGGGTCTGAATGAGGTAGGACCCTATACAACCACCCAACATTCTCCTCCTCTTTGTGTGTAGGTGTACATGCTTTATAGAACTAGCTAGTGAATAGGATCTTCTACAAAATTATCTTCATCACCCTAACTTTGGCATATTTTCTTTATCACATTCATTTGTACTTCTCGTATTTCATGGTGTTGTTTTTCTCTTTTAGAAGCCACTAGCTAGGCTACTAGCTTGTTTTCTGATAATTCACATTGTACTTTCAATCTTCTAGACATACAAATGCTAGTGCACCTGAGAGATGCCATCACACTGCGTTGTCGTCCTGTAACTGCACTTTCATCCTCGAATAGAGAGCTATCTAAGATATAGTGTTGAGCTAAAAAAATAGCTTGTCTAGCCTCATTTCAAACTTTGGGATTGTAGAGTGGTTGCAAGACTTTATAGTTCTCATCATTCTCATCCTCATATCCTAACATTCCGCTAAGTTGAGGTAAGTTATGGCAACCTTTTGCATCTTGGCCTTCCGTGACCTAGGGCCTTGCATGTGGTGGTACCCCTCTCTTACATTTTTGGTGAACCTGACATGAACCAATGTCTATTCATTCATTGATGTTGAAACATCTTCCATGTACTCCGTGACTGTTGTATTTCTGAGTGTTGTGAAGGTTTATGAGCATACAAACCTAGTCTACAAATTTCAGGCATATTGTTAGGAGAAGTGTACGACACCTCCTGATGGAAAGGACAAAGGTCTTTATTGGTTTCTCTACAGGCCTTTTCTCTAGTGTGACCATTGGTTTAGCTGTGTAGGAGCAATCATCAAGGAATGAGATGAGATTCATTGATGAAACTAATCATGTCCCTACTCCTTCTATGTCTCCCACACTATCGTCGGTGGATGAGTATGAGGCCATTGAGATTCCTACAAAATATGTCTCCACCATTGCTAAAGGGCTGAGCGACTTAGAAAATCACTTGGAAATAAATTTGAAGATGGATAGAGCCACTCGGGTTGTTAGAAAATTAAAACATATGATGGGAAAATATCAAAAAGGCATAGAACTTCTGACTAGCCTCCTTGGTCTCATTGAAGTGTGTGCTCCTTCGAACAATCCTATTTTTTCACAAGAAGTCACTTTTGAAGAGCATGAAAGATAGTTAGGAGTATCCATGCCTCCCACTTCTATTTACATGGCCAACACGGTCCCTTCTATTAGTATCCCTTATCTCTCTAAACAACTTGAAACTATCAAAGTGAATAGGATCCCTTTAGGCTTCAACTTCACCCTTCTTGTCACCTCTAGTGGTGGAGGATTTGGTAGTGGTGGTGGATTCAGTAGTAAAGGCAGTGCTGGTGGAGGTGGCTCTGGTGGAGGGCCTACTAGAGGTAGTGCATCTGGTAGTGGTTTTGGAAGAGGCCACACTGGTGGCAGTTCTAGAGGTGGCTTTGGCGGTGGTTCTGGAGGAGGTTCCTCTGGCCCTCTATCTTCTAATGACCCTATTCCGAACACTCTTCTCTAGAATATGGGTAAGATGCAAAGCTAGTTAGCGAGTCTTTCCCAAGCATCTTCCTAGCCTATCATCCATCCCTTCTTCCAACATAGCCAATTATCAGTTGCGATCTTGAACACTCCCTTCCCCCAAGGAATGGAGATCCCTAAATTTAAAAATTATGGCAGTAAAGGGGACCCACAGACACATGTGTCTACCTTTAATTCCCTATGCATGGAATTCTTCCATCACGATGCGTTGATGGCTAAATTTTTTCCTTGATCTCTCAAGGACACAATGCTTGAGTGATACTATTCCTTTCCTAACAACTCCATTTTCTCATTTGACAAACTTGTGAATCAATTCCTTAGACAATTTCATGCAAACATCAGGTTGAAGATGACCTTTTTAGAACTCATCCGGTGTAAAAAAGGAGATAACGAAAAAATCACTAATTTCATAGCACTCTACCAAGTACTACTTTCAAAAATCTCATATCAGCTACCTAATTCTGACGTGTAGAAGGTATTCATAGGGAGCATACAAAGGCCTTGGCAAGAGAAGTTTTCCCTTATGAAATACCCATCTTTCATGCACTTGCATGCAACCTTATGAGAGTACCAATAGACGGTTGTTTAGTTCAGGGGATCCTCCTCGCACTCCCATTATGAGGGAAATACTATCGTATCAATCTCTAGGAAAGGAAAAGCTATTACAAATGTAGTAGCCACTGCTGATGATAACGGCCTCAAACGCAACCAAAAATTCACAAAGTTATCAAACTATTATTCTTCCATCTTGCAGAAGTTGTTGAAGGATAAGATGACGACCTTGCTGATTCCTAAGCCTATTAAGGAGCCTTACCCTAATTGGTATGATGGGATCACTTATTGTTAGTAACCATCGAGTTAATGGACATGATACCAAGCACTGTATGCACCTGTGTCATGAGATACAGGACTGCATCAAGGATGGTACCATTTTCCTCGATGGAAGTAAACAAAATGCTAACAAATTAGTGGCAAAAGCTAATAGTGAAGTGCAGATATACACGGACCCATTTCTGTTGCATTCTGCTAACATGGTTATAGATCCCACTAATTCTATTACTCAACCCAAGGCCTATGTTAACATGGTCACAATGACATCTACTACTCTACCTACACCTGATTCATCAGATATTACATTCACATCACAAGACTTTCCCTTAAACAATAAACCCTCACCTCTCTACATTCTCGCTCGCCTCAATGGTAACATTGTGACAGGATTCTTGGAAGACCCCACGAGCCATGTGGATGTTATCACGGAGGAAACATTAGTAATAAATCCATTACAATGGGAAGAATATGAAGAAACAAAATCTACCATATGTACACATGATGGTATGTCTCTCAAACCTTACGGCTCAATAACTTTGTTCATCCTAGTTGGACCCAGGGCTATTGACATAGTTTTTGATGTTATCCAAGAGTCGGATTTTTTCAAGATAAAGTTAGGCATACCTTGGCTAGCTTCCATGAATGGAATCACCCCCGTTATTTAGAATTGCTTAAAGTTCTCCCATGAAGGTGTCGTGCATGTAGTTCATGACACTAGATACCAACCCTTGGTGTTTCGTGGTGGATATTCGTCGGATCACTTTTGGCCCTCCCCAATTAGTCTGCTTCCTCCTTGAATGGACTTTCTTTACAAGAATTATGTAAAGTATAAGACTAGGGCCAAGGGACATCCAAAACTGACCCTTCTTGTGATACAACACTTAGACACCTCCTCTTCCAAAGAGGAGAAGGAGAAGCCTGTACCAACTACTCCCTCTTCCTTGAAAGGAAAGGAGAAGTCTACGCTGACTCCCTCTCCTTCCCATAAAAGGTAAAGAGAAGGTTTCCTTCTCCCATACTACCTTGTCCTCTCCCCTTTCTTGGGAAGAGTATTGGATGAGTTAGCCCAATGGTTATTTGCTAAGTCCAATGATTCCTCCTTGGTGTAGGCCCATGGTTAGGATCGTGGATCTCCCTAATGAATTCCATGGACCATGGTACTACTTATATGGTAGAAAGAAAGGTTCATGAAGGGAATTAAATCTGTGACCTCCTATCACTCCTGCTCCTAAGGCAGTGAGTGGGAAGAGGCCCACTATCAAGGCTCTTGAGCCAACTCTCCTTGCTACTTCTCAGCCTATTCCTCCAGCTCCATTTAGGAATCCATTCCTTTGTCGGATATAGCTATAGTGGACATTCCAATAGTTGAGCATAAGCCTTCTATTCCTTCGCAACCTTCAGCCTACAACTCAAAGAGTTGTAGAAACTCCCTTGCATGTGAGTGCAAGTTCCAATGAAATGCTCTCTTGGATGAGCAGGCCACCTCGAAAAGGAAGGAGGATGAAATGAGTGCCCTTGCTTTAGGGTCTCCTACAACATCTTCCTCTCCCCTTCCTTATGCCTCCTTTTAGTCTGGTCCCGTACTACTCCCAGCTTCTGCTACTAGTATAAATGCACCTAACCCCAAGTGAGTACAAGTGTTCATCACTCCTTCTATGGACTAGCCTTTGTTGATGTCCGTTCTAGATATCCAACCTTTCCCAAGGCCCATGGATATGATTAATACTCTAGTTTTATCCATTGCAGTTATTTCCTCCTCTTCCTCTACACCTCTAACCTCGTCTGTGGGGATTTCATCTCCTCTGACAAAGCAAAAGGGGGAGTGTGGTCCTTCTAGCAACAAAGGAAATAAGAGGAGCCCCCCTTCTTGACAAGGTGGCCCCACATTGACTTCTTCTATCTTGGTGACAGAACTAGTCCCAGCCGCCCCCTGAGTTTTTCACCACTCCCAAATCATTCGACAAGCCTAATGGTGAATCTCAGGTGCAACTTGCCCCATCTACTAAAGTTAAACATGGTGATCTTGTGGGGTGCATGTTTAACTCTATGTATGAATCCCCAAACTTGTTGAAAATCTTCACAAAGTCATTGACCTTAGCTCTACTAGAGCTTAGTCAAGAAGAGCTTGTAGGGCCTTCTTCCTTGGCCCTTGGTGCAGGAGGGCCAAACACTCCTCCTCTTAACATCCCACCATTGCAAGCTCATCCTCCTTCCCCCTATGATGATCTAGATTAGGAAGTGGATGAACTCATGGTCGATTAGTGTTAGGTGGAGACCTCTTCTTGATCTTTTGTGTGTGTGGGTGTGATGCTGGAGCATCCTTGGGTCATGGAAATCTTGCATAACCCAAAAATATTTAATTTGTTCTTGTTATTTCCTTTCTAGATTTGTAGTTTCATGTTTTCGGGCTTGAGGATCATTTATGATGTTTGTGGATCTCTCCTGTGCATCATTCTAAGTTTTGTGGCTAGTGAGTGATCACTCCTTGGGTCTGCACCTCATTTTATGCATTCACTGGATGTGAATCTTTGGTGTAAGATGACCTATGTTCTACACGTTACATGTTCTTCTTTGGTGATTGTGGATCATTGTGGATCATTTCCTATGTTTAAGGATCTTATTGGTGTATTTTTCAATGTTTATGGGCTTGCTTTCAATCTTTCTATTTGGTCCACACCACATAATTACATTTATAATTATAAATCTCCAATGTTGTGGCTAACACGGTTATTTTCTTCATGTTATGTTTTATTTGTCATGATTTTCTTTATCCATGGCTGACGTGGATTGTTCCAGAGTCTCGGTTGTTATATAAATTGATGTTATAAGTTTTTTTGGGGGGATAAATAGATCTAGGTAGATCCTAGAAGCCGCAATAAGGATTTTATGAGCAGATAGAGGTCCAGAATAATGTTTTATGCTGTGTAATCAGGCCAATGTGTTGAATTTGTAAAACTAGCATGTTGCTAGTGAATATGTATATGAATTCTCTGAGTTAATAAAGATTGATTTTGCATTGCTTTGATTATTTGATGTTGTTTCCACTGTGTTGTTCTCACTACATGGCTGGAGAGTTTTCTTTGAAAACCCCTCGACCATGACTACATCAGATGGTATTAGAGGAGGTTGTGAACCTTGAGTGGGTTATGGTCCTTGTGGCATTCCTCAGGTGAACAGATCATTGATTTGAGGCAGGATGTAAGTGTGTTCAATAGATCACTGAGAGAGAGGCAATTGAAACCTTTTAGTCAGACCACCGATTTGAGGTAGTTGCACCAAAGCAAAGGAAGAGATTCCACCAAGAAGGATGAACCCTAGAAGAATAGACCAGATGATGGAGGAGTTTAGAAATGAGATGAGGAATGACTTGGGTGGTTTGAGGAGGAATCTCAAAATGAAGGATGAATATGAAGAGGTTCTAAAAGAACTTGAGGTTGAAGAGGCTGAAGGAATGACAGATGAGGGAGAAGAGAGACAATTGAGAGTAGTGGCACAAGTAAGTAAAAGTCATAGGGTGGAGGTTTCTAACTTCTCTAGTACATTGAATTTGGAAGACTTGATAGACTAGATATGAGAGTTGGAAGACTATTTTGAGCTTGAGGATATTAGAGACCCATTGAGGGTTAGGCTGACACAAACTAAGTTGAAAGGGAATGTTGCTTTATGATGGAAATATTTTATGAATGACAGAGTGGAAAATGGTGAAACAAGAATCACTCGGTGGAGGTAGATGGTTGTAAGGCTGAAGGCTAAGTTCATTTCGAGAGACTATGAGTTGGAATTGTTCAAGAAGTTGCAAAACCTGAAGCAGAAGGACATAAGTGTGGAAGAGTATACCGAGGAATTTTACAAGATGATAATTAGATTTGGGCACTAAGAGATTAATAGGGAGAAAGTGGCAAGGTATATAAATGGCCTTAGATTTAACATTCAAGATGAGATGAGTATGTTGATGATTTCCACAGTTGAGGATTCCTTCCAATATTCTCTTAAGGCGGAAGATAAAGTGAAGAGAAGATAGAAGAATAACCCCAGAGGGAAAGAGAAGCAGATGAGTAGAAACAAAGAGAATAAAACAAGTGAAGAAGAATCAAGATCTAAGTGGAGTAAAGAACCGGACTAGAGGGCACAAAGGAGAGGAAATGGCAGCAACAAATTCTTGGGTAAATGCTTCAAGTGTGGAGAAACTGGGCATCAGTCTTTTGAGTGTTCTGAGGGATCAAGTAAAGGAACTGGTAAAAATAATGTCATGGCACATGAAGAGTAGGTAACTAGAGCACTAGATGAGATAGAACCAGAGTAGGGAGAATCTCTTATGCTTAGGTGAGTCTTGATGAGGTAGAAGAAGGAAGAGATTGGGACTTCACAAAGGAAGAATCTTTTATGGACTATGTGTAAATCAAGAGGTAAGTGTTGTAAGGTTATTGTGGATAGTGGAAGTACTGATAACTTGGTATTTGAGGAGATGGTGGATAAACTTGGGTTGAAAAGGTTTCCACATCCTTTTTCGTATAAGATAATTTGGTTACAAGATGATCATGTAGTGGAGGTGAAAGAGCAGTGCTTGGTGAACTTTAATATTGGCCCTTTCAAAGATGAAGTTTTGTGTGATGTTTTGTCTATGAGTGCCTGTCATGTTTTGTTGGGTAGACCTTGGAAGTTTGATAGAGGAGCTATACATGATTGTAGAAGGAATCTTATTGCTATAGAGAAGGATGGGAAGAAGTTTACTTTGGCTTCCTTGAAGAATAAAGAGGGGGGAGTAAGGAACTTGATTCTTGTAAAGAGTTACAGTGCTGAGAAGCAGGATGAAGAAATTGTACTAGAGGATGGCATGAATTTGAAGAGGAACCTAGTGGATAAATATGAGAGTAAGATGGTACCATAAGGATGTAGAGGTAGAGTTAGGCATCAGAAAACTTTGGTTATAGATAAGATGGAATTCTGCAGAAAAGGTAGATCGGATGAGAAGAAAGTGAGTGGTGGTAAATGTCCCTTACTACCATGTATAGATATGAGGTAGGTAAAATAAGGTGAAGTGAAGAAGAAGTTGAAAGATCTGACTGAGGAAAGAAAAGAGGTTAGGAGGGAGAAAATTATAGATAAAGAAGACATTTGGATTATGAATGAGAATGGGATCCATAGCTCGAGCACTATCAGATGTTCATGAGTTCCTCTCATGGAACATATTTTCTCACCAAGGGTGTCTAATGAAGGAGCATCCTTGGGTCATGGCAATCTTGCATCACCCAAAAATATTTAATTTTTTCTTGTTATTTCCTTTTTGGATTTGTAGTTTCATTTTTTTGAGCTTGAGGATCATTTCTGATGTTCGAAAATCTCTCTTGCACATCATTCTAAGTTTTGTTGTTGGTGAGCAATCACTCCTTGGGTCCGCACCTCATTTTATGTATTCACCGGACATGAATCCTTAGTGTAAGTTGACCTATGTTCTACACGTTACATGTTCTTCAACGATTGTGGATCATTGTGGATTGTTTCCTATGTTTGCAGATCTTATCAGTGTATTTTCCAATGTTCATGGGCTTGCTTTTGATCTTTCCATTGGGTCCACACCACGTAATTGAATTTATAATTGTAAATCTCCAATGATGTGGCTAGCACGGTTATTTTCTTCACGTTACATTTTATTTTTCATGATTTTCTTTATCCATGGCCAACACAGATCATTCCAAAGTCCCAGTTGTTATATAAATCAATGTTATAAGCCTTTTTTGTGGGAGAGATAGATCCCGGTAGATCCTAGAAGCTGTGATAAGGACTTTATGAGTGGATAAAGGTTCATAATAGTCTTTTATGTTGTGTAATTAGGCCAGTCTGCCAAATCTATAAAACTGGCATGTTGCTGGTGAATATGTATATGAATTCTCTGAGCTAATAAAGATTGATTATGCATTGCTTTGATTATTTAATGTTGTTTCCACTGTGTTGTTTTCACTACATGGTTGGAGAGTTTCTTTGAAAACCCGCTGGCCATGACTGCATCAGTGTGTGTTTTGTGATGTGTTCCCCTATGCTTGTGCTATGTGTGCTTGGATGACCCTCATCACCCCTGTTGGTGCTCGGATACAAGTATGGTTTTTGTGTCGTAAACATTCTTCTATTTGTATCATCATTCTTCCATGTTTGTGCTTGATTTTTGATAAATTGGGGATGATGCAAAGCGTTGGGGGAATTTAGTCTTCCCTTCCATGTTGACCCAATTTTTTATTTTAATTTTTTTCCATGCATTCTCCCTGATCTAGTTGGGGATTGATGATCTTTCACCTTGCATTGCGGTTACCTATTAGTTATATGAGCTTGGAAAAATCTGACCCTACTAAACTGTTGGAAATATATGCCTCAATCCCATAGGCTGAAACCTCTAAGAAAGCCAAGTCAGTGTGACATGCTTTGTGTTTGGCTGACTAGCAGTTGAAACCTTGTTGAACAGCTCTGGTCACTGAGACCTTGTTTCCATCTTGCCGAGTGGACCTGTCGCTGTGACTTGTGGCAATCATTGTAACCCTATGCTGAGTGGAGATCTCTGGCCAATAGGCCATTTCTATCATATATTGGGGAGATTCTGGGTGACAAGCGATGTCGGGAGACCCTTGGCCGAAAGGCTTATCTCGGTATGAAGTCTTATCGAGATTGTATGTCTCACCGACAGGGTGTTACACATGTGGTCATCGGAGTAACGAAAGGGGTCGCTATGAAGTATTAGCGACAAATGATGTCTCGCCAACAACTTTATCTTGGAGGCATTGGGGTAACACTAAGGGTTCGCTAAGAACTCTTAGCGATGGAGAGAAGTCTTACGGACTGTTGTTTGGTGCTCTGTATGACTTAAGACTTCGGAGTAACGTCTCAATGATAGCGATATGTCTTGGCGATAGATGAGTACTTCAAAGTAACTTTGAACCTCGGTATGGTCTCCTAGAGAAAGCGATAAGTCTTGCCAACTGTTGGATGTTTCGGTATAACATAAAGAGCTCGGTATGATCTCTCAGTGAAGGACGATAGTCTTTCCAATGGGAATTCTATTGTCTATGTGACTTTGGAGCTTCGGTATGATGTTTCACCAATAGCGATAAGTCTTGGTGATAGCGATACAAGTGATGATCATCGGTATGAGGTCTTGGTGACAAGGAAAAGTCTAAGTGATAACTTTCTAAACTTGGTAGAACCTCTTGCCGATAGTGTTGACTCTTGGCAATATCGAATGTTGGCTTTGTTGGCATCGGGGAGACATGATTAGTGTCTCAGCAACATTCCAACAGAGGTTGAATGCTTTGACTGAGTAAAGACCATCCTACATGGCTTGTGTTCGACCAATCTTGGAGCAGAATGGGAACCGCTAGCAATTGGACTGTTGCGGCCATTACTGAGAGGAAGCTCAATAGACAGGGGTGACATGGATATACTCTGAAGTTGCAGATGATGAATGGTTAGACAGATTGGTGGTGTGGTTGTATGATCAGTGGATGAATTCAATTCTAAGAACATTGTAATGTGAAAGTTCTATACAAAGTTGATCATAGTGAATGCTGCTGTAAACTGACATCAGAAAGATAAGTCAGATTTCTATATGTAATCTTTATTATTACAATACAAAGTGACTTCTCTTGGTGTGGTGGGTTTTTCTCCCCTAAGGGTTTTCCCATGTAAATTTGGTGTTCATATGTGTATGTCTAATTCTCTGTTTCTATTATCTCTTTCATGTGCATCTTAATTGGACTGTAATTGTAAAAATTTAAAAGTGTCTTTGCATTCTTCCCTGAGGTTTATACGTTAGGAGAGTTTCTTTTGCATCTAGCTTTCCTTACAAGTGGTATCATAGCTTGGCCAGTTGTGTTATCCTTGTGGGTACGTTGTGTTTTTTGTGTCATTTCTGTTCAGTGGGAGTCTAGTAGAAGTTTGTCAAATTTGAATTATGGATTGAGATGGCTAGCATGTTGGGAAAGATGAAATAGAGAAATTCAATGGCAGCAATTTTGAGTTGTGGAAACTTAAAATGGAAGATCTGTTGGTTGATCGTGACCTTTGGATTGTTGTGTTTGGAATGAAGCCTACAAGCATGAAGCAAGAAGATTGGGACCTTGTAGATAGAAAGTCTAAGGGGTTGATAAGGCTCTGTTTGGAAGACTTTGTTCTTCTCAATGTGCATGAAGAGAAGACTGCATCTTCCTTGTGGAAGAAATGACATCTATTTATCAGGGGAAGTCCTTGGTGAATAAACTATTCCTAAGGAAGAAGTTGTACACTTTAAGAATGCAGGAAGGAGGTTCTGTTGCTAATCATTTGAACGCATTCAACATGTTGATTACCAGTTAATATCTATTAGTGTGAAGATTGATGAAGAAGATCATTGTATCTGATATTGTGTTCTTTGTCAGATTCATGGGATCACTGGTGATGGCTATTGGGAGTACAACATCCATTTTCAAGATGGAAGATGTTGTTGCTTCTTTGTTATCGAAGCGATGAGAAGGAAATCTTGAGATGGCAAGGAGGCCCTTGCTATTAGAGGAAGGTCGAAAGAGAAAGGCAAGAAGAAGGACAAGGCGTCCAAATTGAAATTAGAGGGGAGATCAAAGTCTCCTAGAAAGAAGTCCAAGGTGAAGTGTTGGAACTATGGGCAACTTGGTCATGTCCAAAAGGATTGTAAAGAGAGAGAGAAGAAGAAGAAGTATTCTTGACAATGATTCTTCTTAAGAGTGATCGGATGCCTTCATTGTAGCCTTGGCTACGGGAATCGATGATGCGGCTGATTGATTCTAGAGCATCTTTCCACATGACATCTCATAGAGACTGGTTCCGAAGTATGAAGAATCGATGGTGGAAAGGTGTACTTGGCAAGTGATTCAACTTTGAAAAGTTTTGGTGTGGAAGAGTCGAATTCAATTCCCGATGGAAGAGTGAAGGGAATTAATGATGTAATGCATATACCAGGTCTAGCTCAAAACTTACTTTCTATTAGTAAGCTGAATGATATTGGAGTGCAAGTCACGTTCTCTAGAAATGGATGCAAGATGACTAGAGGCTCAATGGTGCTAGCAAGGGGTGCTCGTATTGGTACCTTGTACAAGCTGGATGCACACGTTGTTCAATGCAATAGTGTCTCTATAAAGTCACAGAAAGCTACTCATGGAGGAAAAGGGGGAAATGTTCCTAATTGTGTAAACTCTATGGAATTTAAACTTCCAACAGAAAAGACTATGCTTTGGCATCATAGGCTAGGCCACATTGGTGAGAAAGGTTTAAAAACCTTAAAGAATAAAAAATTGGTTGAGGGGCTTGAATACTGTAACCTTGAATTTGAATTATGTGAACATTGTATATATGGAAAGCAGCACCGTGTTTCTTTTTATTCCAGTCCTCATAAATCTTTTGGGTTGCTAGATTATATTCATTATGATGTATTTGGTCCAGTGAATGTTCCTTCTTTGTCTAAGTTAAGGTACTATGTATCGTTTATTGATGATTATTCGAGAAGAAAATTTGTTTATTTTTTGAAAATTAAATTAGAAGTGTTCAGTCGGTTTAAGGAATTTAAGAACCTTGTAGAAAATCAGATTGGAAGAAAAATACAAAATTTTAAGGACTGATAATGGGGGTGAATTTTGTTCTGATGAATTCGAGAGGTGTTGTAAAGACCATGGGATTAAAATACATAAGACTACACCTTATACTCCACAAAAAAATGGAGTTGCAGAAAGGTTCAATAGGATAGTGATGGAGAGAGCACGAAGTATGCTGAGTAGTGCTAACTTGGAGGAGAAGTTCTAGGCTGAGGTAGTTGCTACAACATGTTACATGATAAATTGTTCTCCAAACTTTGCTCTTGTTGAGAAAACACCTTTGCAAGCATGGTCTGGTAAGAAGCCCTCTTTAAGACATATTCGTGTTTTTGGCTGTGAGGCATATGCACATGTGTCGTATGAGAAAATATCTAAAATGGAGAACAAGGCTGTCAAATGTATTTTTATTGGCTATAGTGCTAGCATAAAAGGATACAAGCTTTGGAATCCTGATATGGAGAAGGTTTTGTATAGTAGAAGTGTAATCTTTCGTGAGATGAAGCCTTCTACCTTGGATCTACAGTCAGAGACAACTTATTCTAAAAATAATAAGGATGTAGTTGAAAATCCTCCTACACCAGAGAAAGAGGAATTGAAAATTCAAAATGTACCTGAAACTGAGGAGAGCTCAAGCAGTTCTGAAAGTTCTGAAGAAGAAGAAGAACCTCAACCTCAGCAAGTGAGGAGGTCAACTCATGAAATAAAGCAACCTGATAGGTATGGGTTTTCTTTGATAGATTCTACTTGTGCCTATGTTTTAATTTCTAGCATTGATGAGCCTAGGACTGTGAAAGAGGCATTTAGAATGTCTGATTCAGACTCTTGGTTGGAAGCCATGAATGAAGAAATGGCATCATTAGAAAAGAATGACACTTGGAGTTTGGTGCCCTTTCCTAAAGGCATAAAAGTTTTTGGCTGCAAATGGGTATTTAAAAAGAAGATTGGTCTGGATGGCAGTGTGGAAAAATATAAGGTGAGGTTGGTTGCGAAAGGTTATTCCCAGGTAGAAGGAATTGATTATGGGGAAATTTTTTCTCCTATAGCTAAGCTGACATCTATCAGATTTCTTTTGTCACTTGCAGTAGTGTATGACTTAGAGTTCGAACAGATGGATGTGAAGACAACATTTCTTCATGGTGATCTTGAAGAAGAGATTTATATGTCCTAGCCTGAGTACTTTGTGGAAAAAGGTAAAGAAAGATTGGTTTGCAAGTTGAATAAATCTCTATATGGGTTAAAGCAGTCTCCTAGAATGTGGTACCAGAAGTTTGATACTTTTGTATTGTCTTTGGGATTTGTAAGATCAAAATCTGATCATTGTGTGTATTACAAAGCTAAAAGTGATCAAGTTCTTATTATTTCTCTCTATGTTGATGATATGTTGTTCATAGGCAATAGTAAGTTGAAGATTTCTGATCTTAAGTCTCAGTTGTCTGCTAAGTTCGAAATGAAAGATCTTGGTGCAACAAGGTATATTCTGGGGATGGAGATAACTAGGGACAAGAATAGTAGAAACTTTGGCTCAGTCAGATTAAGTATATCAGGACTATTCTAGAGAGATTTTGCATGAATGATTGCAAGCAGCTAGTTGTTCCAGTTTTGCATGGAACGAAGCTATATGTTGAAGACTATCCAAAATCTCCTACTGAGATGGAGGAAATGACCAGTGCACCTTATGCTAGTGTGGTTGGCAGTCTTATGTATGCAATGGTCTGTACAAGGCCAGACATTGCTCAAGCAGTGGGAGTTCTTAGTTGGTTTATGGCTAATCCTGGAAGGACACATTGGGATGTTGTAAAGAGATTTTTCAGATATTTGAAGGGCACTTCAGAGTTTGCTTTGTGTTACCATGTGAACTTGGTTGAATCACAAAGGACTCTCAGTATTCGAGGCTATGTGGATTCTGATTGGGTAAGGGGACATTGACAGTAGGAGGTCTAATAGTGGATATACTTTCATGTTGAATGGTGGTGCAGTGAGTTGGATGAGTAAGCGGTAGGCTGTAGTCACTTTTTCCACTACAGAGGTTGAATAGATGGCAGCTACACATGCTTGTAAAGAAGCAATTGGTTAAAACGTTTGCATTCTAGCATTGGTTTTGATGCAAGGAAAATAACTAATTTTTGTGACAGTCAGAGTGTAATTTTTCTTGAAAAGAATCCTACTTTCCATGCCAGGATGAAACATATAGATGTACAGTACCACTGTGTACGACATATGGTGGAGGATGGAAAGGTCAGTTTGAAAAAAATTTATACTCTGGAGAATGTTGCAGATGCATTAACAAAGCCAGTGAGCACAGACAAGTTCAGGTGTTGTGCCAGTTTGATGGGCCTTAGTGCCCATGATTTTCAATAATTTTGTTGTGCTCTGGAGGTGCCTGTGTGATCTTTGTCAAGTGGGAGATTTTTGGAAATAGATGCCTCAATCCCACAGGCTGAAACCTCTAAGAAAGCCAAGTCGGTGTGACATGCTTTGTGTCTGGCCGACTAGCAGTTGAAACCTTGTTGAACAGCTATGGTCACTGAGACCTTGTTTTCATCTTTTCGAGTGGATGTGTCACTGTGACTTGTGGCAATCACTATAACCCTATGCCAAGTGGAGATCTCCGGTCGATAGGCCATTTCTATCGTATATCGGGGAGACTTTGGGCGACAAGCGGTGTCGGGGAGACCCTTGGCCAAAAGGCTTATCTCGGTATGAAGTCTTATCGAGATTGTATGTCTCACCGACATGGTGTTACATATGTGGTCATCGGAGTAACGAAAGGGGTCACTATGAAGTCTTAGCGACGAACGATGTCTCACCGACAACTTTATCTTGGAGGCATCAAGGTAACACTAAGGGTTTGCTAAGATCTCATAGTGATGGAGAGAAGTCTTGCCAACTGTTGTTTGGTGCTCTGTATGACTTAAGACTTCAAAGTAACGTCTCAATGATAGTGATATGTCTTGGCGATAGATGAGAACTTCAGAGTAACTTTGAACCTCAGTATGGTCTCTTGGCGAAAGCGATAAGTCTTTCCAACTATTGGATGTTTCAGTATAACATAAAGAGCTCGGTATGATCTCTCAGTGAAGGATGATAGTCTTGCTGATGGGAATTCTATTGTCTATGTGACTTTGGAGCTTCGGTATGATGTGTCATCGATAGCGATAAGTCTTGGCAATAGCGATACAAGTGATGATCATCAGTATGAGGTCTTGGCGACAAGGTGAAGTCTGAGCGATAACTTTCTGAACTCAGTAGAACCTCTTGCCGATAGTGTTGACTCTTGGCAATATCAAATGTTGGCTTTGTTTGCATCATGGAGACATGGTTAGTGTCTCACCAACATGCCAACACAGGTTGAATGCTTTGACCAAGTAAATACCATCCTACGTGGCTTGTGTTCAACCAATCTTGGAGCAAAATGGGAACCGCTAGCAGTTGGACTATTGTGGTCATTACTGAGAGGAAGCTCGACAAACAGGGGTGATATGGATATACTCTGAAGTTGCAGATGATGAATGGTTAGACAGATTGGTGGTGTGGTTGTATGATCAGTGGATGAATTCGTTTCTGAGAACATTGTAATGTGAAAGTTCTATATGAAGTTGATCATAGTGAATGCTGTTGTAAACTGACATCAAAAAGATAAGTCAGATCTCTTAATGTAATCTATATTACTGTAATAAAAAGTGACTTCTCTTGGTGTGGTGGGTTTTTCTCTCGTAAGGGTTTTCCCACGTAAATTTGGTGTTCATATGTGTATGTCTAATTCTTTGTTTCTGTTATCTCTTTCATGTGCATCTTAATTGGATTGTAATTGTAAAAATTTAAAAGTGTCTCTGCATTCTTCCCTAAGGTTTTGACGTTAGGAGAGTTGCTTCCGCATCTAGCTTTCGTTACATAAACTAGATCCCCCTGTTCCCTTTGTTTTTGTTTTCTCTCTTTCTCTTTCTCTTTCTCTTTATCTCCTCTTTGCTTGAGTTTTCCCTCTAGTGTGTGACAACGCTTTTCTTCAACATTTCAATTTTTAGAAAGTGAATTATTTGTAAACCTTTCTTCAGAATCACATTCTCAACTTGGAACCCTAATGGAACATGTTTCCTTCATCATGGGTTCGTAAAGAAAGGACTTGAAAACCTTCCTCCAAAGTGGGAATAGCTTTGAGGTCTTCCCCTCGCATGGGGGAATATTTTTCCTTTCGAATTCCTTGATGAAGTGAACATCTTTTGAAAGAATCCCTTGATGACAGATCGATCTACGAAGGAAAACACCCACTTTCGAACTGTGTCCCTTGAGTCAACCCCCTTTCTTCATGACGGGTTCTCAAGGAACCCCTTTTGAAAGTCTTTATCTCAAATGGATTCTTTCGTGTCTAGCTTGGGGGCAACCTGACTAGACCTATTTCATAACTTCGCATCTAGCTTGGGGGCAGCCCAACTAGACCTATTTCATATAGTTGTGTCTAGCTTGGGGGCAATCTGACTAGACCTCGCTTTTCAAACAATGCATCCCTTGAGTGGACCCCTCTTTTTTTGAAGGGTTCCCGAGGGACCCCTTTGAAATTCTTCCAAATTATCGATGTTCTGTGTGACTATCCATTTACTTTCCTACATGGCTGCTTCCTGACTTTGCAGAGTCCGCTTTCTTGGGTTTCCTTCATGTGAGAGATCTTGGGGGGTTACCTTCCTTATAGATCTATGGGTCTGTAGGGAACTTTCTTGGCTTCTTCCAAGTGAGAGATCTTGGGGGACACTTCTCGGGTATCCTCCATGCTAGAGTTATTGGGGGAAACCTTCTTTGTAGGTCTACAGGCCTATAAGGCACTTGCTTCATAGGGCTTCCTTCAGGATAGAGTTCTTGGGGGTTGCCTCTTTGCAAGTCCATGGGCCTGTAAGACACTTTTCAACTTCATAGTTTTGAGAAGCTATGAAGTCCTTCACTTGCCCTACACCTTCAGGTTCGCCAAATCATGGTCTACTTCCTCGACAGTTTAGGTATAAATTTCTAACCTTATTCTTTCCTTGATCTACTTTACAGAGCACTCATCCGTACTTATGCTCACTAAAGTGGGGGAAAAATGTATTAAGAGTGAATTTGCACCCCATGTGCAAATCCCCTTTTTTCCTTTATCCACCTTAGAAAACCAAGTTCAGAGGCTTAATTACTCATAAGCCCGTTGCTTGCATTCCACTTGGTGCTTTTTTTGTGTGTCAATAGAGGCATTTTTGTCGAGGACCCCTACACGATGCCCAGACGTCTGTGTGGCACACTTATGTCCATGGCAGATTCATATAGCTGAACTGCAGAGGAATTACACTTCTCATTGAGAGTCAAGTTGTAATTCCCTCTTCGGTCGACTGACCCAAATATGGTTGTCATCTCCCCTTCATATTCACTCATGGAACAAGCATTTCATCTACTAGACGTTTTCTACAATCCTCTAAGAATTCAGTACACACTTTTTGGCATCCATTCGAAGCTTTTTAGCAACATTTTAAGCACTCCATAGCAGCAATAAATTCATTCAACCACTTCAGTAGAGCAAGTTTTGGATAACACCATTATAGTTGAGGCCTGAGTACTCTCATTTTCTCCCCCAAGCAGCCTTGAGTTCTCTTGGTGGAGGTGGTAAGCTTCCCTTTCCTCTCCTCTATTACTTGGTTGAGTAAGCACACTTACTATTTTGTAGTGTTTTTGGTGCTCTCCATTATATACTTTCTTTATCATACTTGTTTCCTTGGCTATCTGTGGAGGTGGAAAAACCTAAACGGGTGTCTAACTGAGGTAGGCCCCTATATAGCCACCCAACATTCTCCTCCTCTTTGTGTGTAGGTGTACATGCTTTATGGAGCTAGCTGGCGAATAAGCTCTTCTACAAAATCATCTTCATCACCCTAGCTTTGGTATATTTGCTTTATCACATTCATTTATACTTCTCGTATTTCATGGTGTTGGTTTTATCTTTTAGAAGCCGCTAACTAGGCTGCTAGCTTTTTTTTGATAGTTCACATTGTACTTTCGATCCTCTGGTTGTACAAACGCCAGAACACCTGAAAGATACCAACATGTCGCACTGTCATCCTAGAACTATGCTTTTGTCCTCAGATAGAGAGCTATCTGAGATATAGTGTTGAGCTTGAAAACCAACTTGCCTAACGTCATTTTGAATCTTGGGATTGCAAAGTGGTTGTAGGAATTTATAGTCCTCATCATTCTCATCCTCATATCCTAACATTCCGCTAAGCTAAGGTAAGTTAGGGTAGCCTTCCACATCTTGGTCTTCTATGACCTAGGGCCTTGCATGTGGTGGTCCCCCTCTCTTAGAGTTGGTATATTTAGAGTTGTGTCTTTGATGTTTCACATTATGTGTTTTCATCAATGAAAAAGTGGAAGATTGTTGCAAGTATGAGCAATTAGTGTTGTAATTAATGTCAACAAGCCTATTTTTTCATTGATGTCTATTGTTGGGTGAAAGTATGAGAAGTTTATGTTATCCATTCTTTGATTAGTTGCATTATGTTGTCATTAGTAAAGCTACTAGTGTTAACCTTTAGTGTTTCTTTGATAAGCTTTTATCCATGGATATGTGGTTGAGTTGCTATGTTGTAGGTCATTCAGTTGTGTTGAGGAAGTGTTGAAGATGATGAGGATGTGTCTCTAGTGATTGGTTTCCAAATTCCTTTGAGAAAATTCGATAAAAATAGGAAATAGTGTGTTGCAGTGGTGTTCTGTGTTACATGGATGTTTTCTAGTTTTGCTCCACATTTCTTCAAGGTTAAAGATCTACTTGTGCATTTCAGATATGCTGGTGAGAGATGTTTAGAGGTATTATATCTAGGATTTGGTGTGTTGGAGTGTTGTGCCGAAGAAATTGTTTTCACTAGTGTGTGGACTATGTATTATAGAGGTGTCTGGGAAAAACTTTGCTTCACATTTATTTGCAATTATGTTTTAGGTCTTGTAGATCTGAACGAGTTTTGATAATGTTGGCCTCTTTCTTCAATTGAAGTGATTTGAGGTTTGGTACTTCAGAAGTCAATATCTCAGATAACAGTGTATGGCATATTTTTTTGAGTGTACTCAGTGTGTACATTCTTCATGTAAATGTTGTTGTGAAGAAGTTTGTTGGATTTCATAGTGTTTTTGGAATATTCTAGATCATGTTCAAGCATAGTGTGTGGTTTGTAAGTCATCTTTGGATTTAAGGAAGCATGTACTTAAACTTTTAATGGTTTTTTCATGGTTAATGATTGACCTAGTGTTTACACTAATTGTGATGGATAATTATTTTTTATAGAAGCATGTGAGAGTGTGGTGTTATAGATCTGGGTCTCAAATATGGAATGATGTGGTATGATTTTACTTCTATCTATCACATAAGTGTTTTGGCCGCATCGACTTAATTTGATTTTGCATGGTTGATGTGCATAGCTTACCTTGGAGAAGGGTTTCAAGGTTGAAGATGGTATAAATGAGAGTTCAGTTGTTGAGGGGTAATAAGATAGAAAAGAGAGATGTGAATGATGCAAAGTGTAGAGTTATAAAGTTCAAAATTGAGAAGTGTAGTATGACATTTCATGTGTTATATTATTGGATGAAGTGAGTAGAAGGTGTGTACAATTTTTCAATCTGAAAGTCGTAAAGGTGTTGGTGACATTGTGGTGGATTCTCTGTTGCATTGAGGTGAATTTCTCTATGTAAGATTTCTTCTCTATCTTCTTTTCTATTCTAGTAGTGAGCCTTTAATAGTGAGTCATGTGGTAGTGATCCCTATTGTATTCAATTTTGATATTACTTATTGTGAGCTAATACTCATCGTGGTTTCTCCCTTCTTGGGTTTTCTAAGTAAATCTGTTGTTCTCTTGTATATGGTGTTGTGTTTTAGTTTTTGTTATTTTATTTTCATGATAAATCATGATAGAAGATTTAAGGGTTTAATTAATGAATGTGGATCTGAATATGTATAAGGGATTTGAAGTTTTAGGGTACAACTAATTCACCCACCCTCTCAATTTTCTTGTGCATTCAACACGAGATTCTGGATCTTAAGTTTTCTAACCATTGTTGAAGAAAAAATTCAAAAAATAGAGAAGGGGTATGTTCAATCCATTCTCTAATACCATGTTATAATTGTGAAAAAGCATGAGCCATAGGATCAAATGACCAAAAAAACAACCTTCCATACAAGAGAGATGCAAACAATAATATGAAATTGAATAACAGGAAAATGACGATGATGATAAGGGTTAATGCAATAACCTATTTCCCTAATTTCATTCAAGGAAATGAGATCCAAAATAATGAAGTGAATAACAACCAAAAGGTGAATCAAATCAAGGTATGAATCAACAAATTTTCTATCTATGCAAGGACGGGGGTAAAAGCTAAATAACACTTTGGAGGGAAAGATCAAAACCATCAAACAAACTCCAAAATTCAAGCTATAAAATGCAAATGAAGAATATTAATCAAATCTGAAAAAAATAGTAATCAAAAGACAGATCTGGAAAGGAGAAAATAATGTGTACCTTTCACCAAAATAGAAGCATGTACTTAAACTTTTAATGGTTTTTTCATGGTTAATGATTGACCTAGTGTTTACACTAATTGTGATGGATAATTATTTTTTATAGAAGCATGTGAGAGTGTGGTGTTATAGATCTGGGTCTCAAATATGGAATGATGTGGTATGATTTTACTTCTATCTATCACATAAGTGTTTTGGCCGCATCGACTTAATTTGATTTTGCATGGTTGATGTGCATAGCTTACCTTGGAGAAGGGTTTCAAGGTTGAAGATGGTATAAATGAGAGTTCAGTTGTTGAGGGGTAATAAGATAGAAAAGAGAGATGTGAATGATGCAAAGTGTAGAGTTATAAAGTTCAAAATTGAGAAGTGTAGTATGACATTTCATGTGTTATATTATTGGATGAAGTGAGTAGAAGGTGTGTACAATTTTTCAATCTGAAAGTCGTAAAGGTGTTGGTGACATTGTGGTGGATTCTCTGTTGCATTGAGGTGAATTTCTCTATGTAAGATTTCTTCTCTATCTTCTTTTCTATTCTAGTAGTGAGCCTTTAATAGTGAGTCATGTGGTAGTGATCCCTATTGTATTCAATTTTGATATTACTTATTGTGAGCTAATACTCATCGTGGTTTCTCCCTTCTTGGGTTTTCTAAGTAAATCTGTTGTTCTCTTGTATATGGTGTTGTGTTTTAGTTTTTGTTATTTTATTTTCATGATAAATCATGATAGAAGATTTAAGGGTTTAATTAATGAATGTGGATCTGAATATGTATAAGGGATTTGAAGTTTTAGGGTACAACTAATTCACCCACCCTCTCAATTTTCTTGTGCATTCAACACGAGATTCTGGATCTTAAGTTTTCTAACCATTGTTGAAGAAAAAATTCAAAAAATAGAGAAGGGGTATGTTCAATCCATTCTCTAATACCATGTTATAATTGTGAAAAAGCATGAGCCATAGGATCAAATGACCAAAAAAACAACCTTCCATACAAGAGAGATGCAAACAATAATATGAAATTGAATAACAGGAAAATGACGATGATGATAAGGGTTAATGCAATAACCTATTTCCCTAATTTCATTCAAGGAAATGAGATCCAAAATAATGAAGTGAATAACAACCAAAAGGTGAATCAAATCAAGGTATGAATCAACAAATTTTCTATCTATGCAAGGACGGGGGTAAAAGCTAAATAACACTTTGGAGGGAAAGATCAAAACCATCAAACAAACTCCAAAATTCAAGCTATAAAATGCAAATGAAGAATATTAATCAAATCTGAAAAAAATAGTAATCAAAAGACAGATCTGGAAAGGAGAAAATAATGTGTACCTTTCACCAAAATAGAAGCATGTACTTAAACTTTTAATGGTTTTTTCATGGTTAATGATTGACCTAGTGTTTACACTAATTGTGATGGATAATTATTTTTTATAGAAGCATGTGAGAGTGTGGTGTTATAGATCTGGGTCTCAAATATGGAATGATGTGGTATGATTTTACTTCTATCTATCACATAAGTGTTTTGGCCGCATCGACTTAATTTGATTTTGCATGGTTGATGTGCATAGCTTACCTTGGAGAAGGGTTTCAAGGTTGAAGATGGTATAAATGAGAGTTCAGTTGTTGAGGGGTAATAAGATAGAAAAGAGAGATGTGAATGATGCAAAGTGTAGAGTTATAAAGTTCAAAATTGAGAAGTGTAGTATGACATTTCATGTGTTATATTATTGGATGAAGTGAGTAGAAGGTGTGTACAATTTTTCAATCTGAAAGTCGTAAAGGTGTTGGTGACATTGTGGTGGATTCTCTGTTGCATTGAGGTGAATTTCTCTATGTAAGATTTCTTCTCTATCTTCTTTTCTATTCTAGTAGTGAGCCTTTAATAGTGAGTCATGTGGTAGTGATCCCTATTGTATTCAATTTTGATATTACTTATTGTGAGCTAATACTCATCGTGGTTTCTCCCTTCTTGGGTTTTCTAAGTAAATCTGTTGTTCTCTTGTATATGGTGTTGTGTTTTAGTTTTTGTTATTTTATTTTCATGATAAATCATGATAGAAGATTTAAGGGTTTAATTAATGAATGTGGATCTGAATATGTATAAGGGATTTGAAGTTTTAGGGTACAACTAATTCACCCACCCTCTCAATTTTCTTGTGCATTCAACACGAGATTCTGGATCTTAAGTTTTCTAACCATTGTTGAAGAAAAAATTCAAAAAATAGAGAAGGGGTATGTTCAATCCATTCTCTAATACCATGTTATAATTGTGAAAAAGCATGAGCCATAGGATCAAATGACCAAAAAAACAACCTTCCATACAAGAGAGATGCAAACAATAATATGAAATTGAATAACAGGAAAATGACGATGATGATAAGGGTTAATGCAATAACCTATTTCCCTAATTTCATTCAAGGAAATGAGATCCAAAATAATGAAGTGAATAACAACCAAAAGGTGAATCAAATCAAGGTATGAATCAACAAATTTTCTATCTATGCAAGGACGGGGGTAAAAGCTAAATAACACTTTGGAGGGAAAGATCAAAACCATCAAACAAACTCCAAAATTCAAGCTATAAAATGCAAATGAAGAATATTAATCAAATCTGAAAAAAATAGTAATCAAAAGACAGATCTGGAAAGGAGAAAATAATGTGTACCTTTCACCAAAATTCACCTTTTTAAGCTAACTAAGGACTCATTCTCCCTATGGTGAATGGGTCCTGGCTAGGGTTCTCTAAAATCTGTTTCTGGGTTCTCTTTTGATTCTCACTATTAGATAGCTAGAAATAAATTATGTAGAGGAGTTTCCATGATATGGCAAATTTTCTTCAAACTTTGACAACTTTGAAACTTTCTTCAATTTTTCTCTTCAAATGATCTTTCATCTAAATCTGTAATCACACATCAAAGAGAGAAATGTTGTTTGTGAGGGAATGGGGGTTTTCCTTGGTCAAACTCCATTTTGGTAATTAAACCTTGAAATAAAATAATGAAATAGCATGAAGGAAGAATGAATGAACAACAATATGTAACAACTCACCGAACCTTATTTGAACCTTGGATTGTATATCAACAACTAACATGAATTGGCTTCAATGGATGTGGATATTGAACATGAAATTTGACTTCAAACAATGTCCTTGAATACTTGAATAGATCTTGAACACTACATCACCATATTAGCTCAAACAACATGCATGAAGTAAGAAATCTTTGACATGATAGGAATCTTGATTTCTACAATAATCTTCAATAATTCTACCCTTGAATGCCTTGAAATTGCTCTTGGAATGCTCTTAATCACACTTGCTCATAATTTTTTTAAGAATTCTTGAAGTCTTAGATTTTGCTAGGATGAAACATAGTGAAATGATCTCTTATTTATATACATCTTAAGATTAATTCTCAAAATTTAGATATCACAAGTTGAAATCTGAATGTACATTTCAAATAATTGAAATACTGCCAAAAACATAATTTAAAGTTAGGTCCTAGGTGCAAGTGCGGACCCATGAATAGGTCCTAGGCCACTTGCCTAGTACACACATTTCTCAATGTTAAACCTTATTTTATGAAATTTATGAATGTCAAGTTTTATCCATCGAGATTTTCAATTAATTAGGCTTGAATTTGAATTAAGGGGAAGATTAAGTAAAATTAACCTCAATCAATTAATAAATCCCTAGGTTAGTGTGAAAGTGTAAAGGTGCACCTTACAACACAAAAAATAAGGCACAATTAAGTCCATTTTAATAAAAAGGGCCCTAAACTTAAAGTAAATATGTAAAATACATATTACAGCAAAAAAATAAGTCATAATTAAGTTTATTTTATTATTAATTATTCATTCCCAAATTAAGTGTGAAAAAGGAATAATTTTTACTACATTACATTTAGCCCTCACTTTAGTGCAAGGATGTGTGCAAGCACAAACTCACACTAAAGTAGACATTCAAGACATTTATGTATACAACAATGACAAAGATACATAATTGAAACAATAGAAATAGGGTGCACCACATTTGAGGAGATGGAGCACAAGGGATAGGGTTCCTATTTCACATGCTTGTTTCACTCAAGGAAGCCCTAAAGATATCAATCCAATGTAGAAAGGGGAAAGAGATTTGGAAATAGGGTGTGCTATGGTCTCATTAGAAACTAAAGAGGGGTTCACCACCAATCTAGGGATTGGAAAGACCAATGAAATGCAAAACCTAATGTTTAAACCTAATACAATGGAAAACTTCATTGGGTATGTGCAGGATCATGATGGGCTAAAAAGTGGGGATATGATGGGTATGTGTAGGGTATGTGGTTGACAATTTTTTTTTACCCAAAATTGATGAAAGAAAAAGTGTTTTTAAAGGAGATTCTTAGCTTTTCACCATTATAAATTATGCTTTACTTTGAATTTAATAAATAATTATTATTCATTTTCTATTTGAATTACCACTAAAGTCCTAATAGATAGGCTGATTGAAAAAAATCTATAGCTTTTAAATGGTATCACATTTTTTAAATCTAAATTTGTGTCACATTCTATGCTTCACATACTATAGGATTAAAAAAAAATTGAATTTCATAAAGTTTTGACCAAGTTAACGTGGTCAGACATATGAGTTTTTATATTTTTAAAAAGTTGTAATAAAAAATTCATAATAATTATTTACTTGGAAAAAAATTACAAAAAAATATGCATCACATCCAGACATGAGTCCTCTACTTATATCTAAAATCTTATAACAAATATTATCATTTTATTATGGTTAGGGTGGTCAGACAGACACCTACTTCTTATTTTTTCCTTGAAATTTAAGTACTACTGCATTGAAATTTCAAATTTTCACCAAATAGATTTTTATTTTTTTAAAAACCTAGTAGTTTAGAAACTACATTCTATTTTCTTCAAATTCTATTCTTACATATTTTTGAAATAATATAGATAACTTATTCAAATTTTTACAGAAAGTTGCCTAACTCTGATTTTTCTAAATTTTTTGCCACTTAAGGTCCTATTTTTTCCATGATGATCCTACACATACCCCAATAAATGATCCAAAAATGCATGTAAATTAGAATAAAAAGTTGAGAGATCAGAGGTGTGCACTTGGAAAGCTATAAGAGCTTGATTCAACACCTAAAATGTTGAATATGCTGAAATGAATGCCTATTAGGACTCATACGCCAATATGGGTGATTTAGTCCTAGATTAGGGTTTCTAGTTAGGAATAGAAATCTGGCAGAGATATGTCTAGAGCTTGTGAAATATGCAAACTTCAGTAGATTGGGACTCATACACCAGAAGTGATCTATCAGTCCAGTTTACCTTTTCCAAAAAATCAAGACATGAATTTGCTCTTCAATCTCTACTCAATCTTCTCAACTTGATCTTTGGGTCTTAATTACTAAATTTTGCACTATAAAAGTATTTCAATTATCTTGTAGGTGATGCAACAACTTTGACAACTTTGAAAAATTTCTCCAAACTTGCTCAGAAATATGTCTTCAACCTAGATCTGCAAATCACACACGAGAGGGAAAATTGTTGTTTTGTTAGTGGAAAGGGCTTTTCCTTGGTCAAACCTAGTTTTGGTAATCAAACCTTGTAATGAAATCAAATGAGATAAAGGAATGATGAATGAAAAAAATGCAATGTTTCAACTCACCAAACCCTAGCAATAAAGTGCTACAAACATGTATTAAGTGGCTCCAATGGATGTAGATCTTGAATCTTGCTTGAATGTGATAGATATTGAATTGAAATCCTACATCACAAATGTTAGCTCAAAAATAAACATGATGCATGATGACTTTGACACGATGCTTGACAATTGAATAATGCTCCAAAACACTTGATAATCAGCTCTTAAAGACTCTTGAATTCCCTCGTAAACACTTGAATACTCTTGTGAACTCAAATTTTCTATAAGGATGTGTAGACACATAAAATTGTCCTAGGCTTGCAACTCTTGATTATTCAACATTGCCCCTTTCATTCTTAATAATTAAATAACTTTTAATTATTTAATTATTTTCTAAAGTCATAATTCTTCTATTAATTAAATAATTTTAATTATTTAATTAATTCATTTTTATCTTTATTCTCCCTTGATTAATTAAATAAATTTTATTTATTTAATTACGTCACTAAGCAAGTCCCCTTCTTTTAAAAATTAAATAGATTCTAATTTATTTGATTTTTGTCCATTTTCTACTATAATTAAATAATTATTTTAATTATTTAATTATTCATTAACCTCTTCTCTCATTAAATTAAATAAAGTTAATTTATTTAATTTGGTCCACTCTCTTGAATTTTGAATTAAATTATTATTTAATTCGAAATGATTCCTTTGTCACATTCTTCTATAATTTAATAATATCTTTATTATTTAATTATTCACTGGTCACCTGGAGTAAATAAATTTTATTATTTAATTTCTCCAGCAACCTCTTTGTCTGTGCCGGTCTTATCTTCCAAATTTATTATTATCTTTTGACTTCTCATTTAATTTCGACCCTTGATTGAATTATCTTATAATTCAATCTTGGCCCTTCATCCTTATCATTTGCCCTAATTTTGACCTAACCCTAATTCTTGTTGCAAAATTTAATCTTTATCATTGATTCTAGGGTTTTTGTCATCTTTTCATCCTGGCCACACATTCAAAATTGCAGTTTTCATAAAAGGGAAATTTTGTTCTCATTTATCCCTCTCTATCTCTTAACTCTCTTGGTCTCTCTCTCTCCCCTGGGTCTCTCTCTCTCAGCTCTCTTGACTTCTTGCACTCTTAGTCTCTCATGTTTAGATTTCAATTTATGCTACTAGTCTTACAGTCATAGTCACTTACAGTCATAGGCATTTTAGTCCATTGTAGGGACATTTTTATTTTCTGCAAATCCTTCAACACTTGCATAGGGCTTAGTCTTTAGTCATACTTTCTCACATAAATCTGAGGGAATTTTTATTTATCTGCAAGCTAGGAGGTGTAACAAAGGTTAATCATGGAAGGTGAAGACTTAGGGTAACTTCATCCCTTTTGTTTTCATATTATTTCCTTTGTACTTTGTTACTTCATAGGAATTTTATTGTTATTGTGCTAACCCCACTTAATAATAATTTTAGGATTTTCCATTGATTACATTGGTGAACCCGATGTTGTTATTTCGGCTTTTCGTACGTTTTTTTTTGTTGTTTTCTATTGTTTTGCAGGTACAAGTACGGATCGCCGCAAAATTTTTAAAAACAGTGTGACGCATCATATGCGTCGCGACGCACACGACAACAGTAGAGCCGCAATCGACCCGCCACAATGCAACTGATGCACAGAACGACGTATCCGTTATTCCTGAGCCGCATTCAAAACCCCGAAAGCTGCATTCGCAACTCGCGCCACATCCGTCTGGTATAACATTTTTCTTTCCAGTTTGGGGTTTTTATTTTCGGATTTCGGGTTGTTTAATCGTATGTGTTTCTGCATTCGGTTTTTATTCCTACATGATTCAATAAGATTAGATCTTCTGTCACTAATCCTTTCTGGTAGTGGCTTTCTGTTTTGGTAGGGTTTTTTGTTGTTTTCTGTTGTTTTGCAGGCAACTGGTACGGATCGCCGCAAACGTCGCAACGCATCTGCTAACAGAAACAACGCAACTGACATTTCGAGCCGCATTCGTAGAACATAACGACGCATCTGATAAACCGAGCCGCATCTGTCTGGTAATACCGCGCCGCATTTTCCTGGTAAACTTTTCTGTCATTTTTTAGATTTTCATTGCCGAATTTCGAGTTGTTTCTGTTTTCTGGTTTTCTGTTTTTCTGTCTTTTTCTATGTTGGTTATTCTTGCATGTTAACCAGATTAGATATTTTGTGTTACTAATAGTTTCTTGTAGCGTGTGGCTATCCTTTTTCGTGTGTCCAAGACCAACACATACAAGACTACTAACTCAATGTTTGCAGATTCGCATGTCAAAGAAGGAGAAAACAAATAGTGTGCTTGTTTATTCCTAGATTAGCAAACTTTGAATTTGGTGCTTTTAAAACGAATCATGTCTTTCATGCTTGAGTGTGCTTGTGTAGTGGTAGGTGAGTATGCTCTCACTTGGTGAAAACCTTGTGATCAGAAAACCAGACCCATTCCTTTATTGTTATTTTACCCTTCACGATTCGGTATATCGGAGTATCCTCTCCCCTTGCGCATTCGTGCGATCTTGGGTGTAAGAGAAACGGTTACCGACTCTAGAACTTGGGCCTGGGTTTCCGTGGGAAAAGTACTACCCTGTGACGCATTCATACCCCAGAGTACCTCGACACCGAGGGACTTGTACCGCAGATAGAAAGTGGGTTCTTAAAGCCTAAGAATCACGAAGCGTGGTTCCGGATTTAGATGGATCCGAAGGGGACTCTTGTCAAGATGGATCACTTCACCTAACGGAATGCCCGAATTAAACACCTCTTGTCTTAGTGTCCAACCGGTTTATTGGTCGCTGCTTGATATAGTGCAGTGGTATGATCATGCCCGAAGATTACTCACTACTGATCCCCTTGAGTAGAGATAGCAATTCTTGGGATGTCACTACCCAATGAATCTGAATTTGGTGTGCTCGAATGACGTTAATGAGCTGTGGAGGGGAGCTAATGCCACCAAATTCTAAGCTATCTGCTCTCGAGAAGGAAAGGTGTTCATCACCAATCCGGGGTATAACTGGTGGGCTATATCAAGTATACAAACCCAAGGCCTAGTGGCCTTTCTAGGATTGTGCTTATCTCATGTGTGTTTGGTTATCCCTTAAAACGCTGTGTTTGTCAAGTGCATTCTGGTTTTGTCACAGTCCAATCAAAACAGTCATCAAACAAATCAAAAACTTCCATCAACATACCACGAAAATCACTTTGAAACAAAACTGTCATATCTGTCGAACCGCAACTGACATTCTATAACGCAACTGCTCTGATAGCCCGCATCTGACATTTATAACAACGCATATGTATGCGTCGCGATGCATCTGTCAACCCGAAAGTGGCATCTGTTAAACCGAGTCGCATCTGACAGTCAGAAAGCCGCAAGTGAAAAACTGAACTACAATTGCTAAACCGAGACGCAATTGCCAACCTGAGACGCATCTGCCTGTCAAAATTTTTAAACTGCACAGTCGAAACCAGAGACCGCCAAACTGTCAACCATTTGTCAAAATCTGTCATTAGAAGGATTCTGCCAGCAACCTAATTTGAAATTGCTCAAAATTTTGTCCCTTAGCTTGCATTTGATCACCTTAGGTTTCATACCTCACCCCATTTAGTATCATACATTCAACATTACGTTGTTCCTAGGCTCATATCTTGCATACTTAGGAGTAGACAAATCTTAGTCCTCATTTTGAATCTAGACTTGACTTAGAAAACAATCTCAGTCCTCATTTTGAACTTAGACTTGGCATTTTCCATCATAGTCCTCATTTGGCATCTAGACTTGGCATTGGTCATTTTCCTTAGTCAACATCTTCATTGTCACCTTGGCATTTGACATCCTTTCTTGACAATTTTATCACCTTGCATTAGTCATTTCCCTTGGACAAACGTCATTATCACTTTGCATTCAACATCATGACATCCACCACCTTGTCTTCCCTTTGCCAAGATATAGATAGGCTTGCTAGTAAAATTGAATATGAATTACTCTGTAGAGGTCAATACCAAGAAGCCTCAGACTTTAGGAGACAATTTATCCAAGCCGAAAATCAAGGTCCTTCATACCAAAAACCCATTAGTCCTAGTCCTTCGTCCATCTACCCTCACTACCAAGATTCACTCGACATAAATCCTACCATTAATTCACAGCAAACATCCATTACTCACCCTTATCCTAACTTTGACAAGGGAAGCCAACTGTCCACTAGTCCATTCCAAACCTTCATGTCATATTCTGACTCTTCACCTATTAATCACGTCCAAGTCTGCATCCCTTACCAACCATATATCAACTCATGTCAAGTCCCCACATCATACCA
Organism: Sequoia sempervirens; assembly: GCA_007258455.2. NCBI lineage: Eukaryota > Viridiplantae > Streptophyta > Pinopsida > Cupressales > Cupressaceae > Sequoia > Sequoia sempervirens. The sequence goes on along the minus strand of VDFB02270651.1, from coordinate 813,271,812 downwards.
TATCAATCCAATCCAAGTTTCCACATGATATTTTAGTCAACCTTATACTAGTCCAGTCCAAGTCCCCATGTCACATCCTATGTCGTCACAGCCTAATCCAGTCCAAGACTCCATGTCTTATCCTTGTCCCTCACATGCTACTTCAGTCCAAGTCCCCATGTCATATACTAGTCCTTCACATACTAGTCTAGTCCAAGTCCCCACATCCTATCCTAGTCCATCATTCATTCATCCTTTTCAAGTCATCCCCTCACAAGCCACATCTATTCATGAAAATTTTATCATTGCTCAAAGTCAAATCCCATTGTCTAAACTTGAGGATACATTTCAAAATGAAAGCCCAAAGCATAACCTTATAATGTCACCTTCATGTCAAGAACAAGGTAGTCCATCCCATGACCCTATCTTAAACTCCATTCAGGGAGTCCTTCAAGACAATCATGACATCCAAAACACACCTATCCATGACAACCCCATCTTTGAACAAGACCCTACCATTGACCAAGAAGTCCAAATCCATGACAACCCCACCTTTGACCAAGACCCTATTGTTGACCAAGAAGTCCAAAATGATCCACTCCTTGACCTTTACGCCATTCATGATCAAACACTTTCCAATCCTATACAGGCCTCGACTATTGACAGTTTCCAAAATGAGACACTTGCCTCCATTACACACATAGACGATATTCCTCAAGCACAAGAGTATTCCAATATGGACATATTTGCAAATGATGAAGCTATAGCTAACTTCATGGGACTATATGATAATGACCATCAAGACGGTTTTGACATTGCTTTGGAAGCACCAATAGAATCATCTGAACCTGACATGTCACATGATCAGACCAAAGATATCAGTCAGGAATATGTCCAACATGAAAATGAAGCTAAGACATGTTATCACCTAGGGTCATCTATCTTTGTTAAAGCAGGCTTTCTCGCAGATGAAAATATTACAAGTGACAGTGTCCATAGACATCATGATGGGTTAGCATCTTGCTTTCAAAACAAAAAATACCCCATCGCAAATAGAATCTGTCAAAGCATGCAATATCAAGGCAAAGGACTAGGCATACATGAGCAAGGAATTCTAGAACCAATACAACTTCAGGAAAATTATAGACATCAAGGTCTTGGGTATTCTTCAGTCACCAAATCAAACAATGTTAGTGGTACCTCCTCGATATTGGGGGCAACTTTGTCAGAAACAAACGTCAAAATGGAGTCCATGAGAAATCCTTGTCATAAGGTTGTTGCCAACACTCCCTCCACCCACACCATGAACCGTCATTCTATCATGAATCAACCTCCCCTTTGGGACCAACCAAAAAAAAAGTCTTACAAGTCAAAAGATCAAAATCAAATGTCAAAGGCCATTGAATCAAACAAAAGGACAAGTGGACAAATGAAATTAAAATGGATCCCAAAGAAAGAAGGATCAAACAAAGACATCAAGTCAAATACAAAAGTCAATCACAATGTGGAGCCACAAGACAAGAGGACTCCCACATATAACACATGTCCACCTCCTTCAAAATGGTCATCAATCAAGGCATATAAAAGTGTTGGTTCCAAAACCATCCCTCCAAAATCCGTCATCCACCATCCCAAGTTTGGAAAATAAAAAGTGATTCGTCCAAATGTCCAAACAAATTTTCCACGTCTACCATCTTTCGTCATAACCCTACATCTCGTTTAAAGTCCAAAATTCACGCCACAAACTGGCTACATCATGGAAACAACTCTTTACCACAAGGACTCTCATGGCACTCTATTGCGATGTGCGTATTTTGATAAGGCCAATTCTAGTATCAGAAAGGATCACAATGACATCGATCAGTTGTATACAAGTGCTATGATCCTGACAAGACAACTCCTTCAGCAAGGTCATTATTGGAATATCATGGCACCAGTCTCTACACCAGCACCATCAATAGATTCAGAACAGTCAGTGGTTATCTAAAGCATCCAGGCTATCCACAAAATTAGAAATACAAAAAAATTCAAAAATTCAAAAAAATAGTAAAGAGAAAAATTTCATCCAATGGTGAAAACCTGGCAAACAGGCGCCCTGGATAAGTACCATGATGAAAACCTAGCAAACAGGCGTCATGTGTAAAATAAATTGTCTATGTGGACTCTTACACTTGGGGGCAAGTCATCTCATTTCCCATGCCTTCCTTATGGCATTGACATCCATCTAAGCCCTATCATTTCCATGCATTTTTCCCACCTATCTTGGTCTTGACATAAAATTGGCACACATAAATCATGCTTTGGGAAAAATCTTGACATGTCTATCCTTCGATCATACACGATTCACAAAACATCAAGTCATTAACCGTCATAGTCTTATTGTCCTTATATGACATAGTCCTTGAAAATCATATGACAATTCCCTTAGTCTCATGTCTCCCATCCTTTACCAAGGCCACCCCCTATCCTTTCATGTCTGTCACCTACCTTGGCTTTCCCTTGTCAAATGGTCTAAGGATAATCATCATCCCATCTAGTCCTAACCAAGTCATTCCAAATGCAATGAGTCTAATCCATACAAGCACATTATCCAAAACATTACTTGACTTCGTTCTTGGCCCAGCTGTAGACCTCGATACTTTCATCACATTATCGTCATTGTCCTCACGTTGTTTCGGGATGCATCCTTCCCACGTCAAACAACGTTGTCATCACCTGTCAATTGGTATTCAGCTTGACTAGGGGCACCATCATGTTTGTCCTTGGATTCTCATGTGTAGGCATCAGTCATATGCATTTTTCACGATCATCTTAAACGACAAAAAGACAAAAAAATCAAAAAATGTCCTGAAAAAAGACCAAAAACATCGCAAAAAGTCCTGAAAAAAGACAAAAACATCATAAAATGTCCTGAAAAAAGACAAAACAAAATAAAAAACATCATAAAAAGTCCTGAAGAAAGACCTAAGCATCATAAAATGTCCTAAAGAAAAACACAAAAACATCCAAATCAATGTCAAAATCCTAAAAATGGAGTCAAAGTCAATCATGTCAAATCAATCTTTGTCATCTGTCCACACTACGTTGTCTCTACGCATTTGCTACGTAGGCAAGACTCATATTTGAGCCCCCGAGACATTAGGTCAGTCCTTTTAGGTTTGTCAAAATAAAATCATGACGCAATCTTTGGTCACCAAGACAAAGTCATTAGTCATGTCGAACTACAAGGTCAGTCCATTAGGGTTCATGGCATCACACTGACACACATGAATCCTTCCCAAATAAACAAAACTCATCATGACAATCATTATCACAGCAAGACAATCTCATTAGCACATATCATCATGACAATATCGACATATGGCCAACTCAAGTCAAACTCAGTCAAAACAAGTCAAACTTAGTCAAAACAAGTCAAATTATCGCAACCAGTCAAACTATCAACTCTTGGTTACCTTTCAGATGGGTCCTTCTGAAGAATAACCTCTGTCATTTAGGCCTTAGGATGTGTCCTTCCTAGGAATCGGCATTGTCATCTGACATTTTTGAGGGATCCTTTCTGACACTTAAGGATCATTCCTCTCGACAACAATGTTCTTTCAGATGTTTCCTTCTGAAGAACAAAACTCTGACATTGGTGCCTTAGGATGTGTCCTTCCTAGGCATCGTCCCTATCATTTGACATTTTCGAGGGATCCTTTCTGACACTTAAGGATCATTCCTCTCGACAACAACGTTCTTTCAGATGTGTCCTTCTGAAGAACAAAACTCTGACATTGGTGTTTTAGGATGTGTCCTTCCTAGACATTGACATTATTCAGGATGTGTCCTTCCTGAATATGGCAACCTTCGGCATTTGTCATCTTGGCATCATTTAAATTTACATTGACACATCAATGCACTCGGCATCCAGATGCACTTGACAAACACTTGGCAACTGTCTTTTCATCTCTTATCATGTTATTAGTTTTTCAGCGAGATCCCACTAAGCAGGATTTAGAGAAGCAGCGATGTAGCATGACAATTGACACACATGACTACTAGCTTCTCAGCGAGATCCTGATCTTGGGATTTAGAAAAGCAACGACATATCATGATAGAGACTTTATTTTTGTAATTTGGCAATCATGTCACTAGTTTCTCAAGGATGTCCTGGAAACAGGATTTAGAGAAGCAGCGACATTTCATGATTTGTCCTTGTCTTTTTTCTGCATGTGGTTGATTATGGAAAAAAGACTGGGGCAAGCTCGCTCCTAGTATGAGTCATGATCATCCTTGTCTGTGACTGTTTGTCTTACGTGATGGTACGACCTTGCACACCTTGATCTATGTCATATCATGGTGTTTCTTGGCCATTACAATAGTCCGCCCAATGATGATTAAGAGCAATAAATATCAAAGTCCTATGGCAATGTTTTGAAGGATTTGGTCTAGGAACTAACATGCATCTTCTTTAGTCGTGTCATCTTCTCTCACTCGTCTCATATAGGCATTGCATCCATATCATCATCCATATCTTTTGCACTAACATTTCTTTGTCTCTTCATATTCTAGTCTTCTCATCAATTTCGAGAACACACCCATGTTCTTGGAACCTGTCTGTCCTCTCGAGGGGGCATACCACAACCCTCCTCGTCATTCTTCCTCATCTTATTTTGCACTGGGGCATATTTTTTACTTCTTTTCTTTGTCACAATGCGACATGCTACATTATGACAAAGAGGGGCAAAATGTAGACACATAAAATTGTCCTAGGCTTGCAACTCTTGATTATTCAACATTGCCCCTTTCATTCTTAATAATTAAATAACTTTTAATTATTTAATTATTTTCTAAAGTCATAATTCTTCTATTAATTAAATAATTTTAATTATTTAATTAATTCATTTTTATCTTATTCTCCCTTGATTAATTAAATAAATTTTATTTATTTAATTACGTCACTAAGCAAGTCCCCTTCTTTTAAAAATTAAATAGATTCTAATTTATTTGATTTTTGTCCATTTTCTACTATAATTAAATAATTATTTTAATTATTTAATTATTCATTAACCTCTTCTCTCATTAAATTAAATAAAGTTAATTTATTTAATTTGGTCCACTCTCTTGAATTTTGAATTAAATTATTATTTAATTCGAAATGATTCCTTTGTCACATTCTTCTATAATTTAATAATATCTTTATTATTTAATTATTCACTGGTCACCTGGAGTAAATAAATTTTATTATTTAATTTCTCCAGCAACCTCTTTGTCCGTGCCGGTCTTATCTTCCAAATTTATTATTATCTTTTGACTTCTCATTTAATTTCGACCCTTGATTGAATTATCTTATAATTCAATCTTGGCCCTTCATCCTTATCATTTGCCCTAATTTTGACCTAACCCTAATTCTTGTTGCAAAATTTAATCTTGATCATTGATTCTAGGGTTTTTGTCATCTTTTCATCCTGGCCACACATTCAAAATTGCAGTTTTCATAAAAGGGCAATTTTGTTCTCATTTATCCCTCTCTATCTCTTAACTCTCTTGGTCTCTCTCTCTCCCCTGGGTCTCTCTCTCTCAACTCTCTTGACTTCTTGCACTCTTAGTCTCTCATGTTTAGATTTCAATTTATGCTACTAGTCTTACAGTCATAGTCACTTACAGTCATAGGTATTTTAGTCCATTGTAGGGACATTTTTATTTTCTGCAAATCCTTCAACACTTGCATAGGGATTAGTCTTTAGTCATACTTGCTCACATAAATCTGAGGGCATTTTTATTTATCTGCAAGCTAGGAGGTGTAACAAAGGTTAATCATGGAAGGTGAAGACTTAGGGTAACTTCATCCCTTTTGTTTTCATATTATTTCCTTTGTACTTTGTTACTTCATAGGAATTTTATTGTTATTGTGCTAACCCCACTTAATAATAATTTTAGGATTTTCCCTTGATTATAGGATGCTTATTCAACTTGCTAGGAGACAAATGAATGAAATAACCTTGTACATGTATACTTGTTTATGCCAAGTTTCTCAAAATTAGAACACTACAAGCTAACATCAAATCTAGGACGATAAAATACTACAAATAGTTTGAATTTCATTTAATTTTGGGCCACATGAGATTCATAAGCCAGAAGTGGCATATGAGTTCCATTAGGCTTAACTATGGGACACATTTTTCAAAAATTCTTAGATTCATGTGAAATCCAAATCAGGGCCTTGAAACATAGGTGGGACCCATACGCCCAAGGTGGTGTATGAGTCCCATATCACTAAATCTGGGCCATACAATCCAAAAACACTTGAATTATGATTGGATTTTGGTTTATGTTAGGATTATCCTTAGAAATATGCATTAATTAAGGCTTGTGGATGCAAAATAAGACCAATTAAGGCATAAAGAAGCCCAATCAATGATGAAATCCCTAGATGAGTGTGAAAGTGTGGAAAAACACTGTACAACACCTTAATAAGGTACAATTAAGTTCATTTATTTAACAAGGGCCCAAGACCTAATGTGAATGTGTTAAACACATTACAATATCTAAATCAAGGCAACATTATGCTTAATTTAACGAGGAGGGCCCAAACAAGCAAGAAAAAGTAGAGGGATAATTTTTTCATTGCCACATTCAGCCCCCACTTTAGTGAGAGAAGGAACTTGCTTCCAACTCACACTAAAGTAGACAAACTCACACCAAGAGGGGTCCAAGTGCACTAATGCTGGCATGATAGGATGACAATGATCAAGAGGGATGATCAAGTCCCCAAGATCAAGATCCTATGAAAAACCAACATAGGCACAAAAGTACACACATGAAAATGATATAAGGAACAATAACAAGGCACAAAATAACACTACCAAAAGACAAAAGGGAAAAAAAAAGGGGTGGATCAAGTTTCGACTATTTGTCCATCGTAATGTGGATCAGATCTAGGCTATTTTTCCAAAAATGCATGCTCACACTAAGACAACAAAAATTTAGGTTGTCTAATGGATGAGTATCCAAAGAGGTGAGACACATACACACACGACTGATATGAAATCACACACATGTGCAAGTGGCTATGGGAAAGTCATGCCTTAGATTGGATTCCCATCCAACTAGACCAAAGTTATACCTCCTGATAATTTTGATAAGGCTCCACACAATAATGAACTTTGAGCTTCATAAGGAAAGGAAATATTTGTATGCTTGGAGCTCAAGAACAAACAAGATGGCTCTACAGGAAATAAAAGTGTATTATGCAAGGTAGCCATATAACCAAAATTTCCAACATAGGGAACGTTCAAAGGATTTTTTCTTAGTTCATGAAAGGTCTCTTCTTAGGGGACATTGTACCTAATGTTTCTAAGAGAGGAAAGATCAAAGAAATATCAAAATATCGTAGGAAATAAAACCTGATGACACCACCAAGAAAAGGAAACATCACAAGAATAAAGAAAATCAAACAATGAAACATGAGTGTCAATGTATTCCCCCACTTTAAAGTGGTTGCTAACACCATTGTTGTGAGTAATTGATTTAAAGTAGAAGAAGACATGATAGATTACTTGGAAAGCCCTATGCCAAGTCATATCTTTCTAATAAGCTATGTCATGAAAAGGGAAGGGGTTTCCCCCAAAATATATTACTCATTACGTCACATGCAAGCCTACTTAAGGCATGTCATCTACATCGCAAGCTTGCTCTTACATATACATGAAAGGAAGTTAACTAGTCAAAAGAGACAATGGAAATAGGGTGCCCCACCTTTGAGGAGATGGGGCACAAGGGATAGGGTTCCTATTTCACATAGTTGTTTCACTCAAGGAAGCCCTAAAGATCTCAATCCAATGTAGAAAGGGGAAAGAGATATGACAATAGCGTGTCCTAGGGTCTTATTAGAAACTAAAGAGGAGTTCACCACCAAGCTAGGGCTTGGAAAAACTAATAAAAAGTAAGACCTAATGTTTAACCTAGTGTAATGAAAAACTTCACTAGATGACCCAAAAATGCAAGTAAATCATAACAAAAAGCTAACAGATCAGAGGTGTGCACCTGGAAACCTATAAGAGCTTGATTGAAGACTTGAAATGCTGAATATGTTGAAATTAATGCCTACTAGGACTCATATGCTAGTCTAGGCAATTTAGTCCTAGATTAGGGTTTTTGGGTAGGAACAGAAGAAATATGTATAGAACTCTTGAAATATACAAACTTCAATGTACTAGGACTCATATGCAAAAAGTGGTGTAGTAGTCCAGTTTGAATTTTCTAGAAAATTAGGACCTAAATCTGCTCTTCAATCTCTGCTTAGTCTTCACAACTTGATCTTTTGTTCTGAATTATTGAATTTTGTAGTATAGAAGTCTTTCAATCATCTTGTAGGTGATGTCTTCAATATTTCTTCACCCTAGATCTGTAAATCACACACAAGAGAGAGGAAAAAATATTGTTTTGTTAGTGGAACGGGGTTTTCCTTGGTCAAACCTTGTAATGAAATCAAATGAGATAAAGAAATGATGAATGGACAAAATTTAATATTAAAACTCACCAAACCCTAGCAATAAAGTGTTGCAAACATGTATGAAGTGGCTCTAGAGTGGATGTAGATCTTGTCTCTTTCTTGAATGTGATAGATCTTGAATTGAAACTATTGATAATTAAAGCTTGCGCCTCTCCGACATCCTTATGGAAAATTCAACGAGTGGGGGACCAATTTGTGCCTCACTAAATACCTCTAAGATTTTTATAGAAAGTTGGCTCTTCTTTAAGTATGAAAAAAAAAAGGTAGAAGGAAATGTAAATATAAAAAATTTCAAACCCAATTTTTTTCTATGAATGATATATTAGACACAAAATGCCACAACCCTTCATTGTTGGGAAGAGAACAAGCAGCAAAGGCTAAATAAAAGCACAGTGTAGTCTTTCAAATCTCCCTATGGGAAGTGTTCATTAAGGTCTGATCAAGCATAAAAGTTCCCAAAGTTAACATAAAAACATTCAGAAATTGCATAAACTCTTAAGTTCTTTTTATAGAATAAAATGAAGGAACAATAACCCTTAAAGAATGTGAAGAAGTTCAACGGACATAATCCAATTCCCACAAGTTATTACTATATCATATAGCCTACAACATGGAAATCAACTACTCAAACTATTTGAATCAAGCTTAACATAGTGTTTTATTCTGAATGAAAGCATAAAGAAGGAACTTGATAAAAGCCATAACGCGCACATTTTCAAAGATTTCTTCCAAACAGTTCATGCTTAAATATCAAATGAAGTTTAAAAATAAAGTTTGGATGCCAATCTGATAATAGTTTGAGTTAAAACAATATAACATGCTAGAGAAAAGCAGTGTTCTGCCAAATTTTAAACTTCTATAACTAAGGAAATATAAAAGAACTTCTTTTTTCCAAAAAAGGAACTTCTAGGGAACTTCTTCCTTATGTTACCACCTCCTATTTATATCTGAAAAGAGAGAGAAACACATCTAGCACCCAGAATTAATTACTACCAGATGCTTGGATCTAATAGCTTACGATCCGATTGTAGATATTTGATTAGATTGCAATAATATTTTCTCATTAAACCCCAACTACCACATTAATTTCCTTTAGATATTTAGCAAATATTTCTATTTGAAATCAATTAGATTCTATAAAAAATCCTAGCAAAATCTAGTTGACCATTCATGTAGATCGACGATGCTAACTTGAAGTTTCCACCCTGAAAAATAAGAAAGACCTAACAAACTCAAACAAAATCCATAAAGAGATTGCTCCTTTAAAGCGCAACCTTCCCAAAGCAAAGAGGTGACATGTTGAGCTGGTGGAGAATTTTAGATTTATGAAAATAGTATTAGAGAAAATCCCTTCAAAGCTGACACGTGCCCCATCTTTCTCCCAAAAGGAAGATGATAAACAAAAGCCACACAACCACCATGCGGTGCATTGTACGCCATTTGGAACAACTTTTTCTTTAAGCGCAAATTCATCTCAAAGCCAAAAATGTATATAAAAATCCAAAAAACAAAATCAGATTAAGGAAAAATTGCTTCATAGTCCTAGCGACTCATAGGGGGCCTTTGCTAGCAGAGGCATCAACCTAGAGCTCTTAAAATTCTTAGAGTTTGAGGAAAGAAGAATGCTACACCTCCCAATCCAAATTAGTTGGTTGGATAAGAGCGCAAATGATCTTGTATGCTTGATCTAAATCAAAGATATCCTTGAAGGAAAAAACTTCCCATCTTGCTGAAATAGTCCCAAGGTGATAATAGAGATGAGAGAGGGGAAAGATCTCGTGGTCGATTTCATCAACGATGGGCATCGTGCTTGAACTTGGGTAGACCTTTTGTCTGATTGCATCCATGATTTGCTCAACTAATAGCACATCTCCATCCGGTGAGAAAAGGGGATGCAAACCAAAGCTAAGCAGAACATTGAAATCCTTCTTGATTTCGTATACCCTTTTGCTTATCACTGCCTGGAGTTCCTTTCTCTTTGTTGCAAATTTGTGGAAGTTGATGAATTTGCTTGCTTTGCTTGAGGAAGCTCTTTGATCCAGAATTCCTTCACTTCTTAAAACCTCATTAGTGGCCACACACAATCTGGAAATCAAACTTCGCGATTCCACTACTCGGGGAGCACATATCTATAGAATTTGCTCATCCATCGAGCCAACCTTTCCATTTAATTACCGAGTATTCGTTAAGAACTTTAGGGTTGGCCTGAGAATAGTGACTACTACTATGATCCATTCCCAGTGCATGGATATTAGCTTCTTTAATATTGGGAGGGTTCCAGACCCTTATGCAGTAGTTAACTCCTGATGGAACTAAGCCTCTTTATCTCTTACATTCTCCTCCATTTGATTTTTCTCTTGGAGGGAATTTGTTAGTTTAGAGTTCAACCTTCAGATCTCTTGGTCATGAGCCTACAGAGCGGACACGATCTCTTATTTCTCTTGTATTGACCTTTCTACTTCCACTTGGGACATTTGTAAATTGTTGGAAGCTTGAGATCATATGCCATCTATCTCTCTCTGTATGTTTACTTGAGTACATTGATACTCTGTATTTTTCTGGCGCTCAGTAGCAAGCGCAACTCTTAACTTTTAAATTTTAGCATACAACTGAACCTATTCACCTTGGGCCTCCTCGAGCAACTTAGTTGCTTCTCCTTGCTGATTTTGTATTTGTCTTATATATACAACTTGAATATTATTATAATTATAATTATCAGAGGTAATATTATTATTATACCATATTATAGATATTAAATATGAATATTGATAAACTGAATATTATGATTATAATCTAAATATTTATGAATAAGAAAATACACAAAATATAATATTCAAAATGTAATATACAAATCATAAATAAAATAAACTAAAAATATAAAATACGAAATATAATAATACTAATCATAATTTAAATAAAACACCAAAGAGAATAAATAAAAAATATATATATTTATAATAATATAATACTACAAATATTAAACCATATATATATAATAAATAAAATATACTGCATTTAAATTATATCGAGAGTTGCAGCAAAGGACGCAACCCTCCACCTTGAATCGCCCCCCAATGGTTCTCTTATAAATGTGAACATATGGGAGGAAAAAAGATCATTCGAATAGAGGAGGAGAAAAAAAGAATCATCACCGTGGTTGGGAAAGAAGGAATAAGGGGAAGAATATATTCTGACAGAAATAAGATTACCAACAATAGCAGAAAACTGTGGAATAAAGGAAAGAATATATGAACATATTCTGACTGAATAAGAGAGGCAGTTTGGGAAATACATGTAAGTGGAATCAGGAATAAAGACAGGAAAATATAAATATATTCTGAGCAAGGAAATCAGTGAAACCTGATAGGGAAGCAAAAATAAAATAGATAATGATCAGAAAATATAATACAACCAAAATTTTGTAGGAAGGAAGAAGGAAGGTGTGAGAGGTATGCGCTCTAAAAATATATAACTACATTCTAATTCATGCAGATAACATGTAGAAAGTAATAATAAGTTAACATGAAAATAAGTAATAAATATAGACAAATCGTAAATATAGATATTCTAAGTATATAAATATAGATATAGATAAGTTCTAAAATGAATAATATGAAAAGAGAGTATATATATAAGTAAGAATATAAGAGTAGAATATAAATGAAGAATAATTGAGTACCAATAAATATTTATAAGTAAGAATAATTAATGTAGGAATACCAATCAATACAAATGAATAATTATATATAAATATAAAAATATCAATCGACATAAATAAGGGAGTGATTATATATATATATAATACAATTATCCTGATGGCACTCTCAAATTTTGCAAATTTGATATGTTTATATCAAAAATTTTGCCTCTGCACTTTCAGAAGTGCACCTGATGAACTTGCATGAATGACCTACTTTGGAGGGTCATGATTTGAAGCCCATTGATTTCTAAGTAAAATCCCTTTGTAGACACACTCATGTGTCCTATGTGAACGTGCATGTCAATTTTCAGCTTCCCACGATGACTTTTGTCAAGGTTTCGAAAAGTGAAGCTGGAGGGTTTTGTCACTGTTCCACTGTTTGCAAACGTTCAGTTCTGCAAAGTTGCCTCCTGTTTGAGCTTGCATTTTGCAACTGGTTGACCATCATGTCATAATTATTGTTTCTTGGAATTCTCTATACCAAAATGAGCTCACATGTCAATTTTCAAGGCCTTATGAGTTGATTTGATATTTTTAGCAGATCAAAACCAAATGGAATTTCTTCAGTTTTGCAGAAACCTTTCTCAGAGGTCAAATTAGACCATCAATATCTTTTCACGGGAGATGATTCAAGAAAAAATATTTTACACACATGTTCATTGTGCCAAAATAAGCTTATGTGTCCAGTGGCAACTCGCCAGAGGTTGATTTGATATTTTTACAACTAGGTGATCTCTTCAGTTTCAATTGGTTCAGAACAATTGTTTGTTGCAGAAAGTTCAAGTAGGAAACTTTGTTGATTAATAAGTCTCACCTCATGACTCCTTGTGTTGAGCCGTCTTTTTCATTGTATTCTCTACACCAATGGCTACATGCCTACAAGTTTTTATGTCTCCAGGATGTCGTTTGCTTAGTTTTCAAAGCTGATTCCAGAGCCAATTTTGTTAGTTTTGTTCATTTTCCCAAAGTGTTTGAAAGCACATTTTTATGGAGACCCAGTTCATGTTTTCACTCCAGATGTCTCCAGAGGCTATCTCAAATCAATTTGAGCATGAAAGTTGTATGAAAATGGAATTTTTTTAGCCATGCCCACATGGGAACCCGGCGTGCTTTGCACCATTGTGAAATTAGTTGTCTTCAAAGCTTAAGCTACAAAGTGAGATCCACTTTCTAATATGGAGTCTGAAGGTTATTCCATCAAATAGAAAGTTATATCAGAGGTATTAAGTATGATGGGGAATGTTGAAAGTTTCAGCATCTTGTTTTTTCATCATACTCTCACTAAACATCATGAGGGCAATGTTGCGGTGCCCTCAAATCACTGATTACGCCTCACTCTTTCAACTTGAGTTTGTTTTCCAAATGTCAAGGATGAGATATGAAAGTTTTTTGAAATACTCAGAAAAATGTGATTGAATGATGTGCCATGCCTGGCATAGAGTGAATTCATTAAAAGCTCTGGAAACTATTAAGAAAATACGCCATCACCATTCAAATAGAATGGAATGTGAATGGACTTTGATAGCTTTCAAACAAATGCTACACATGAAAGAGAACTTAGCTTCCACAATAAAGGAAGATAGCGTTGCTAATAAAAAGTATTGATCATTGAAAGCTACCAAATGGAAGGAAAAAAATGCAACGTGGAGCAAGGAACACACAACCATCATAGTATAAAGGACATAATAGATAAGGCGTGTGACTTTTTTCGCAACCCCTCAGCTAATGTGGTGACTTGGAACTCCATTGCAACACAGTGGATTTGTTGAAAACTTTAGAGATATTTAAGCAAGTTGCAAGGCTGGAATCAAATGAACACCATTACTAGCTAGTGCCAACACCAATATGAGTAAATAATGAATAAAAAGGCATTATAAACTTTTACTCAAATGGGAATGGGCATAGTTTAGAGGGAAGTGGGACATTGTGTAAAATATAAGGAAACTTCAAGTTCCACATGCACAGGGTATGCATAAAATGGATTTGTTGAAAATGCCTCTACTTTGGGATGCTTTTTGGAGCAACCATTCCATAGGTGCATTCAAAATGAAACAAAAGACAAACAAGCCTACGCGCCAACACACCAATGATTGTTGAAATACTTTAGAAACTTTCAAGTTTTGAAAACACAGTCCACAGCTCGCGATAGAGGAGAATTAGGGAGGTCAAGGCGCGGTGAAAGAGTTGAAAAGCTCGATGCACTAAGGGTTGGCATACACACAAATGAATATGTGAAATGTTTGAACACCTTCCAAGCAAATGTGATTACGAGTCTTGAAGGAGATGCCATCTATTGGAGAATGGAGGAGGGCTTGATGGTTGTAAACATAATGCTCTCCACAAGAAAATGCAGCCGCCATGAACAAGCAAAAAATTATAGAGGAAACAAACAGATGTGTGATGAGAAAGTTAGGGCAACATTGAAGGTTGAAAAGAAATCAACGTCTCAGGAAAGAGGAGCAAAATGCAGCCTCATCCTCACTGTCCCCCGCCAAATCATGATCTCAAGATGCAAGTAGGTTAATTTCTGCAAGATAGCGAGATTATGACATGTGGTAGTGTGCCCAGGTGGTCTCCAGCACATAGGTTAAGTCTTCCTAAAGGATGTCGGATGTCTCATTTTTAAAAGCTTATTTTCTTTTTATAAAAGTAGAATTAAAAATTGTGCTCGTGAAAGATTTTAAGTAGGCCCATTTTAGATGGTCTCATAAAATATTTCAAGGAGGTAAAAGGGTGTGTGGGGCCTAGTGTTTTCTTTTAAAAAGAGAAATTCATGCTGAAACACGGGTAAATAAAGGTAAGGACCTTTATTAAATCCTATGTGGGTAGAGATATATTTTAAATATTAAGTATGAAGGGGGACCCCACTGAAGTTAAAAGATTATTATTATGGGTCTCTTTTATAAAATTTTAAAGCCTTATTTGTTGAAAAGTGAAAATAAGGCAAAGCAAGGTGAAATATTTGCAAAGGGTAAAGTGAACTGGAAAATATAATGTGCTGAAAGATAAAATTAAAGTGCATCCACAATGAACAGAGAATGAAAGGATTTTCACAGGAAAAATATTTTACACAGCAGAGTGATGGAGTGAATCTCTCCACATGGGCATATTTTTTGTTGAAGAACAACACACATCAAAGGAAGATTTGGAGGCAAAGTTTGTTGCAGAGAGAGGAGAGAGGCTTTTCTTGTGTTGATCAATGATGAAGAGACTTCCAGATGGCATCTCCGGATCAACTTTAGGGCTTCTTCTGGAGTTCTCTTTTCTTCTTTATATTCTCTTCTTTTCTCATTATGGAGGGTTTTGAGGTTTTGTATGGGGCTGGGTAGATATAAAATGCTAAGACTCGGTCATTTCTTGAGTCTGTAAGCTGTAGTTTTTTATTTCATGAGAAAATACAACCAGTTTATGTAAATAAATCATGAAAGTGTGTGCACATTCATGAATATCTTCAAATTGTATCCATACTTGTACAGTTTAATCATATGAATTCAATAATACAAAGTATCTTTGAGTTTTTCATCTCAAATTTCATGAGATTGTGTTCTTTGTTTATGGGTCTATTTCAAAGAAATGGTTAAATACTTTGAGCAAATAACAATGATTTTAAGTGTGCAGGTTGGATTTGGTAAGGAGAGTTTGATTGATAACAAGAGTTGGATTGTTAGTGTAAGACACTAATAGTTTATGCAAGGCATTAACAATTTAAATCCACTGGTTGAGTGCCATTTGCTAATGAATTCTTTTTATGTGTTTGACTCCATGGTCCAAAATTAGGCACTAATTTATCTTGCAGCTTAGTGCATCTCAGAAACATTTTATAAATTCAAAATCATTTTAAATCCCTATGTGTTGTAGTTATCTCATGCTCCAAATAGTTGATATTATTGATGAATAGCCAATTCTATTCGGTATTATCCTATTATGTTGAGCTATTAAATGAGATTATCTGTTGTTGTCAATGTTGTTTATGATAATGGTGTAGAGGTTGTAAACACATTAAAGGATCACCCTCCCAGGACTTGCAAAGCCCAAAGTGTAGGAGGTCTTTAAAATCCTCGTCAGTTGGTCTAGGTCCTTCGAGCTGCCCTTGATTGGAATTGGAAATTCCATAGGTAGGTTAGAAGACCAACCTGGTTACAGTAAAAACAACCAACATATCCAATAATGATGCTTGTAGCAATTATTGAGTCTTATAAGTAATAATGACTCTATTATGATAAATGGTATAATAGAATATTATCCTTGGGATCTTGATAGACATTTAATATCTACCTAATGTACTTATGAAATATATTATAGAAGAATTATTCATAGTGAGTGATAGGGAGGAAATGAATAATCCTTTGACAAGAATGAAATATTTATATTATCTTTGATCTTATTAGATATAATCACTAAACTTATTGATCTTGGATGCTTCTAATGTCTCTTTGAGAAACACTTTGAGTACAAGATTTAGGTTGAAGTGCTTCCACTAGAAAGGGGTCATTACATAATCTCTGTCTGCAACCTGCTCATCGTATCCCTTACATTTATCAACTCCACCTCACACTTCTTTAATTTTTTTGTCCATCCTTTCATAATACGCATATACCACCTGATGAGTCTAGTTTATGGTCTCATTTTTTGGTAGAATTTGTGATCTAGTTGTTGAAGTTATCATGGAATTTGACATTAAGTGTTGATACTTTTATGATATTTTCCTCAAAGTATAGACATTGGGCTTAATCTTATTTATGCAAACCTTTAATGATAAATGGCATGTTAAATGGAATGTCTATATTAATTTTGCATGTGGTTAATGAATGTTCCTTAAGGTGGTTACAGATATGCAATTATTGTGTGTACTAACATTGCCATGCTGATTTAATTTGAGGATGCTAAATTAAGGAAGACACCGCCAACTGGGCATGCACCATAATGTCCAACAAGGGAATCATTCAAAGGTCAAAGGAATACTACGACATGAGATTCCTCATGCAAACCAAACATAACTGCCTTGCAGTGGTCATTATTGATGTTGAGCAAATGTGTGAGTTACTGCAACACTAAATCTATGGTTGGACATGCATGCATAACCACCGCCTCACTTTATTTGTTTTCCCTAAATGGTGTCCTTCTAGTTCATGGAGTTGACTCCCTTGTTTAGATGATAGTATAAATAAATATATGATGCTCCTTCTCTGAAGGTTACACGATTTAATATTGTAATTACGTTCTTGAGTTTTCAGTAATCTAGATATATTACTCTTTTGTACTTATGATTTACAATGAATAAAATAAAGTTCTGAGTTTGAGCATCTGAGTTCTCATTAGTTTTAGAGGATACTTATCCAAGGGGGCCCACTTGGTGAGTAACTTTTCCTTTAGTTTAGTATTAGTTTAGTATTAGTTTATGTTTAGTAATTAGTTAAAAATATGGCACCGATTGTTCCTCCAACCACTAGAATTTCATTTTGTGATTGTTCTTGCAACCAAAGCAGACAGAGTAGTGCCCTATTTGTTGCTCAGATTTTCATTTCTATCATGCATTTCAGCTTGGTGTAATTGTGAATTGATGGTTAGGATTCATGTTATTCCTTTCTAATCAATTTTCTTTCAGCATTGTGTCTTTCTTAGCTATAGAATGAAAATGGCTACTTTGGGTTCCTAGTGCACATACTATGCTGACTCATTTCAAGTTCATGTCCCTGGGTTGAGAAGTTAAATGAACCTTCATGATGATTGAAATAGCTATTCAGGTTAGATGTCCAATCTCTGAATCATAGCTGTGAAGGCCTAGTTGTTGAATCATTATAGGAGGTAGACATTTTTTGGTGCCCTTTCCAAGGATGGTGTCAAACTAGAGAGTTCTTTGGAGTCATTCGTAGTTTTTCTTGCTGTAGTGTTTTTGGAAGCTGTTCTTAGTATACCCTCATTTAGGAAGTAATGAACCCCCTTATTCTTTACCAATTCTTTGTGTGATTTGGCTAATAGTGAGTTGATACTGCATGCATAGAGGAAGGAGAAGGGATACTTATGAGAGATTCCTTCCTAACAATCCTAATCCATTCTAGCTAGTTGAATATCAGAACCTTCCAAGAGAAGAAGAAGAAGAAGATCCACACCCCTTTGTTGACGCATTTCCTTATTTAGCTAGCTCTAAAGTATCCTCTAAAGGCCAAAATCAGCTTGAGAACCCCTTTGCTTTGGAACTACATCAAGCAGGCATGGGTGATGTAAATAGGAACAGACCTAACCAACCAGTTTTTCCTTTCCCCATTGCATATCATAATGAAGTTGACAACATCAAAAACATCCCTGCTTCAACACTCCCCAAGTTTTATGGACTTGTCACAGAAGATACTAATACCTTTTTGTTTGATTTTGGCATACTCTATAGGAGTTATGATTATACCACCGATGCCCATAGGCTTTAGCTATTTCCTACCAATTTGAAAGAAGTTGCATTAAGATGGTTCATGAGCCTAGGAAAAGATACTATGGAAACTTGGGAAGAAATGAAGAAAAAATTCTTTGAGAAATACAAGGAGTATTGTAGGGGTGGTGACATGAGAGGAGGTGACATTTTCAGGATGCAACAATTTAAGGAAGAAGAGAGCCCGAAGGATTATATTGTAAGGTTTTTTTTTTCCCTACAAAAATGTCCACTCCATACACTCAATGAAGACTCACAAAATTTTCTTTTCCTGAGAGGAATCAATGATAGTTGCACCAATGCCTTGGACCTGATGGGAGGAGGAGATATCTCCCAAGTTCCTTGGGAAGATATCAAGAAAATATGTTAGGACTACTCTAGGGTAGCTTCAAAGAAAGGGAGAGCTTACCAATCTTCCCTAGGTAAGTCAACTACTAGTGGAGTTTCAAGAATGGAGATTACTCATTTACTAGCATAATTCAAGCAAGACATTATAAACAATCTATCTACTCAACTAGATACACTTTAGGCCAAGAAGAAGCAAGAAGAGGTAGGGGCAATGTTGGTAGAGTATTGCCCCCATTGCAGACAAAAGAAGGATTACAGATGCAAGATGGTAGCCAATATTGAAGGAAAGCAGATTACACCTGAGTTCAAGCCAATCCATATTGAAGAAGACCAAGTCTACTATGTTGCATAAAGGAGGCCTTGGGCTCCAAGACAAGGTATGCCACTAGATCCACTCTCTTATGTTGGGCCATATTTCAATTCTTATTCATCTGGCAACCAATGACCACCCCCATATCCATCCAACTATGGAGGATATCCACCATAGGCTTGGAGTAACCCTACAAATTCTTGGCCCAATCATCAAAACTCTCCACCCCAGTGGCAACAAAATCAAGGGAATTGGTAGCAATTTTAAGGAAATTGGCAGACACCTCCAGGAAATTGGTAGCAAACAAATAAATGGAGGGTAGGAAAAAAATGGCCTACCCAGACAACTAGTTACATGCAGCCACCTTCTCAATGCCAGCAACCTGTTATAATGCCTCCAATTGCTAATTCAAGCTCAAATGTACCTAAGCCTACTCAGCTACTAGCTTAGCCCACACCCAATCCAAATAACAAACCACAAAAACATCCTGCATACTCTACTGATTCAAATCAATTCCCTGCATATGTTGTGAGTGTAAGTGACATTCACTTGAATTCAGGAACTAATCTACCAACCCCTTCCAAGCCAATTATCACTGAGCTTCCCGTGGAAGAGGAGGAACCTCTGAGTGGTTGCATTGAGCCAAGTGCATCTAAAAATCCTAAACCAGTCCAAGTCAAGTAGACTAAACAAGAACCACCATTTCCTCAGAGATTGGAAGTTTCCAAGAAGAAGGAAGAAAAAAAGGATACAAATTTTGATATCTTGGATCAACTGAAGCATATATGTGTCCATATCCCTCTATTCTAGGCCATAAAGGATGTTCCAATCTATGGTAAGGCAATCAAGGAAGCATGCCTCAAGAAGCCAGTTAGGAAAAAGATAGACCCAACTATAGTTCATGTGGTGAGACAACTAGCTGACATCATGCTTGGAAAAGTGACTATCCCCAAGTACAATGACCCAGGTAGTCTTGTGGTAGTAGTTGCTATAAATGGGATCCAAATAAAGAATTCCCTGATCGATTTAAAGGCAACAATAAATGTAATGACCAAGGGAATCGTGTAGAAACTAAACATTGCAAGCATGAGATCTACTCCTACTATCTTGTAGCTTGCTAATAGTTCTACTGTTAAGCCTGATGGTATAGTGGAGGATCTTGTGGTAGTTTTAGACTTCTAGGAGTACCCAACAGACTTCATGATTCTTTCTCCTGAGGCTACACTAGGTGGGTATCCCATTATTCTTGGAAGGCCATGGTTAGCAACTGCAGATGCATATATTGGATGTTGGTCAGGTGACATGACCATTTTAGATGGCAAGAGCACTAAAATTTTTGTTCTTTATCCTCGTTCTCAGCCATCTCATGATGAGGATAATCCCATATGGCCACATGTTGGTGAAGAGGCCAAGGAAGTTAATTCTATGGCACAACTTATGATGTTAGGAAAAAGCTCTTTCATGTAGGGTGATCCCACAATAGTGGTTTACAATTTTTGGCCAAACTGGACACTGATATTTTTTTTTTAAACACAATCTCCACATTCGGGCACCTATAGCGATTAAACCGTAAAGAATTTGAAGATGATGCAAACTATAGTCTTGTCATATTTTGTCTGTAGATTCTAAAAATATTTTTTTCAATTTTTTTTGAATCAGATTGCACTTCTTTTTCCATCTCCCACGAAAATTGGTTTTTTTTCAAAAAATAGCATTTTTAAAAAGTGACGCACACCGTATAACGCATAACTTTTTTTCCTTCAAAGATAAAATTCCAATTCTTTCAAATTTAGATTTGTAACTCTCGATATCTAGTGCTTCCACTTGGTTAGATAGTTTTTATTGAATATTTTTTCTTTAATCAAGTTTTAAAGTCAAATCAATTACAATTCAGACATAACACGACCGTATAACGCATAACTTTTACTGTATGTATCGAAATTATTATTATTTTTTTTGTTGGATCAAGGACTCCAATATCTAGTGCACTCATATTTTTAAATTTTTTTTTTGATAATCTTCTATTTTTCCACTTGTGCAGAACATAGAGTTTTATTTTCAGTGAAAAACCTATATTTAATAAAACTTAAAAAACAGATAGATAATATAATCAACACATATTAAAATTATATTCGTTGGATAGCTCGTTTTGAGGGGAACCCGATACTAGTTGGGTTTTTGAGATCTTCCATTTTCATTCTCAAATCGAGCTTCGAAACGCAAAATTTTCAACAATTCTGGTGCCTTAGGAAGCAAGGATGAAAAAAGAGGGGTTCGGCCGAACAAGTGTTCGGCCGAACATCTTGGAAAGATTTGTCGAACATGGGTTTGACCGAACCCATGTTCGGCCGAACCACTAATCCATGCAATTAAAAAAAAGAAATTAAATGTGAAAATGAAGGCGTTTTTTTTGTTTTAGTCATATTCAATGGGTTCGGCCGAACCCATTTAAATATTTTTTTTTATGGGGGTGGTGACTGAACCCTATGGTTCGACTAAACCATTTAAATGGTTCGGTCGAACCATAGGGTTCGGCCGAACCCATTTGATATGAAGAATGGGAAAAAGTCAAAATTTCCTTCCTCTTAAAAAGTGTAAACCACTTATGTGGCTTCACCCTGTAGCTTCAAGATGAAGATGAAGTATTGGCTAACATTATTTAGAACCATTATGAAGTGAAGGAAGCATCATCTTCTCATTTTTCTACTCCAGTCAAGACACTTTTTCCTTCTCTTCCTGCAGCCATTGTTCCTGCAGACGTTCTTCCTGTAGCCACCATTCCTGCAGATAGACTTCCTGTAGCAACAAGTATGTCCCATACATTGCTTCCATATGAAATAAAGGTACCATGTGTTAATGAAGCAAACATGATAGAGTTGACAACACAAGAATAGGTGTCAAAAGGAAAGTATCTAAATGTTAACAAAAAAATGAGTGAAGAACAACAATTATTATTGGAAAACTTATTAAGGACCCATGAACATGCATTTTCATGGGATTATCATGATATAAAGGGATTAGACCCTAAAAATTTTATACATATAATTTATATCAGAGATGATTGTACCCCAATGGGGCAGCCACAAAGAAGAATTAACCCTACACTAAGAGAAATTGTAAAAGGGGAACTACATAAATTGTTAGATGCAAGATTTATCTACCCCATTTCAGATAGCTAGTGGGTGTCTCCATTAGTGATTTTTCCAAAGAAAGGATTGAAATAGTGAGTTTGTTTTGATTACAGGGAACATAACGTTGCAATAAAAAAGGACCATTTTCCCTTACCTTTCATCGATCAAGTTTTGGACACACTTGTAGGAAATCAATACTTTTCTTTTCTAGATAGATTCAACAGATACAAACAGATCCAAATTGCACCAAAGGACCAAGAGAAAACCACATTTACTTGTCCATGGGGGACCTATGCCTACTCGCTACTCCCATTTGGCTTATACAATGCACCTAAAACTTTTCAGAGGGAAACCATTAACATATTTTTAGACATTTCTCATGATTGCATGTAAATTTATATGGATGAATTTACCACTTATGGTGCTGATTTTAATCAAGCATTGGAAAATATTAGGAGATTCCTACAAAGATGTGAAGACTAAAACTTGTCCTTAAATAGTGAAAAGTGCTTCATAATGATGTAGGAAGGTGTTGTTCTTGGCCACTACATCTCCCACAAGGGAATTCAAGTAGATCCTCCAAAGATTGAGATGATCACAAATATGCCCATACCTACAAAACAAAAGGATGTTAGGAGCTTCTTGGGCCATGCAAGATATTATATGAATTTCATCAAGGATTTCAGCAAGGTAGCAACACCATTGTATACTCTTCTCACTAAAGATGTTGAATTCCAGTGATTGAAGCTTGTGACAAGGAATTTTATGACTTAAAGATAGCTTGGACTCATGCTCTTGTACTCAAAGGACCTAATTGGGAGCTTCCTTTCCACATCCATACTAATGCATCAAATTATTCCATAGGAGTATTCTTAGGATAAAAAGAAGGAGCTATTGAAAATTCCATTTATTTTGTCAGCAAAAATTTACAAGGAGCTAAATTCAACTATATTGTGACAGAAAAAGAAATGTTGGTAGTGATTTATGCCCTAAAAAAACTCAAACATTATATAACATGTTACCAAATCTTTGTGCACACTGATCATGTAGCCATTAGATATCTCATGAATAAAACTTTGATCATAGGTAGACTGGCAAGATGGTTATTGTTGATGTAGGAGTTTAATATAACCATTATGGATAATCCAGGGAAGGCCAACATTGTTGTAGATTTTCTTTCAAGGATGACTACATCAGAAGATAATTAGGCCATAAATGAATCTTTTCCTGATGAGAATTTTTTCTCCATTACTATACAAACACCATGGTATGCTGACATAGCTAACTATTTGGTCATAGGTAGAGTTCCACCTCACTTCTCCCCAAAAGAGAGAAGGGAACTCATTGAAAAATATTTTCCTTTCTCATAGATTGCTGGATGTTTGTTTTATACTAGACCAGGCCATGTCATGAGGAGATGTGTAAGAGAAGATGAGACATGTGACATTTTGCATGCATATCACAATGAACTATGTGGAAGACATTTTGTAGACAATAGGACAACAAAGAAGATTTTGAACACAAGATATTATTGGCCAACACTCCACAAGGATGCATGAAGGTATACAAGAAAATATGACAGATGCCAAAGAATGGGCAGGCCAACCAAATCTGATGAGATGCAACTTTATCATTAGGTAGTAATCACTCCCTTTGACAAGTGGGGATTGGATTTTGTAGGACCCATTGACCCTCCATCAAATGGCAAGTCTTATATCTTGGTATGCATTGATTATGTAACAAAGTGGGTAGAAGTTAAGGCCATGAAGCATGTAAGAGATAACAAGGTTGCAAAATTTCTTTATGAGGAGATTTTCACAAGATATGGAGTTCCAAGAGAGATAGTGACTGATCAATGGGCTCAATTCACATCAACCCTTATTGTAGCACTAGTCAATGAGTAAAAAATAAGGCACAACAATTCTACTCCTTATCACCCCCAGGCCAATGGCCAATCACCCCCAGGCCAATGGCCAAATTGAGGTGATCAATAGAAAAATTGAAGCTATTCTAACCAAGATAGTAGTTATCCACAAAAAGGATTGAGAAAACAGATTACCATAAGTTGTTTGGGCCTACAAAACTACCTAGAAAATAACTATAGGTTTCACTCCATTTGAGTTGCTATATGTAAAGACAACTATGATGCCCATTGAATTTCAACAAAAGACTCTTATGACTACAGTAGATTTGAGGATGGATATCTCAAAGGCACAAAGAGAAACATTCATGCAGCTAAATGCTTTGGATGAGATGAGAAGAGAAGCCTTGCATCACACAGAGGTAGTGTAGAATAAGAGAATCAAGTGTCATGACAAATTCATTAAGGAAAAGAAATTATAACCAGGAGATTGGGCCCTGCTCTATGATTCAAGACATCAGGACAATATAGGAAAATTGCAGACAAGGTGGCTAGGACCATATGAGGTTGTTGA
This sequence comes from Sequoia sempervirens, assembly GCA_007258455.2. Taxonomy (NCBI): domain Eukaryota; kingdom Viridiplantae; phylum Streptophyta; class Pinopsida; order Cupressales; family Cupressaceae; genus Sequoia; species Sequoia sempervirens. Next base: position 813,246,991 of record VDFB02270651.1, on the reverse strand, counting down.
AGTATTCCCTAATGGAGTTGTACAACTCATTACTATTGACCCAACTAGATTTAAGTTGCTTGTAAATGGTCATCGCCTCAGATTGTATCACAAGCCAACTTCCAAGGAGGAGTTCCTACAAAAATTCACTCGACATGCAAAATTTGAGCTTCTTGCAGCCAAAGGAAGTGGACCTAGTGTCCCTCCTCTGGCTAATTAAGGTATGTACTTGTCATAATAAAGAATTCCACTTCTGTGGGAGTCCATTTCTTCACCCATTCACCCATCCACCCATCCATTTCCACCTTTCTCTCTCTTCCATCACTTCACTCCACCTCATTCCACCTCATCGTCATTAATTGCTCAACTTATTTCCTAAAAAGGAAAAAAATACTTTCTCCATGATCTTTGCAAAAAATTATCCACACATTCAAGTATGTAAGCATTAATTGCTATATCTTAATTGTCTTTAAGTGCATTCATTTAATTGTTGTATGTTAGTATGTACATTCATGATAGCATGCCAATATTCCCTACCCTGTCAAATCATTATTCCACATGTGTGGATGCATGCCCAAATTTAGGTGTTGGGGGAAGGAAAAGATGTGAATATTTTTCCCATGTGTTAGTCCATGCTGGTCTATGTCCAATTTTTTTAAATTGAGTCAATTTGAAATTTGAGTGAGAGGATGACTCACATGTGTGAAGTGAAACCAACTGCTGCCGCCATTTTTCTTCATTATATCTTTCCTTTATTACTCCTTCCTTGCCATTATTGACCTTGTCATATCTCAATTTACGTTGCAAATAACAGGAAAGTTAGAAAAGGGAAAATCCATTCAACATTGGCATTGGAAAGTTAGCAAGTACTGCAGGAAGGAGAATTTGATTTTTAGATGGAAGTGCAAGAAGGAAACCACAGAGTGTTTGTTTGATTACAGATAATGGGAGGTGGGTTAATTTAGAATGAACCCATGGTGCATGATGTATTACTAGAGGATGCACCCTGCCTGACCAAAATTTAGAAACTACGGGTGGATTGACTACTTCTTGAAGCTGGATGATTTCGATGAAGACATTGCACTAGAATTTTCCCAGAAATTGTCTGAAGGAAAGGCCATGGTAAAAGGGTTGGAGGTCATAGCAACTGAAGAAAGAATTGTAGAGGTTATAGGGTTACTTGTTGATGGTGAAAATTACCCTACTTCCAGAGATGCCAAATCGGCTAGGGCCGAATTTACAAAGCCGAACGACCCTCCATTGAGCATAGATAAACAAGGTGTGAAGAGAATGTCTCTACCCGAGCCATGGAAGAAGATAGTTGTTTATATCATAAAATATATCACCTATGAAGGTCGCAAGTCAAATTTTCATTTCGTGCACTTCAAGCTTTTGAATCATATGAGGCACGAAAGGAGGATGAATGTGTTGAATGTGTTATACAACCTTCTCTCAATCATGGCGGCTGAGACCCAAAAAGGTAGGGACAATTCTGTTTCCCACCATTGTCTAATTAAATTGCTAGTTGAGAAGTCTCTACATGATGTATCTGGAATGACCTAGGAAGAATTCATAAAAAAATGATCAAATTAGACCTGAGCACTTGCAACCCAAGGTTTTACCTCAACCCCATCGGTCTAGTAGGATATTGAGCACGACTGAAGCCACTCTTGGTGATTCAACCTCTGGAGCAAGCCCAAGTGTAAACCCTCTTGCAACAAAAGAAACCATAGAAATTAGCTCTTCTCGGATAGAGCACTTAGACAAAGAAAGTTCTTCCCCTAACTTTGATGATGATGTTCCACTTGGAATTCTCATGAAAAATAGGGCATTGAAGAGGGAAGTAGAAATGAGAAAAGGAAAGGCCAAAAGATAGCCAACAAAAAAAGAAGTGCCAAGCTCTAAGAAGAGAAAGGCTGACACTGTTCAAACTACAGCAAAAGAAAAACATGAGAGCCCTCATAGGAAAGAAAGACCTTGACTGAGCTAGCCTTTGGTATGCCTCCGCAAGAAAGCCCTATGTGTAGAGAAATATCACAAGGGGACTGTTGACGTACCGAATGGCACAACAACATTGCAAATAAAATATTGCTACTCTGCTTCTCTTGAAAGAGAAAGGAAACACATGGATGCCTTAGCTCCCAAGGTCTTTGTAGTTGGGTCTCAACTGTGCTGATGTCCCTCAGTGATCAATGTAACAGTAATATTCAAGGGGCCTGCTAGTGTTGAGCTTTTGGACTGTTGTGAGTTAAACATGAATTTAAATCTACTCTAATCGGGGTTTTCAAAGAAATAGAAAAAGATGGATCAGGGCTTTGGGACAGAAAAGAACAAAGATTGATCCAACTTAACCAGACTTGTTGCCTTCCAAGGAATTCCTAACTAAAACTATAGAACAAAATTAACTTGTGACTAACACAAAGTTTCATTCATTCACAGTGCTGATTTCAACAGCAGATTGCAAGTTACCACTTAAACAAAACATAAAAAACCAAAATCCATTCCTTGAAATATTTTCAAATAAGATGATTAACTCAAGACAAACACCATTCTGGAACACAACATGAAGTAGATTAAAATCTGGTTGCCCCTATTGTCAGTGAAACAGATAGACAACATTTATAAATCTGGCACAATCACCAGTGTACAGAAAATCTGTGATTTCAAATTGTTTCCATTCACACTAAGAAAACTGAAAGATACATTCTTCTATTCTGATTCTAACTCCTAACAAAGAAGACAAAAATAAGCTCCTATTACAGAGAATCAGGATCAGCTTCTATCCTCTCTCACTAACTCTACTAATTTCAACAGTTCTAACTCTACTCCGTCTCACCTTTGCAAAGAGGCAAGAACGCCTTAAATACAGAATGTACAAGAAAGGAATGCGCTGTCCCTAGCACTAGGGTTTTACAAAATATCTTCTCTCAGGGAGAGGGTCGGCCCTCAGATCTTTCTGAAGAGAGTTAAACTGCCTTTAATGTGAAGCCCTGCTGTCCATCTTCTGGAAGGCTATTCCGGGGGTGATCTTAGATCTTTTGCATCTGGAGCATTAATTCACCTGTCTGCATGTCCATCTTTGAACTCTACTATAGTCCACCTTGAATGCTCAGAAAATCCTCATTGATACCAATCTGCCTCCTGCTAGTGGTCACTACAGTTGTCTTGTGAGTCATAGTTCCTGTTCGTGTCACTCAGCTCGTTGACTGTCTTCTGAAAACACCATTGGGCCTCCTTAGATCTTTGCACAGTCACCTGAGAAAACTATCATCATCTGTTCTCAGAAGGAGTCTATCTTACCTACCTTCTGTTAGCCTTCTCCACAGGGGTGGTGAATCGGTCAATGGCCCAATGGATTCATTCCCGAGTTCCCTGTGATTGGTGGAATAGAAGCCATGCAAGATTTATGGGAGGTCAAAGGTGGTTTTCTTAGCATTTCATGTCGGTGAGACACCCCTGGTGTCTCCCCGATTCGATTTCATCCCCCCAGCAGCTATCTTCCTCAGGCTTCAGATTGTCCATTTTGTTGTGACTTACTTTCTTCGCTAAGACCTCTTAGCGAGCTCCTTATGAAATACCGAAGACTGATCCTTCAGTAAGACCTTTTGTTTCGGGCAGACCTCTTGCCGAAAGTATCATCCTCAGAAGATTTTCCATTTCGGGGAGACATCTAATGTAGTCAGGCCGAGATGGGTTCTGTCATTGCATGCACTTCCCTGTGACATCCCTTTCAGGGAGACATCCCCTAGATTCCTTATGTCTTGCTGAGAAATCTCCATAGGTTCACTTTTGTCGCTGAGACTTTTGCATTCTTCCACCGAAGACATCCTTGTCGGCATGACTGCAGCCATTCACTGAGACTTCTTGGCGACGTTATCTTTCCCTACTGAATTTCGGTGTCGCCAAGAAATTTGTTTCACTGAGAGCTTCCACCGATTGTCTCCTTGCCTCACCGAGAGCTTATTTGAGTTCAAGGAGGGCTCGCTTGATCGGCCAGACTTTTCGCGTCGGTAAGACATCATAACGAAGGCACTTCATTCTCTTGGAGTCTTACCGACTTCTTTATGTTCTTTCTGAGCTCCTTTGTTTCCATGTCGGTATGACCTTCCCTCTTCATGAAGACCACATGGCGAAGGGGGAAACCTTCAGTGAAACCCCCAACTAACTGACCCCCCATCGTCGAGACTTTCTAATTCTCCCACGAAAAATATGTCGGTGAGACCTTATGTGTCGGCAAGACTGTAGGACCTCATATCGATGGCGAAGTGTAGTTCCTTGCCATCGACGAGACCATCACTCGTCACCGTAACCTTACAGTGAAGTCTCTCATCCGCTCGGAGTCCTCTCGACCTCTTCCTATCCTCCTCGGGCTTTAGTCTGTCTTTCTTGCTGTGACTTCCTTTCTTCGCTAAGACCTCTTAGCGAAGACATGATCCTTCGTCAAGCTTCGCTTCTTTTGGTGGGGCCCCTCTTTTCATGTCGGTGAGACTCTGTGCACTCACTGAGACCTCTTGGTGGGGAATAAACATTATGCCGATATATGAAATCCTTTGATTGAGGTTGGCGATACATGGAGACCTTGCTAAGACGGTCCCCCGAAGACAAACCTATGCTGATAGAGGAAACCTCTAGGTCGGCAAGATGAAGCCCCCGGTCCTATTGATAGATTCTTGTATATAACTTCCACTCACCATGAGATCCTTGAAGTCCTACCGATAGGCAACAAAAGTGCAAATTTGAACAAAACGAACCATGGGTCGAGGAGACCATGAGAACGCTACACCGATGAAGATGCACAGTGGAGAGTATTCTGACTCTTTGGATTTTGAATAGTCACAATCGAACCACCAGTCGGTAAGAGCCTAGAAAGTCTTTCTGACCTTTTCCTTAGCGGATTTTCACGACCAACTAGACTGAAGCATGCACCCCAACTAAGCTCCCCTGACAAATATCATCCTGCAGTAGCATTTAATCCTATATTCAACAAAGAAGATCACATGAACAGAAGCTAATTAATCAAAGCCATCATTGAAACGAAACCCACGTCAATAAGGTGTAGTTAAATCTTCAAACAAATTATTATACCAACATCTCGGGTTTCAGGTCGACCCTCAGAATCCAAGCCAGGGAGGAATTCCAGAGAATTTCGAGTTAGGCGGATTCCAGCGGAATAAGCATGAAACACCATTAGAAACTCAATCCAATCATTATCAAACCAGGAACAACATGTGAGACCTCAAAGTAGCATAAAGGAAACATAAAATGCACCATTATTTATTAACTTCCTGTTACTCCATACCCCTTGACATTTTACTAGATTCCATGGAAATCCGTGCGGGACGGATTTCCGTGAAGGAGACCTTCTGGAAAACCCGAAACAAACAAGGGACGACAGATTTCAGGAAAATCCAAAAGAGAAGGACAACCGTGAAAAAGACACCGGGAAAATCCGGTCCACGCGGAACTCTGCGAAGACCAAAAATCCCCGAACACCAGACACTCAGCCAGAATTCGAGTGAGATCTGGGAAAATCTGAATGGGATGGAAAATCCCGAACTCAGGAGAAAACCCGAATTCTGACTGAGGCAGAACCAAAATTAGATCAAATAGAACAAAAGATAAAACACGGAGAAATAGAAGAACACCTGAAAGCAAAACAAATAACAGAGGCAAAGAAACCAAAAGAGAAGGGGGACCCATTTTAATCTAGATCAAAGTGGGGTGGTTATGCAAGGCATAACAGGGACATAGAATCTCCAATGGGGTAGTAGAATGTCGAGGAGGAAGATATATTTAAGGCAACAACAAACATAGCATTGGTTAATCTTGCCAATATTGCAGAACAAGTCAAAATTCATAAGTATGAGGAAAATCAGGACTTCCTATAGCAAGAGGTCCTACAACAAGAGATCTCCAACAAAAGCTAGAATAGGAGGAGGAGTCCCTACAACAACAACCCGTATTAGGAGAACAATCAGTACCCCTACAACTAGAATTGACGGGACAACCTGAATCCTTACAGTTAGCATTCGTGCCAAAGAAGATGCTGGTAGAAATACATAATCCCCTTGATTTTTCAATGCACAAGGTTGCCATGCATTTATGGAAAGAGATGAAAAGAAGAGAAGAGGAATGGAAGGAGGAAAAATACAGATTGAAGAAGGAAATTCAAAAGAGAGATGAGGAAATTGAAGATAAAGATGCAGAAATTGCCACTTTGAAGAAGAGGGTGGATGATATGGCAACCTTGGTACCACAGATTTTGGAATGTAGGACCCCTCCAAGGGTCTATGCTCTGCAATTGAAAGAAAAATATCTCTCTTTTAGACTAGCAAGAATTGTCTCGAGTTTGAACCCTTCTATTGAGACTCTTGTTGAATTTTTCAATGCTTATCAAATTGCTTCACCTAAGATGAAGATTTTGGTGTGTGAGTTTTATTTGCATAAATATGTTGTAACTCAAGACCATGATTGGAATCTACTGTTGTATGTTGTACTCCAATTAATGGAATTTATGTCTTGGGTGCAAAATGAGATTAGTTGGGAACAAAAATATGGGGCTTATAAGCAATTGGAGTCTAACATCTCTCTTCCCATTAGGGCTGAATCAAGGAATCCAAGGGATATTTTTAGGGAATGGCATAGAATGCTTTTTAGACCTAGCTATGGTAATAGGATTATGCCTTGGATAGAAGCATTTTATAGTGAGTATGAGGCAAAGGAAAAATAAAAAGAGGAAACCATGAAGAGATACCTCTCACAAAGATGAAACAACTTAACTGATGATCTCAAGCAGGTTGAGACTCATTCCATCCAAAACTATGAAACAATTCTTAAAAGGATTGATAGATATATTCACATTGGAAGGAAAAAGGGGTGATTTTGGCTTCCCCTAAATTTTCAGCCACCCATCTTGATGTGGCATATATCGAACTTTAGGTTCTTCCAATATGATATTGCTACAAAAAAATAGAGATGGATTAGATTGAACAAATTGGGAGGATTCTATTGGGATCCTGATTCACGCACAACACACTCTGATGTGGGATAGTTGTTAGTTGCAAATTTTAGAGCATTGACCAAGCAAAAGAACAACCCTTCCCCTGTTGGAGGACCGACAAGACATTAGGATGGGGGAGTGATGAATCTAGTTTATGGTCTCATTTTTGGGTAGCATTTGTGATCTAGTTGTTGAAGTTATCAAGGACTTTGACATTAAGTGTTGATACTTTTATGATATTTTCCTCAAACTATAGACATTGGGCTTAATCTTATTTCTACAAACCTTAAATTTTAAATGGCATGTTAAATGGACTATCTATATTAATTTTGCATATGGTTAATGAATGTTCCTTAAGGTGGTTACATATATGCAAGTATTGTGTGTACTAACATTGCCATGTAGATTTAATTTGAGGATGCTAAATTGAGGAAGACACTACTAGCTGGGCATGCACCATAATGTCCAACAAGGGAATCATTCAAAGGTCAAAGGAGAATGACGGTAGGAGATTCCTCATGCAAACCAAACATAACCATCTTGTAGTGGTAATTATTGATGTTGAGCAAATGTACGTGTTACTGCAACACTAAATATGTGGTTGGAAATGCATGCCTGATCAGATTCCATGCATGCATAACTGCCACCCCACTTTCTTTGTTTTCCCTAAATGGCGTCCTCCCAATTTGTGGAGTTGACTTCCTTGTTTAGTTGATATTATAAATAAAGATTATATGCTCCTTCTCTGAAGGTTGCACTATTTGATATTGTAATTATGTTTTTGAGTTTTCAGTAATCTAAATATATTACTCTTTTGTACTCATGATTTACAGTGAATAAAATAAATTTCTAAGTTCAAGCATCTGAGTTCTAATTAGTTTTAGAGGATACTTATCCAAGGGGTCCCACTTGGTGATTAATCCATCCATTAGTTTAGTATTATTTTAGTATTACTTTTTGTTTAGTAATTAGTTAAAAATATGGCATCGAATGTTCCTACACCCACTAGAATTTCATTCTGTGACTATTCCTATAGCCAAAGCAGATAGAGCAGTGCCCTATTTTTTACTCAGATTTTCATTTTTGTCATGCATTTCAACTTGGTGTAATTTTTTATTGATGGTTAACATTCATGTTATTCCTTTCTAAGCAATTTACTTTCAACATTGTGTCTTTCTTAGTTGTAGAATGAAAATGGCTACTTTGGGTTCCTAGTGCACATACAGTGTTGACCCATTTCAAGTTCATGTCCCTAGGTTGAAGAGTTAAATGTACCTTCATGATGATTGAAATAGCTATTCAGGTTAGATTTCCAATCTTTGAATCACGACTGTGAAGGCCTAGTTGGTGAATCATTGTAGGAGGCAGACACCACCTTCTAGGTGACCTTAGCTAGGACCACTTTTTCGCTCGAGTGAGTTTCTTTTAAATCTAGACCCATGGCTCTGACGTCATAATATTCCATCTGAATTTGTCCCTTGGTCTTGGACACAAGTGGCTTCATGGTAGTGATCAGCAGAGAATTTCACTCTTCATTGAAGCAAGCTTTAATCTTCTTGATAGTTGTCTGCACGACATTCTTTAACTGTCATTTCTACTTTCTAGCATGTCAGGTAGGTGCTTGGTTGCATTGAAATGCTCTTGGAGACTCTATAGGGTATCAATTCTTTGTGTGGAAATGGAAGCACCTAGAGGGAGACCAAAAATGGTGATGCAAGGAGAAACCTCAGATGTATGAGAATGTGGGGAGGAAAATAGGAGGATTATCATGGAAAATGGTGTGATAGAATATTGAGATTGGGAAAGGGGAGAACCAATTGGGGTGAAAAGAGAAAAGATGGAAAGGAGAGATGTTTTCCTAGAAGCAGATGGACCTAGAGTAATGGGAAACATGGATGTTTCAGCTCTTTCAGTGGGGGCCCTTGATAGGGCAATCAAAGAATCAATAGCGGTCAAAGTGGATGTTGCTCATTCGGTGCATAGGGTTACTTCACAAGGTTAATTATTGAAAATGGTGGGGGGTTCATTAAGGACCAAAAGATCAGGGTCCATGGACAGAGGATTCTTCTCTATAGATGGGGGTAGAGGAGTAATCAGAGATGTAAAGGAAAAAAGAAGAGAGGGAGGGAAACTTACCTGGGCCGTGGCAACCGAAACACCTTATAAAGTAGACTCCTCTTCTTCTCCTCTAAATGATGCACCGGCTCCACTTAGATCTTGGACTCATCTCCTCTTTGCATGACTAGAACTAGTACGTTCTGATCCTTTGACGACCAATCCCGTCAAAAATTGGCCTTCAATAACCACAACAGACCTTCTTAGTGACCATCGGGCTCTTTTCCCTTTTCTTTGGGCATTGACGGAGGATGTGACTTGTGAATCCTTTTGCTTCAATCATCTTCTCTTGTCTGATTTCTGAGGTCAAGAAGTATTATGTGAAAGCTCCTCCTATTCAATTTCATGACTTGTCTTTGGATTGTAATTTTCAGTATCAACCTCTTCGTCATAAACTTCATTGAACCTTTCATCATATGGTCGCAATTCTCCAAATAGGGGATTGAGGCATCTCATCTCTTGTTGAAACCTCTAGAAATATTCCTTCTTCCTTTCCAACCACCCCTTGTGTTTCAATTACATGCTGAGGGATTTACCCATTAGGAGGGTCATCTGATACTCTGCCTGCACTACATAGAAAATCAGCTATGCTGGTCATTTGAATGGTATGTGGGACAAGTCAATGTATACTTATGGCTTTTCCTAAGTTGGATTCTTCCTCGATTCAAAATACTCTTAATTCTAATGTTTCAAAGTTGAGAGGTGCTTTGCTAGATTATAGCCCACTTGTCACAAATAAGAACCAAGCCTAAGATCACCAATTTTTTTGTTAGCTCACCCTTTTCCTTTTGCTTCCCCAATATTTCCTAACTATTAGCAATGCTAAGGGGGATTGGGTAAAGCCCTGTCTTATTCCTTTTGGCACCATAGGCATCATCGGAAAAGGTTGCCTAATGAAATTCCTCCAAAGAAAAAACTCTATCTATTACAAATTCAGGGAGTCTTAAAGGCTCCCAACAAAACCATGGAATTTGATAAATGTAAAATCCTCACCCAAGAAATAATCCACGAGGCTCTGCGAAGTCTTCATCCATGGCAAGACCTCAAGAGAGAAACGACCTATAGGGCATGGGAAAAATTCTTGAAGTATTGGCTTCATAAAATGATCTACAAACTAGTAGTAATTTGATGTTATTGAAAACACATGAGTCCATACAGAAATTGGCTAATAGAAACCCTTTACATCAAACACAAATAATGACAAAATCCTCTTTGGAAACTAGGAATTTTGGTGCAAAATCAAGTGAACCAAGAAAGAATAATATCATAATTTATACTTAGTATCATAGGCCCTCAATTGCTCTAGCATCCCTTCGTCTATTGTGTCAGAAAAATCATAATATTTCTGAATTTTCTCCTTTTCAAGCATGAAATCCAGCCCATCTAAAAGAAATGGACTTCCTCATCATCATCAAGGCCGTAAATCTAGGTGAGTATTGACAAAATAGACTATGAATCTTTCTTGAAATTTCTTCATGAAAGAGGAAAAAAGAAGTGATCTCTCTCTGATATTTCCTTTGTTTTATCCTCATAAAAGTTTCTCTTCTTGGTTCATCCTTCCCAGAAACTTTCCATCTATTCCTCATCAAAATGTTCTAGTGGAACCCTAAAATTTCATCGTTCCACTAATTCCATGGTCAAGCTTGTGATCTTTTATTCCTTATTGTCATTAGGGTTTAGGGTTTTATCGCTCTATTCATTTATACCCTTAATACTTTTATTGGCTTGTATTCACTCATTGACTGACTGTACCAGGTCACCATTTAATCAAGTGGAATTTTATGGCCCCTACTATCATCATTTTTACTGAACTCATTTTTCAAGTCACCTGCTATGCCTAGGAGGTCCTCTTTTAAGAACAACTTTCACCCATGTGTGTTTTTGCACCTCTTAAGTTCATCGCTAATGGTTCACCGCCCATCGCACATCCTATTTGAGCTACTTGTGACCATCCCATGATAAGCAATACATTTCTTTTCAAACCACCAACTTTCATCGCCCATCGCACATTGTTTTCTTATCGTAGAAGGGAAACAAGTGACCAACAATGTGATTAATATTTTAACCCATCACTGCCCCAAGGTCTATTGCCAGTCGCATGTTTCAATCTCACCATCGAAATACAACCCGTGATCAATGATGTGGTTAATTCCTTAACTCATCACTGGTCCTTGCACTATTGCCAATTGTCTCGTATCATCCAAAGGAGAACCTATGACCATAGATGGGTGGAGTCTTTCCCCATCATGTGGGTTCAATATATCATCAGTTGAAGCTCCTCGACAGAGAGGGAACCCGTGACGAGCAATGTAAATCAAGGATCTCCAGCTAGAATCTTCCTGTAATCAAATAAGTAGTCGATATCTCATCAATGGATATGAAGCCATCACTTGATGAGGTTTCAAAGCAGAAGGTGAACTGGCGATGAGCAATGTGTTTCGAGATGTGGCCAAGATTTTCCCATGATCACCAAGATTAACGACGGATGAGTCAAGCACAAGAGAGTAAGGATGCAGATGGGTATGTGGCAGCTTTAAAGCACTTCATTGATATTTCTAAGTACAATCAATAAAGCAAGTGGCGATTCTTAATGTGCTTCATTGATCAATTTTTAAATCCAAGGCAATCGACAGTTAAAATGTGACATGTAGTAATTGATCCTTCTTCTCATGCGAGCAAGCTAGGATGGCCATTAATTGCAACTAGCCTCAAATTCCTCTATTTAATGAAGATTCCCTACAACCTATTAGATCATTCTTAAAGTATCATGGCTCAAAGTTATTGTTGCAAGTACTAGAGGAATAATTTTGGAGTTTGAATGAGGTGGTGCAAAGGTGGCTACATGATGTTTCCTGGTTTGTAAGTGTGTATGCTAATTGCATTGCTATTACAGTTTAGTTGTTTTTTGTGTCTCATATTTGTGGGGGTTTCCATTGCTTATACATGAGAATACTTTGGGAGTTCTGGTTTATATTATTCTACATAATTGTCTATGGTTGTTATTGTATCTTGAGAAAATGAGTGAGCCGAGTACTCCCATTACACAATTCTAGAGGTTTAGAAGATTGAGTATGCAGGAGCCAGTTGCATATGTATCTAAAGCCAAACCTCTCCTGATAGAGGTGCCAATTGCCCTGAAAGGAAAGAGAAGTGTACACAAGAGAAGTCAAAAGGTTGTTGTTAAGAGCACCTATGCATTAAGGAATAGGATTATGTCACAAGAACTGGTCAGGATGGATGAGAAGGGGCTTGTGTTTGTGAAAGAATTAATGAGGTATAGTGCAGGTCCTAGGGTTTTTTTGAAGAAGCCCGCTACTCCTATTTTAATTTTTGAAAATTCCTCAAGTGAAGAGGGAGGAGCTGGCCCTAGCCCTAACAAATTCCCTGATTCTCTTGTGCCTTATAGTGACTCTAATGATGAGATTGTTATTGCAACTCCACTCTCTATAAAAGGGCCTAGTGAGGGTGTTTACTCAGCGACTGACAAGGCGGGGTAACACCCACGTCCTCTTCTAATGGTGTTTGGGTTTTGGGCACTATGGTGATTGGACTTCCAGGTGGCTAGTTCATGGGTTCATGCTATTGATGGTGATGGTGATTACTCTGGTATTGGTGAATGTTCCCATTTTGGTGACGCCTTTTTGAATGCTTACGTGGCATCTTCGACAAATGGATTGGCGTTCTTTTTTCCTTTTTTTCTTTCCTATGGTGGTGGAATGATTGAAGATATAATGGTACAGGAATCAACCCTAATGAAATGAAATAAATTGTGAAATTATCATGAAATGTAATTACATTTGAGTTGGATGCTCATTGCTCCCTTGTATTATAAAAGGGATTTCATGGCTCAATGTAAGGGACCGTTTTGATTGAAAATTTGAGTCCAGTACGTCTAGGTAGAATTCAAGTATAGGAAGCAAATGAAAATGTAGAATGCTTGATGAATCTTCTTGGAAATCGTCTTGGGTGTAGGTTATCTATGTAATAGTCTTAAATTTTTTTACATAGATTACTGATATTGAAAAAAATATAAATTCTAAAAACGTATACTCTCCTTTTGTACACTTTTACAGATCATAAATGAAATTAAAAAAGATATTTTCATTTGTCATCAACGATTCAATTGAATGTATGGCTTTATTTCTTTTCTTTAACTCAAAGGGTTAATTAGAATGATTGAGAAAAGTCATGGGTCTGTGAGAATTTGTGAAGATTTGATAAGAAGTGATGTTTTGGATAGTATGAATTTTTATATTGCAAGGCATTACAAAAATAGTCTATCTATATCAAAATTAAATAATTTGTGTATTACTGGTTGTTTCATATTTGACTCCATTTACCCAATTGATGAGGGACTGGCTTGTCTATCAAGAATTCATGCAACTAAATGAATAAGTAATATTCCTATCCATGGATTCAAAATAAGAACAATACTTTTTAAAAATTTTGCAATTATGAAGTGTAAGTTTGAAATGCATTCACATTCCTAGCAAAGTAGACATTTATTTACTCAAAGATTTTCCAAATCCTTAGTGAATTTTGTGTATTTTATTTGAATAGGAATGGATTTGTGTTGAATTCTTCCTGAGAAATTGAAATACCAAATGAACACAAGAAGGAATATCCTCCTTGGTTCCATAGAGCCCAAAGTGCAGGAGTAGAGACCTCAAAATTCTCTATTCATTATGTTGGCCACTAACCTAAGGAAATTCTTGAATGTAGGGGTTGGATACCCTTTAGAGAATTTCAGGGCTTAGATGGAGAAAACACCAACAAAAATGGTGACTCTGTTGGGGAAAATTTCCATTCTCTAGTCAGATATTGTTATATTACATAGTCAAATGGTGCAACAAATCTGAACATCCCATTTAGATATTGCAGAATTCTTGAACCTAGTGAAAGTGTTTGTAGCAACAATGTTTGAGGGATTTGAAGGTGATTCCGGTGTTGGAGAAAACCCAGAACGAAAGTTATTTTGAAGATACTTCATCTTATTTGAAGTTTAATCCTCTCAAGAGAGGTGGTGACTCTGACTCAAAGAACCTGACAAAGAACACAACAATGCTTTAGATCTACAAATTTCAAGATCAAAGTTGAATGGTTGCTCTAAAACTCTAGGTATTCTCATGGATTTGAATAAATAATGTTGTATTTATAGATAATTTATGGGAATTTTCAAGATATATGATATAAATTGTTCCCAATTTGGTGAAATAGCACTAAGGCAGGGAAAGGAATGGTAATTTTTACATAATCTAAAAGTGAAATTGAAAATAGGTGTAAAATCTTGTTATAGCCACAAATTTCACTGGTTCAAAGATATTACACAAAGTAAAATTAGGATACTTGCATTGTAAAAAGAACTTGAATTGCTTTTGACAAGTTTGAAAAAGTTTGCAAAAGGTTGTACAAGATGTCTTGCCAAGTTGTACACCTGGATGTAAAATTTGATGAAATGATTGTTGGATGTTGTGGTTGTGTTGCTGATATGTGGTTTTCATTGATGTCAACACTATTAGCATTGATGTATTGAAGGTTGTATATGCCGAGGATATTGAGAAATTTTTTAAAGAAAGAGTTGCAGGTTACCAGTGGAATAGTGAAGGTCATGAAGGTGTTTTTCTCAGTACATTGAACATCAGTTGTTGTGGAATAAAGGGTTTATTTCTGAGTATATCTAGTTTATCCACTAAAAGTTTTAGAGGTTTGCATGAAGATTTGTTCGAGTTATGAATATTTGTGTTCTAACAGTTTCTCTATGGTTTCAGTTAGTATTTCTGAGTGAAGTTTATGCGATTCTAGTAATTTTAGTTGTTGTGGATGTTTCTCTATTGGTTTTTGGATGCTTCTAGATCATTCTCTATATTTGTTGCATGTCCGCGTTAATTGGTGTTGTCATGGTCGAAGATTTTTCTTATGTATGTTTGGGTTTTCATGTTCTTGGCTGACATGGTGGTTGTAAAGTGTTGTGGATCCTTGGAGATTAAAATTTAAATGTTCGACATTCTCAAGGATGTTTTTTTTGGTCACAACATAACATTGGCCAATGGTTTTTGATTTGCATTGAAAATTTATTTGTAAATTTGGGCCAACATTGCATGTGTTTTATATTTTCATATTTATTTTGGTCGACGAAGTTGTTGATGTAAATCCATGTTGCAGATAAATAGGAGTAGATGTTTGTACGAATTTATGTATGTGTGTGGTGTGAAGCAATTCCAGAGAAAGTACAAGTGTGTGAGTAGTGTTATAATCATTCGATTATAGAGCAGAGTGTGAAGAAAGTTGAGTAAAGTGTGAAGGAGTGTTTCTGTGCTTAACTAGAACTGCAATTAGGCTTTTGTAGAAGCTATTTTCTCAGTTCACACCTTGCAAATCTAATCCAAGTTGTTGTGTATTCTTGGGAAGTGAGCCCTCTTATATTTGAGCAGTGAGCTATAGGTAGTGTGCCTGAATGCATGTGCATTCCCATTATTCTTCTTTATACTTTTAACAGGGTATAATAATGTGGACTAACATCCACAGTGGTTTTTCCCCTAATAGGGTTTCCATATAAAAATCTTGGTGTTCTCTATGTTTCTGATGTGTTGATTGTTTATGGTTTATTTTTCATACATCAGATCTAAGATTAATTTATGTTAAGTTTAAATTTTTTAAATAATCTATCACAACCAATTCACCCCCCCTCTTAGTTGCCTGTCCTTGTTTTTCCAAAAATTGGCATTAGAGTAGGTTCCTCTGATGAATTTTAAAAGCTTGAGGCGATCCAAGATGGCATCATACAAGGATAGTCCTATATTTGATGAAACAAACCACTCTCTATGGAAAGCCATAATGGAGTGTCATTTGAGGTGTATTAGTGAACCTTTCTAGAAGATTACAAAGACTAGATATGTTATTCCTCAGAATGGTCCTTCCACTCCTAATGAGGTTAAAGAGGCTAAGATTAACATTCGGGCTATTGAAGCTTTTCTAAGTGCTCTAACAGATTCAAAAATGACAAATGTGATAGTTCTAAAGACAACTCATGAGATTTGCATGAAGCTAGACCCTCTGTATGAAGGAGATGTGCATGTGAAGGTCGCTAAGCTATAGAGTTTGAAAGGAAAGTATGAAAAATTGAAAATGGGTGAAGATGAAAATATTTCTTCTTTTATGCAAAGAGTAAATGCACTTGTGATTGGTATAAGATGTGTCGGTGGTATCTTGGATGAACAAGAAATTGTAGCTAAAGTGCTCAGATCATTTCCTCACTCTTACAAGTCAAAGGCTCATGCTATTGAAGAGTTTAGATCAGTAACAAATGTGACAGGGGATATGCTGATTGGTAAACTTGCTGCCTTTGAGTTGAGTGAATTTGGTGATTCTGCACCTAAGACTAAATCTGCATTTAAGGCTTCTGTATCTAGAACAAACAAGCAAAGATATGATTCAAGAGAGTGTTCTAGAAAGACATTCAAGTATGAGGAAGAAATGAAACAACTAGAAGATGAATAAAGAGAGGTTGAAGATCTAGAAGAACTGCTTGTGAAGAAAGAAGGAAGAGGACAAGGAAAGTATAAATGAAAGTTTCCTATTAAATGTTCCTCTTGCAATAAACTAGGTCATTTTGCTTCAAGGTGTCCTGAAAGAGTTCCTACGTCTAACCTAACAAACCTAAATTTCAAAAGAAGTGCTATTTTTCTGAAGAAGGTGTGATTGATGAAGAATCTAATAAAGAAAATGGAAATGAAGATGAATGGGTTTTCATTGCTATCAAGGAAAATGATCCAGTGGCTACTGATTCTACTAAAGTTGAGAAAGCTCTTGCATCCCAAATTGAAGAAAAGGATGAGTGGGTTATTGAAAGTGGATGCTCACATTATATGACAAGTGAAAAAAGCAAATTTGTAAGTCTAGAGAAATATGATGGTGGGGTTCTAAGATTCAGACATAACAATGCTGGTGTGATTCATGGTAGAGGATCTATTTTTCCTAGTTGTAAATGTAACATTGATGATGTCATTTATGTTGAAGGCTTAAAGAATAACCTATTGAGTGTTGGATAGATGGTGGAAAAGGGTTATGATCTTCAGTTCAAAGATGGAAGTTAAAAGATACTTGGAAGTTCTAGAAATACGATTGCTTCAGGTACAAAGACAAGAGGTAATATTTTTCACCTAAGTGCTACTAATGTAAGTTGTTTAATTTCTCAAGTAGATGAAAGCTAGTTATGGCATAGGAGGTTGTGTCATGTTAATTTTGATAAAATTTTCAAGATAATCTCCACTCAAGTAGTAAGAGATCTACGTAAGCTAGTGAAGCCTGCTAATACAATATGCAAGGAATGTCAGATGGGTAAATAGACTAGAGTTTCTTTTCAAAGTAAAAAGATTCATTCTAATGGAGTGTTGGAGCTGGTGCATATTGATCTATGTGGTCCCTCCATAATCAAAAGTCTACAAGGAGAAAGGTACTTTATGCTACTTATTGATTATTACTCTAGGATGATATGGGTTGCTTTCTTAAGAGAAAAATGTGAAGCATTAGAGAAGTTCAAAAGTTTCAAAGCTATGGAAAAGAATGAGACAAGTTTGAAGATAAAATACTTAAGGTCAGACAAAGATGGTGAGTTCACCTCTAGGGAGTTCAATTCTTCAAGACAATTATCTGCTCCTCGAACCCCTCAACAAAATGGTGTTACAGAGAGAAAGAACAAAAAAAATTTGGATGCTACTAGAACAATGATGATTGAAGGAAATGTGACTCACATCTATTGGAGAGAAACTATAAACACTGTTGTGTACACTTTAAACCAAGTAAATGTCAATGGGAAATCTGGTAAGACTCCTTTTGAATTGTGGTTTGGTTATAAGCCTACTGTTAAATATTTCAATATTTTTGGAAGCAAGTACTACATTAAGAGAGATGAGGGCATAGGGAAGCTTGATGCAAGGAGCAATAAAGGAATATTTCTAAGTTACTCTACTAAAAGAAAGACTTACTGGTGCTATAACAAAAAATTGAGAAAAATGGTGGAAAGTGCAAATGTCATAGTTGATGAGGACTCTACTAGATCATCCAGATACTGTGGATATGATTCAGATGACCAACAAGATAGTATAGATAGGGGGAAGAATACTCAGACACAAAATCAAGTTCAAATTTTTTTGGTAAATCAAGAAAGTCAGGAGGGAGAGACAAGTGTAAGTGCAGAAGAAAGAATAGAAGAACCAAAAGTGCGAGTGAATCCTAAAACTTTGAGGTATGTTAGATTGAATCATTTAGAAAATAAAATTATAGGAGACAAGAATAAAGGTTTTCAGACTAGAAGAAGGATTGTAGAAGAATATTGTCTGATTTCCAAGACTTAGCCTAAAGATGTCAATGAAGGTTGCAAAGATGAATACTGGATGGAAGCTATGAAGGAAGAACTGATGAAGATTGAAAAGAATGATACATGGATTCGTGCCCCTAGACCTAAAGATAAAAATGTGATTAGTACTAAATGGGTCTTTCAGAATAAGTTAAATGAACAAGGTGAAGTTATCTAAAATAAAGCAAGACTGGTATGTAAAGGGTATTCACAAATGGAAGGTATTGATTTTGAAGAAAGCTTTGCCCTTGTTGCAAGAATTGAAGCTGTAAGATTGTTTCTTTCTTATGCTACATACAAAAACTATAAATTCTATCAAATGGATGCGAAGTCAGCTTTTCTAAATGGTGAGTTAGAAGAAGAAGTATATGTTGAACAATCATATGGATTTCAATTGACTGACAAGGAAGACATGGTTTGTCGATTGAATAAAGTTATGTATGGACTCAAGCAAGCCCCCAGAGCCTGGTATGCTATACTGGATAAGTATTTACTAAAGCTTGGATTCAATAAAGGTACTGCTGACAAAAAAATGTATTTTAAGTTGGATCATGATAAAGAATTGATTATTGAAGTCTTTGTTGATGACATTATTCTTGGATGAGATGATGACCTATGTATGAAGTTTGATGATGAAATGAAAAGTGAATTTGAAATGAGTATGATTGGAGAGATGAAGTTCTTTCTTGGATTGCAAGTCACTCAGTTAGACAATGAGATTT
>VDFB02270651.1:813159234-813227720 GCA_007258455.2 Sequoia sempervirens | reverse complement strand
ATACCCATCATATCGCCATTTTTTTCCCATCATGTTCCTGCACATACCCCATCATTGATCATACAAGGGATACCTACTTTGATATTTTATTCAATGAGACAACAATTAGTTAGAATTTTAGTTTTTGCAAATAGTTAGAGAAAGAACCCTAGAAGAAGAAGATAAAAAATTTGGTGTAGTGAATTATGTTAGTAACGATATTGTTTCATCAATTTTTTCTTATCTTTGGAATGGCATTTTTCCTTTTTTAATTATTTATGTTTTAAATTTTCTAGAAAATTAAGAATACATGAATTGAAAAAATTATTTTCATGAGTTATTAGAATTATCATTATATTTTAATGTGTATCACAGGGTTTCATGAGATTTTTTTCTAATTAACTCTAGAATCCCTTTGAAGATTGCATTCATTTTATTTAATATTTAATAATGGTTGATCTTATTAAATTGGATTTAAAATAAATTTCATCATATTTTATTATATAAAGATAGAAATCATTAATATTGAATCATTCATGCATTTTTATTTATTTCTCATTAACTCTATCTCTTTTGCATTTTCTTTAAAATATAGTATAACTTAGATTAAGGTACAACCCTCAAAATATAAAATAAAATTTGAAAATAAAATGAAAAGTAAGAAGAAAATATATTTTGGAAATACTAATATTTCCAAGTTTAAAATAACAATAAAGGCCCCTTGAATATAAACCATTCTCAATTACACATTGAGTTATTCAATACTTTTGAGATCCACCTATACATATCTTAGAGAAAATAAATTATATACGTTTTCATCTTTTAGAGGATAACTAAGATACGTTATTTTACCTATGTTGTATCATGCCATTGGATCATCAACAATCCCACCTGCTAAGAATAGACAATTGATCTTGATCCATTAAATTTTCTGAAAAATGAGTATGCAACCTTGAAAACTTATTTTCCAAATGAATAATCTAGGATAAGTAGAGGAAAAACCTTGCAATCCACATCTAAATTATACAAGGATGGAGTAGAAGGGGAGGCCACAAATCCCTCGATTACATTGAACCATGATTTTACTATCCATCAATCCCCTAAAATACTTGACTTTAGCAATAGACCAAAACCACCATTAATGAAGAACTAAGTGGAAATATATGTAATATGCTTTAAAGAAGCCACCATAGGGAAAATAAATCATCTAGCCTTAGCATCACAAATATTAAGTGTGTAAGCCAAAAATCCTAAAGGAGATGGGGAAGAAAACCATTAGCTTGTGTCCTACGACCCATAACATCCTTTGGCCCCATGAGAGAGTTTGAACTCACATTGAAAAATAAAAGGAAATGTCACTTAAGAAACTAATTCAAAAAAAATCCTTTTGGACCAATAATTCTCATAGTCAAATCCACCACCATAAGATTTTTTCTGCTAAATAATCAGCAAACAACACCAATGACAAAATCCTTTCTCATACTAAGAAAATACTTGAGGTATTGTGATAGGCCTCAAACTAGATATCCATATGCCTCTCTTCATTTACTTCATCCCAAGATTTATTACAATCATCCTCTCTCTCCTACCTATCTTCATCCTTTCCCTCCTCCAAGAAATTCCCACTCAATACAATTTCAAAATAGCTCCCCATTCTCCTTTCATTACTTAAGAACTATTAAATTTGGAAGATTAAGATTTTCAAAATGATTATATATTTTTATTATTTTCTCCACAAATTTCAACATATGAGGAACTATAAGATTTATTTTTTATGAATAGGCATCTATATCTATATTAATAAAAGATAAATATACACATATTCACAAATTTTGTTACAAAAGCCTCTAGTTTTGTACTCTTCTCCTAATATGATGGGATAATATGGGGCTTCAGTTGTTGGGGGAACATGCCAAATTCTGGTTTTTATAGTCATCTATCAATATGTTGGGGAAGTTTGTCATAATTATATGAGAATTGCAAGCTGATAGTATGTAACATTTTTCTTTAAGAGCCTTGTCTTTTGAGCATGTTAGTTTGAAACATAGTAACATCTAGCATTTAGAGCCTCAATCATATTTTGTAACTGATTATTAATATATCAATATAAATATACAAGCTTTTCCTTTTAACTAAAAAAAAATATACACATATTCACAAAAAAAGGGTGGGTGGTAAGAAGGCACACCTCGAGAGTCACATGGGAAAAGCTCAGAAAATCAAAGAGTCTTGGTCCATGCCCAGAAATAAGGAAACATTACAAAAATAGAAAATAAAAAGGCCATTGAGTGGACATAGTAGTGTCAGAAGAGGGTGGTGAGTCCCTATCAATAAACTTTCCCCAAATAGCAACAGGGTCTAGATTGACATCAAGAGGAGCCCAACCATCGTCATCTTTCTCTGGTTCTTTATCTTTATCTTCACAGTGAGGTGAAATTTCCAAGTCCAAATGTGGGAGCCACCTAGAAGTATAAGTGGGCTAGCTAGAACAACCTACAAGAGCATCACCAAAAGGCCACATAGAAGCTCTACTACCACCCCCCATCGCCCCTCCAAAAGGCCATACCAGGTTAGCCCACGAAGGAGGAGAGGGTGATCACTTGCGAGGGCGAGAACTAGAACGAGGCGGAGCTAAAGAATGAGGGTGAAAGTCCTTGTCAAAGCCACTTCATAGTCAGCTTCATGAAGGAAACCAACCCTAGGAGGAAGTGGGAGAGGGAGGCATGCAAGCCACATAAGGAGCATTTACCTAGTCATCCAAAAGCTCCTGAAGGTGAGAAAATTCAAGCGCGACTTTGTTTTCTTGCACTTCAATCTGCAAAAGAACATTAGAGAAAATAATAGCATTAGAATTTAAAGAAATAAATTTATCAATCTAGTTGTGAGAAAATATGCAAGAATTTCAATTTTTCCAAATACTAAAGAGGATTTCCACCTTGAAAGTGTTTCAAATCTAAGTATACTTTGCGGGGAGCCTAGGAGAGTCCCCCAATAAAACCATATGCCAGGAGAAGGGCTCTGATTGGAATGGAAGAAAGAGCTCATGCATCTAATTCCACAATTATTGAGAACTAGTACAGAACCAAAAGAGATGCTTAAATGACTCATCCTGCCCACAAAAAAGGGCAATGAGGGTTCTGTATCCACAAGTGAGAAAGTCGTGACACCACTAGTAAGCCTTGGAAAATAATACACCAAGAAAAGTGGGTGAGATTTGTTGGATCTCAATTGTGTTTATGGTTTATCCTTAATAACAAAATATCTTTCAGTTAGTTGTCTTTGATGATCTATCTCAGTTTGGATCCTTATGATTTATTATGTCTCTTGGCTATTACAGAAAGTTATTTGTTATGTTTCAATTTCATGGTGATGAGAATTCTGGTTCATGTTATGAATGCTATATTTCTTTGACTGACAGAGTTTGAAAGTGGTTTCTTTGTTAGGATGGTTCTCTTTGCATATTAAGCTTACACATTTTGATGTGAAAATGGAAGGGTCTCCCCGCTCCACTTTGAAATGTCTGTGTTGCCTATCGGCAAGACATTTTTGATGTCATATCGATTAAATTTAACATATAGGATGCTTTCGACATGACATTCCCATTGTATTGGCAATACTGGAAAGGTCTATCGGCATGAGTTGTGTTCACCGCTGGGAAGTCTTACCGAATGAGTCAGGTCTCACCGACTAACTCATAAGGTGGTTCATCGGCGTAAGAAATCCCTATCGGCATGTTGTTTCATCGAGCGTTTTGTGTCTTGGCAACCAACACAAGAAAGATTATTTCGGCAAGACTTGTCTTTTGTTTCGGCCACTAATAGTGATCTCTATCGGCATATGTTATTCTGTCGGTATGTGGTCTCAACGATATTGGTATGTCACACTGATCAGAAATTAAATGGAAACTCATCATCAAGAGCTTAAGGCTTCGGCGTGAGGTTATAACAAATACGCAATGTCACACCGACCGGTGGTGGATGGATGTGTATCGGAAAGAGTTTTGCTTAAGTGGAATGTCATAGCGAACTCTTTGGTCTTGGCAACTAAGTCTTATGAAGTGCGTTTGGCAAGAAATTGGCATTGTCTCAGCAACTCATAAGAATTGAAAAATATTTTTCGGTTCAAGACTCTTTCATTGATGCGAGGTCTTGGCGAGGATGGTGTGTCTTGTCGACAAAGTCAAATGAATGACTTTCAGTATAAAAAAGTTGATCTATATGATGTCTCTCCGATATCAAAAGCTATAGCGATAGTGAATGATGGTTTCATTTCGGTGAGAGAATCTTTTTGTCTCATTGACTAGAAGGATGTTATGAGCTCTTGGCATGACATTATGTATTCTTTATGACTTCTCCCAACTCTAATGGGTCTTGGCCAAAGTGACAAACATAAGGTTGTCTAGCGACGTTAAAGTTGCCTTCGACATAACGTGTCATCGATGGAAATAAAAAGGAATAGGGAAAAAATTTTGATTTTACTCTTTTAGCTGGGTATCGAACCCTAGCCTAGCTGCCATCTGGAGTGTTTACATTTCTGTTGTTGCTGACTGAAATAGTTTTTACAGTGGTTTATGGAAGGTTTATTTGGTGCATTTATGGCTGGAAGCTCGACAGTGGTTGATGGAGCCATGGGAGTTACAGATTTGTCTAGTATTTTTATTTATGTGTTTCATGCTGCTCATACAGGTTTATATTCACCATTTTATTTTAACTACTCTCTACATCTCAGTCAATATGATGTCATGACTGAGTATTGTCATTCATGCATTAGAGGTTATGATTTTTTGTGGTGGACAGTTGTGCTTTTTATGCAGTTAAATGAACTCATACGTTACAGATTTATTGAGAACGACTCTTAGCTGGGTTGGTTGTTCTTTCGTTACTCCTAAAGACAGTTACCTATCTAGTAGATGTATAAATAGAAGCAAAAAACTCTTTTCTGCAGCTGTTGTTGTAATTCTGAGATTATCATTCCTTGGCTGTATGAAAATGTATGGATAAAACTCTGCAATAAAATCTGAATAACAAGATGCAGAGATTGTAAATTTCTTCTCTATGAAGTATTTTAGGGATTCAATTATTGAATCTTTAAGGTATTTTCTAGATGAGAAAATAGAGAAATATGTGCTTAACTGAAAACAGAGAAATCCTCTGAGTTATTATTATTGTTCAAAACATAATTTGAGGGGTTGGTACTCCTTGAGATAGATATCTCTAAACGATGGGTTGGTGCTCCTTGATTGGGTGCTCAAAAATCAACCTATAAGGCATTGTGAATAGTTGATTAAAAGATTAAGCCTGGAAGGCATTTCAGGAGTGGTTTTCCACTCAGAATTTTTTTTGTGTCTCTTTGTTCTTTTGTGTTCTCACAGCTTTAGTGTGTTGTTGTTGTTTTAGTTCACTGTTGGGATTATTACATTTCTCAATTTTGTTTATGAATTATTACATTCAACTCATGAATGCATTAATCAGAGTAATATTGAGATCAAATCTAAGCTATGTTTTTGAATATTTGAAAATTGGTCAAATTTGTTAAGTCACTAATTCACCCCCCCTCTTAGTGTCATTTGAACTCCAACAATTGGTATCAGAGCGTAGGGTCCTCTGATAGGTTTTAATCACCTTGGATTGATCTTGGTCTTGGAGTTTTTTTTTAATGTCACATTCTCAAGATGGTGCCTCTATAACCAGAGCTCCATTATTTGATGGAATAGATTATGTGTTTTGGAAAATTAGAATGGAAGCTTTTCTTATTTCTTTTGATGTTTATGTTTGGAGCATGGTTATAAATGCTTACAATGTACCAGCCTCTATTCCCACTGATCCTGCTGAAAAGAAGAGGTATGAAACAAATGCCAGAGCTAAGCATGCCATCTTGTGTGGGTTAACTAAAGATGTGTTCATTAAAGTCATGCATTACAAATCTGCTCATGATATCTGGGAAAAACTTGAAACTATATATCAAGGGAATGAGAAAGTCAAACTGTCAAAAATCATTACTCTCAAACATCAGTTTGAGGAGTTGAAAATGAAGGATGATGAAAAAGTGGTTGAATATTTCCTAAGAGTTGATGAAATTGTCAATGCAATGAAAGGTCTAGGTCAAGATGTTAATGAATTTGATGTGGTCACAAAGGTTGTTAGAACCTTACCATCCAAATTTGAATCTAAGGTTTCAGCCCTAGAAGAAAAGAAACACTTTGATCAGCTTACCTTAGATAGCCTGCAAGGAATACTTACTGCCTATGAAGTGAGAACTAGCAAAAACAATTCAATAGGAAAAGAAACTGCCTTTAACACTGAAAAGAAAGAAAAAGTCAAAGTCAGTGAATTAGAGTTGTCAGATTCTAAAGAATCCCATTTTGTTAGAAGATTTAAAAAGGGATCAGGAAAATATAAGGGAAAACTTCCCTTTAAATGTTTTAACTATGGAAAAATAGGTCACTTTGCTGCAAAGTGTCCCTATGATGATCAAATCTATGACAACGAGACAACTAAAATACAACCTAAGAAGAAGGCCTTCAAACCTAAACGAAACTTCTATTTCAAAAAGAAGAAAAGTCTATTTAGTAAGGATGAATTTGATATTGAGTCTGAAGATTCATCAGCTGAAATTACTCAGCAAAATGATTCAAACACCATTGGCATTGAAGAAGGTGAAGTAGATCTTGAAAGTGAGCTGAAATGTCCTTTACAAGAGGTCAAAAAACTCAAAAAACAAGTTCTTGCTCAAGAACATAAACTAGATCAAGAATTAATGGTCTCTCTAAAAACTCAGCTTGAAGAAGCTAAAAGAGTTGAAGTCTGTCTTTGAGAGACTGTAAGCTGCAAAGATCAAGAAATTCAAAAACTAGAACAAGAAGTAGTCCTTCTTAGAAAGGAAATTAAAAAATATGAAAGCACTCTAAAACTGAATGAGATGCTCAGCAAGCAAAAGATGTATAAAGATAAAACTGGTGTTGGTTTTGAAAAGGGTGAATGCTCAACTGACAATGCAAAACAAAACCCCTCTTCTAAAGTCAAAGGTTTAAATTCAAATCACTCATATTTTAGTAAGGATCAAGTTCAATCTTTAAGAGGTAATAGACCTTCATACAGAGTCAATCCTTTCTTCTATGGTTATTGTTTTTTCTGCAACAAATTTGGCCATAAGGTGAGCACTTGTAGGCCTATGAATCCTAGAATACCCAGGTTTGGTCTTAGGCAACACTATGGTTTTGTTAAACAGATCAGATGTTTTAAATGCAATGCTTTGGGACATTTTTTCATACAGTGCAAAACTGATCTGCAATCGAAATAGCAGAAAATTAAAAAGGTTTGGAAACCTAAGACTGTTAACAACATTGAACAAACTATGTTGGTTCAAATTGCTTTTCATTCCAAGAAAAAGGACTTATGGGTCCTAGACAGTGGATGTTCTAACCATATGACTGGCGACAAGGATAAGTTTATAAATCTTGAAGATTATGTAGGTGGATATGTTAAGTTTGGTGATAACTCTGGTATTCAAATTAAAGGTAGAGGTTCACTTCTTCTGAATGAAGACACTCCTATCTATAATGTGTACTATGTGGAAGGTCTCAAACACAATCTTCTAAGTGTTAGTCAAATCTGTGATAGTGGTTATCATGTTCTTTTCACTTCACAGGGATGTGAGATTAAGAACAAGCTTGGAAAGGCTATTGCAGCTGGAAGGAGGACAAAAGGAAATGTGTACAATCTTCTCGACACATCAAACAATGACAATAATCAAGGTATGTGTTTAATGGGCCAAATTGAAGAGAACTGGTTATGGCATAAAAGATTAGGACACATAAACTTTGAAAATCTGGTTAAAATTAGTAAAAATCAGAATGTTAGAGGTCTACCAGTTCTTAGCAAGCCAGAAAAATCTATGTGTAAAGAATGCTTAAGTGGTAAACAAACTAAAATCAGCTTCAAGAAAAAAGAACATTCTTCTTCAAAACCTTTACAGCTTGTGCATATTGATTTATGTGGACCAACTAGAACAAGGTCTATTAATGGTGAAAGGTACTTTATGTTGTTTGTGGATGATTATACTAGAATGGTTTGGGTCACATTTCTTAAGCAGAAATTAGAAGCCTTTGAAAGGTTCAAAATCTTTCGTAAAATGGTTGAAAAGGAATCTGATCTGAAACTCAAATGCCTTCGATCAGAAAAAGGAGGTGAGTTCACCTGTCAAGATTTTATTGATTACTGTGAACAACACAGTATTAAAAGGCATTATGCTGCAACTAAAACACCTCAACAAAATGGGGTAGTTGAACGTAAAAATAGAACTGTAAAAGAAATGGCTAGAACCATGCTAGATGAAGCTAAGTTGTCTTATATGTATTGGAAAGAAGCTATTCATACAACTATATACATTTTGAATAGAGTGTAGCTTAGGGTGAAATCAAAACACACCCCTTATGAACTTTGGTATGGAAAAACTGCCTCTGTCAAATACTTTAAATTTTTTGGAAGTAAGTGTTTTATCAAGAAAGATGATGATAACCTTGGGAGCTTTCAATCAAAGAGTGATGAGGGTATCTTTTTGGGATACTCAACTCACAACAAAGCTTATAAATTCCTTAACAAAATGATTAATAAGATTGTTGAAGTTGTTAATGTAAAATTTGATGAAAGACCACATTTGATTGTTGAATCTTTGCAAGATAATGAGGAAGAAGAACTTGAATTTGAAATAATTTTAGAAGGAGCTAAAACAGCAAAGTCTGTTGCTAAATCAGCAAGCCCCAAAAGTGAAAAAGAAATTCCTGAAAAGGTTGCATCAAAATCTCCTTCGAAAACTCTTGCTATATATCACCCCAAAGATCAGATTATTGGGGATAAAAATGCAAGAGTTCAAACTAGAAGAAAGGCTACAGAATTTGATGAAAAGGAACAAATAGCTTTCTGTCTAGTTACTCAGTTTGAGCCTAATTTTTTTAATGAAGCTCTCATAGACTCATGTTGGCTTAATGCTATGCAGGAAGAAATTGATCAGATTGAGAAAAATCAAACTTAGGACTTAGTCCCAAGACCAGATGACAAGAATGTCATTGGAGGCAAATGGATATATAGAAACAAGGTTGATGAAAATGGTAATGTTATTCGAAAAAAAGCAAGATTTTTCTGCAAAGGCTATGCTCAACAAGAAGGTATTGATTTTGGTGAAACCTTTGCACCTGTTGCTAGACTAGAATCTATTAGAATATTCTTGGCTTATTTTGTTTACAAAAACTTTACTGTTTATCAAATGGATGTCAAAACTACCTTTTTAAATGGCTTCTTAGATGAAGAGGTCTATGTTGAACAACCTGAAGGATTCATTTGCAAAGATAAGCCTAACCATGTTTACAGGTTAAAAAAGGCCCTTTATGGCTTAAAACAAGCTCCTAGAGCTTGGTACTCTAGGCTGGATAGTCATCTAATTTCTAATGACTTTGTTAGAGGAGGTGTAGATAGTAATCTTTATGTTAAAACTGAAGGTTCTGATATTTTGGCTGTTGAAATTTACATTGATGACACTATCTTTGGCTACAATAATGTTACTCTGAGTAAAAATTTCTCTCAGATAATGGAATCTGAGTTTGAAATGTCAATGTTAGGAGAATTAAATTTCTTTCTGGGTCTTCAAATCTCTCAATGTGAGAATGGAATATTTCTCTCTCAAACCAAGTATGCTAGAGAGATGCTTAAGAAATTTCAGATGGATGAATGCCATCCAGTTAGTAATTCCAATGGTTACTGGAAGCAAACTTACTAAGGTTGATGATTCTCCTGATACAAATCAAACTTAATATAGATCAATGATCGGTAGTCTTTTATAGTTAACCGCCTCTAGACCTGACATTATGCAAGCAGTTTGCACTGTTGTACGGTTTCAGGCCTCACCTAAAGAATCCCATGTCACTACTGTTAAAAGGATTTTTAAATATATTCTGGGCACTCTTGATTATGGTCTTTGGTATCCTAGAAGCAATGATTTCTCTTTAATTGCTTATATTGATGTTGACTGGGCTGGTTGTTTGGATGATAGGAAAAGCACCAATGGTACTGCATTCTTTCTTGGTGATCGTTTAGTGGCATGGCACAACAAGAAACAAGTATCTATTTCTCTCTCTATATTGCTGAAGCAGAATACATTGATGCCACTTCATTTTATACTCAAGTATTGTGGATGAGTCATACTCTTTTAGATATGGGTATTGATGTTTCTAAACCTGTTTCCATTCTTTGTGATAACACTAGTGCGATAAATATTTCAAAAAATCATTTTATGCACTCTCGCACTAAACATATTGCTATCAAGATTCACTTTCTTCAAGAAAAGGTTTTGGCTAATGAAGTCTGCTTATAGTTTGTTGGATCTCAAGATTAGGTGGCTGATATTTTTACTAAGCTCTTAGCAAAAGAGTTATTTGAAAGGCTAAGACTTCGATTGGGAGTTATCTCTCAATCGTTACTTCACTAAATCTCCAAGCTACTGCTTAGGGGGAGCATGTTATATGTTTTGATTCACTTAAAGCTCTCCTACAATCTTGGTTGTTGCACTGGTACTCTTTTTTGTAGTTGTTTCTCATGATATTTTGGTTGGCTTCTCAGTTGTGTTATGGCAATGCACATTTTTCTTCTATTCTTTGCCTTGAGGCAAAAAGGGGGAGAGTCATTTGTGTTTTTCCATCAAGGACAAAGGGGGAGTTTGTTGGATCTTAGTTGTGTTTATGGTTTGTCCTTGATGACAAAATCTCTTTCAGTTAATTCTCTTTGATGATCTACCTCAGTTTGGATCCTTATGATTTATTATGTCTCTTGGCTATTACAGAAAGTTATTTGTTATGTTTCAATTTCATGGTGATGAGAATTTTGGTTCATGTTATGAATGCTATTTCTTTGATGGACAGAGTTTGAAAGATGGTTTCTTTGTCAAGATGGTTCTCTTTGCATATCAGGCTTACACATTTCAGTGTGAGAATGGCAGGGTCTCCCCGCTCCACCTTGAAATGTTTGTGCTTCCTATCGGCAAGACATTTCTAATGTCATGTCGATTGAATTTAACATATAGGTTGTTTTTGGCGTGACATTCCCGTTGTCTTGGCGATACTGGAAAGGTCTATCAGAATGAGTTGTGTTCACCGCTGGGAAGTCTTACCAAATGAGTTGGGTCTCACCGACTAACTCATAAGGTGGTTCATTGGCATAAGAAATCCCTATCGACATGTTGTTTCATTGAGCGTTTTGTGTCTTGGCGACCGGAACAAGAAAGATTATTTTGGCAAGACTTGTCTTTTGTTTCGGCGACTAAAAGTGATCTCTATCGGCATATGTTATTCCATCGGTATGTGGTCTCAGCAATATTGGTATGTCACACCGATTAGAGATTAAATGGAAACTTATCAGCAAGAGCTTAAGGCTTCGGTGTGAGGTTATAACGAATATGCAATGTCACACCGACCAGTGGTGGATGGATGTGTATCACCAAGAGTTTTGCTTCAGTGGAATGTCATAGCAAACTCTTTGGTCTTGCCAACTAAGTCTTATGAATTGCATTCAACAAGAGATTGGCATTGTCTCAGTGACTCATAAGAATTGAAATTTTTTTTCAGTGAGACTCTTTCATCGATGTGAGGTCTTGGTGAGTATGGTGTGTCTTGTCGACAAAGTCAAATGAATGACTTTCAGTATAACAAAGTTGATCTATATGATGTCTCTCCGATATCAAAAGCTATAGCGATAGCGAATGATGGTTTCATTTCGGTGAGAGAATCTTTTTGTCTCATCGACCAAAAGGATGTTATGAGCTCTCAAAGTGACATTATGTATTCGTTATGACTTCTCCCGACTCTGATGGGTCTTGGCCAAAGTGACAAACATAAGGTTGTCTGGCGACATTAAAGTTTCCTTCGGCATAACATGTCATCGACGGAAATAAAAAGGAATAGGGAAAACTTTTTGAGTTTACTCTTTGGCTGGGTATCGAACCCTAGCCTGGCTGCCATCTTGACTATTTACATTTATGTTTTTGCTAACTGTAATGGTTTTTATAGTGGTTTATGGAAGGTTTATTTGGTGCATTTATGGCTGGAAGCTCGACAGTGGTTGATGGAGCCATGGGAGTTACAGATTTGTCTGGTATTTTTATTTATGTGTTTCATGCTGCTCATACTAGTTTATATTCACCGTTTTATTTTAACTGCTCTCTACATCTCAGTCAATATGATTCCATGACTGAGTATTGTCATTCATGCATTAGAGGTTATGATTTTCTGTGGTGGACAGTTGTGCTTTTTATGCAGTTAAATGAACTCATACATTACAGATTTATTGAGAACGACTCTTAGCTGGGTTGGTTGTTCTATCGTTACTCTTGAAGACAGTTACCTATCTGGCAGATGTATAAATAGAAGCAGAAAACTCTTTTCTGTAGCTGTTGTTGTAATTCTGAGATTATCATTCCTTGGCTATATGAAAATGTATGGATAAAACTCTACGATAAAATCTGAATAACAAGATACAGAGATTGTAAATTTCTTCTCTATGAAGTATTTTAGGGATTCAATTATTGAATCTTTAAGGTATTCTATAAATGAGAAAACAGAGAAATATGTGCTTAACTAAAAACAGAGAAATCCTCTGAGTTATTATTATTGTTCAAAACATAATTTGAGGGGTTGGTACTCATTGAGATAGATATCTCTAAATTAGGGGTTGGTGCTCCTTGATTGGGTGCTCAAAAATCAGCCTATAAGGCATTGTGAATAGTTGAGTAAAAGATTAAGCCTGGAAGGCATTTCAGGAGTGGTTTTTATACCCTAGGAGGGTTTTCCACTTGGAAATTTTTTTGTGTCTCTTTGTTCTTTTGTGTTCTCATAGCTTTACTATGTTGTTGTTTCAGTTCATTGTTGGGATTATTACATTTCTCAATTCTACTTATGAATGATTACATTCAACTCATGAATGCATTAATCAGAGTAATATTGAGATCAAATCTGAGCTATGTTTTTGAATATTTGAACATTGGTCAAATCTGTTAAGTCATTGATTCACCCCCCCCTCTCAGTGTCATTTTAACTCCAACAAGATTTGGCTTAACACTTGTAGACCACATTGAAAAAAATGTTTTGTGCCAAACAAACATCGAAGACTAGAGGTGCCATCTCTAGTTCAGGTTGTCGATCATGGGAAAATGAGGCAAAATCCATTGATAGCCAAGCCAAGGCTTATAATTTATAAAAGGGGTGTCTAGATAAAATTTATAGTACTTCCATGAGGGCTTGGTGGAATGGATACCCAACTTATGGAGCATATCAGTCAGAATAGCATTCACCAGGCCATCGTAAGTTTCATGGTCATGGTTTTGAAAACCAAATTATTCACGAAAATCTTCCCATGACAAATTACTCATGGTGGGTCTATGAAATAAATATTGAAGGGCCTTGATACCCTTCTCATGGAATCTAAGGGCTTTAACCCAAGGAATCTTGCCCAACGACTGACCTGCACTAGAAAAAAGAGGAGACCACCAAATAATCTATTGATTGAATGAGATTCCATCATGAAATCTAGTCCCAGTCCAATGAAGCTAGGGCTTGACCGCCTCCCAGGCATGCCAAATTATTTTTGTAATAAAGGTACCAAAAATTTGAACTGGTTCCCTCATAACAAGAAGGGTTTGAAATCCAATTCCCTTCCAAGAAGGTCTATGGGTGGGATAATCCACTTCAATACAATACCTAAGGAGGATTTTCAAAGCCTCATTGCCAGTAAGAGCACAGATAATCCACTTGACACAAAGAGAAATCTTTTGCCACTAAGTGGAAAGAAGGCCAAGCCCACCAAAATATTTGGGAAGGTAGAAAAAATCCCAAGAAACATATTGAAAGCCTTTGTGAGCCTTAGAATATTCCCAAAGAAATTCTCTAAGAATTTTTTTAGCTTAGCATAAGAGGCCTTGGAAGGGGCCTAGCAAGAGGAGTAATACACATGAGTTGCTGCTAACATTTTTTAGCACGTCTAAAATTTACCAGCCAGAGAGAGAGGATTGGTAACCTAGAAAGCTAGTTTTTGCTCAATCCGAGATAGAACCACTTGTTAGAGATTAGTACAAGATTCCTAAAAGGTGAAAGGGGTGCCAAGATATCAAAATATTTCACCAAGAGAAATCCATTTTCACCCATATTGTTGAATCTAGTGAGGATTGGGAAGAATGGATTGTCTGTAACACAAGGTTTTGTGCCACTAAATGATAGAACTAGAGGCCAAGAAAGAGGTCTCTAAACAACCAAGAGTATCTTTCAATTTTTTTTCTTCTTCTAGCAAGGTAAGGAAGGAATCATCGAAAAAATAGCCATTGACCAACTAAGTTGGAGAATTAGGCAAGGAGACCCCTCAAACAAGCCCCTAGGAAATGGAATGAACAAGAAGGTAGCTAAACTCCTTAGCAACCAACACATAAAGTGAGGGGGCAAGTAGGAAGCCTTGAGGAATGGAGTGGAATAGACCAAAGGATTGAGATTGGCAGCAATGAATTGTGATGCAAGCTAAAGCTTCGAAGAACAACATTTTCACAGACTGAATGAAATTTTGGCTAAATCCAAGCGCAGAAAGAAAAGCTAAATGAAGGGCCATTTTGTGCGGTCATAAGCCTTGGTAAAGTCAATTTTGAGAATAAAAAAATATTTTGATTAGAGCATCTCGCCCACTCCATGCCTTCCCAAATAACAATTATATTGTCTAAGATGAACTTGGATTTAATGAAACCGGTTTATTCAGGGTGCACAATATAAGGAAAAAGATGGTGTATTTTTAAAGAAAGAGGTTTGGAAATTATTTTGCAGGAAACATAGAGGAGTGTGATGGGCCGCCAATTATAGATATCCTTGGGATCACTAGTTTTAGGTGTGAATTTTATACTACCTTTATTGATAAGATTACCTAGGGAATTAGAATGAAAATCTTCAAGGTAAAATTTTATGTAGTCTATCCTTCCCCACACAATCCCAAAGAGCCTTGTAAAACTCACATGGGAACCCATCAATTCTTGGAGCTTTGTCATCAACCATAGTGTAGACAACTTATTTGAGGTCTTCAATTGTGAGAAATTGCTCACAAAAAGCTTTTTGGGCTAAGGAAAACCTATTTGGCACAATAGCAAGGCAATCCTAGAGTGAATTATTTTGCTTAGGAGTATAATCTTAGGTTGTGAAAACTTGCTCATAGTTCTTAACAAATTCCTGGAGAATATTAGGTAGTTCTAAAAGTACATTATTACCCCCTTTGATTCACATGATGCTAGGTGACAAATTTTTGGATCGAAGAGAAAGAAAAAATTATTTCGAGGCATGGTCCCCAATCTTGACCTAGTGTAATCTAAACTTGATTTGCAACCCTCTGGCCACATAATTATCAAAAACTTTATTTTGATGCCTTAACTCTGCAGCCCTAACTTGCAGATAAGGGGAAAATGGGTTAGCCATCAAAGCCTCAGTGGTAGTACAAAGGTCAAATATTGTCACTTCATAAGGTTGTTTGCAAAAAATAGCTAGCTGGTGCCCATAAATGTGAAGAAACCCCATGGTACGGGTGATGGCATCATTCCACCACTTGATCCATCTAGTTGAGTGGGGGGGTCTACATTCAAGATTTCATATAGTGTT
Source organism: Sequoia sempervirens (assembly GCA_007258455.2). Lineage (NCBI taxonomy): Eukaryota > Viridiplantae > Streptophyta > Pinopsida > Cupressales > Cupressaceae > Sequoia > Sequoia sempervirens. Next base: position 813,212,080 of record VDFB02270651.1, on the reverse strand, counting down.
GATGTGGGTCAGTGTGGGCTTGTGACTTAGCAAAGAAGTATTTAGAAAAAGTTGGGTCCTACTGGCGTGGGGCTACCTTTCTTGCCATTCAATGTGAAACAAAATGGGAAAGTGGTCTGACTATGTCGCATCCACTAATGGCTTAACCGAAAGTGGGGAAGAGCTAGCAAAAGAGAAAAAATATTGAGCTAAGATAATATCACAATCAAGGTTTTTAAATATACTATTAGACCCAGCTCAAAATTTGCACCAAGTGTGCCATGTTGAAGAGAATGAGAGTGGCAGTAGCCAATACTAGGGTTGAAAATACCCAATTTATTATGCATGTAAAACTAGGCCTCACTTTCACCAACTACCTGTCGAAATTGTACAATTATATCCTTGTCATACGCCATCTCAACCATATTAAAATCCCCAAAAAGTAGCTAGGTAACAACTAGCAATGAGTCAACAATCCATCGCCAAAGAAGAGATCTTTCAACAACACCATTTGAGGCATAAAATTTAATAATCCCAAAGGAATGATTATCAATGTTCAAAAGCATCTAGATGAGCTGACATGTGGGGTCAGACCCATGATCAACCACACAAGTGTGCCACCATGGGGACAAAAGGGAGACAACTATGCCATGTCTAGCCTCATGATTAGTACAAAACATTTTACTAGCTTTCCAAATAAAGCGGCAAGCTAAAGAGAGAAAAACCAACAACTTTCACTTCTTGAAGACACAAAACATCAATACCAACATATTTTTGGAGAGTATACCTAACAAAATACTTCCTAGAGAGGTCTGGTAGACCTCAAACATTCCAAGAAAGAAAATTCATGTTAGAAACTCCACCATTTCATAAGAGTCTAGCTCTTCTAGAGAGGAATATCAATTATACAAAAATTATGGTGGGAATAACCCAATCTGAATGGTAGGAGATGAATGCCTTCATTTATCCTAAACATATTCTCCTTCTTCAAAAATTTGAAAAGGACTTTGAGATCTATGGATTCTTGACATTGGAGGAGGCTCAGTCAACTGACCAATCATTATCGAGGCAGGCTTGTGCATGACTAGAGGCGTTGGTCGAGCTAGAGTGCTATTAGAAATTGATTGGGTTTCAATCCCCTTTGCAAAAGGGTTTGAAAATTTCTTTATCGGCTCAAGGGTTTCGATAACCACCCCAAAGCCATTGGACTTATTTTTCTAGTTGGTAACTGTTACCCAGTTTTCACCTATGGGCTCAATCAAGTAGGGTAACCTATGTTTTCAAGTGTTCATGAAGGCCAACTGAAGGAACACTTGCCTCAAGGTTACATTTTTCTAACTAGTTTTCTTCTTGTGCAGCTGCGGGGAGGGTTTTTTTTTTATTCGGCATATGGATTAAATGTGGCTCCCACAAGGGTTGAGCCCAGCGTGTAGGTCTTCAGTTTAGGGGTGGGTTTTCATTTTTATGTTTTTCTTTCTTCTTGCCTTTTTCCTTGTTCTGTCGGGGACGGAACCGAGTTGGGATCCGAACTTGGAACTTTACAAAAACTCTCGGTTCTTGTTTCTAATCTGATTCTGACCCCAGTTCCGCCGTGTTCTTTTTTGACGGGCCCCTTTTTCTTTGTTTCTATCGGAGGCGGGTTCGAGTTAGAATCTGAACTTGAAACTTGATGGAAGTTTTAGTTTCAGGTTTATTTCTGCCCCGCCCCCCTCTGTTTTACCCGAGGTCAGTTTTAGTTCCGATCCCGCCTTGTCTCCTCCTGCTTTGTGCATTTTCTTTCTTTTTCACGGGCCTGGGACCGGGTTAGAACCCGAACTTGGAAATTTTCAAAGGTTCTGGTTCCTGTTTTCGTTCCGGCTCCGACCCTAGTTCCGCTCGTTCTTTTCTCCTTTTCTTTGTGGCCTGGGATCAAGGGATGTCTCCTCCTTGGTTTCCCTTTATGTTTTTCTTTTTCTTCCTTCGTGCCTTGTATGTTACCGAGGGCGGGATCAGAATGAAATCCAAATCTAAAACTTGAAGAAAGTTTCAGGGGAGGATTTGGTCCCGATCCTAGTTCTGCTAGCCCTTTTTTCCTTTCTTCTTTGTATTTTGTTGGGGGTTGTTTTCTCTCATTTGTCTTCCTTCCTTTCCATCCTTTCCTTCACCTTCTTTTGAGTTTTATCGGGGGTGGGATTGGGTTAGAATCCGAATCTGAAACTTGAAGAAAGTTTCAGGGGAGGATTTGGTCTCGATCATAGTTCCACCGGGATTCATCTGTTTTTGCTTCTGCCCCCTTTCTCACTCTGGTTCCTGTTTGGTTCTCATCCCAACTCCGACTTTGCTGAAGGGTCCAAGTTTGGGGAAAGTGGAGGAGTTCGCTGTGAGATCTCTCCAACCCAATGGGGTCTTGCTGATGGTTTTTGTAAGATCGATATAACTCTGGGAGCTCGCCATGAGGTCTTGTCGACCGTCATGTGTCTTTCCAAATGAATTGGCATGTTGGTATGACTCTATCCGCCCGCTATGACTTCTCCCTGACATCCAAAGTCTCGCTGATATGTGATACTTCTGAAGCAACCTTTGACCACCTTGGAATCTACTTAGCAAAAACTTGACCAATCAGAAGGCGCTAGGGAAAATCACGGGCAGCTTGACTATTCGACTCCTCCCTGCGAATGAGATCGATGAAGCATGCCGACATCGCTCTACTTTGAGATCGGAGGTAATCAGTCAGGAATGACGTTTGAGTATAGTGGATAGATCTAATGCTACTTCTCAAAGGGGAGGTATCCGTGAGTCACAACAATAGCTGGGGATGTCGATTGGAGACGTGGAGCGGCATTAATGACCATGTCGTAGAGCATTCAAGGTGACTCTAACGAAATCTTAATGGCGGACTCAAAGGTTGCAAGATAATAATGATGACTGTAAAATATCTGAAGGCCATGCCCAAGGATGAGATTTCACTAACATGAGCAGGGGATGTGCATTAAATGCTTCATTGACTTCATTCCAAAGCACTTCTAGGGTCAACGTGTCTAGGCACCGACTCATTTTTTGAAAAACCCTAAGGCAGGGGCCAACACTCTTCGGTTGTATATAGGGAATTTTTGCCTCCTTTGTAAGGAGAGTTTGAATTATGCATTTTGGAGAGTTAGTGATTTTTCTAAAAATCCTTTCTCAACTAGTGTAGATTTTGTAACTCATTTGGAGTTCTCTGGATGTTTTTCAAAGGTCTATGACTTCTACAGTCCTCTCTCAGATTAGCAAGCTTCTATAACTCATTTTGGAACATGTTATATAAAATTTACCTTGATTACCATTGATGGTTCATTTTTTCCTTCTGGTTCTTGTGAAGTATTGTGCGTTTTTAAGTGATTCATTAAGCTACTTAGTGAAGTCTTTCTTTTCCTTATAGATTTTTTTCATGTTAGCATGCCTTTCTTTGCAAAAGTGGTATCATGTAGGTTATAAATTGTGTTTACTCAATTGCACATGAGCTTTTAATTTGTGAAAATTTGTTTTCCTTCTTGAAAGTGTGTGCATGTCAAACTTGTTTGTATGCATAATCCACATAATCTTGTTGTGCAGTCCCATATCCATCATCAGTACTCAAGTGTAACTCGAGTATCTCATTGTTCTTATCAGTTCAGTGTATCACCTTAGTTTAGTTTCATTTTATGTACTCCTTCTCCATTTTCCTTTACCAAGATCAATAGTTTTTGGTGATAGCACAAAGGAAGTCAGCCTTCTCTGGAGGTTCATTTCAACTTCAGGTGACCCATAGCCTTGAAATGATCCCATGTTTCTCTAGAAAGCCTAGTTTTCATAACTTCGCATAGGGTGCATTTCTAAGAGACAACAGTTTTTGGCACGCCCAGTGGGACTCTAAACTACTTCTCAGTTCATGTTTATGCATTTTATTGCTGTTATTTGGTGTGTGTAGCAGTAGTTTCAACCTTTTGGAGGCACTTTCTTTACATACTTGGTGACTTCGAGCTCAAATATTCTAGTTTCACAAGCACAAGTCTTGGTATGTCTCAAAATAATCTGTTAATTCTGAGTTTCCAGCTCTTTGACTGAAAAGATGTCAAATATTTATGAAGATGCTTATTATTACCCTCCATATCATGAGTATGTTGCTCCTACACATCCATATCAGAGTGTATTGGACCTACTCCAATAGATTGACCATATTTTGTGGGATCTAAGTCAAGGTCTTCACAATATGAAGATTAATGATATTAGTAAGGTGCTTGCCTGCCTATCTAAGATGTTGGTTGATATCAAGGTGCAAAAAGGTACCATTATGCAACAACAAAAAATGGCTGAACAAGTCTACTTTTATGATCAAGAAAGAGTGGCAGAAAGAATCCAGTTTGAGGGAAACCTTAAACAGGAAATAGCTACTAAAGAAGGAAAAATGAAGTTGTTGTCTGCTCAAGTGCAGAATACTCAAGCTTACTCAGATTATCAACACCAACTAATGGAGGAGTTTCAAAAGAGGAAGCTTGAGGGGAGTTTCAAAGAGCAAAGTGTTGCAGCTAAGGATGAGCAGATGAAACACTTACTTGCACAAGCTCATAGGATAGAACCCCAACTACCTGTGAAGGAGGGGGCCTCAAAGTACAAAATTCCAAGTTTCAGATAGGGTGAAGTTAGCATGGATAGCTACGATGAAATTTATAAGTTGGAGGAGCATGTGCTTTCAGTTCCAAGCTTCAAGCATATTGCTTCTTCTCAAAGCTCAAAGTTGACTGAGGATCTTCCTCAAGTGGAAAGCACTTGCAAGGTTGCAGTTTCAGAATAGCTAGAAGACATCAAGCCATTTGGGAAGTTGTCAATTGATGAAAGTCAGCAAGACTTTGGAGCATTAGACTTGGAAGAAAAGCCTAAAAATGAACCAAATATTTTTCTTCGAGAGAGCATGCAGGTTCCTAATTTATCAGTTGATTTGAGACAGCCAGAGAATATTGCTGACTTGTTCGATGAACTTCCTCAGTTTATTGATGAAGATGAAGATCTCACATGCATGATAGCATCTATGCCTTGTATGGAGCAACTAAATGATAAAACTCATCTAGATTCAATGCAAAATTACGAGTTAGATGATATCATAGAGGATTTTTGTTCTAACATAGACGATGAGCTAGTATCATATGAAAGGGAAGCATGTGATCAACCCATTCAAGTCAGTGATACTATTGAAAAAGTTGTAGAAGATAACGCCTTGCAGCCTATGAACTTATTTGATGAGCTGCCCCACCTTGTTGAGGAGTTATATTTTGTCATGGACAAAGAGCATAAGGAACAACAGTTTGAAGATTTGTTTTTAGTTATCCAACAAGGATATCAGCTCCTTAGCCAAGAAGATCCAACCATCAAAAATATTAATGGTTTCTTTTCAGAGAATATTATACATGATGCAAAGAAGCAGGACTCTTTTTTCATTGCAGAGCTGAAAGAAAGAACAGTTGATCCTCCTACAAACAATAATGGAAAAATAGTCCAAGTAGATTAGACTGTAGTAGACAATGAACAACCTACATATTACCTCCAATCAACATCTTTTCAAGCAAAAGATGAAGTCTTTAGAGATCAACAAGAGGCCATCAAGGAAAGTTCAAGCTTTTCCCTTACTAGAGGTTGTCCAATCAGGTACTTAACCCAGATGGAGTCCAATGAGACACCCATATATGAAGGTACAACAAAAGAAGATATCCAAGATGCACTGAAATCCAAACAAGAGTATGTTCAGCTTACTTATCCTCCTCTAATTGACATTACATATGAATTATTTAGTGAGGTAAGCGAACTTCTTTCCCTCTTTCATGAGGCAGTGCATTGTAATTTTAAACATTTTTCAGTGTACCATTTTTATTCAGCTGCCATTAAACTTAAGAGTCATTGCATATTGAGGAGAAAGGGCAGCTATTTCAACCATCATGTGAATGGTTTTGTTTGACCAGTTTCTTACTGGTTAGAGTAGGATAGGCTTAGCTGCAAGTTTTCATTCCCTAAGTGTTGTCCCAGCATAGTAAATAGTGGATTTTTTTAATTTTTTTTCAATAAGTTGCTAGTGTCCTGATCTACTTCGTGAGTCTCAAGTGAGTTATAGTCATGCACAAGGATGCTCCAAGTCTGTTTCTGAGTTTTCCCAATGGCTCCATGCCCAATGGATAGGCCTAGGCTACTGGTCTGCATGTTTAGCAGGAAAACATCCCGCTGAGGTCGCCATAAATGTTACCCAATTTTCACCTACAGGCTCACTTAGGCAGGGTAACCTATGTTTTCAAATGTTCATGAAGGCCAACTAAAGGAACACTTGCCTCAAGGTTATATTTTTCTAACTATTTTTCTTCTTGTGCAGTTGCGGGGAGGGTTTTTTTTTATTCGGCACATGGATTAAATGTGGCTCCCACAAGGGTTGAGCCCAGCGTGCAGGTCTTTAGTTTAGGGGTGGGTTTTCATTTTTATGTTTTGCCTTGTCTTTTCCTTTTTCTATTTTTCTTTCTTCTTTCCTTTTTCCTTATTCTGTCGGGGGCGGAACCGGGTCGAGATACGAACTTGGAACTTTTCCAAAACTCTTGGTTCCTGTTTTTGATCCAGTTCCAACCCCGGTTCCCCTGTGTTCTTTTTTGATAGCCCCTTTTTCTTTGTTTTTATTGGAGGAGGGTTCAGGTTGCAATCCAAACTTGAAACTTGATGAAAGTTTTAGTTTCAGGTTTATTTCCACCCCGCCCTACTCTGTTTTACCTGGGGTTGGTTTTAGTTCTGATCTTGCCTTGTCTCCTCCTGCTTTGTGTGTTTTCTTTCTTTTTCACGGGCCCAGGACCGGATCGGAACCCAAACTTGGAACTTTACCAAGGTTTTGGTTCCTGTTTTCATTCTGGCTCCGACCCCGGTTCCACTCGTTCTTTTTTCCTTCTCTTTGTGGCCTAGGATCGAGGGATGTCTCCTCCTTGGTTTCCCCTTATGTTTTTCTTTTTCTTCCTTCGTACCTTGTAAGTTGCCGGGGGCGGGATTAGAACAGAATCCGAATCTAAAACTTGAAGAAAGTTTCAGGGGAGGATTTGGTCCCGATCCCGGTTCCCCCCGACCCTTTTTTCCTTTCTTCTTTGTATTTTTTGGGGGTTTTTTTCTCTTGTTTGTCTTCCTTCCTTTCCATCCTTTCCTTCGCCTTCTTTTGAGTTTTATTAGGGGTGAGATTGGGTCAGAATCTAAATCTAAAACTTGAAGAAAGTTTTAGGGGAGGATTTGGTCCCGATCCTGGTTCCGCCGGGATTCATTTGTTTTTGCTTCCACCCCCTTTCTCACTCCGGTTCTTGTTTGGTTCTCATCCCGACTCCAACTCTGCCGAAGGGTCCAAGTTCGGGGAAAGTGGAGGAGTTTGCCATGAGGTCTCTCCAACCCGATGGGGTCTTGCCGATGGTTTTTGTAAGATCGATATAACTTTGGGAGCTCGCCATAAGGTCTTACCAACCGTCATGTGTCTTGCCGAATGAATTGGCATGTCAGTATGACTCTATCCGCCTGCTATGACTTCTCCCCGACATCCAAAGTCTTGCCGACATGCGATCCTTCTGAAGCAACCTTTGACCACCATGGAATCTACTTGGCACAAACTCGACCAATCAGAAGGTGCTAGGGAAAATCATGGGCAGTTTGACTATTCAACTCCTCCCTGTGAATGAAATTGACAGAGCATGCCGACATTGCTCTACTTTGAGATTGAAGGTAATCAATTAGGAATGACGTTTGAGTCTAGTGGATAGATCTGATGCTGCTTCTCGAAGGGGAGGTAGCCGTGAGTCATGATGACAACTAGGGATGTTGACTGGAGAGGTGGAGCAGCATTAATGACCATGTCGCAGAGCATTCAAGGTGACTCTAACGAAATCTTAATGGCAGACTTGAAGGCTACAAGATAATAACGATGGTTATAAAGGATTTGAAGGCCATGCCCAGGGACGAGCTTTCACCGATATGAGTAGGGGATGCACATTAAATGCTTCATTGACTTCATTCCAAAGCACTTCTAGGGCCGACGTGTCTAGGCACTAACTCATTTTTTGAAAAACCCTAAGGTAGGGGCTGACACTCTTCAATTGTATATAGGGCATTTTTTCCTCCTTTGTAAGGAGAGTTCGGATTATGCATTCTGGAGAGTTAGTGATTTTTCCAAAAATCCTTTCTCAACTAGTGTAGATTTTGTAACTCATTTGGAGTTCTTTGGATGCTTTTCAAAGGTCTGTGACTTCTACAGTCCTCTCTCAGATTAGCAAGCTTTTGTAACTCATTTTGGAACATGTTATATAAAATTTACCTCGATTACCATTGATGGTTCATTTTTTCCTTTTGGTTCTTGTGAAGTATTGTGCATTTTTAAGTGATTCATTAAGCTACTTAGTGAAGTATTTCTTTAACTTATAGCTTTGTTTCATGTTAGCATGCCTTTCTTTGCAAAAGTGGTATCATGTATGTTATAAATTGTGTTTACTCAATTGCACATGAGCTTTTAATTTGTGAAAGTCTATTTTCCTTCTTGAAAGTGTGTGCATGTTGAACCTATTTATATGCATAATCCACAAAATCTTGTTGTGTAGTCCCATATCCATCATCAGTACTCAAGTGTAACTCAAGTATCTCATTGTTCTTATCAGTTCAGTGTATCACCTTAGTTTAGTTTCATTTTATGTACTCCTTCTCCCTTTTCCTTTACCAAGATCAGTAGTTTTAGGTGATAGCACAAAGGAAGCCGGCCTTCTTCGGAGGTTCATTTCAATTGTAGGTGACTCACAGCCTTGAAATGATCCCATGTTTCTCTAGAAAGCCTAGTTTTCATAACTTCGCATAGGGTGCATTTCTAAGAGACAACAGTAACCATTGTCCATTTTTCCTCTAGTTTGGTGGTAGCACCTTCTGCTTGATGGTGCTTTTCAGCTTCTCATGGAAAAAATTGAGTACGGGGGACTACAAGAGGGAAATCCTTAATCTTATGGTCAGCGGACTAACACTGATAGCAAGTGTTTAGAAGATTAAAATAAGTGACCTTCTAGGTATGCCAAAAATTACCAATTTGAATATCAATGGACTCTTTCAAATCTCATGAAAGGCTCACTTCGACACAAACTTGCTTTTGTAGGCGAGCTTGAAAGAACCTATCTGGTTCGACACAAATAACTATCCCCAAGGAAGAAGCATTATGCTATAAAAAATGCAAGCAAGGCAAGGGTAGACCAAGAAACTCAATCCAGACTAGAACTCGTAACTTGGTGTCATTTGAGATAGTGAATTCTCGGGTCTAGGGCTAGAATACCAGTAAAGAGGATTGGACATACCAAGGACCATGATTCAGAATTCCTTGAACATAACTGACTTTCATAAAATAATAAGAAAAAATCCTTTGGTCAAATTTTGAACCATATCAAGGCGGACCCCATGAGGGACCCAGTTCTTTTGAACCCATGCTTTAAGAACACTTTCAGGGGGAGTCCTCCCAACAAAATAATGAACAATAGTATTTTGCTCTAACCATTGACATGCAAAATCAAAATATGAGATGGGTAACACCACATCAACTAGAGAATCAAAAGACTTACCTTGTGGAACACTTTCAGAACAAATTTTTTGGGACGCTTGTTCAAAGGAGGAGCTATTGGGAAGATCCATCAAATTTCCAACACCAACAAGAACTGTTGGGTTAAAGCCGATTGTAGTGATTGGTGGAAAAAGGGAGGGATATATATGGATGAATATTACACCTTCTCCACACAAATCATTCAAATATGTCCTAGGAGTCCCAATTGGATTGACTAAACACCTCACAATGTGAGGACCAATTCTTAATCAGGAAGGACCTAGGAGGGGGATTTTTCAACTCTAAGGGGTTCACCACCAAGCAAATGCTTGGAAAAGATAATGTTGGAAAACACAGTGTGATATGAAAATTAATGCTAAATGACCTAGAAAGATAGAATATAATAGAAAATTATGAAACTGGAAGTTAGGATATGTGTACCTAGGAAGCCTAGAGAAGTTGTGAGGATTCCATAAATTCAAAGAAGTTGTCCAAGATGGCGTATTAGTCTCGCTGTTATTTTTTGGGACAAGAATTGGATCTGAAGGAATTTCTAGAAAATATGCTTAGAAGGACTAAGACACCCAAGGTGGCATATTAGTCCCATTATTATTTTCTAAAAACTTTGAATGTGATCCTGAGCTCCAAGGTCTGCACTTGCTTCCTTTCTGATCTCAAGTTCTGAAACTTCCAGATTTTCCCTATAGGATAGTTTCTGTGAAGATGACAAATTTGTAATGAAACATTGCAACTTTTACAACTTTGCACTCCAAGTGATCTTCAAGACTACAACCTAGACCAAACCCTTGTAAATTTTGCAAACTTGTGTGTAATGGCTGCAATGGATATGAATCATGAATGCTTGATAGATGTTGCTTGAATTGCTTGCTTGAATAAAAAACCCTACATCACAAATGTTAGCAAAACAACACACATGATGCAAGAAAATATTTGATATGATGCTTGAATCTTGATGATGGCTCCAAATGCTTGATAGGAATGCTCTTGTGAACTCAATTATGCTATGATAAAAGCTCTCACAAAAGACTTGGGTTGAAATGAATGAGTGAACCTTGTATTTATACTTACTTATGCTTAATATCTCAAAATTACATTACACCAAGTCGACATATGAGTTTATTAAGTAAAGGAGGATAAATCCCACCATAATTTGAAATTAAATCCCAATAATGACTCAAGGAGGACTAAGACGCCCTAGGTGGCGTCTTAGTCCCAAGCCATGAAACTTGGGGCACAAATACCAAAAAGGGACCCAATTAAGATGCCTCAAAATTAAGGTCCTGAGACCCTTGGGGGACTAAGATGCCCTAGGTGGTGTTTTAGTCCTGACCCAAAAATCAAGGACACACAGATGGAGTCATTAAATTATCATTTATGTATTGGAAAATATCAGGATTAGCCAGAAAAGGATATAATTCATAGGGCTTGTGAATGCAAAATAGGACCAATTAAGCCATAAATGAGGATAAATAAAGCAAGGTGGGCCTAAACAAGTGTGAAAATGCAAAGGTATGCATTTTACTACACTATATGTAGACATAATAAAAACCAAAAAAACCGTAATAAATGTGGTCGTACAACACAGAATAAATGAAAAATCCTATGCCTAAGGTGCAGTATGACGTAAAAGGGGCTAAGGATGGCCACAAACACAAGAAACCCTAGCAAAGCTCATTCACCCATCTCTCCATTCCTCATTTTTTTTATTTAAATTCATATGTATTTTCATGTCTTTATTGTAAAGAATATCTTTATTTGCAAAATGAAATTCATTATTTACTATGAGTTAATCTTTCTCAATTATTTTAGATTGGTCCTTAATGTGACATGTGAGTGCTTTTATCTTTTTATTTTTAATTTTCCAAGTGTAGGTCCAAAATGTTCTAAGATGTCCTTATTTGAAATGTCTTACAATTAACCATAAGACTTTTGTTATTAAAATTGTTGTTTTTATTTTTTTTATTTTAAAGAAAAATGTATATATTTACTTAATCCCTCAACTACAATTATAAGGATACTTCCAATAAGAACATCTTAAACTTTTATTCTTTAATATTAATGACAATTGTTGTTGTTTAAAAATCTTTATATAGTACTTTAAGATTTTTTTGTCTTTTGAAAAGGAAAAAGAAACATCATGACCTACACTTAGAAAATGAAAAATTAAAAATAAAAGTGCTGTCATGTCACTTTAATGGCCAATCTAAAATAATTGAGAAAGGCTACATCATAGAGAACGATGAAAAGTTCTTTCAATTTGTAACGACAAGAGAAAATGGTAAGAGATTTATTTATTGATTTTCTAATTTCGTTTTACATGGTCTTGCATGAGCTGCGTCAAGGATAAGAATCCATAACATGCTGGTTGTTGGTTCTTTTTTCATCATGGCAGACAAACCAAAAGTAAGGGGAGTCAACTTCCACTCATCATACATAGTGGGGAAGGAGCAGGAGTTGGAGAACTGGGAAAAGGAGGAAAAGGAGATGGATTTCCATTCACTGTTGCACTCTTGGCTTGATTTGGTTTTGGAGGTGGTGGAGGTAATAATCTACGTCTCACTGAAACTTGCATACTCCAAAAATGTAAAGCAGAATTTCTTTCTTCTGTCTCTACTGCTTTCGACATCTTCAAATTCTCAAGAGTGTTTTCATTGGGAATAACTCTGAACTTCTCAAACAATCCATCTTATAGCATGAATCTTCTATAGCCTGCAACAAAAAGGAAACTACTAACATTAAAACTTGTTTATCTGAAAAAAAAAAACATCATACAAAATACCTAGAGCAAAGTAGAAGATATAATCTGGAAACAATAAATCAGTAGGTAGTTCTGATGTTCCTCTAAATGGGAAGTATGCGTGCCACATGAAATAATAACATTGTGCTGTGATCGGAAATGCCTGTTATTGCAGTAACGTTTCCTGACATTGTAATAACAACCATGAACAGACAGTATAAATTATTTCTCGCCTCAACCATTTTTGCATCGAATACTCGTTCAGAAAGCTTCCTTGACAAGCGATGTTATGGTAGTGCAAGGGCAAAAAGATCAAACTTCAACCACATTGATAACGATGCTTTGAAAAAATGGCCCAGATTACTGAATTTTTAGCGTTTTGATTAGGTCGCTCAGCTTAATATAAACAGATCAATGGAGGAGTTGACTTTTTATATATATTTGGATTTTCCCTTCAAATATAGAATGATTTTTGTGAAGTATAGCTCTTGGAGACTTTCCCGAACCCTACATATTGACAACTTTTCTTATCAATTTGTAAGAAAGATATAACTATAGAGCTTCTTCACAATTAATCTGTCTTTGCCTGGGAAAATTGGTAGAACTTAGGTTACCCGTACACAAACAAATATGTCCATAGATCGCGGGTGCAGGTGACTTGAAACTGAAACGGATCAGCACTTGGCTTGGAAGAGGAAGGTTAGTGTGATATTTTATTTTTTATTAGGGGAGAGGGGTCTATAGTGGAGCACCCTAACTTCGCATTTCTCAAAATCCTATGTGGAAATTTCAAATCACTCCTAATTTTGTACAGCAGTTTATTTGGCAACTTACGTGCTTCTATATTTTGTTTTAGGGCCACATCATCAAATATGATGCCACATCAGCATAGTATTTGTTGAGGTATCCAAAAAGGCCCAAAAAAAAATTGAGAGCGACAATGGTGCACTAAGTCATGTTTTACAATTGGATATTAAGGTGCTCCACTATAAGACTCGTGATGACTACTTCTATTCCCAGTATTGGACCCTACTCCATTATGGGCCCCTCTCCCCTAGGTACTCCAAAAGAAAAGAATTTGTTCTTTTCAAATAATTAAGTTTAATATTTAATTAATTTAATATGAGTTGTGGTAGATTATAAGTATTAGTTTAGAAATATTTTTAATTAAAAGCAGCAAAGATGATTTGATGGTCAATATCTAGATAATTGTTTAATTTTGCTTCAAAATCATTTAAATTTAGATGTGTTAGAGAAGAAAGATGAAATCAGGACCGAGTCATTCTCATAACTTTTCTAAGGTTAAGGCGATAGTTTTAAGACTGAACTTTTTGTTTTTCATTTGAGCTTTTGGTCTAGATCTAACCCTATGATTCTCAAAACTTCAATATTTATAATTAAAAAAGTTTCTCATGTCTTTACTTATAATTGAGAAATTAGTAATGGTGAACAATATTGTTGGCACTTACTATAATGATGGTGAATCACTGAGACATAGTGAATTATACTCACTTTATTGATCAATTCAATAATTTTGATAAAATTGGAAGATAGCAAGCAACAAATGCAAATGGTAATTATGTGGCTATGATGATATTAAATACTTGAAAATTGGCACTTGATGCAATGAAGTGAGATGTAATAAATATTGGATTGATTGAGTGGAAGAACAAGAGTTTTAAATTTTATTAGAGCAAAGGATGATGTGAATAATATAAAATGCTAATTATGGGCTTTTGCCCTTTGATGTATAGATGTTGAAGGGTTATCCTAATGATGAGTTGATAATTTATTCCTTAAATGATTGAAATGGAATATGGATGAAATCATCTTTTCCATGTTCTATGCACACAATTAATTTTTTTTGGTATAGGATTTAGTGAATGATAACTAGTTAGAACTAAGTATTTGGACTCGTTAATAAATATTTTCAAACTTTGTTAGTTCTACACATTTGACCTTTAATTGGTCAAGGTCACACTAGTAGTCATGCATCTAGAAAATTTGAGATAATCTTTAGGCTCTATCTTTTATTGTCAAAGTGAATTTGAGACCAATATGAGCTCTGAAATAATTAAAATAATCTGGTAGGACAATATATACACAAGACATCCACACCAAATTATATAAAATGATGTGTGAAAGTGCAAGGTATGTATGTTCCACCCTTACATGTGTATATAAAATGGTAAGTAGGTTTGGTAATGAGAAACATGTCTACTAATATTGAAAATGGTATGTCTTTTTATTGCTTATTGTATGTATTAATTATCATGGTTATTATTATATGGATGCAAGAGCATCCCAATATATCTTTGTAGTGTCAAAAATTGTACTCCCTTCTTGGAGATACTACAATTTCACACTTAGTTTGGACCTATTTTCGTACCCTTGCATTCCTACCCTTTAAATTATCATTAATAGGCCCTTAAGACGCTTTATTACAGACCCCAAGGCTTATTTCAACAGAAATCCTGACAAAATCAATAAATACATCTAATTTTCCAACACCCCAACATTTTATTAGCCCAAAAAACTAGGGTGGAACCCATATGCCACCTTGGGCATATGAGTCCAGTTTGGCCCTTTTCTAGGGTTTGAGTGAGAAATTAAGATTTTTAATTCAAATTTTTAGTAAATAACGACATTTGTGATCTAATAAATGGTAAATTAGATAGGATTCCTATAAAACTAAAGTTTTGAATCATTATTTCACCTAAGTAACCTAGAATTTTCAAGCAAGAGAGTCTCACCTAGATTTAGAGCTTTCAAGAGAGATTTTCAAGCATTCAAGAGCTAGGAGCAAGTAAGGTTGAAGTCTTGGAGCAACATTATAGTATTTTTGCAGGTCTTCAAGATCACTTTCATTTCAAGATCTAGCATTGACAAAGATTGATGTTGGTCACCTATGGAGGATCATGATAGATTCTAGGATGGGGATATGCAACTAGTGTTAGGAATTGCATGCATAAAATATCAATTAAATGCAAATAAAGATTAAATAGAGGAATAAAAAACACATAAATAATTACAGTGAGAGACAATTTTTAACGTGGTTCTCCCAAACTCAGGCTACATCCACCAACATAGAGTTCAATATTTTTATCCAACAAATCGAACCGATTACAACCAACAATCCTTGCAACTCAAGGTTGTTGCAAATGCTACAATATAATATCAATGGAAACTCTAACCCTTAGCCATTTTATCAATACTTATGTCGGTTACAAAATAGGGGTTTTCTTATGTTGGCCAATAGAAAAATAACTCCTAACACCTTTATAAAATAATAAGTCATTTGAGGTTTCGGGGGCGCTACCCCTTAACCCCGCCCTGTATTGTAACCTAGAGTGTGCTAGGGGTGTTGCCCCTGGACCCCTCAAGGGGCGCTGCCCGTTGACCCCGTTTTGGGGGTGCTACTCCCAAAATCCCTGTTGAATAATTTAGGGGGGAAATCACATCGATAAAAGTGGAAAATGTAACCGCTAAGTCTGATTAGGCTCCATATAACAACAATCTCCCACTTGGAGACTGATCAGACTCCACAACATATCATTTCCCACTTGGAGACTGATCATAACACTGTTGACCTAGTAGCTCCCACTAGAAATAAATACCCTGTACCTTGTTTTATTTTTATTTTTTTTAGTCTTGAAAACCAACCGAAGTTGAAGAGGAGCTCAGCTTCTCCATTGTCACTTCCTTTGTAAACATATCCACTGGATTTTCATTTGTATGTATCTTTTCCAACCTTAATTGTCCATCATCCAACACTGACCGAATGAAGTGATACCTCAACTGTATGTGTTTGATATTTGAATGCAAGGCAGAATTCTTTGCAAGATGCATGGCACTCTGGCTGTCTATAAAAAAACAATTGTTAGCATGTTGTTTGCCCAATTCTTCCATGAAAGATTGTAGCCATATCATGTCCTTACTTGCCTCTATTGCAGCTACATACTTTTCCTCTGTGATGGATAAAGCAACCGCCTTTTGCAACTTGGAGATCCAACTCACCGCTATTCCACCTAAAGTAAAAACATAACATGTGGGTATGTGTAGGATCATCATGGAAAAAATAGGCCCTTAAGTGGTAGAAAATTCAGAAAATTAGAGTTAAGCAACTTGACATAAAAATTTGAATAAGTTATCTATATTATTTCAAAAATATGTAAGAATAGAATTTGTAGAAAATTAAATGTAGTTTCTAAACTATTAGGTTTATTTTTTTAAATCTATTTGGTGAAAATTTGAAATTTCAATGCAGTAGTACTTACATTTCAAGGAAAAAATAAGAAGTAGGTGTCTATCTGACAATCCTAACCAAATTAAAATGATAATATTTTTTTATAAGATTTTAGATATAAGTAGAGGACTCGATGTCCATGTGTGATGCATATTTTTTTGTAATTTTTCCAAGTAAATAATTAATTATGATTTTTTATTACAACTTTTAAAAATATAAACTTTAATGTCTACCACCTTAACTTGGTCAAAAACTTCATGAAATTCAATTTTTTTTAATCCTATAGTATGCAACATAGAATGTGACACATGTTTGATTCAAAAATGTGATACCGTTTGAAAGCTATAGATTTTTTCAATCAAGACTTTAGTCATAATTCAAATAGAAAATGAATAATAATTATTTATTAAATTCAAAGTAAAGCATAATTTATATTGGTGGAAACTGAGAATCTCCTTTAAAATCCTGTTTCATCAATTTTTGGGTAAAAAAAGCACATACCTACATACCCATCATATGCACTTTTGTCATCATGATCCACATTCATTACCTGTGGTACTTTGTATGGTATCAATATCCCTACCAAATTTGAGTCTACATAACCTGCTGCTAAATTAGTATTAGAGTCCACACAGCATAAATTTTTTATTAATGCGAATTGTGCAAGATCATGATGGGCCAAAAAGCAATATGATGGTTTAATAATGACTGGCCGACTATTTTTGCCCAAAATTGATGAAACAAAAGAGGTTTTTAGGATATTCTCAACTTTCACTAATATAAATTATGCTACTGGGTAATTTAATAAGTAATTATTATTCATTTTCTATTCAAATGCACTACTAAGTCCTAATTGATAGGTTGATTGAAAAACATCTATAGCTCAAACAATATATTTTGAATTCAAAACATGTGTCACATTCTATGGTCGCATACTATCGGATAAAAAGAAAAAATAAATTTCATGAGAGTTTTTGACCGAAGTTAAGATGGTCAAACTATCTGATTTTTTTTTTAAGTTGTAATAAAAATCAATTAATTATTTACTTGGAAAAAATTACAAAAAATATGCATCACATTGAGGCATGTCATCTACTATATCTAAAATCTTATAAAATATTATCATTATTGTGATAAATGGTGAGACAGACACTATTCTTATTTTTCGATGAAATTTTCAGACCCTGCATTGAAATTTTATTGTAAATAATTTACAAACAAACCTAGTAGTTTAGAAACTACATTCAATTTGCTACATATTTTATTCTTACATATTTTTAAAATAATATATAACTTATTCAATTTTTTACATCAAGTTACCTAACTCTGATTTTTCTATTTTTTTTGCCACTTAAGGGCCTATTTTTTACATGATAATCCTGCACATTACCAGAAGCTATTTTCCCAATTCACAAATCTTGGATGCTTTTAATCGAAACCCTATTGTTGGATAGTGAGTCCTCTTTTGTAATTGAGTAGTGAGCTCTAGGCAGTGTGGTTGAATGCATGTGCATTCCCCTTATTATTTATGTTATACTTCTAGCAGAGTATAACCTTGTGGACTAACATCCACCATGGTTTTTCCCCAACAGGGTTTCCACGCAAAAAAATCTTTGTGTTCTTTGTCTCTGTGATGTGTTGATTGTTTATGGTCACAATAGTGGTTTACAATTTTTGGCCAAACTAGACACTAAAATTATTATTTTCAACTAAATCTTCACATTCGGGCAACTATAGCAACTAAGTTGTGAGGAATTTGAAGCTTATGCAAACTAGAGTCTCATCACATTTTGTCTGCAGATTCTAAAAATATTTTTTTCAAAAATTTTGGAATCAGATTGCACTTCTTTTTCCATCTCCCACGAAAACTGGTTTTTTTCATAAAACAACATTTTAAAAAAGTGACGCACACTGTATAACGCATAACCTTTTTTCCATGAAGGATAAATAATTCTTTCGAATTTAGATTTGTGACTCTGATATCTAGTGCTTCCACTTCATTAGATAGTTTTTTATTGAATATTTTTTCTTTAATCAAGTTTTGAAGTCAAACTAATTACAATTCAAACATAACATGCCGTATAACGCATAAATTTTTTTGTATATATCAAAATTCATTTTTTTCTTTTTTGTTGGATCAAGGACTTCAATATCTAGGGCACTCATATTTTTCAAAAAAAAAATTGATAATTTTCTATTTAAATCCACATGTGCAAAACAAAGACCTTGATTTTCAATGAAAAACCTATGTTTAATAAAACTAAAAAAACAAATACATAATAAAACCAAAACATATTAAAATTATATTTGTTTGATAGTTCGTTCTGATGAATACTTGATTCCAATTGAGTTTTTGAAGACTCCTCCATTTTCAACCTCAATCTGAGCTTCAAAGTGAAAAAAATTAGGTTTTTTTTGTGAACAAGGTCAAAAGTCACTGAAAAGGGGGGTTCACTAGAACCAGGGGGGTTCTAGCAAACCCCCAAGGGTTCTAGCGAACCAGGGTTCATTCAAACCCTCTTCAATTTGCATTTTTATTTTATTTTTTGGGTGGGAAATGTGGGCCCAATAATTAATGGGTTTGCTCAAACTTTAGTTCGGTCAAACTTTTGGTTCGGTCGAACTTGCAGGTTCATTCGAACCTCTAAAACCAATTTTTTTGCCATGTGGTCATTTTTTCTTAGTTTTCCTTCCTCCATCAAATTGTAAACCACTATTGTGGCTTCACCCTTATTCATCAGATCTGAGATTAAGTTAAGATTAAGAGGAAGAGTTTTAGTTTCTGATACAACTGATTCACCCCCCTATCAGTTGTGTGTCCTTGTTTTTCCAATAGTTGAAGTCCATAGAGAAGCACCAGAACTATGATGATTGCATATCAAAAATACAAAATAAATTTAAATACTATGAAGATCACAAAATATTGATGTTTCTCCAGTACGAGCTATTGAGTAGCGTAAGCGTACAAGGAATGAACATGCAGTAAAATAAAATAGAGGAGTGGATGAGGTTAAATCACAAGATAAGCACTTGAATCATTTGTTGAAGTTCTCTAGTGGTCAAGTCACAGAGGGAATAATGCAATCGACACATAATCTTCTTTTATGTGGCAAACTAAGAAGAGCTTATGGATCCTTCATTGGGTGGTCGATATAACATAGAATTGGCTTGGAAAGTTGTAGAGATAGCATACATGTGCTTGGAAAAGGAATCAAATGTGAATACCTTAGGTGTAGGAGCACCCAAGCTCTTCAAGGAACACTTCAAGAGACATGAGGATGCAGGGGTCATGAAGACCTATCAAGGAACTCAGAACATTAATTATGACATTTTGAATCCTATTATGACTTTTAAAATGGTTAAAAACATTACAGGATTCAAATGTCCTAAGGGTCCAGATAAGAACCATAGGACCAAAATGCATTGTAATTGGACAAATAATGTCCTAAGAGTCTAGATAGGTTTTTAATGTTTTAATCATGTTAATTAAGGTTGAATAATTCCATTTAATAGGTTTGAAGTCTTTTTAGTTAGTAGGAGTTAATAAAATAAAAGTTGGAAAATTCAAATTTTAAACTTCCAACATTGGGCGGGAAAGTAGTTTTTTGATGTTTTAATCACTTTAATGTAAACTAATCAATCCAAAACGGTTTGAGAAGTTGGGGAAAGGCTATTCAAGGCCATAGAAGTAACTTTTATGGAGGTTGGGTTGCTGGTACAGATTTTTTATGGACTGCTACAAGAAAAAGCAAAAAAATAGCAATTTCTTGCATTTTTCTTGTGCTCTTTTGATGATTTATTGATTTCTATTGAAGATTTGTTTAGTAGGATGGTTTAGTGATTTGTATCAACTTGTTTTTAATTCATTTGAATGTCCTGAAAGCAACAACAATCAATTCTTTGTATATTATTGTTGACTGTCCTCAAGAAAGTGCAGATTTTTCACTAAATTTAAGGTTTTTCATGGATGTTTGATCCATTTCATGAGGGAATGATGTTGTAACTTGTGAAATGGATCTATTCTAACATGTAAAATACAAACCTAACAAACTAATGTGCAGGAAAGAGGAATATTAAGGTGTACACGAAGATTGGACAATGCAAAGTCCATGAGGATGGGGGCTAAGGTGTAGCAGCAGGAGATCTGCCTTAATAAGGGGAAATTTTTTGAGTTTGGATTGATTTATTATGTTGATCTAATGGTGAAAATTCAAAGAGAGGGATCTGGAAGTGTTTGGAAGGCCAAGATCCAAGAAGCCCTAGTTTTGAGGCAATTTAGTGAGTGTTTTGTGTTTGAGGGTGTCAAGGGTGTCATAGGCACCTAAAAACCTAAAAATCCTTGGTTTGGGAAAATTTTAAGGTATTGTTGAAAGTATTATAATCTGGAGTTAAGATTTGAGTAGGGTTACTTTGAAAAAGAGGGCTAATTTGGCCTAGTTTTTGTGGAAACAACAGGATTTGGGAAGTCTAATCCAAAAAAAGTGCCATCAAGGTCTGGGTATGTTGTGTAGGGTCATAAACCACATCTAAAACAATCATTAGTTTGGCAAGTCCTTTGGGGAAATTGTGAGTAAAGTTAAAAAAAATCACCGCAAGAGGCCTAGTTGGGCTCGAAGCCTAGTCAAGGTGCAAAAAGTGAGTTTGTGTTTAAGTCAGAGGTTTGGGGCTTGAAACCAGTCAAGACAAGTTTTTTTGCATCTATTAAGAACATTCCTAGGGTTTGGGTCCATAGGAGAAGGTTTTGAGTCATAAGTGCATTATTGAGGCTTATCTTCACAAGGGTGCCTAGAAGAGATTTGAGATTGCTTCATTGAAATCCTTGAAATCATTGTGTGTTTCCAAAAGTCCCATAGCCTCTGCATCAACCTCGAATTTTTCAGTCCTCCTGCATCCCTACGAAGGAAATTATGAGGATGCGTGGTAGAGCGGTGGTTCCTGCATTCCCACAAGCAAACCCTAATGCATATGTGTGTTAGCGGTGGCATTCCTGGGTTCCCACAATAGGTCTCAAATTTGTGTGCGGTGATCACAGTGAAGGTGGAAGAAGTGAGCAGGTGTGAAATGAAATGAAAGGAGTGGAAAGAGTAAAGTATAAAGTGAAATATTTTGCAAATGAATATATGGTCAAACACGATGTTCACCGGAAAAGGAAAAAATAATTTGGGATAGTAAACAAAAAGGTGTGGGATAAGTGATTTTAATGGGTGAAAATATTGATTTTGTGAAAAAATTCACTTAGGGAGAATGTGTGATTATTTTACCATATAAATATTGTGAAAATAAATATATTGGGGAAATATGAAATTATAGAAAGAGGAGTAGCAAAAATATTTACACAGAAATGCAAATTATTTTAATATGATCAAATATCTTGTACAGGAGAAGAGAAGGCTATCTTTTGGGAAATAAATATGAGTGTGGAATATATACAAGTGAATTTTGTGAAATATTTTCACCGAGGAGGTTAAAGAGTGGGTGATTATTTTTACCCAAAGAATATATTTTTGGTGAAAGTGTGAACGCGAAATTTGCAGCAAGAAAAGGGATTATGCTTATAATTATAATTGATTTCACTGGAATAAAAGGAATTAAAGTTAATTTGTCAAAGATAAGAAGATTTGCACCAAATGGATGTTGTGAAGAATCATAACCCCTAGAAATGCAATGTATATATGAAGGCTAAAATCAAATTTGAAGAGGATGAGATTAGATAATAGGAAAAAGTAGTAGGCAAATAGGGATAGATATAATGCTTACATTTCAAAATACCATGATGAATGTATAAATTTTGAAGAAGTCAATGAAATATATTTGATTTTGCGGCCTAATCTTGGTATCAACTGTTTGTTGGAGTTATTCAATTATTTGGTTGTCTCCATTTTAATGCTTCTTTGTTATTTAAATTGGTATATCAAGTATATATTCAATTTATCAATGCACATTTGTTGTACTTGTGTGATATGATTAATTGGTTTCCACTGAGGAATTAAACATCCTTCTATTCAATCACAGTAATCTAGAAGTGTTAAGTGGATCGATAATAAGAGCCATATAGTTAGGGTTGTCAATCTGTCTCCAATCTAGTGTTATCTGTGTTCTAGCATAATTTACTCAATTGGTTCTTTCAAGTAAAGATTAAATCCTTTTGATAAATTATATGTAACCTAGTTGTGTCAGTTGGATCCATAATTAGAGATTTTCAATCATTTTCCTACATGTTTATACAAGTTATAAACCAATATTAGTGTGCCAAATAGTTTAATTGATTGCCAATACAGGTCACATATTCAAGATCTTCTTTTGAATTCATCTACCCAACAAGGCACTGGTCTTATCCATTTCATCATTTATTTTTAGCCAATTTGTTTTCAAAACCTTACATCTGTTAACTGAACATATTCATAAACTCCACCTTGATATTTCTTATACAATTTATACCAAATAGGTCTGCATCTCTCCACTTCCAACTGCTATTGTGGATAGATTGCTTAAGTAGGAAACACACAATTTAAGTTTGCTCCATTTTTATAGGTATACCCACCTAGGTCTAGTAGAGAATGAAGAGAAGAACGTTCAAATACACCATTGGGCCTTGTACATTAGCCTAAAATGTACCAAGAGCTTGGCAACCTCTTGTGGTTTCTCAACCAAGGTTTTTGAGAACTAACACCCTCTACTTCTTGCTCGAGGTTCTCCATCAATTAAAATGTTTTCCTAACCATAGCAAACAACACAAACCAAACTTTCAGCTACTTGACTTCTAAACTTCCAAATTTTTCCATTTGTCAATTTTTGCATTTTTACCTTGACAACAATTTTGCAAGATTTTCTTTTTTCCCACTTTTGAATCCCTCAATGCCTAAGAACCACCAAATTAAGTAATTACATGATGAAAAGGTCCACCAAGACCTTGGTCTAAGAACAAAACACCTAGAACCTATTTTGGACCTCTTTTTACAAAATTTTACAATTTTTGCAAATTGGATAAAACAACCTATCTAAACGTTCATCTAATGACTCAAACACCATGAACTAATATTTGTCTCATTACCATGCTACAGGTAAAATTATTTTCCATGCCGAAGAAACGAACAAGGAAGAAACTAATAGATGAAGAGCTCCAAACCTTCAAAGAAAAGGAGAGAGAACGGTTGAGGGCATATCATGAAAAGAATAAATTGGAAACGATTAATGAAAACAAGCCAATTGAAGAGGAAGCTCAACCGTAAAAATGAGAACAAAAATTGGTAGCACAAAGGGCATGAATGCAAAAGCGTCGTTGTAGGACAGATTCAAATACCGTAGTTGGAGACACACCCTTTACTGAAATTGAATATGAAGGGGTCACACCATTAAGCACAAGCAAATATGGAGGGACACCATCTACCACAAGTGAATATGGAGGGACACCATCTATCACAAGTGAATATGGTTGGACACCATCCACCGCATCTCAAGTTGAGAGTACATCATCACTCAGATTTGATGAAGAAGGTATGCCATCATCCCCAAGTGAACCTCAAGGTATGTCTTCTACTCCACCCTTGATTGAAGGTACGCAATCTAGCCCACCTCAATTAAATATTGATGAAATTTCTAATGTTGAGATGTATGTGCCTAGGAGAATACCACCAAGAATTTTGCGTAGAAATCCAAAGTATTTGATTAATATTGATGAGGATATTTTGCAGCTCATGGAAGGTAAGATTCCAGTACACACTTGTAGAAGATATGCTGATAAGATTTGGAAAATCTTCTTTGAAAGGGTAAATGAGACTACAAGATGTCAACTATTTGTTGAAATGATGTAGGGTTTAAAGTATAGAAACATCATGAAGATTCTTGGGTTGATAACATCAAATGCATCAAGTGAAAACACTATTGTGAAGAATTTAATGGATGCTTATGAGAGTGTGGGTAGGACCTCACACTCAAAGGATAGTAATGTCACTCGACGTGTCATTACATTGAATTTGGTAAGATATCAAACAAAGAGAGCTCATCTCATTAACAAGACGAGTGAACAAATGAGAATTAGTAGAAAAACTTTATCAAAAGTTGTTCAAAGGCAGCAAATAATTGAGGGCACTGATTCAAATGAATTATGGGAATTATCGAGGAGACTGCCACAAAAAGATAAAAAAAGTTGTTGAAGCGTTGACAACTCTAATAGAAGATTATTGGAAGAATAACACAAGGCCATCTCTAAATCAAAGGGATGTCATAAGAAGGAGAATTGGTAGTCAGAACGTGAGCCACATCCAAAGCATTTTTTGGATATGACTCAAACCCAATTTTTTTGTAAATTTCAAAATGATTATCCTCAAATTAGTATTTCTCAAAGATTTTTTGAAATTATTAAACCTTTTTATGTCAAGATAAATCACACATGCACTACTTGTTGTTGTAGACTACATATTAAATTCTCTAACCATTATGACGTTTATCATTCTATATGTTTAGATTTGCATACTAACAATGTTTTGCAGGATTGTGGCATAGAAGCCCCACCAAAATCTTCAAGAGAGTTCTTATCAAAAAATTTATGTGAAATAGAGGATGGCCAAATATTCTAGAAGACAACATGATTGGATGGTTCATGTGAGCGTTGCGGTGGCTTGCAATGAATTCCAGTATGTCAACATATGGAAAGAACAAATAAGGTGGGACAAAAACTAGTAGAGTTCGAGAAGTATAAAATAGTGGCATACATTACAAAAGATGGGTCTCAAGAAAAAAGTGTGATTTGGTTATTCAGAAGATTCCAGTGTATTAGTTTATGTCCATGTTTCATAACAATATAGTGTATGAGTATGCAAGGCATACCCATAGATCCCGATGGTTAGACACACAATTCAAGCTATGCAAGGACACCTTTCCAATTGGCAACACAATATCAGTGGTTGACTTTTTAGAGAACTACACTCTACAACCACAACGTGAGGTGCAGTCACAATATTACAACTCCAAACAGGTTTCGATGTTTGTGCACATAGCATTCATTCATGCAGCTGATAGTATAGAGGACCAAAGGAAGGTATTGAGGGCGTATCACTTTAATATTAGTGATGATCACACACATTCTCCAAAGTTTGTGCAAGGTTTCTTCTATATGTTCTACAATGATTTTGTTTAGAGGGGCACAGCATACGGTCAACATATAATATGGTCAGATAACTATGCAACATAGTTCAAGAACACATGCATGTTCTATTGGTTGTGTAGGATGCATCTCACTACAGGTGTTCAAAATATGTGGAAATTTTGTGAGGTCGAGCATGGAAAGGGGGAGAATGATGGTGCAGAAGCATGCGTGAAAAGAGCATTAGAACGAGAAGAGTTAAAGTATAAAGATAGTGCAAAGTTGACAGATGCAAGATCAATCGTCGAGTGGTGTAATGCTTTGATGGGTCCAGGTAATGGAGGCACATCTTTAGTTCATAGATTTGTTGGTTCATGGATTATATTAACATTGCACCATATGAGGATTGGTGTACACTAACAAGATCAAGTGAGATACACTCTTTCCTTAGCTCAAATGCAGGTTCATATAGTATCAATACACAAAAGATGTAATGCTTTTTTTTCTTCATGTACAATGCAAGCCTGGAATGATTGTGAGTCAGGGAGTGGGTTGAAAAATGGTTGACAAGTTATCTTAGCCCACTTCACACGTATCACCCTTCGATGACATTGGAACTAACACAGATGGAATCATCTGTTGACTTTGACCATGTATCAAATCTCGTTCAACCAAGTAATATATATACTTGCTTAGTATTTGAAATTCCATATTGTTATCTTACTTTGTACGACATTCGTAATGTTGAGTAAGTTCAAGAGATTTGCTGCACATATCAATGTAGGGAATTTTTATGTAGTTATTGTAGGTGGAGACAACAAAGAGGGAACAATGATCTATTAATTATGTTGGGGCCAAAAAGAAATTGGAGGACCCAGTTATAGATGGAGGAAACATTGAATACCCTATAGGCTCAGTTGTTGTTACAAGAACATGGCTTAGAAGGTACCCACATAAGAGTGTTAAACATTGGCTATTTTAGGACTTTGACATGCATCGTAAGATTCTTCCTTGTCATGGCATCCAATGTTCGTTTGACCAAATATGGGGGTAGACCTTTGAACAAGACCTTGTGGAAGGTAAGTGAGTCTAACCATGAGGCAATACTTGACACAATAAAGAGTAGAGCAGACCTGGATGGTTCATTGGATTAATTTGTAAGTATATGCACAATGGTTCTTATTAAATTTATACTTGTATGCACATTAATTTGTTTGATGCCAATTCTATCATCTTCTTTTACCTTGCCTATTTGAAAGTAACCTGCTAAACAATGATTGGTGTCCCCTTGTAGAAAATGAAGATTTATGAGTCATCCAAGAGAATCTCAACCAGAAAAGCAATGCAACATCCTTATTTTGATGATCTTGACAAATATCAATTATGATTTTAAGCCATTACAAAAGTGCATGCAAATCTTGGTGAGGGAATTTCAAGTTATTCATTTGAAGTTAAACTTATCATGAGAACCTATGATGCAAACATTATAAGATCTCAAATTTAAAGTTATTTTATTCATGAGAGGTGTTGTGTGCAATAGGTTTCTTGGAACTCCCAGTAAAGATGTATAACTAGGAGTGACTAAGTTGAGAGACTGGCATGCCTATCTGTAAGTTCCTTCCATCTATTTTCATTTCATTTCCATTTTGGATGCTCTTTCTTTTTCTTCTTTTACTTTGTGTATCTATAAGTAACATGCTAAACATTGATTGGTGTCCTCTTGTAGAAAATACATTTTATGAGCCATCCAAGAGAATCTTAGCTCGAAAATCAATGCAACATCCTTATTTTTATGATCTTGAAAAATCTTAATTATGATTTAAAGACATTACAAAAGTGGGTGTGAAGCTTGGTGAGGGAATTTCAAGTTATTCATTTGAAGTTAACCTTATCATGAGCACCTATGATGTAGACATTATAAGAGCATATTGAATTTCAAGATATTCTATTCATGAGAGGTGTTGTGTGGAATAGGTATTTTGGAACTCCTAGTGAAGCTGTATGACCAGGAGTGACTAAGTTGAGAGATTGTCATGCCTATCTATAAGTGCCTTCCAACTATTTTCATTTCATTTCCATTTTGGATGATCTTTCTTTTTCTTCATTTACTTTGCATATATGTAAGTATACTAAAAATTGATTGGTCTCTCCTAGCAAAAAATGTTGATTTATGAGCCATTGAAGAGAATCTCAGCCAAAAAAGCAATGCAGCATCCTTATTTTGATGATCTTGACAAATCTCAATTCTGATTTGAAGCCATTATAAAAGAGAGTGTGAAGCTTTGCGAGGGAATCTCAAGTTACTCATTTGAAGTTAACCTCATAATGAGCACCTATGATGTAGACATTATAAGAGAATCTTGAATGTATGAGTGACATTGTAAAAGATCTATGAGAAAAAAGTACCTAAGGAATTGTAATGATATTTACTTGTAATGAGATTTACTGAAATAATGAAATTTGGTGTAGGGGCACCAAGGTTATTGAGCAAATTTGGTTCATGGAAGTCTTAAGTTAGTTTTGTGTTTTTCCAATTAAATGAGGTCATATTAGACCAATTTATAATGTAATAAGTCATGTTAGTTGGTTTTGGGGTCATTTTGGAGTTCATGTTGCATATTTGTCAAAATGATGTAAAATTGCAAAAATTGAAAAGTTGTCAATATGAAAAAAGTGCAAAAAAATGTAAACTTGAAGTGACTCTAATAGGAAGTGATTTTGATAGCAATACAGGGAGGCAATCAACTCACTTCCACAATAGAAAATTATTCCAACCTCCTTCCTTCCCTCAACACTCAATCTTGGCTTATTTTCAAATTTGCACCTAGTCACTCTTATAGGTCTACAGACCTATTTTTCCCACGTTAACTCTCAGAATTCCTTAACAACCTTTGCAAAAAACCACCATTTTAGGCACCCATTTAAGCCTTCTTCAACATACATCAAACCCTCATAAGACTCTTTTGGATCAACTTTCACAAAACAAGCAACCCCCCTTTATTCTTCCTATCACACACAAACCACCATTGGGTAGAATTAACCATTCTAGAAAACCACCAATTCCTCCACTTTTAGGGCGTGATAAGACCTCTAACATAACAAACCCCAAAACCCTCTTCTTTCACAAGTTAGGCAAGGGTTTATTGAAAACCCATACTCCAAACCTTCCCACAGCCAACCAAAGCTTGAAACACCTTCAAAAAGGTCTGCACAAGCTTAAAAGTTAATAGATATCGCTACCCCCAAATATTTCTTCAAACCCTAGCACTAAACCACCATTTTCAACTAAAAAATGCATCATTTGACATCTAGGGCATCACCTAAAAACCCTTTATTTTCCTCCCTTGCACAAAAAAATTTGCACACATGTTTTATAACCCTAACTAAGCCTTTCCATCTAGTTACAAAAGCATACAGTGGGTGGAAGGCTTAATATGACATTTCAATGCACTCAAAACCCTTAAAATAGGGTATACAGACCGACCCTCAGTAATTGGCTTCTAAAATGCACAAAATCACTTGAAATCCAACCAAACCAAAACTAAAACGGAGTTAAGTCTGTTTCCCACCTAATTCCATTGAAAATAGAGCACAATCGCTCCAAGCTACATTCAACCAACTCGATCCCTTAAGGGTCCAAAGTGAAAAATGGCATAAAAATTTGACGGGTTATTACTCAGAAACCATGGTGCTTACGAAATCTCCTTCTAAACCTACGAGATCACGTTGGGCCCCTCTACAATAACCTCTCTCGGTTTTTGTTATCTCGGAGTGGTTTTCTCATGGTATCTAGTTTTCACTTGATGGAAAAAGTGTCAAATGCAAGCAGTGAAAAGTTGCAAAGTGGTGTGGTGATCCCACAATAATGGGTTACACTTTTGGCCAAAATTGACATTGAAATCAGGTTTTTCCACCAGATTTTCACTTTCTTACACCTATAGTAGCTAAACTATTAAGAATTTGAAGGTGAATCAAAATAGTGATTTGTGAGATTTTTTGTGTAGATTTTAACTATATTTTTAGAAAAAAATTAAAAAATAAATTGTGAATCCTTTTCTGTAATTTTTAATAACTTATTTTTTCTACTAAACATTTTTAAAAAGTGAAGTTTACTTCAGACTGCATAACTATTTTTATAGAAAGGATACAATTCTAATTTTAAAAATATAGATTTTTCACACAAATATCTAGTGCATATATATGTTTTCATAATTTTTTGTTACATATATTTTTTTAATTAATTTTTCAAGTTAGAGTAATTATAATTTGGACTGAGGTGTACTTCAGCCCGCATAACTTTTTTTGTATGCATTTGAATTAACTTATTATTTTTTTGTTTGAATAAGGACATCAATACCTAGTGCACATGTATTTTTTAGAATTTTTTTTCTCTATTTTCCTTTTTTTTCATATGTGTGAAACAAACAACTTCACGTTCATTGAAAAACATACATTCACAAGAAATAAAAAATAAATATAATAATCAAATTAAATATATTTAAAATTATACTTTTTGGGAAGCTTATAATAAGGGCTACATACTTACAAAAAATAAATTTTAAATGAATTCATTTGATTTATGAAAAGGTAAATCAAAAGTGGGTTTTTATCAACATTTTGATAGGTGTAGAGGAGATTCCATTATAGGTATGGTTTAAAACTAACGGGGTTCTATCCAACGGGGTTTGATCTAAGGGGGTTTGATCAAACTCTCTTTAATTAAAATCATTTAAATGAAAATTTTAAAGTCTTAAATCATTATATTTTTCAAAAATATGTGATTTTAGGGAAAAATCAAGATGTCCCAGAAAGTGTAACCCATTATTCCTCATTCACAACATGGAATCGCTCCAAGCTACGTTCAACTGGATCGATCCCTTAAGGGTCCAAATTACAAAAGGGAAGCAATCTTTGATGGAATATTACTCAAAAATCGTGACACTTACGAACTCTTTGTCTGAACCTACGAGATCGTGTTTGGCCCCTCTACAATAACCTCTCTCGGTTTTTTCTATCTCAGAGTCATTTTCCTGTGGTGTCCAGTTTTCACTTGATGGAAAAAGTGTCAAATGCAAGCAGTGTAAAGTTGCAAAGTGGTGCAACTTTCATTTTACAATTCGTGTGACCAAAAAAAATTCTCCAATGCATCCTGATGGGTACGTTTATATTAGGCATGTTCCTCTTTCGCACCCAAACACATAGAATTGCTCTGAGGCATGTTCAACCAACTTAATATGCAAAAAAATTGAAAAGAGAAACATACACATGATGGTTGAGAAGTTCGAGTTTTCCACACAAAAAGCGTATGATCATTGGAAACTCAAAGTTAGTGGTTGTTGAAGAGTTTGAAGGAGAATATCAATCAAATATCTCTATTTCTTTGTTAATTTTTGTGCATTTTCTTCATTTCCAGCCTATGTACGAGTCTGTACAGCAAGATTTTTCTCTAAGATGATCTAAATGTGTTGTAGAATGGTTTTAGCTTTGATTAGAATCCATTCTTGTGGAATTCTATTAATTTCCAAGAAACTTAGAAGTAGATTTCTGAAACAAGTCTAAACTTGCTCATACAAGGGTTTCAGTGTAATATGTTGAAATAGGCCATTCCACCTATTGTTCAAGTTGTGTCTCAGTGGAATGGGCTTGATGTAAGTAGGATAGGGAGTAGGAATAAGAAAATAGCATTGGTAAAGCCATTGGAAGAGATTACTAATGCTGCCCCTATTGAAAATTCAGAATTTAGGCCTTAAAAGCAAGGCTAGAAGAAGTGAAAAGAAGAAATTATTTGAGAATATGTTATAATAGGTTGGAAATAGAGTGAGGTTGTGGATTTTGATGTGTTAAAAAGGTCTACAAGCACATGGGAGGTCAAAAGTATGTTATGGCATGATGCCCTAGTTGGGAAAAGAGGGGTTTTCAATGAAAAAGAGAGGTTTGAGGGAGTAAAAGTGGGTAAAGTCTGGGGGAAACATAATTTGGTGGTCAATTAAGTTTGTGTAGGAAGAATGAAGAGTGTTGGAAGAGGTTTTGAGTTTGTATGAGGTTCGAGTTTTTGTTTGGGGGTTCGGTTCGCTGGTTTGGCCAAAAAAATTTGGAGGGGGGTTCAGTTCGTTTTGGGTTTGTTAGTACAAAAAAAATGTATATATATATATATATATATATATATATATATGCAACCTAGTAGCATGAATTAGGATTATAATATCACATAACATCATATAAACAACAAAACCACCATAAACTTGAATGTCATTTAAAACAGGCATGATAAATATTCATCATTGAGAGTTGAATTGTGGTACCTTGATATAAACAGTCTATTGATGCCAGGGTTCAATTTGTATGATTTTGAAAAAAGAAGCCAACTGAGTAGAGTTATCAGCATTCTTCAGAAATCATAAGAATTTGTGTAGTACACTAGCCATTTTGATGTCTTCTTGTAGTCTCAGACATTATTTTGTATCATTGTTACATTGGTCTTGAGAGTGGTAGTTTAATATAGCTCCACAAAAAAAAAATTGGTTTACCTGTGTAGTGTAACAGTGGCATAGGTATATTTTTCTTTGAAAGAACCAAAGGGTGATTGCACAATTGAATTTTATAAACACATATCTTTTTGTAATATCAAGGATACTTTTTGAAATCATTTTATGAATCATTTCATGGAATACCAATTGAAAACGTGTTTTTTGATTTTACATAAAGCTGTTTAGCATCAATCAATTAATATTCGAGACAAACCATGAAGAACAACAATGATCAATGCTAGGGCTAACCAATTAATAAGTATACACATGAATAAGTCAAGCATGTACATGTGAATAAGGGAAGAACAAGTACTCAAAAACACGTAAGCCTTGAAGTATACACACGAATACATAGTATACACAAATTAATACAAAGTATATGCATGAATACAAGGTATACACATGAGAACACGTAAGTCGCAAAGTATACATTGGAACACACATAAGTCACAAAGTATACAGGTAAGTTGTAAAGTATAAACTTGAATACACATAACTCATAGCTATTGAACCATGAAATTATAATGCAAATATGGACACCATCGATAAAAATATTTGTATTAACCAAATATCCATGTACACATACATTAATATATGTCAATATAAGTATAAAATATAGGTAAAAAATAGCCATATAGGCTTACAAGAATTCCATATAGGCATATAATGTCAAATATATCCAATACAAAATATGTACAAAATTGCCATGTAGGCATACAATAAAGGGCTCTAGAATCAAAAGTCATTGCTCTCCATGTTATGGAAATAATTTTTTTCCCTTTTCTTGTCGATCAAATGGAAATAGCTCTATCACTCATTTGTGTTGTGCTCGAGGAGTGCTCCTACTACTCCTCCTAGTGTTTAGTTCTTGGAGAAGTTTTAACAATTACAATAAGAAGTAAAGACATTAATATATATAAATTACATTATAAAAAATGATATATTTAACAAAATAATCACTTATCGTCATCTCATGATCAGTCTCGACGAGGGAAATATTCACACGCCCATGGTGAGGCATGCTCAAGCCCTGTATAAACCATCCAAATAGAAATTAAACTATGAATCAATAATGGTTTGATTTTTCACTAACTAACATCTATAACAATTAATGTAAATTAAAATTTAGTAATTTTCCTCTTACCTCCCTTGTCAAAGCCATTGAGGATTATATAGCAGATGAAACACTGATCTCCATTGCCCTTGTCACATTCGAAGGTGTTTCAGCTTGCAACATCTGAAAATAAAACAACAAATTATTCAATCACAAAAACTACAATAGCGATCCATGTCATGACTTATAATGTATAAGATAATGAATAAAAATTTGAGTACTTATTAAACTATATATTTATCACTATCATGCTTACTATTTTCCCTATCCATATCTTGTTTGAAAGAACGTGTTTTTATGCTTTTACCCATAGCAGCAAGCCGTTGAACTGTTTAATAAAATACTTTCATAGACATGTACGATAACTGTGGTGGCATAGAGAAGGCAGTGAACTGTTTGAACAAATTCCTCAAAGAAATGGGGTCTCATGGTGATGGAATGCCATTACAAACAAATGCACATCATGGCATTCCATCCCCATAAAACTGCATTTCTTTTAGGTATTTTTTCAGTGTGCCATAGAAAATTGGACCCTCTTGAGAAAAGAGACAATTTCACGCATAATTAGACCCACTTTTGAGTCCCTTCAAATCATTTCCCTTCAAAACAACATTTATAGGCCCCTTAGACCCATTAGTTTTGATCTAGAGGCATATTTTACCTGAGAAATCATATAAAACCTAACAAACAACATTTAATTACATCGTACCCTGACAACCCACCATCAAACAACAGTAGTGGGACCCATTTTCCACCTTGGGTGAATGAGTCCCCTCTAGTGGGAGCCATTCACCAAGGGTGGCGAATGGGTCCCCTTTGAGGGAAAATTCAAAATCAAGCAGGAATTTAATCAATTTAACTTTCATTTCTAATAAATGTTAGCCTCTTAGGTCTAATTAATGGGAAAATAAGGTGTTGTTGCTTATAAATACTTATTTTAAGTCATTTCAGACATATTTGATCATCTTTTTATCATCTCTCAAGATAAATTTTTAGAGTAAAGTCTTCCACAATAAGTTTCATTAGCAAAAGTTGAAGTTTTAGGGCAGCAAACTAGGGTTTTTGCAGGTCTTGAAGCTCACTTCTCTTGTCAAGATCCAACATTGCAAAGGGTTGATGATGGATGCCTATGGTGAATCATGAAGAAATCTAGGCTAAAGAGGCACAACTAGCCACCAAATCATGCCTAAGGACTTGCTTTCCTATTGATTCCATCCTCCATTTCACTCTATCTTCAAATTATGGTCTACATCTTGTTTGTTTATTATTTGCATGTCATTTCATTCTTATTTTGCATGTGTTGTAAGGTTTCTAGGGTTGAGATCTTGCATCATATGAATCATCTTTGCATGTCTTATTCTAGATCAATAGAATAGGGTTTTTGTTATGATTCAGAATTTCCTAGTCTTTAACACATCTAAGGCTAGGGTTTACTCATTTTTTTCTCTATTCAAGGTTTAATTACAGAACTAGGGGTTTGAATAAGGAAAACCCCCCATTAGACAAAAAAATTTAAGTTGTTTTGCAGGAATTTTCTGAGATCCAAGATTAGGTATCCGTCAAAAATTGTTGTACAGATGTCAAGGTGTAGAATATAATTTTGAAGTTGCAGAACTTCCAAGGTGGACTGATTCACAATGCTTGGTGAATGAGTCCCTGCTGAGGTGCAAAACTAAGTCAAATTCAGATCCAGGTTCCCAACTGTCAGAAAATAGATTCTATGCAGAAAAGTCTTGACCTGGGACTGATTCACCCAAGGTGGCGAATGAGTCCCAGTCAGCCTAAAGTCAAACTTCATCAGCTTTCCAGATTTTTCTTCAGTCTTCTATAGTTTTCCAAGTGCACATGTTCTGAGAAACAACTTTCTGTTTAGGTTAATTTGCATTTTTATTCATTCTTTCATGCTTTTTGTATATCACAGAGTGTTTTTAAACATAGTGTAAATCTTAGTTTTGCATTCATTTCCATTCATTTAGATTAGTCAATTGCATTTATTTAACTTCATTTAGGTTAGAAAATATCACACATAACATTAAATTGAATGAACCACTAGCATTTTTGGCCTACCTCTCTCCTTTTAGGTAAAAAAAACCCTAGAAGAGTTAGAGAAGCCCTAAGAGCCAAAAATCAACGGTTTATACAGTTCATTGCCTTCTCTATGGTATCATTTATTACTATTATGCTTTGATAGAAATTCTTCCAAGCATCCATAGTTTGTTGCAAAGCACCTATTTTAGGCTTTTAGCCATCGCAACAAGGAAGTGAGTAGTTTGATAAAATGCTTTGGTACACATGTATGGAAAATGTGGTATCATAGAAAAGGTGGTGAGTTGTTTGAAGAAATGCCTTGAAGAAATGTGGTCTCATGGTGATGGAATGGCATTCAATCACCATGAGACTGTATTTCTTGGAGGCATTTTTTCAACCTACTAACTACCTTGTCTGTGTTATTGCCTACTATTATGCTTTGATGGATTTTTTCCAAGCATCCATAGTTTGTTAGAAAGCACCTTTTTTAAGATTTTAGCCATAGCAACGAGGAAATTAACTATTTTATAAAATACTTTGGTAGACATGTATGGAAAATGTGGTAGCATAGAAAAGGTGGTGAGTTGTTTGAAAAAGTGGTGCAGGTGCACCTTTACAAGAGCATGTAGGTCCATGAGGGAAATTTAGGATTTTGAGATTGTATAAATATTTTCATCATGTAATAAGGATTAAATAGCCATTTTTTAGTTTTTAATGGTCTTTGGTAGTCATTTTAGGCATAAATTGTAAATTTGTAGAATCTTAACAAAAGTTGTCAATCAATGTTGTAAAAATGTGAAAAAGGTGCCAAGTGGAGGAATATGAAGAGTCAAGGTAGTTGTAGAGTAAATATTAGGTTCTTAGGAAGTTTAAATTATTGGGAAAGTGTTTAAAAGATGTGATTCATCGTTGTTAGCTGTTATTGAAGCATTTTGAAGGAGAAAACTAATAAAATATCACTGTTATACTGTTATTTTCTGTGTTTTCCTCCATCATCTGCCAGCGTATGGTTTCGTGCAGGTGGTAGTGCATTTTTAATGTGTGTGAATTGAAGGAGTTAGGTGTTGGAATCAATTTAAAACTAATTTTAGCATTTGATATTGATTTTCAAGCTTCTGGTGGCCTAATATCTCTAGGCAGTCAGAAAACAGGGGCTAAGGGTTTGATTGCCCAAATAAACTAAAAAGTCCATTCCACCTTTTTGTAGAAATTTTTTTTTGGTGGAATGGATTGGTCTAAAGTAGGAGTAGGTGTAGAAGGTAAGGAATTGGTTTGGTGAAGTCTTTGTGTGAGTTATCCTCGCTGCCCTAGTGAAAAACCAATTTTGGTGCCTTTTAAACATGGCTAGAGTGAGTGAAAATAGGATAGGGGTTTAGAAGTTGATAGAATCCCTTGAAAACTATGAGAGAAAGTGAATTGGAGGGATATTAGAAGATCTAAGAGGTTGTAAGTGGTCAGAGAAGTGAATAAGTGAGAAACCCTAGGTGAAAGAGGGTGAAAACTAGTGAAAAAGAGTGATTTTGTGAAGGAAGTGTATGTAGATCTTTGGGGTAGCACTATTTGAGGATGGAATGAGCATGTACAGGTATACATAATATTGATTGAAATGATTATAATCTTGTGATAGGTTAGGGCATAAGAGTTTCAATAATCCCTAATTGATTGCAAGGAAAGTGAGGGTTTTATGAAAAGGGGTCTAAATGAGTGAGAGGAGACCTAAAAGTTGAATAATATAAGGATTTATTGGTTGTATTTTGACTATTTGGAGGTTTCAAGTGTTTTTTGTGTGTTTGGAGAGGTGTCTCTTTGAAAAAGTGGCCTAGTTGTTGCCTAATTTAGCATTAAAAGCCAAATTTGGGACAATTGCTCCAAAAGAGTTGCAAGTGAGTTTCAGATATGTGAGAGTAGGCCATAATGGGTGCCTAGTTTGGAGCATAGAAAAGGCAGTGAACTGTTTGAAAATATGTCTCAATAAAATGTGGTCTCATGGAATGCCATGACAATCAAATGCGATTGGAAGTTGCTCCTAGACTTATTACTTATGCTATGTGAAGTAATTACATCACTACTTATGTTGACTTTCTAAACAACTATATTGTAGTTGAAAATTTGTCATCTATCAACATCTAGTTATTAGTTATGGAATGTGAATTAATGCTTTGAGTTTGAATGATGTGCAATGCAACGTAATCAACGATATGAATATAAACTACACAAATATATTAAGTACAATTCATTAGTTAAACTCTTTATTCTATTACCTGTGTGAAGGTTTGACTAAATCCACTGGCACTGGGAGGTGTTCCCTCGAAACCTCCAATATTAGCCTATTCAACATTTGAAATCACATATTAAAATACCATTCGTAAAAAAATGCTATTAACATGTAATAAATTTATAATTGTTTACTAGTTACATACCCAACCAATAGGTATACTGTAGAAATAAGTAGGTGTAGGGTTGGTGTATCCAGTATCAACACTGTGACCCTGCAAGTTTATTAAAATCATAAAACTAAATTAGTTAATCTTGCATTTCAAAATCAAAATTTAATAAATTAAATTCAATGAACATGCTAACTTTTACCTGAGTATCAATGCCATACACATCATGCAAAATGTCAGCTTCCCACTCCATCTCCATAGCTACAAACAGATCTTGCACAACAACCTCCTGAGTGTTGGTGGGGTCATATGAACAAGTCACCCTGCAAGATTGACACACATGGAATTGAAGCCAACCTATCAAACACTCCCCTGGATGTCATTGTACAAGAGGGATAGCATGTTGGATGATACTCTGCATCAAAGAGCTGATGGCCTACAGAGTCTCTACGTCAGTACTCTCCTTCGTGATGGAAGGGATGACGATGTGCTCATGAGGTAGCCTAGCAAGAGGTCATCTTGCTTGCCACGTAGGATCCAATTTACACTGGGTCTATCTTGTGCTGACCCCCCACCTCTCCCCTGGAAGTCCCTCATATCAAAATAATTTTGGATTTTGTTCAAGATGAACTTTGCGTATAGTTTCTTGAGGAAATATTGTGGGACTTCACAATTTTTGCAAGGTGGGTCATCAAAAACCATGTACCACCTATCCCAAAACTATTTCCTAATCTCTTGGTGGTCACACCAATAAATAGAAAACCTCTTCGCATTGAGGGAGAGATTTCCATTTGACCATGGGTCAGTGAATAATGCACACAAATCACCTTTTTTAATTTTTAAATCTTTTACTTCTTTATATGATAATTCATCTTGGTAAAAAGCCCTAGCCACTTGCCTCCTATCCTGCCAACCAGTTAATTGTTTTCCGATTGAATCTACATTTTTTAACATATCTTGCAGTGAAGTTTCCAGGGTCATTCTTTCCGCAGTTGAACTGTTTGGATTGTCAACCTCCCGATTAAATCCTCAATTTGTTTTTTATTGTTCTCAATTTCACCCATTAAATTTTGTTGAGTGCTAGGAGGGTATTGAGGGATTGGTGGAGGTTGTTGTTGTGCTTGAGGATTTTTTTGATGAGGATTTTGTTCTTTCTGTGGATTTTGAGGAGGGTTTCCAAGTTGATTAACATCTCCTACAAATTCAAAAAATAAATATCAAATACAACCTAAAACTAACAAATTCAAAAAATAAAAAATAAACAATCCTTACCTCTTTGACCTCCTCATCGACCTGGTGACATCTTAGCAATGAATCAACAACCATTGATGAAGATTTTTGCAAAAGATCTCCTCCTAGAATGTGAGCGCAGAATTTTGGGGTTTTTGGCTGTGGGCAACAAGAAAAACATAGTTAGAAATGAAAATGAATTCGACCTCTTTTTTTTTTCTTTTAACATGTCATAACGTGAGCGCGTTATAATGTGCTCGTGTTATGGGCTTGTGGTAGTTGAGCCTCGGGCTTGGCACACTAAGCCATAATGCGAACGCGTTATAAAGCACTCGCGTTATGAGTTTTTTATTTTTAAAAAAAAAAGTGGCCACAAAATTGCTACCCATCTTCATGCACCCACCCCAATAGAACCTATATTTTTTCCACTATCTACACCAAAGACACTTTTCTAGATTCATTCTCATGTTATATTTTTGTATTCACTGAAATATTTTTATAGAAAAGCGTAAAGTTGTGTCACACTTTATAAAGGAAATGGCCAACACTGATCCAACTTTTAAACTTGAATCACTAAAAAGTGGCATGTGTATGTTTTGAATTTAAAAATGATTAATGTAAACTAGTAAAATATGTATTTTTTAGTATAGTTTATGTTTGTATCTTTTAAAAAAAATTTAAAAATTATTTTAAACTAGTTTTTAATAAATTAACACTATATAATTTAGTTGTTGATAAAATGCTAAAAAATGAAGCTGCATGAGACGTCAAACTTTTTACAGTAAATTTTATTTTTTTCTTTCAAATTTTTTGTGTGTATTATTTTTTTTTTCCAATTTTGATAAATATATATTTTTAAATAAATATTAAAATATGCATGAATAAAAAAGCTATTTCCATCGGACGTCAACTTTCATATTAAATATTTATCAAAATGGAAAAAGAAATATACCATCTTGAAATAGATTCTTTATCTAGTGCATCATATTTTTTTTATTTTTTAATAATTTTTAGTATTTTTCCTTGGCATGGTAATCAACCTAATATTTTGTGTTGATAACCTACTTTTAGTAAAATTAAAAAATAAATATGAATAATAATTAAACTATTAAAATAAATATATTTTTGAAAACTAAACTTATGGATCTACAAAAGGGTATTTTTTATATTTTTAAAAAAATATTATTTACAATAGTAGGAGTTATTGGAACATCAAGTCTTTCAAATAATTTTAATTTTTTGGTAAATTGGACTCAAAGTGGTGCTCCATATGTTTTTAGCCAACAATTTTAGTCGAAAAAGTTGTGGAAGTATCTAACTTAGCTAGAATGAATCTTACTAGATCATGTGTTTGACCAAAAATGATTTTTAGTTAGAAATACTTAAATTCAGTTGTGTTGATAAGTTGGCTGAAAGTCTGACACAACTATTTGCTTTTACCCTTTTTGAATAATGTTCACATTGTCTTGTCGAGTTAAATATTTTGCTATAATATCATCAACATAATGTTCCAAAATCTTATGTATGTAATCATGAAATATCAATGTCATAGCTTTTTGATATGTTGCACCTGCATTCTTCAATCCAAAAGGCATGACTACCCAACAAAATGTTCCCCAAGCTATCGTAAATGTCATTTTGTGTTGAATAAAAATTTGGTTATATCTAGAAAATCCATCAATGAAACATAAGAAAGCATGTCCTGCAGTCAAATCCACTATCATGTAAATATTAGGAAGGGGAAGATCATCTTCTAAAGATGCTTTATTAAAATTAGAAAGTTTGTGCACATCTTAATACGATTATCAGGTTTCATGACTGCAACAATGTTCGAGATCCAAGGAGAATAATGAATAGGTCGTATAAAACCAACTTCAAGGGGTTTCTCAATCTCAACCTTAACTAATAAGGCTATCTTAGAATTCATTTTTCATATCTTTTGTCTTACTAGTTTAGCATCCTCTGCAACGACTATGTTGTGTGTCACTATCCTAGCATTAATTCCCAACATATCTAAATAAGTCCAAGTAAAAAGTTTGGGAAAGTCATGAAGTAAAGTTGCATGGTCCTCTTTTTCATCTTTGTCGAGGTGATTTCCTATTTTAATCACTTTTTCCTTATTATTAATAACTATTGGTATGTTGATTGTATCTCCCAAAGGAAGTGCACTTTGTTTTGGAATTTCAAGATTGTATTCTTCACTTTCTTTATCATTCTCATTACTTTCCTTCTCTTCATATTCTTGTTTAGAACTAATCATAGCACATGTAGCCTGTTTATTTTTAAGAGGAGTAAATGACTTGTCATAAACTCCTAGCAATTCTTTCAAGGCTTCATCATCTTCAAAGTATTCTAATGATTCTTCACAAGTTGTATCAATCAATTTAGGATGCTTCAAAGTAAAGTTGTTTTACTAGGGTTACACATGATGGTATTTATGTTTAGTGAAGGTATTTTCATTGCTTGCATTATCTTAGAAGGAAAATACCCCAAACCACTTTTAGTTTCTTGTGTGTCAGGCTCAAGGAACATGGATTCCTTACTCTTTCTTTCCACATCCTTTTCCACTATAGCCAATTTGTTTCATAAGTTCATAACATTTTCCATAAATTTTCTCCATTTTTTTCAGGTTTGATGGTTGTTGGTAGTCTATCTTATCAAATTTTGTTGTATAGCTTGTGTCTTCTTCTAGGGTGGATGAAGTAGATGCTTGTGAATTTTCTTCCAAATTTTGTGTTGACATTACCATTGGTTTCTTTTCCTTTTCAGTTTTGTTTGTTGTGATTTTGTATTCTCCCATGAAGGAAGGTGTGAAGTCTAAGGAACCCCAATCATCTTCCAATAATTTTGACACTTTTTTCATCTCTTGTTTCTCTTCTTTCATAGGTTCTATCTTTGAATTTGGGATTAATGTGTGTAGAGGAATTTTCATTCCTTTTTCAATTTGTAAGCAACTTCCGCCTTAGGATCTATTTCAACTTGGTACACTTTATTTTTGTATACATACTTCATGATATGATGAAGAGTTGAAGGCAACACATGCATCTCATGAGTCCAAGGTCTTCCTAAAAGAAGA
Organism: Sequoia sempervirens; assembly: GCA_007258455.2. Classification (NCBI taxonomy): domain Eukaryota; kingdom Viridiplantae; phylum Streptophyta; class Pinopsida; order Cupressales; family Cupressaceae; genus Sequoia; species Sequoia sempervirens. The sequence continues at coordinate 813,170,097 of VDFB02270651.1, read as the reverse complement.
TTGTATGAAAAATCATGAGGCATAATGTGAATAGGAGTTTGTAACATGGCCTTTCCAACTGTAATAGGCAAGGTGATCACACCAAGCAGTTTCTTTCCTACATTGTCAAATTCTCAAATCGATAAGGATTCAAGTTCAATTCTTGATTTATCAACACCAAGTTTATCCAAAATGGTTACACTACACACATTAAGGGCTAAGCCATTATCAACAAGGGTTTTCTTTATTCTTGTTTTATTGAATTTACCTATTATCATGAAGGAATAATTTTTCTTTCTCACTTCCAAGGGAGATAACTCATTTTGATGAAATTTAATGTCTAAGTTAACCAAATTCATTCCTTGAATTAGAGTTGCTACATCACTTGGATTTTCACTAAAGGGAACCACAACTTCTTGCAAGGCTATTTGAAGTATAGTATGATAATTAGGTGATGTTTGAATTAGATCCCATAGGGATATCTTTGCAGGATTATTATTAAGTTGTTCCACAAGATCATACTCCTTCCCACTATGCGAAGGTAAATGAGGAGCACTAGAAAAGATGAGTTGAGGCAAAGGGAGGGAGGTTGAAGTTGTTTATCTTGGTTGTGGATTATTTCTAGTATTATATGTGTGAGCAATGGTATTATAACTTGATTGTTGTGAAACATTATTCATAAGTGGTTTGAGGATGATAACGGGTTATTTTTGAGTTTGAGATTGGTTTGAAAGTGGGAAAAGGATGAGTTGAGGATGGACAACATTAACTTCTCTTTGTTTAGGATTGTTATAACAAGCCTTAGTGGATGAACCTTGTGAGACAAAATCCTCAAGGGCTTCATCTAACATGTCAAATTCATCACTAATAAAGGGATTGAAGGTTAGGTTGACTTGGAAAAATAGATTTGACATATTCAAATAACTATGCTTTCTCCAAGGGATTCATCAGAACTTCACAAGCCTGATTATAGTTCTAATTAAGCTTAACACTTCTTCACACTTCACACATTCGTCTTCACACTCTGATAAGTAATCGAATGATATTCGCATATACACACATAAGAGCACACGAAGAATCTTCTTCAACAATGAACTAATCGACCTTATATATCCGCTACATGAAATTTCATCACCACTTCATTGGCCAAAGAAATAAAATATATTTGTAATGTCAGCCCAAATTTACAAATAAAATTTTAATGTGTATCCACCAAGGTCAACCACAACATAGTGGAGACCCAAATTAATATCTCCAACACAAGAATACTTTAATTAATTACACCTCGAAGATCCACAACATGCTACCAACATGTCAACCAGGAACAAGAAAAACCAAACATGTGCACAAAGATCTTCAACCACAAACTCTCTGAATAATGTGGATGTACCACAAAGAAAGAAAATGATCTAGAGACACCACATAACACCAATAAACAATAGAGAAGCATCTGCAACAACTAAGAAAACAAGAATTACACAAACTTCATTCAAGAACACTGATAGAGACCAACAACACATTGTCAGACCACAACATACTCAAAACTTCACGTGGACATCTGAAACTTCCGGTAGATGATCTAGAAACATTCAACATTAAACCCTTAGATCCACATTAGCTAATCTTCATCATACAAAACAAAACGCCTTCTTGACATGCACAGTTCCACTGGGAACCAAGAATACTTTCTTTTACAATTTTCTCAATATCCTCGACATATACAGTATTTAATGCACCAAATGCTAATAGTGTTGAAATCAATGATGAACACATATCAGCAACCATAACCACAACATCCAACATTCAACATCATCTTGCAACTATATGTGTATTAGGGTTCACCACAACTGACAATTGGTTGTGAAATCCTTGATACTTGGATATATAAGATTCGTTATTTTCCCCCTATCATTTTGAAATTTCCATGATCTTCACATTGAGCTATACCATTGAATTATGCCTAAAAATACACTTCTTATGTGGCAATACATTCTTTCTTCATTCAAAACATATTGTAATTCATCCCTAATATCCTTTGACTTGTGTACACAAGAATATCCGATATAATGCTAGAGTTCAATCAGCCTTCTAGCATCAATTGCTCTTGAATACTTTAAGGAAAAAATACAAATAGAATTTGAGATTGAGGTTGCAATTTTTGTTTCCAAAGGCCACCTTCATCTGCAATATCATAAAAAATAATTTCATTCAACTCGGCTATTAATTGTCATACCTCCTAGATGAAGTCAATTAGTCCTTCCAGTATGAGTATTACACCATGATTGTAGCCATATTCAACATACTTACAAATGTCATCTGTAATATAACTCGTGGCATTTTTAATCTTTTTTTCTCTTTCACGGTTATATCCCTGCCAGTAATTGTAATATTGGGATGTGTTCACATTCCAAAGAAATATGTGAAGAAACATGACCCATACGCCTCACAAGGTGATAATATTTTCCAATTGATCGTGCAATCAACCATCACATTCCCTATCATCTCTATATAAATCTTACATGTTGTGTCAAATCCAAAATTGGTTGGAACTTCACTTAAGAGCACCATTAATTTTCTTTGAACAACCAAATACCTTTTTTTTTCAATTGTCACAAGTCTTGTGCCATGATTCATGAAACCATCTCAGTCTATAGTCCCTTGTGATTTAATTTTAAAATTGTCCTAATAACATATTCATTGCATCTCTCATAACTAGTTCATCAAGAATATGGAGTTCCTTATCATTGAAATGGGAAATGATTTAATTTTTGATATTTATGCACAATGATTGAAATAATTCAAGTAGCCTCTAAAATTGCTTCAAAAATTTGACCAAACGATCTCAAAAAACCACGAAAATGCACCAGGATGTCAAGTTATGATAGGAGAGTATGTTTGCAGAATGATTTTGCATGAGCTCATCAGGATTGAAAAATGTCAATGGTCACAGTAACTTAGTCATTTTCTACAAAATTGTGCTTGTCAAACTATGTAAAACTCATTCGGTTTTGGCTTTGAAAAAATATCAAATGATGCCTTGAAGACCTAAAAATTGACATGGATGTAGATTTTTGTGGAGAAAATCAAAGGTACCAATCAATTTGTAATGAAACTCTCTTGGTTACTTAATATTTCCTTCCAAATTTAACCATTTTAACATATTTTGTTGTATGTAGACAACAATCCTTTGTAGAATCCTTCAATTTAACCTTTTGAAACCCTGTCAAAACTAATCATATGAAGCTGGAAACTGGCGTGCACACTCAAATATGGTAGATGAACATCTGTGCAAGGTGGTTTGGCATGAAAATGAATAGATCCAAAATTATGATTTTTTAAAATGTGCTCCTAGGGCTGATTTTACAACTGAGTTTCTGAGTGCTGCAATCCAACTTTTCATCATGGCACCTTCAAATTTTTCCAAAATTTGAAGGTTCCTATAGTGGCTCCATTTGGGTATGTATTCCCCTTGTGGTAATAGCAAGAATCTAGGTCTCTATGAGAGCAGACCAAGTGTTTTATCCATTGAGTAGCAAACTCAAACTTCTTTCTGTCATGTACTAATATGTTTTTGAAAGAACCTCACCACAGGTGATGGCCCAAGGCCACCAAAAATAAAAGGCCCCTATTTTCCTCTATCATACACCTTATTTTTCTTTAAGTTCATTAGATTTATTTTGATGCAATCTACCCTATCACTACCATTGAAGACTTTCAGTTCAGGTCATTGTGTTCAGCTTGACTCATGTTACTTTCACCATTTTGCAGTTCATATTTGTCATTATCATGTGATAAATATTTATCATCTTCTCCACACAAAGTGTATTCATATTCTATATCCATATCACTATTGTTGTATTCTTCTATCCTCTCATCATCAAATAATGGTAATTTAAATGCATCAGTCTCATATTCATTTGTTTCACAAAAGGGTACATTATCTTGATTATCAGAAAATACTTCATTCTTATCATAAAGTGGATTTGAATACACCTGAAATTTTTCTAGCACACCTTGGAAAAATCTCATCTGGTCTTCTTCTATCTCTTTGTCATACAATGGATTTGAAAAAATTGAAAAACCTTTTTTAAGTGTACAAACCTCTTCCTCATCCAATGTGTCTTCATCGTAATCTACAACTAGATGTGTTATCTGTTCATTGTCAAATGGACTTGCATTTTCCATTGCTTCTTCCTCCTGATCTCCAGAACAACTGCAAGAATCACTTTGTTGTAGATCAAGATCCACAGGTTTGTCTTCACAATCTAAATATTCAATGGATCCCTCATAACATGCATTGTTACAATTTTTTATGTAGGAGAGACCTTATATATCTTCATCCTCCTCATGCATGTTGTCATAGGAATTATTTTGACTTGCACATGTCTCATCTTCTAGCTGTATTGCTTGATCAATTTCTCCATACTCATTAGTGATACTACTATCGGATTCAACATTGATAGTGTCCTCGTACCTTTTCTTATCTATGATGCCAATCCATTCATCTATTTGATTATAAGCAACTGGTACCCATGATTCAAGCCAATAAATTGAATTGGGCTCATATACTTTCATGAACTACTCAATGAACTCATACCTACTAGGGAGGAAATTAATAGGTATTTTCCTACAAATATATGTCATTCTTTTGAACAAAGAGTGCCCAGATTCTCCTTTATGTCTTCTTATGTCAAGAAAGGTGTCCAAAAGACTTTTGCTTCGCTCTTGAATATGTAAATATTCATCATTTTTCTTCACAGATTGTTGATTTTGATACATACCTTGCTGCAAATTTTGATTTACACTTCCACAGGGGATGGCATTGCTTCGCACATTTTGATGAGAAGCTTGGTATTGATATGTATAATGCTTAGGTTATGGATTGTGTTGATGATCTTGATAGCTTACCAATTTTTGTCTAGGAGGGATAGGATAAGCATTCATTTGGTTTGATGACTACTGCAAATGATATGCTTTACCTCCATTACCAAAATTTCCAACTATATTATGTGGCACTTGTGGGGTCGAATGTCTACTTGTATTTGTATGTCCATTCTTATTGTAGAATGGTGTTCTTTGTGATGCATATGGAACACATTCAATTCCCAATTGTAGCTGTTGTTTATCCAATTGTAGTAGTTGTTTATTCAATTGTAGCAATTTTTTGTTTGATTCTTTACACTTTCTTATTAATTGTTGCCTTCTCACTTCTTCTTACATCTTGACAAGAAATTTGCAGCAGCTTTTGATTTTTTATTTTTGAATGGAAATAGTGTTTTTGCTCCAAAATGTCTATGCATTATCTATCAATTTTAAATAGAGTCGCCACCTAATTTTTCAAAAGTGGGAAAATGATTCTTTTGAAATTATTTTTTATTTCTCCCCGGTGGAATCTCCTCACTCCAAATGTGAAATTTATATTGACTCTTTAAATGGAAAAGCTAGAATGGAAATTTTAGAAGTTTGTCCCCAGCGGAGTTGCCAAATTGTTAGTTCTCAAAAATGTTGGTTGAGAAAACATAAGAGATTTCCAAGATCTTGGTATGTTTTAGGCCAACGTACAAGGCCCCATGGTGTATTTGAACCTTCTTCTCTTCAGGATTTCCCAGACCTAGGTGGGTATACCTATGCAAATGGAGCAGACTTAAATTGTGTGTTTCCTACTTAAGCAATCTATCCACAATGGCAATTGGAAGTGGAGAGATGTAGACCTATTTGGTATAAATTGTATAAGCAATATCAAGGTGGAGTTTATGAATATTTTTAGTTAACAGACGTAAGGTTTTGAAAACAAACCAGCTAAAACTAAATGATGAAATGGATAAGACCAGTGCCTTGTTGGGTAGATGGAGTCAAATGAAGATCTTGAATATGTGACCTGTATTGGCAATAACTCAAACTATTTAGCACACTAATATTGGTTTATAACTTGTATAAACGTACACGTAAATGATTGAAAAACTCTACTTATGGATCCAACTAACACAACTAGGTTACTTATAATTTATCAAAAAGGATTTAATGTTTACTTGAAAGAACCAATTGAGTAAATTATGCTAGAACACATATAACACTAGATTGGAGACAGATTGACAACCTTAACTATATGGCTCTTCTTATCGATCCATTTAACACTTCCAGATTACTGTGATTGACTAGAAGGATTTTTAATTCCATAGTGAAAACCAATTAATCATATCACACAAGTACAACAAATGTGCATTGATAAATTGAATATATACTTGATATACCAATTTAAATAACAAAGAAGCATTAAAATGGAGACAACCAAATAATTGAATAACTCCAACAAATAGTTGATACCAAGATTAGGCCACAAAATCAAATATATTTCATTGACTTCTTCAAAATTTATACATGCATCATGGTCTTTTGAAATGTAAGCATTAAATATCTATCCCTATTCGCCTGTTACTTTTTCCTATTATCTAATCTCATCCTTTTCAAAAAAAAATTTAGCCTTCATATATACATTACATTTCCAAGGGTTATGATTCTTCACAGCATCTGTTTGGTGCAACTCTTCTTATCTTTGAAAAATTAACTTTAATTCCTTTTATTCCAGTGAAATCAATTATAATTATAACCATAATCCCTTTTCTTGCTGGAAATTTTGCGTTCACACTTTCACCAAAAATATATTCTTTGAGTAAAAATAATCACCCACTCTTTAACCTCCTCGGTGAAAATATTTCACAAAATTCACTTTTATATATTCCACATTCATATTTATTTCCCAAAAGATAGCATTCTCTTCTACTGTGCAAGATATTTGATTATATTAAAATAATTTACATTTTTCGTGAAAATATTTTTGCTACTCCTCTTTCTATAATTTCATATTTCACCAATATATTTATTTTCACAATATTTATATGGTGAAATAATCACCCATTCTCCCTAAGTGAAAATGTTTTCACAAAATCAATATTTTCACCCATTAAAATCACTTATCCTACACCTTTTTTGTTTACTATCCCAAATTATTTTTTCCTTTTCCGGTGAACATCATGTTTGACCATATATTCATTTGCAAAATATTTCACTTTATAATTTACTCTTTCCACTCGTTTCATTTCATTTCACACCTGCTCACTTCTTCCACCTTCACCGCAATCACCACATGCAAATTTGAGACCTATTGTGGGAACCTAGAAATGCCACCGCTAACCCGCATATGCATTAGGGTTTGCTTGTGGGAATGTAGGCACCACCACTCTACCACACATCCTCATAATTTCCTTCATGAGGATGTGAGAGGACTGAAAAAATCAAGGTATTCACATTTGATTCCTTTTCGACGCACACATATGCTATCTCTACAACTTTCCAAGCCGATACTATGTTATATCGGCCACCCAATGAAGGATCCATAAGCTCTTCTTAGTTTCCCACATAAAAGCATATTATGTGTCGATTGCACTATTCCCTTTGTGATGTGACCCCTAGAGAACTTCAACAAATGATTCAAGTGCTTATCTTGTGATTTTTCCTCATCCACTCCTCTGTTTTATTTAACTACATGTTCACTCCTTGTACACTTACGCTACTCAATACCTTGTACTAGAGAAACATCAATATTTTGCGATCTTCATAGTAGTTAAATTTCTTCTATGTTTGTGATATGAAATCATCACAATTCTGGTGCTTCTCTATGGACTTCAACATCATCTTGCAACTATATGTGTATTAGGGTTCACCACAACTGATAGTTGGCTGTGAAATCCTTGATACTTGGATATATAAGATTCATTATTTTCCCCCTATGATTTCAGAATTTCCATGATCTTCACATTGAGTTATAGCACTAAATTGTGCCTACAAATACACTTCTTATGTGGCAATACATTCTTTCTTCATTGAAAACATACTATAATTCATCCCTAATATCATTTGACTTGTGTGCACAAGAATATTTGATATAATGCTAGAGTTCAATCAGCCTTCTAGCATCAATTTCTCTTGAATACTTTAAGGAAAAAACCCAAAAAGAATTCAAGATTGAGGTTGCAATTTTTGTTTCCAGAGGCCACCTTCATCTGAAATATTGATCATAAAAAAGAATCTCATTCAACTCATCTATTAATTGTCGTTCCTCCTGGATGAAGTCAATTAGTCCTTCTAGTATGAGTAGTACACCATGATTGTAGCCATATTCGTCCTGCTTACAAATGTCATATGTGATATAATCTATGACATTTTAAGCATTTTTGGTCTTTCATGGTTATATCCCCTCCAATAATTGTAATATTGGGATGCATTCACATTCCAAAGCAATATGTGAAGAAACATGACCCATACGCCTCACAAGGTGATAATATTTTCCAGTTGATCATTTATTCAACCATCACATTCCGTATCATCTTTGTATAAATCTTACACACTATGTCAAATCCAAAATTGGTTGGAACTTCACTTAAGATCACCATTAATTGTCTTCAAAAAACCAAGTACCTTTTGTTTTCAATTGTCACAAGTCTTGTGCCATGATTTAGGAAACCATCTCAGTCTATAGTCCCTTGTGATTTAATTTTAAAATTGTCTTGATAACATATTCATTGCATCTCTCATAACTACTTCATCAAGAATATGGAGTGCCTTATCCATTGAAATGGGAAATGATTTAATTTCTAATATTTTCGCACAATGATTGAAATAGTTCAAGTAGCCTCTTAAATTGCTTCAAAAAATTGACCAAACGATCTTGGAAAACCACGAAAAATACACCAAGATGTCGAGTTATGATAGGAGAGTATGTTTACAGAATGATTTTGCATGAGCTCATTCTGATTGAAAACTGTCAATGGTTAGAATAACTCGGTCATTTTCTGTAAAATTGCACCTGTCAAATTGTGTAAAACTCATTCAGTTTTGGCTTTGAAAAAATATCAAATGACACCCTGAAGACCTAAAAAACTGGCATGGATGTATATTTTTGTGGAGAAAATAAAAGGCACCAATTAGTTTGTAATGAAACTCTCTTGGTTACTTAATATTGCCTTTCAAAGTTGACCATTTTAACAGATTTTACTATTTTTAAACAACAATCCTTTGTAGAATCCTTCAATTTGACCTTTTCAAACCCTATCAAAACTAATCGTATGAAGCTGAAAAATTGGTGTGCATACTCACATATGGTAGATGAACATCCATGCAAGGTGGTTTGGCATGAAAATGAACAAATCCAAAATTATGATTTTTTAAAATGTGCTCCTAGGGCTGATTTTACAACTGAGTTTCTAAGTGTTGTAATCAAAATTTTCATCATGGCACCTTCAAATTTGAAGGTTCAAATAGAGGGGATGTAAATAATGGAGAAAATAATAAAGAGACCCTATTTTATATTCAATTTTCTATGTTTTTTGCTGGTAAAACAGCATTGTGAAGCATTGTACAGCCCCGTACAACCATATTTTCATGGGGAAGTCATTTGGAATGATTAAGCTATGATTCTACAAAATTCTCCTTTTTGTCTCACTCAATTTCATGCAAATTTGAGTAAGTTATGGCTTGTTTACTAAAGACGGTTCAAAACCCTTGCTAGGGTAAACATAATTAAAAGAAAATTGCATTTTTCTTATTCTAACAGATGGAATCACTTGAAATTTAGTAAGAAGGTTTTTTTTTGTGTACTCTTTCATTTTTCAAAGTTTCAGACTGAGTGGTGATAGTTAGCTTTTAAAATCATGATGCCCTAGGCCATATTTTGGTGAAAATTTAGGAAAAAGCACAGTGTACATTGAGAATTAAAGAATTTGTTTATTGTTTTTTATTCATTCTTGAAGATATTGTTTTTAAAATGTGTTTAGAGGTATTGTGAATCTATTTCAAGATTTGGTTTGGTGATTTTTCAAGTTTTCAAAGTCCATTTAATGACTGTCCTGCCATGACAGTGATGTAACAGTCCTAATTTTCAGTCAAGAATGGTGGTTTAGGATACATGTTTGATGAATTATCATGAAGTTTGGATAATGATTCATTCAAGTTCTACAGAGATATTTATGCATGTTTGAAGCATTAAGAAGTGGAAATAGGCTTGGAATTGATAAGTTGCTTATTGATATGGCCTAAAAGGGCCTAGTTTGCTAATTAGGAGAGTTTGTTTTGAGAAGTTTTCATATTGGATATATCAAAGTTGGGAATTGGGTTGAACCAATTAAATTGATGTTGTTTAAAGTGTTTGAGAATTTTTTAATGGATTGTGTGCTTAGAACTCAGTTTGATGTATTGTATCCATGAGTTTTGTGAAGGTAAAGGAGTCCTAATTGAATGGACAAGTTGAGATTTGGTTCAGTTTTGATAAGTTGATAGGAGTGGGATTGAGTTAATTTGTTTTCTTCCTCTAGCATTGCATAAAAGTACCCTTGATGGTTTGTTGTTTTTGGTAGATGCTCTGCAAGATAGGATACACCTTTCCCCATTTTGCTAACTTATCCTTGAATAAAGAATCTTAAAATAGTGGAGAGGGGTTAGAATCCCTTTTAGGTATACTAATCAAGGAAAATTTTAAAATATATGACAACATAGGTGATGAGGTAGCTTTATTGATGAGGTAATTTAGAAATAGAGATGAAAACCAAAATAGTTTAAATCAGTGCTATCAATGTTGGAGGAGTATATTCCCAATTTTTTAGAGACTTGTATGGAAAATTTGGTAGCATAAACAAGGCAATCAACTGGTTTGTATAGATGTGGTTTAAAAATGTAATTGGTAAGTGTACAGAATTGTGTAATTTAAAATTTCCATTGACAACCTAAGGTTGTAATGAAAAACAAACAATTATTAACATGGAATATGAAAAACAACAAAAATGAAAGCAAGCCATAATAGAATGAAAGAAAATGTGTAAAGACTTCACATAC
>VDFB02270651.1:813145186-813159134 GCA_007258455.2 Sequoia sempervirens | reverse complement strand
AATGAAAACAAATGTACAAAGACTTCACATACCTAAAAACTAGAGTTTCAAATGGAGGAGTTCTACCCAATTATGTAGCCTTTGGTTCTTCTTTCCTCAAACTCAAAAATTTGACTTAAATTCAAAAGCTTGTTCCCTTCCAAACTTCAATTGTATATTATTTTCATTGAAATTCAAATTTGAATTGATATTATATTCTTCTAACGCGGAAAAACTTGATAAAGGTGGTGGAAAGATCATGAAAGGTGGTGGAGGAAAACATGCATGCACATTTCACAACATCATCAAAAAGCTACTTTTTGTCGGAGCACGTGTAGAACCAGAAGAATATGCAGAATGTGGGCCTTGAGATCATGGGTATATTGAGTTTTTACCATTTTTAGAGAAATCCAAAATGCACCCTATGCTAGAATTATCTGATCCTGAAACGGACCGACGATCCTTGATATGATTTGACGACGATTTGACGACGACCGGATTTGATCGACGGATTTGACGACGACGGATCTGACGGATCGATCGCCGACGCCGATCTGGATCGATTGATGATGCTGGATTCGATTTGATGCCTGATGCCGATACGGACCAGATTGATGCCGACGGATGACGGACCGACGGATGGACGACGGACGGACGGATGACGACGGACGACGACGATGGACGGACGGACGGACGGATGGATGGATGGATGGATGGAGGAAAAGGAAAAGGAAGGATGGATGGAGGATGGATGGATGGATGGATGGATGGAGGAGGAAGGGATGGATGGATGAGTTTGACTCGAAACTACACGGTTGAATCCTGATAGCAATATCATAACTAACAATCAGTTAGCTACCAAAAGTATGGACCAGGGATTGCTGCAAACACTTCAAGCATCAAATCATAAAAAAAATTGAATCTGATCTAACATACATCTAATAACCTTTAGAAATTTGAAAGGTAGAACCATAAGAACCATGCAAGATAAATCAACACAAAAGAGATCACCAGAAAATCACAATGTCTTCAATTGTATTGAATAACCGAATTTCAACAACAATTCCAATGTTCTGCTACAACACTTGCTCAGAAATTGACTAACTTCTACCTCTGCTCTACTGCCTAATTCGCTCTAAGAGCTATCTGTCTTTTTTGTTCTATGTTCTCTATTCTATATCTTACAAATGAGGCAAAATTCCCAATTTATAGGAACCCCCCAAAGCATGTTGGCCTAGCTACGTTATACAATAATAAAATAGCCAAAACAAGTCAGCCCAACCAATGTTTACAATAAAAACAGCCACAAACAGGTCAGCCCAAGGAGAATTCATAATGAAATTAGAATTAAATTCTTTAACTCAATCCAGGTCGGCCTGGGATCTTCAATGCAATTTATACCAAGGTAAGGAAAATGATAGGGAAATACAAAATTTGATGCAGCCTTGCATTAACTGTCATCCTTATCCTACGTGCACCTCCAAATCGGCCAAGGGGAAGTAACCAGTACATGAATTTGTTTTATGAATAAAACTTCATCACCTAGGAATTCAACAACCTCTTCCCAATCAAGCTTAAGGGGATGGATATTAATCCATAACAGTGATACAAGTAGTTGCATCATCAATCTAGCGTTCAGCAACAAGGTCATCATCAATTGAAAGCATATCTCTTGCCATCATTCCTTCGACTGCTCCAACTCCATCTTCTTCCTCCAATCATCACCTCAACAGAGATGTGCCTATCATGAACATCAACCAGGGAGTCCTTAGCCTGCCTGCTCTGTGCATATGTCTTCTTCAGAACCTTTCCTTCCAGTCGTCATCACACTTAACTCATCCTACACTTTGACAAAGGAACCATAATAAAAACCACATGAAACTAAGGTTAATCAATCAAAATCACCATTAAAATGAATCCCAAATAAGCAAGGTGCCATTAAATCTCATATACTATGATGATATCAGAGTTTGGGTTTCAGGTCAATCCGCGGAATACACGCCAGGGAGGAAATTCAGAGAATTCCAGGCCAAAAGAGTTCCAGGGGAATAAAGATGAAGACACCTATCAGCAACTTAATCCGATCATTATCAACCAAGAAACAACACATGGGATATCAAAAACAACTCAAATTAACTATAAAATGCATAATCATCCATTAGCAAGCCATGCTATTCATAATCCTTCATTTTCCACCAAATTCCAGGAAAATCCGAATGGGGTGGATTTTCACGGATGAAGCAATAATCTGCAGATTCCAAAAAAATAAAGGCACAAAGGATCTTTGGGAAAATCTGGATGAGACGGAAATTCACGGGGAAGGTGAAAGTCCGGAAAACTTACGAAGATCTTAAAACGCCAAATACCATCATTTCCTCATGACCTCATTCACTCAAATTGATCGAATGATCACAAATTTGAGGACCCTGGGTATGGAAATTGTTTAACTTGAACCTCCTATAGATCTTCTTTGAATCCTAGGCTCATTTGAAAGCAAATCAAGATGAAATGGCGATGCCCTAGGCATGAAACCCTAAATTTAAACCATGAACGCATGGAGCAAGCTTGAGACACAGAAATTCAAACTCCAAGTAAGCAAACCGATGAATCCAAATGCCCAAATGACCAAATCCCAAATGCAAAAGCAATACACAATGAAAGATGAGAGAAAATGGTGCAAAATTTGACTGTACCAAGGTGCACCAAACTGGAGAAGTTTGGAAACCCAACAAGACAACGGACTTCTAGAAAAATCCAGCCCACGTGGAATTCCACAAAGACCCAAAAATCCCGAACAGCAGCATTGAAACCGGAGTTTGAATGAAATCTGAGAAAATCTGGACGGGGCAGAAAATCCCAAACCAGTGCAAAAACCCGAATTTGGCCCAAAACTTAAGATTTTCAATATGCAAATTAGGTGGGCACTTGGGCAAGCAAGATAAACATATTAAGCTCATGCCAAGGCAATGCAAATCCTCAAAATCAAAGAGCCAAAACAACAAAAAGAGAAAGCAAAAGAGGGTCCCTGCTTTCAGCGGGGCGTGTGTGCAAAAACTGCACAACAAATGGTGACTCTGCTAGGAAAATGCTCCAAAGAATTTGATGATGAACAAGAATCATGAACCCTGAATCCCTGGGTTCGATCCCACTATTAGACAAACAAATAAAAATGCAAGAGTAAAGAATCAAAACCAAAGGTGGATTGAACCTTTCATAGACTAAAAATCCAAGTGTATGCACATGAGTTCATTTCCCTCCTTGAGCTACCACAGAAACCAAGTTCAATCAGGGCAGGCTATGTAAAGATTCTAACTTCAAAAGAAACCTCGATAGAGCCTCATTGCCAGTCAGGCGTCTATAGCCCCGACGAGGTTATCGTTGTGACTCTCCTGAACATAGCTCTATTTCCAACCAGGCATCTATAGCCCCGATAGAGATATTCAGATACGCCTGATAAGTTGAATTCATTCTTTTGATTTTCAATATTTTCCTCTTTTCTTCTTTTTGATATTTCTTTTCTTTTCATTTTTTATTCCAACCTGTGAACAATTAAGTTCACACTCAGGGTTGAGAACCACAGTGGCACTGAAGCAGAAATAAGATTTTTCACCTGACAAGACCTCACAAGGATCCTACCATAACCTTAGGATTTTTAAGATGTATAAAAGATATAAGATTTCATAATACTTCAAATTCAAATCAAACCAGTGACCCATCCTCTTTAAATCAAACATTTAGACTGCATGACGATAACGAAGACTTCAACCATCCATTCAAGACACGTGATTAAAGTTCATCAAGGAAATACTCAGAAGAGTCCCAGACAAAAGAATATTTGCTATGCAGGTGAAACACATCCAGAAGAAAACAAGAAGACCTCTTGAGCAAAAGCAAAGAAAAACAGAACAAACCGAAAGAAAACCTACACTAACCAAAGCAAACAAAAGCAAAAAAAAAAAGGGAAACCTACTCTAACCAAAAAAAAAAAACAAAGGAAAACAGAAAGGGAAACCTAATCTAACTATGTACAAAAAAAGAGTTGAAAATAGCTCAAGACTGAAAATAATGCTTCAAATACTGCCCATTGACAGGCAATGGGATATCCTCGCTAGTGAGAGTTTTCAAACGGAAAGCATTATCTCCCAAGATTTCTGAAATCTGGTAAGGACCAAGCCAAAGTTTGTCAAATTTTCCATGCTCCCCCTTACAGTCATGGGCTTTATCCCAGTAGAGAACCAAGTCAGAAATCTGAAAAGCTTTTACCTTGGCTCTTTTATCAAACCACCTTTTGACTACACCCTGATGTTTATCAAAGTTCTCTAAGGCTTCATCTCTTCTTTCTTCAAGGTGTAACAACTCCTATAGGCGGGCCTCACGCCTGTTTTCTTTATCACAGTACTCATTAATGAACTGTAAAGTAGGGATCCTCAATTGGATTGGAAATACAGGTTCCTGACCATATACAAGGTGATAAGGAGAGGTCCCTATGGAAGTCTTATGTCTTGTATGGTCTTCCCATAGAGGAAATCTAAGTTGAGTGTGCCAATCCTTTGGATTCTTCTCTAGTAACTTACGGATGACTGTCAAGAGGTTTTTATTGGAAGACTCAGCCAACCCATTACCTTGTGGATAATAATTAGATGCAAAATTTATTATAATCCCATGATCAAAGGCCCAATTGGAAAATTTCAATAACACAAATGCAGGACCATTATCACAAACTAAAGATAAAGGACATCCAAAGAAATTGATAATACCTAATTCAATGAAATCTATTACCACTTCAAAAGTACACTATTTGCATGCAAGAGCTTCAATCCATCGTGTAAAATAATCAGTAATGGTGAGAATATACATGTGACCAGCAGAAGAAGGTGGATTGATGGAACCTATGAAGTCCATCCCCCACTACACAATTTTTTTTACCTCAAAGATAGGCTGAAGTGGAAGAGCTGCATACTTTTCTCTAGTTGTTGCAGTCTGGCATACATGGCAAGTTCTGACATGACTGTGTGTGTCCTTGAACAATGTAGGCCAATAATAACCAGCCCTCAGAATCTGATTTGTATTAGAATGTGTTGATCCATGGCCAGTACCATATCTATCATGAAATTCGGCCATGACTCTCTAAGCCTCCTGACTTCCTAAACACCTCAGGTAGATACCTTCATATTTTTCTTATATAAAATAGCTCCCTTTAGCATGAAATTGTCACTCTTCAAACGTAGTCCCCTTCTTTGTACTACATTTAGATGGTCAGGACACCTCCGAGTCAAGAGATAATGAACAATATCATCATACCATTCTCCAGGGGAGGCATCTTCTAGATTGTAATGTCAGGCTGTAAGATTAGGACCTATTTTTTCCATTGTCCTTGTAAGTCCTTTCCCTGTTACCAGTTTCATGGGTTGAATCTCAATATCATATTCTTGTAACATAGTTACCCACTTGGCTATGTGCTCTCCTAGCTCATTTTGCATCAACAACAGCTTGACTACAGGATCAGGAACTATTGCAAACACCTTGTTTCTAAGAATATAATGTCTAAATTTCTTCACAACTCTAACCAAGGCATAGGCCTGCTTTTCAACACTTGGGTACCTCAATTTAACATCTTTCAATGGTGCACTCATGAATTCTATGGGATATTCATTTCCTTGGTCAGCCTTTTGAGTCAACATAGTAGCACAGGAGTGATTAGAGGCAAACAAATATATATAGAATGGCTTAGCATAGTTTGGACTCACCAAAACCGGAGCTTCACCAATAGCCCTCTTTATCTCTACAAATGCTTCCTTAGCTTTTGCATTCCATTCAACTTTGGCCTCTTGCTTCAACATTGCATTCAGTGGCTTGACTATTTCTGTGAATCCAGTGATGAACTTCCTTACAAAGTTGATCTTGCCAAAGAATGATTTCATTTCTTTCTTGCTAGAAGGTGGTGGGATCTTGAGTATAGCTTCCACTCGTTCTGGGTCAATGGTGATTCCTTTCTCAGAGATAACATGTCCCAACAATTTTCCCTCTGTAACTCCAAAGATGCATTTCTTTGGATTGAGAGATATACCGAATTCCCTGCACTTCTGGAATACTTTACACAAATCTGCTATATGATCACCCCTTCTCTTGGAAAATACTGTCAAATCATCCATATAAATGATTATTCACTTACCAATTATGTCTTTACAAGAAATTTCCATAGCCCTCTGAAATGTAGCTCCAACATTAATCAAACCAAAGGGAATTCTTTTGTAGGAAAAAGTGCCCCACTTGGTGGTGAAAGCAGTCTTATGCCTATCCTCATACTGCATCGTGACCTGGTTGTATCCTGAATAGCTATCCAAGAAAGACATCATCTGAGAACCATTGACAATCTGAAGTACTTCATCCAGTGAAGGTACTGGATAATTATCTTTTTCTGATGTTCTGTTGAGGTTCCTAAAATCTACGCACAACTTGATTTCACCATTCTTCTTTTGCACTGGAACCAAGTTTGCAACCCAAGTTGAGTGTCTAACTGGAAATATGATTCTTGTAGATAGCAATTTATGCACTTCCTTTTGTATTATAGGTTCTAGTAAGGCATTGATTAGCCTTTTCCTCTGTCTGAAAGGCTTTGCTCCTAGATTGAGAGGGATAGTGTGAGTTATAATTGATGTGTCATGGGTCTTCAAATCTTCATAACTATAGGCTATCACATCTCGATATCTATGTAATGCATCAATTATTCCTTTCCTCTCTTCTAGAGTGCATACTTTGCCAATGAAAAAATTCTTGACATCCTCATGAGTTCCCATATTATACTTTTCACATTGTCCATTGATGGAATCCTTCTTGGCATCTTTCTCTTGATCTCTGACCTTTTCCAGATCAAAAATCCTCTCTAACCGCACCATCCCCCTGGGAATTGTATTAGTCTTCAAATTGATTACCCCTTCCAGACCCATTTCTGCTTCTTGGAGTTCAGTTTCATCTATAATTTGAGAAGCAAAAACATATGTACTTGTGATAAAATATAAAATATGCTTATCATCTTCAAATACCTGGAATTTGGTGACATTGTCAGGTACTAAAGGAACTGGAGTTAGTTCCACTGAAAACTTCTTCAATCCAGAAAGAGACAGGGGTTGCAATGTACTAGCTGCCTAAGCAAGAGAGTCAACTGTTTGGTTTTTACTTTGTGGTATCAACTGAATGTTGAAGGCATCAAATCCTTCAATAAGGTCCCATACTCTATGTCTATAATTGGTCATTCTCCTATCATGACAAGAGTACTGTCTCCTAACTTGCTTGACTACTAACTCAGAATCCCCAAAAACTTGCAGGATCTTAACCTTTTTCTTTAATTCCATTAACAACCCATGGACCAAAGCCTCATATTCTACTACATTATTCGTACAATGAAATTGAAGTCTATGAGAAGCAAAGAATGTCTTACCTTTTGGACTGATTAACTCAAATCCTGCCCCAGCTCCTTGCTTTGATTTGGATCCATCAAATCTTAAAGTCCAACAACCAGCAACTGTAGATTTCCTTGTTGTATCTCTTGTATTGTTGTTGCTTGAAGGTTCTTCAGAGAGCATCACTTTCTTCTCCTTAGGGTCTTCTTGAATATTTTGGATATTAACTTTGACTGCTGGAGTGGGGTTGATACACTTCTACACCTGTTCCACTGCATTCTGGCATAAGCAACAATCCAACTCAGAGTGAGAGGCATTATGGACCCTGCACCAATTAGGCAAGATCAAATATCTGAAATTCATTTCCCTACCCAGCTGAATCTGATCCTCAATGCATTTCTGAATGAATTCCTGGAAATTATCTAGTAAGCTGAGCTGATTATCTTCATGATCATCTTCATTTTCAACTAGTTCCACCAAGGTTTTAGTATTACTAGATTTTGTTGTGAGATCAACAGGAATTGTATGCAACATAAGGACTTCCTCTACATCTGACTCCTCAAAAGGGGTTGCAAGCACATAATTACCCATACTTCTGATATCAGAATTTCATTAGAGATATTTTGATATTTTGTGATCATATACTTCATCCTAGGTTCTCTTTCAATTCTGATCTGGTTTGGCACTCCTTCCAGGGAAGCCACATATGAGAGTTATCAGTTGATACATATCCATTCAAGGCCCTGGTAAATTCCCTTCCCAAAATTAGGCCATAAGCATCAGGTATATCTGCCACTTGTATATTAATAACCTGCATATGAATCATATTTAATTCCCCTACAACATTAACTTCAGTCCTATCCAATTGTGTAACTTTCTTTTGGGAATCAGCAGGAGTAATGTCCAAAGCCCTACATACACCAAAGGGCATCACATTGGTAGAGGTGCCTGAATCTAACAAGCAATTGTGCAAATGCTTACCAAATATACAGACATAAATCAAGAATGGAGGAGTCTCTATTTTTCCTTGAAACAGAGTTAAGGGAGTATCTACTTGAGCAACCTGAGTTCTATCTTTCTCTTTTCCCTTATCTCCAGGAGGCACATTCACTTGATTATGAGTCTAAGTTTTCCTTCCTATTGTTTGAGAGCTAGATACTTTATTGATACTTTCACTAACTGATCTATCTTGTGATATCGAATTTTCATTATAAGCTCCTAGAACTGCATTCCTAATGGTTGGAACTCTCAATAACTCAAATGAAGATAGACTTACCTTAAGTTTCTTGAGTTCTTCTGCAACATATATGGCCAATTGTTCTTCACTTAGATCAGCAGGGGTCTCCTTTGGATAGTCCACCACCCTGTCTTTGCTTGCTTCAACACTTCTCCCTTTTGACATGTCTATCTATGCTTGTCCTTCCTTTGACAGATACTGCCTCGATACTAGAGGATATGGCAGATTATTGTTGGCATTAGGATTTGGAGGAGTGGTGAATTTGTTTGGTGGAATGGAGGTGGTGAAGGGGCCTCCAACCGGTGGATGTCTATGTGGCATGTCTCTCAAATCATACTTCTTAACAGGCCTCTGGAAAGTTTGTACCTCTTCAACATAAGCTTCTTCTTCATCCAAGGGGCCATTATCATTTACTGGATTTTCATCAAACAACTATGGAATCTCATCTCCATTGTACACTTGATCTACCTCTTCCTTGAGCTGGTCTGATTCTTCTTCAGGCACATTGTCTTTGCTTTGTGGAAAAGGAGCATGGTTCAGGACCAACACTGGTGAATCATAAGGGGTAGATGGCACCATCTCCTAACTACTTGAATTGTTCTCCACTTCATACTAGAAGATTGAAGCTGCTGTCTAGAATTCTTGACAATCTAACTCAGAATGCTGACTTGTTTTGTGAAGCCTACACCATCCTTATAAAGCAGATTCAACTAAATATACACCACTAGGAGGCTTCTCTTGAATAACTAGTTGATTGAGTGGTTGATCCAATGGGGTAGAGACTCCTCCATTGTTAGGCCTCGTATTCCAAATCCCATTCTATCTGGGTAGCTGTCTCCTGTTGAACCCTTGTCCACCAGCTTGACCTCTATCAAAGTTCTAGCCTGAGGATTTTCCTTTATCATAATTTTGTCCTTTGTCATTGTTATATCCCCTGTCATTACTATATCCTTTGTCGTTGTTGTATCCTCTGTCAAAGTGTTGTCCTTTTTTATTTTCTCAACTTTCTATGTTTTGATTGGACTACATATTTCTCTGAGAAGCTTGCAACTGACTATTTTGATTCCTTAAGTAAGTCACCTCCATTTTCAGCTTCTTCACTTGTTCAGACAATTCATCCAGTCTCTCCTGGTTAGGACTTGTGTATGGAGGTTGGATCACATTATTTTGGGAATATCCTATTGCAATTTTGGTATTCAATGACTGATTCAAAACTTTAGAAATATGCAGATATGGGGGATAGCTAGCATGAAATTGTGGATGAAGAGGCTGATTCGCACTTTGATGGGGATAACTGACTATAGGTGGAATTTGATTCACTAGAGGCCCTGGGTGAGGAACCATAGGCAACTAAGGAACCGGATTCATGATGAGAGTATGATTAGTGAGAGCCTGATTAAGAGCTAAGACTTGTCCAGGGTGAGCAGCGGTTCCTAATGATGGTAAAGGTCCAGAAAAATGTTGTCTTAAGGAAGTGCTAACCTTTACAGCCTCTTCCTATGCATAAAGTATGGTATTAGGAGGATTTTTTCTCCATTTCATGAAGGTGGCTGTCAGACTATCAAGTCCTTCGTAATAGACCTGTAAAGCAGTGGGCTCATCAACAGCATAAGGGGACTGTAGTCTAGTATAGGCACAATGAAACCTATTGTTGAAGGACCCTATAGGCTCATTGACTTCTCTCTTAACATTAGTGAATTGATGATAGAGCTCATTGGGACTTATGGGAATCCTAAAATTTTGCAAGAATGCAGTCTCTAGCTCAGTCCAATGCTGGATAGACTTGACAGGTAAGTGATTGTACCAATAGAATGCATCTTCTCCTAGGGAATAAGGAAAGAGTCCACATGCTACATCCTCATGATTGATTCCCCTATCCTTAAGGCTAGTCTAAAAAATCCTGATGTGTTCTTCAACAATTCTATTGGGATCATTGACATGGAACTTTGAACAAAAGTGCTCAGGATTC
Source organism: Sequoia sempervirens (assembly GCA_007258455.2). NCBI lineage: Eukaryota > Viridiplantae > Streptophyta > Pinopsida > Cupressales > Cupressaceae > Sequoia > Sequoia sempervirens. The sequence continues at coordinate 813,148,549 of VDFB02270651.1, read as the reverse complement.
TTAGGCATAACATTGTAATTAGAAAAACTCAATGGAGATGGGTTATTAGCTAGGAAAGCCATTGGTGGAGGTGGGAGTGGTAAAGGCTGATTTATGACTGGCTGAGGTTGTTGGATGGGAATGTCCTCAAACTCAGATGAAGGTGAACTTGGGAATGATGGAGATGATGGAGGTGGTTGGGTGGATGATGATTCTCCCTTTGTACTGGTCCTTCTTGACTTGGTAGGGACTGGAAATTCTTGAAATTCCTCTTCTCCTGGAGTAGATCTAGTCCTTCTTCTGAATCTTTCAGGAGAGAGCGTATAGAAACTGATCCAAAATATCTTATTCAGGCCCTCCTTCTAGTGCCAATTTGTTGATGATGTTTTTTGCACAGCAACAACAAAGACATAATATGAAATCCTATATCTCTTGAAAGGTAAATCTCTATCAGCAAGCCTCAAGAGATAACCCCAAGGTCTCTAATGTCAGGTCTTGACAATGCATAAACAACTCAGTGATAAATGTGAAAATGCTAGTAATCACAAAGGGACCTTACTACAAGAAAATACTGAATCTTTAACTTATCAAATCTGGAAATGTAATGATACTTCAATCCTAAATGTAACTCAAATGGTAAAGAAATAATAAAAGATGAGGGTTTCAGAGAGATATCTAAGATTAAAACTACTCCTAAGATTAACAATGCAAATGATGAAATACTTGAAATGGACTAATCCCTCATAAACTAATTCTTGCTTAACCCAAATGAACCTGCAGTCTCACAGAAACAGTGCAATCTTCTAAGGCATTAAAGATTTTCAGATCATGAACATTTATCCACGACAACCCAATTGTAATTGAAATGAATAAATCCTCACAATTGAACTAAGCACAATGAATATAAAGGCCCAAACTAACTTTGCAAAACAACTAACAATCAGTTAGCTGCCAAAAGTATGGACCAGGGATTGTTGCAAACTCTTCAAGCATCAAATCATAAACAAAATTGAATCTGATCTAACATACATCTAATAACCTTGAGCAATTTGAAAGATAGAACCATAAGAACCATGCAAGATAAATCAACACAAAAGAGATCACCAGAAAATCACAATGTCTTCAATTGTATCGAATCACCAAATTTCAACAACAATTCCAATTTTTTGTTACAACACTTGCTCAGAAATTGACTAACTTCTACCTCTACTCTACTGCCTAATTCGCTCTAAGAGCTATCTGTATTTTTTGTTCTATGTTCTCTATTCTATATCTTACAAATGAGGCAAAATTCCCAATTTATAGGAACCCCCCAAAGTATGTCGGCCTAGCTAGGTTATACAATAATAAAATAGCCAAAACAAGTCGGCCCAACAAATGTTTACAATAAAAATAGCCACAAATAGGTCGGCCCAAGGAGAAATCATAATGAAATTAGAATTAAATGCTTGAACTCAATCCAGGTTGGCCTAGGATCTTCAATGCAATTTCGACCAAGGCAAGGAAAATGATAGGGAAATACAAAATTCGATGCAGCCTTACATTAACTGCCCTCCTTATCCTGAGTGCACCTCCAAATCGGCCAAGGGGAAGTAACCAGTACATGAATTTGTTTAATGAATAAAACTTCATTGCCTGAGCATTCAACAACCTCTTCCCAATAAAACTTAAGGGGATGGATATTAATCCATAATAGTGATACAAGCAGTTGCATTGTCAATCTGGCATTCAGCAATAGGGTCATCATCGACTGAAAGCATATCTCTTGCCATCATTCCTTCGACTACTCCAACTCCATCTTCTTCCTCCAATCATCACCTCAACAGAGATGCGCCTATCATGAACATCAACCAGGGAGTCCTCAACCCGCCTGCTCTGTGCATATGTCTTCCTCATAACCTTTCCTTATAGCCATCATCACGCTTAACTCAGCCTGCACTTTGACAAAGGAACCATAATAAAAACCACATGAAACCAAGGTTAATCAATCAAAATCACCATTAAAATGAATCCCAGATATGGAAGGTGCCATTAAATCTCATATAATATGATGATATCAGAGTTCGGGTTTCAGGTCCATCCGCAGAATACAAGCCAGGGAGGAAATTCGAAGAATTCCAGGCCAAACAAATTCCAGTAGAATAAACATGAAGACACCTATTAGTAACTTAATCCGATCATTATCAACCAAGAAATAACACATGGGATATCAAAAACAACTCAAATTAACTATAAAATGCATAATCATCCATTAGCAAGCCATGCTATTCATAATCCTTCATTTTCCACCAAATTATGGGAAAATCTGGACGGGGCAGATTTTCGCGGATGAAGCAATAATCTATAGATTCTGGAAAAAAAAAAAGGCACAAAGGATTTTCGGGAAAATCCGGATGAGACAGAAATTCACGGGGAAGGTGAAAGTCCAGAAAACTTACAAAGATCTTAAAATGCCAAATACCATCTTTTCCTCATGACGTCATTCACTCAAATTGATCAAATGATCACAAATTTGAGGACCCTGGGTATGGAAATCGTTTAACTTGAACCTCCTACAGATCTTCTTTGAATCCTAGGCTCATTTGAAAGCAAATCAAGACGAAATGGTGATGCCCTAGGCATGAAACCCTAAATTTTAACCATGAACGCACAAAGCAAGCTTGAGACACATAAATTCAAACTCCAAGCAAGCAAATCAATGAATCCAAATTCCCAAATCACCAAATCCCAAATGCAAAAGCAATACACAATGAAAGATGAGAGAAAATGGTGCGAAATTCGACCGCACCAAGGTGCACCAAACTGGAGAAGTTCGGAAACCCGATGAGATAACGGACTTCCGGAAAAATCCGGCCCACGCGGAATTCCGCGAAGACCCAAAAATCCTAAACAGTAGCATTGAAACCAGAGTTTGAATGAAATCCGGGAAAATCTGGACGGGGCGGAAAATCCTGAACCAGTGCAAAAACCCAAACTTGGCCCAAAACTTAAGATTTTCAATACGCAACTTAGGGGGGGCACTTGGGCAAGAAAGTTAAACATATTAAGCTCATGCCAAGGCAATGCAAATCCTCAAAATCAAAGAGCCAAAACAACAAAAAGTGAAAGCAAAAGAGGGTCTCTGCTTTCAGCGGGGTGTGTGTGCAAAAACTGCACAACATACCCTCAACCCTAAACCCTTCAACCCTCTACCCTCAACCCAATACCCTAAACCATCAACCCTATACCCTCAATTCTCAACCCTTTACCCTATACATTGGATCCTCAACCCTCATATATCTTTGTCCCTTCATACTCTTCTCTCCTTCTCTCTATCTCAAATCTCCCTACATCTCTCTATCCATCCATCCCTCCCTCTCTACCCTAATCCCTCAACCCTAATAC
>VDFB02270651.1:813091232-813144826 GCA_007258455.2 Sequoia sempervirens | reverse complement strand
CCCCTCTCCCTCTCTCTAGACTCTCTCTCTCTCCCCATCCCACCCTCCCTAGACAACTCTCTCTCTCTCTCTTAAAATTATCCCTGCCTCTAAAGAAATACATAAATAAATGCATACTTACATAAATACAAGCATAATACATATGTACATACAATCCTACATCCATACAAGCATACATACATACATGTGTAGATACAATCTTACATACATATACACATACATACAATATACATGCATTGATACATATAGGAATACATACATACATGCATACATGACATACAAGCATACATGTACATACAAACATACAAATATATCAACATACATTCAATAGAGTGGAATTTAACATAAAGGAAGACATAACGCGAGCACATTATAACACACTGTCATTATGTCTTGGTTGACACGTTTCCCATAGTTCTAAGCAAAAAACCATGTCAAAACTAAGATATAAGGTGAGCATGTTATAACGCGCTCATGTTATATCTTTCTTTGGGAATCGCCAAGCCTTAGGATTGGTATTTTCCTTGGAATACCAACCCAAAGGCTTGGAGGGCATTCCCAATGAGCAGAGATGTGTTTTGGAAAATTCTACAATTTTTTACATAATCGGGTTAGTGCTCACCATTAGGATTGCATGTGGTTCAATATCAAAAAAATTGAACACATGGGTAATGTTAGGTTCTCTCTTAGTTATCCAACGATGTAATTTTTTTCACTTTCTGACAATGTTAAGCCTTTCATCCATAATTTATTTTGTTTGTATGTCTCTTTTTTTCCAAGAAGTAGTGTTTGGTGTTTTTTTCATTATAAATTAATCGTTCATCAGAATTTCAAATAAATTACATTTTTAGAAACTAGACACCATTCTAAAAATTTAAAAAATAAAAAATAAAAAATTCAATTACTTTCCAAAATTTGTAGGGGCAGCACGGCCAAAATTTTGCTTTTCAAGAAGTGTCCACTTAGAAAATTAGTTAAAAATCAAACATTCATTAAAAAATTATCAAAAAAATTGTGCATCAACTACATATTTCTAGCTAACTTTTGACCATAGCAATTTTAAAAATACTAAAATAAAGTTCACCGTGCTAGGGTCGTACAAGAGTTGCTATGTTATATTTTTCTAACAAAAACAACACCAATTTGTGTAAGTCCCTCTTTTGAACCCCTTAATCTCAACTATTTTCAAAATAAATTAGTAGTTTAGAAAGTAGACTCAGAGCACTTCAATCTTTGTTTTTGTACCATCTCAAAATTTTGAGTGTAACTTCCTCAATTTCATGTCCAAGGTCAGTATTTCTTGATTTTAGAAAAAAAGTGGCCACTTAAGCCCCCTTTTTGGGACCCATCTTGGTGCACTTACCCATCGTATCTCATAGAGTCATAGAGGTGGACACGAAGAAAATTGATGATATAGTTAGCATGCCACCTCCTTGAAATATTTCTCAATTGTGCACTTTACAAGGAAGAATTTAGGCTATCCCTCACTTTCTAGCATCCTTAGCGAAATGAAAATTACCCTTTACACAAATCCTTAAGAAAGAGGTTCAATTTAATTAGAATTAGGATTGTAAGAAAGCTTTTGAGAGTTTGAAATATTATCTCGCTAATCCTCCTATTTTACAACCTACTATGCAATAGAAACCATTTATCCTCTATACAACAACATAAACCCATGCTCTCACAACATTATTGGCTCAATAAGATGAAAGTGGTAAAGAACATCTTGTTTATTACATTAGCTGAACTTTGATTGATTATGAGACACAATATACAATAATAGAAAAACAATGTTTGGATCTTGTTTTCACTACTTTTAAATTGAGACATTAATTACTAAATGTTGAAATCCATGGGATGATGAAATTTGATCCATTAAAACACCTTTTTTGCTAAAACAGATTTATCGAGATGCTTAGCCAAGTGGGTTATGTTATTAACTTAGTTTGATCTTAAATTTTTCTCTCAAAAGGAAATCAAAGGACAAGCCTTGACTGACCAATTAGTTGATGCTCCCTCTCTCCTCACGTTACCTAACATAGACTCATTTCTTGATTAGAATGTGTTGACTATTCAAAAAGATGAAGAAACATTGGAGTTATATTTTGATGGCTCTAAGTGTAGAACTAGCTCTGGTGCAGGGGTTATATTAATCCTACCTATAGGAAAGCCTATTCCCTTGTCCTACCGCTTAAACTTCCTATGCACAAACAACGTAGTAGAGTATGAAGCTTTAATTGTCACAATATGTGCAACTTTAACTCTAGGAGCTGAAAGTATTAAAATATTTGGTGATTCACAATTAGTCATTAAAAAATAAATGGATAAAATCAAGTGAAGCATGAGAAATTATCAAAATATAAGGATCTCACAATGACTCTCTTAGATAGCTTTAATTCATATACCATTGATAACATCCCACAAATAGATAATCAACATGCGGATGCAATGGCAAGTGTGACTTCCCTTATATCTCCTCAAGATCCTTCAAAAGACTTCACATTCATTGTCCATATAATTATGCAACCATCAATGGAAGATAAGGAAAAAGAAGCATTATCAACCACCATGGAAAGCTCTAGTGAATGGTATACACTGATATTTAATTATTGGAAAGAAGGTACCATTCTAGAGCTGACAACCAATAATATTCGAGCTTGCCTTCAAAAACTTGTGTCGAGATATATAATCCTTGCTGACGTGTTGTACAAAAGGTATTTTGATGGTCTTCTAGTTAGATTCCTTAAACAATTTGAAATCCCTATAGCACTTGCGGAAGCTCACATGGGTGCCTATGGAGGTCATTTTGGAGGATGATCACTAGTTCAAAAGATAATCCACATATGATACTATTGGAGACATACGAAACAAGATTTCTTTGAATATGTTAAGAAATGTCATAAATTTCAAGAACATAACAATTTGGTTCACACTTCTGCTTCAGAGATTCATGCCCAAGCTCCTATCTAGCCATTCTCTGTATGGGGTCTGAATCTTATTGGAAAAATATCACCACCTTCTTTTGTTGGACTTACATCTATAATTACCACAATAGATTATTTCACAAATTGGGTAGAAGTTGTTCATTTTCATTCAAAAACCATCGATATAATATATCATTTTATATTGGAACACATTATTGCTCACTTTGGACTTCCTTCAGCATTAGTTTCAGAAAATTGGACACCATTTAAGAATAATAATGTGAAGAAGTTCTTAGAAACATTTAACGTTCAACATCATTTTTCAATGCCATACTACCCACAATCTAATGGTCAAGTTGAATCAACTAATAAGACACTTGAGAAAATCTTAAGAAAAATAGTAAGCAAACATAATAAGGATTAACGCACATAGTTAACATATGTGTTATGGGCTTATCGTGCTAGTATTAGAACATCAACTAAAAATACTCCTTATAACCTTGTCTTTGGTACTGAGGTGGTAATTCCCTTGGAGTTAGAGATTCCTTCATTAAGAAGCTCATCATACACAACAGTGTTGATAGCTCACCCATGAATCAATCAGCGGGCTTGGTAGCACTCTCTTATGCTACTCTCAACCTTAAGTAAGGCTCGAACAACTCTAGATGTTGCTCCATGATTGGTGGGGGCATGTAGTTTGTGTTGAAAGCCTCATCTATGGGTAATGGAGGAATGATCTCTATAATGGCCCATTGATAGAGATCATGTAGCTCTCTTAAGGATCTTTCAAGATGGAAATCATAAAGATAATCAGTACACATCATGATATATATATATATATAAGTGAAAAACATGAATGTGAGCATAATTATAAAAGCATAAGCATAAACATAAATAATTTTTCATCACCTATGTCTCTTGTATGTTGTGTAGGAGGTATAGAAGATGCACTACCCTCTCCATGCTCATAAATTTTAGCACATGTTGCAACTACTGACTACGATCTAGTAACCCGGGTGGGAATTGCATCCCTCCACTCAGGGGAAACTGTGTTAAATAGGTATAGGACAACTAAGAGGGGGGGTGAATTAGTTGTCACACAAATTCAAACTTAAAATTTTATCACTTATCAATTCTTCAACCACACTATTTTGTTATTAAATATAAGCATGAAACACAAATAACAAAAAATAAATCAACACAATGAACACCTAATTTTTATGTGGAAAACCCAATAAGGGAAAAATGATGGTGAGGGTTAACTCACAATATAAAGATTATAAACTGAATACAAAGGCTCACTACCAAGGGCTCACTGTCCAAAAGAGGACTCACTATCCAAATGCAAAGGATCACTGCCTACAAAAAGGACTCATTGTTGAATAGGGAGGCTCACTGCCTACAGATACAAAAGAGAACAAAAGATTCACCACTACAATTAAAGCACATTCGCAGGATTACAAAAACCTTTAGCTCACTACCTTCAACACACTGAAAATTGCTATCACAACTCACTCACACACACACTTCTGCTCTTATGATTTGTGGCACACTTTCATCACTTTTCATCACACTGCCATAAAAATCTTCACAATTCGACTTGATTTTATACCATTCTCAACCTTAGAAGCATTTACCAAGGTTGGCCACAAATAACTTATTTCATAAATTCAAATTAGGTCAGCAACTAAAAATTCCTTGGTGAAAAGGAATAAGAGTGGACCAATAAAAACATTTAACCAAGACCAAAAATAATATTCTTGAATCCTCTACACGCTTAATTAAATTTTATTCTTCAAATGAAGTGTAAACACTAGGTTGGCCAAACCTAATGAAAACACAAAATAACATTGATGCACATGCTTCCCAACAATAAGATGAAACACAAACACCTCAACATGCTTCATTATTCATGAGACTTCATCTTATAATTCTTTAGATACATCCACAGCAAAACATATTACATCATACACTGAATACCTTTCACTAGATCATCTGAACTATGCAAACCTGTACTGGAATATAGAAACATGACTTCCAGATTACCAAACTTCAACCTTCTTTGTGAAAGCATAGAAAATACCTTCACAAAACATATCCTAGATCCACAAGATCTAAAATGTAACAATGTGGGACTACGAAGCAAATATATTTCTCCCAGTCCATAGAACATTGTCTCTGTCGGTAGAAAACATATACCAGTGGATACAACTTTCACGTATCATCTCACCAAAAACTAAAACTCAGAATAAATCACCATCATATTATCATAATGAAAAATTTAGAACCACACAGGCATAGGATCAACACAGGAAAAACACAGAGCACATACCAGAGCACAATCTAAACACATTCATCACTTTGACTTCTCTTCTTTATTAATTTTCTCAAAAGCACTTGGAAACTCATCAACACAATACATAAGATAGCTCCATGTACTCACAACATCTCAGCAGCATCTCAACTATACATATACAATCTACAACATACTAAATAGTGTTGACATCAATGACAACATGAATGACAACACCACCAGACTAGCCCATACTTGAAACAAATTGAACACTCACCTATTGTATCATTGCCATTGCTCATCAGCTAGCTCTCCTCCTCATTGTTGTCATTCTCATCATTATCCTCCTCCTTCTCCTCCTCCTCATAGTCTAATTCCACCTCCTCATCGTAATCCTCCTCTACCTCATTTCTACAAATATATATGAATGCCTGATCTCCTCCCCTATCTCTTCATCATCATCCATGTGATCTAGAAGGGGTCCTACATAGTCTATAGGTTGATATATAGGAAAGACTAGAACTGGTCGTGTTATGGCCAACCACTCCTCGTATTCATCTATGCAACCAACGTCATCAACATCGAAGACTAGGGGCATGTCAAGATCCTCATCGTATGATTCACTAGATACAACATCATTAATTATGAGTTGTCTCGTATCTCTAGGCCTATGGGCACTCCGCACTAACCATCTATAGAATGGTCGTGCTACTACGGGTACCTGTATCTATCCAAACTATCTCATGGCATGATCATACTATAAAGGTCTCAATATGTAATTGTTCCTACCCAATAAAATTGGTCCCTCTACATCCTAGTCAGTTGTTGTGTCTGGTCTAGCCACTGAGGTATTAGCTGGTAAGGGCTCCATAACGATGAAGATAGTTTGTCAATATGACACCTAACTCAAAAGTTATGTCTCTTAGAAGTTAGACTAAAACTTAGGAATTTTCTAAATTCAAAATAAAGGGTAACTAAATCTATTGGGTGCCAAAAATAGAAGTGGTGTCTCATTGGAAAGTGAAAAAGTCTTATAAAGTGGTTACAAAGGAAAAGGGATTCATTCTAGATGAGAAGATAGATAAAATTCTTATTTTTAAAAATAGAACAAAGGTTGAGTTTTCAATGGCCATTATTTCCATTTGCAGATTTACATGTATGATTTTCTGCATGTATTTTCAGCCCATCTTTCTGTAATAGTATTCTTGTGACCAGATCATTGTGATGCATTTGATTGCATGTATGTAGATGATTTCTAAGAATATAATAAAGTTGCATGTTTTTTGTTCTTCAATGTTATTCTTTGTGTAAGGTATGTTTTATGGAGAGCCCCCCTTCAACATTTTGTTACATGTCAAGTTGGATAGGGTTCAATCTATATTCTCTAATGAAGGATGTTGTAAAGTCTAAAGAACCCCAATCATCACCAAGAAATGCATTTTCTTGAGAAGGCATAGACTCAAAATTTCCTACTTCAGGAGGATCTTCTTCAAGGACATCTGTTGTAAGAGTGTCCTTTGTAACAAGTACTTTTGGAGTAGATGTCAATGTATGAGAAGATAATGAAGGGATGAGAATTTTAAGAGTAGGTACAATTGAATTTTGACCAACATCTGTCATCTCACATAAGTGTAAAACATCAAGGTTAGCCTTGATTGTGACTAATTGATTGTTATGAATGAATTTAATAGATTTATGCAAGGTAGATGGGACTGAACCCATTGTGTGAATCCATGGTCTATTGAGAAGAAGTTTATATGTTAATTTTCTTGACATAAAATATACCAGGGTGGGTATGGTAATGGGTCCAAGTTGAAAATGTAGTACTATTGTACCTAGAGTTTGTTGCCTAACATTATCAAACCCATGAATGCATAGGGAAGAAGCCACAAGAGAGGTTGAATCAATTTTAATTTTAGGTAGTAGATCAATGCTACATACTTTGAGTGTTGAACCAATGTCAACGAGATTATATCTAATTCCAATATTATTATCATTAGAGGATTTTATTGCTTATGTACTTCTAGAGTGGGATCTCCTATGGATAGAATGTAATATATGATGAATCTACATGAATATGATCTATCAACACATTAACATCCACCAGCCTAGAAAAATAAGGTAAGAGAATCTTTTGCAAGGCTTCTTGAAACATACCTTGGTAAATTAGAGTAGTTTGAAGAGAATCCCAAAGTGAGATATTGGTAAGAGTAACATGAAGTTGCTCAAAAAGATCATACTCACTCGACCACGTAGTTGTAGGTCTATGTGCTTGAGAAAGTCTTGGTTGAGAAGGTGGTAAAGAAGTAGGTTGATCAATTTTTTTTTGAATGAACAAGAGAACTGAGAGGGGGGTGAATCAGTTGTAGTTTAAATTAAAACATCAAAACCCTCAATAGTAATCAAATCCAAATGCATTCATTTAACCCTTATTCTATTAAAGTAATTAATCATAAAATGCAGATAACAAAAACTAAAATAAGAACACCATTCAAAAGAGAACACCAAATTTATGTGGAAAACCCAATGAGCGAAAAACCATGGTGAGGATTAGCTCACAGTATAAGTAATTGCAAAACCTGTACAAGGGATCACTACTAGAATAGGACTCACTATCTAAAAAGGCTCACATCCAAGGCCCATTGCCACAAAATAAATGAAGAAGATAAAAAAGAAATGTTACACAAAGAATGTAACTTCTCAATACAACAATGAATCCACCACAAATGCTCCAACACTTTCGCAACCTTATATGAAAGATTGTGGACACCTTCAGCTCACTACATTAAGGAATCCAACACTTTGAGGTTCACACTGCTCTACTCAAATTCACATCACATTCATCACACACATCTATCTCACATCTATCTTTCTTCTCTCTTGCATATAACAAAAACACTAATCTTATTTATATCATCCTCAATCTTAAAAACTTTCTCCAAGGTCGATAACTATCTTTTACATTTACAATTTTAAATTAGGTCAGCACCTAAACATTCCCACGGTGGATAGGAATTAAAGCAACACAAATAAATCCTTAATTAGGACCCAAATTGATCCTAACACACCTCAAAATGATTTCAAAAAAGTCTACAAGCTTTGCATGTAGTGTTAACACCATGTTGGTCATTACCCACGTGAACGCCATAAAACATTAAGTACACACTTAAATCAATCAAAAAATTCTAGAAAAAAAAATCACTTGAACATGATCTAGAATAGTCCACAAACCACCTGAGATTCAACAAATACTTTATCCAACTTTGTATCATTGAAATACTTCAACCTAGAACATTTGATTAACCTCATATGCACATTGACGCATGAAACACATACTGTACTATAAAAAATCAATAGAAACCTTGAATTATAAAAGATACGAACACTATAAGAAACTTCCCAGATCCACACATCCTAAAACCAAAATGCAAAGAAATGCAGAGCAAATGCATTTCTCCCAGACCACAAAAAACATCACTGAAAGACTAGTTCACACACTGGTGAATATATCTCACTTTGCATAGTGATCAAGAAGACTAGATTCTAGATATGACAACCACTAACAACCTTGAAAAATATATCAGATCTACACAGGCATATCATCAGCACAGAAGAAACATGGACCACATCCCAAAGCACATTTTGAACACTTGCATGACACTGTTTTCTCTGTTTATCACTTTTTCTCAAAAGCACTTGGAAACCAAGTACCAAAGACATCATATTGGAACATTAATTTATTACAACACATCTCTATACATTTCAACATAAAGATAGCTCCATGTACTCACAACACTTCCTTAATATTTTAACTATAAGTGTGCATAACCTGTAAAAACCTCTTATCCTCAATTTTCTCAATATCCTTGACATCTTCATCATGCAACAATCTTCCTCAACATATAGTTGACATAAATGAAAACACTAGCCAATTGACATGCCTATTGACATCAATGACAACACATTCATACTTACAACAATCTCCCCCTTTGTCATTGATTGCAACACATGATGTGAAAAACCATCAAAGACAACACAACTACACTGAACACACTTTCTTGTGATTTTCTTTTCTTTTCTCTCCCCTTGTGTAGATAGGATTTTTTCACATGAATATTTCTCCCCCTTTGACATCAATGGAAAAGGATAAAGTGTTTTACATTGTTCTCCCCCTTTGACACTAAACCAAGATACTTTCACTAAATACTCCCCTTTAGGAGTACACCCAACCAAATCAACAACTCTGCATAATGACAACATTCCTTACTACAAAAATGATACTAACTACTCCCCTTGCGAGGTAGCCACCAACATTAGTCCAAGCAAGAGATGAATCCATAGATCCACTAGACTAATGCATCTCCATATTGTAAGGAAAGCAATGATGCAGAAACACCTTGCTAATGAAAAATCCTTAGGAGAAAAGTCCAGAAAAAAAATTCATTTAAAAAGGTACATTCATTTGAGATGCACATTCATAGAACAAAAGGATAGAAAAAAAATCACACATAGAGATAGCACCAGATTTATGTGGGAAAACCCTTATGGGAGAAAAAACCCACACACCAAGTATAGCCACTTTGTATTATAGTAAATAGATTACATACAGAGTTACAAAATTCACTCTTAGATGTTAACTCACAACAGAAAAGCAATCCCTTGGTCGACCTCACACTCATATTATAGCTCTCCTCACTTTGTTACAATGCTCATAGAAGCATACAATGTAGAACCCCCTCTTTTTTGATTTCCGCACGGCGATGTCACTCTAGACTTCATCGATCGACCATGCCGCGTTTTTTTTTTTGACTGCCCTTCGGGGCCTCGCGGGGGCCACAAACACCACCATCCAACATGCATCAAGCCACCCAATAATTAATTCGGTTATAGAGAATATCAGATCGTGCATTTAATGAAAATATATCGCTATCAGGAAATACAGCTTTCGGTCCAATGATTGTTGATTTACAACAGCGATGTAGAATCAACAAATTAATTCATGCCACGTGTTGAAACATCACTCATACACTACTTTTGACTATTGTACCATTCGGGTCTCTACCTCCATCATAATATTTCCAAGACTTTGGGAGATCTCTCCCCCATAACCCCATGTCACACTGGCAACAAAAGGGATTGCCAAGTCGGAAGAAACCTGAACTTCAAAACCTTCAATCAAAGATTAGGATATTCTTGAAACCCACAATAACAAGGAGACCACAATGTTAGGAGGTTATGGAACTCATGAACCCTGTAACATATGTTCCAAAGTTCAAAAATCCAATGATCCCAAGACTAGCTCAAAATATCCATTTTGATCTTTCAGAACCTCGCGACTCAGTTTTCAAGGTTCTAGATTTCGACGATAGTCTGACAATGAAGGCCAACAAAGGGAAAGAAAAAATGTCAATTCTTTAAGAGAGGTCCAAGCCAGCAAGTTGAGGCACATTTTCCAACAAGCTCCCACTTGACGAAGACTTATTGGCTTCCTTTAAACTTGAAGTTATTGAAGGTCGTAGGCCCCAAGGCCCATCGAACTAGCACACCACATATACTTGTCTATGCTCACAGGCTTTGTCAAAGCATCAACGACATTCTATAGAGTATCCACCTTTTCCAGATTAACCTTTCCATCCTTTACTATATCACGAACGAAATGATACTGTACACCAATGTGCTTCATCCTAGCATGGAAAGTGGGATTCTTCGCCAAATAAATAACACTCTGACTATCACAACAAATAGTAATCTACCCTGCATTAAACTCAATATCTAAAAAAAAATGTCTAATCCAAATGGATTATTTTCAGGCATATGTTGCTGCCATATACTCTGCCTTAGTAGTAGATAATGTGACTACATCCTGCCGCTTGCTCATCCAACTCACTGCACTACCAAATAACATGAAGATGTATCCACTAGTGGATCTTTTGTTGTCAATTTCCCCTACCCAATCAAAATCCACATACCCATGAATGCTAAGATATCTCTGTGATCCAACCGAGTTGCCATGATAACACAAAGTAAACTCTAAGGTACCCTTCAAATATCTGAAAACTCTCTTCACAACATCTCAATGTGGACTTCCTCGATTAGCCATAAATTGACTAACTCCCACTTCTTGGGAAATGTTTGGCCTTATACATACCATTGCATACATTAAACTGCCAATTGCACTTGCATATGACACCCTAGTCATGTCCTCCATCTTAGTAGGAGACTTTAGACAATCTTCAATAGATAGCTTTGTCCCCTGCAATACTGGAACAACTAATTGCTTGCAATCAGTCATATCAAATCTCTCAAGGACAGTATTGATATACTTACTCTAGCTGATCCAAAGCTTTCTACTTCCTCTATCCCTTTTTATTTCCATCCCCATAATATACATTGTTGCACCAAGATCTTTCATTTCACTTTGCAGACAATTGATATTTTAGATCATAAATCATATTCTTACTATTTCCTATGAACAACATGTCATCAACATATAGGGTAATAATAAGAACTCGATAATTTTTAGTTTTTTAATACACACAATGATCAAATTTTGATCTTACAAATCCCAATGACAACACAAATGTGTCAAACGTTTGGTACCACATTCTAGGTGATTGCTTTAAACCATACAAAGATTTCTTTAACTTGCAATCTACACTTCTTTAGCTTTTTCAACGAAGTGCTCAAGCTGGGACATATAGATTTCTTCTTCCAGCTCTCCATGAAGAAATTTTGTCTTCATATCCATCTACTCAATCTCTAAGTCATACACTGCTACAAGTGACAAAAGAAATTTGATAGATGTCAGATTAGCTATAGGAGAAAATATTTCTCCATAATCAATTCCCTCCACCTAGGAATAGACTTTTGTGACCAACCGAGATTTATACTTTCCAACACTTCCATCTAGACCAGTCTTCTTCTTAAATACCCATTTACAGCCAATAGGCTTTCTCCCTTCAAGTAAATGTACCAAATCCCAGGTTTCATTCTTTTTCAAAGACGCCATTTCCTCATTCATGGCTTCCAACCATGAATTTGAATCAGACATATTAATTGCCTCTTTCAGAATCCTAGGCTCATCATTGCTAGTAATCAAAGCATAGGCACAATTCAAATCCAACATGGAAAAACCATACCTTTCACATTGATGCTTTTCACTTGTAGGCCTCCTCACAGGCTGACATTAAGGTTGTGGTTCTTCTTCTTTAGAACTCTTAAAGCTACTAGAACTCTCCTCATTTTTACGTACACTTTATAGTTCCTCTTTATCTGGGGTTTGAGGAATTTCAACTACATCATTCTTCTTTTCTCTTTCTTGTGCCTCTGACTGTAGGTCAGCTACTGAAGGCTTCATCTCACAAGATATCACACTTCTGTTATACAAAACCTTCTCAGTAGCAGGATTCCAAAGCTTGTATCCTTTCACACTAGCACCATAGCTAATGAAGATGCACTTGAAAACCTTGTTCTCCAACTTTGATCTCTTCTCATTTGGAACATATGCATATGCCTCATAGCAAAACCCATGAATATGTCTCAGAGAGGGCTTCTTACTAGACCACGCTTACAAAGGGGTTTTGTCAACAAGGGTCGAACTAGGTCAATGATTAATCAAGTAACATGTTGTAGCCACAGCCTCATCCTAGAACTTCTGCTCCAAACCATAATCACTCAACATACTTCTTGCTCTTTCCATTCGCATCATGTTTAACCTTTTAGTAACTCCATTCTATTGTGGAGTATAAGGCGTAGTTTTATGCCTTGTAATCCCATGGTTTTTGTAGTGCCTTTCGAAATCTACAGAACAAAACTCACTGCCATTATCCATCCTCAAGCATTTGATTTTCCTTCTAGTATGATTTTCCACCATTTTTTTAAACTCTTTAAATTGATTGAACAGTTCTAATTTACTATTTAGAAAGTACACAAATGCCCTTCTCGAATAATCGTCAATAAAAGAAACATAATATCTAGACTTTGATAACAAAGGAACATTCACTAGTCCAAATACATTAGAATGAGCATAATCCATTATGCCAGAAGATTTATGAGGACTCAAATAAAATGAAACATGGTGTTGCTTTGCATAAATACAATGTTCACAAAAATCAAACTCATGGTTACAATCAACAAGCCCTTCAACAATATTTTATTTTTCAAGGCTTTGAAGCCTTTATCTCCTATGTGACTGAGTCTATGATGCCACAACATGGTTTTCTCTATTGGGAGTTTCACCTCCAAGGAATTTTCACCCAAATGAGCTTCAATCTCCTTCTCTACATGAGCAACTTTGCTTGACTTTATAGAGATGTTGTTACATTGAACAGGACATGCATCCATCTTGTACAAAGTGCCTATGTGTGCACCCTTAGCCCACACCATTGACCCTCTAGTCATCTTACAACCTCCACTTGAGAAAGAAACTTGCACACCAACATCATTCAACTTACTAACAAAAAGCAGGTTATGATCCAAACCTGGTATATGCAGTATGACAGCAATCCCTTTGATTCTTTCGTCAGGGAACTAGCTTCTGACTCTTCCACAGCCAACAATTTCCAGAGTTGAATCACTTTCCAGGTACACCTTTCCACCAACATACTTTTCATACTTAGTGAACCAATCTCTGTGAGATGTCATGTGAAAAGATGCACCTGAGTCAATCAGCCACACATCATCTGATGCCTGAGTCACCAAGGAAGCAATGAAGGCATCTACATCACTCTGAGAAGATTCATAGTCTCAAGAGTTATTCTTCTTCTTCTTCTCCTCCTCCTTACAATCCTTTTGAATATGACTAGTCTTCCTACAGTTCCAACATTTCACCTTGGAATTCTTACCAAGAGACTTTGATCTCCCCTCAGATTTGGATTTATACTTCTTTTCTTTATTCTTTCCTCTCTCCTTTGATCTACCCTGAACAACAAGAGCCTCCTTGACCATTTCAAAAGAATTCCTCCACATTTCTTTTGACAATAGCGAAGCAACCACATCTTCCATCTTAAAAGTTGTTGTAATTCCAATAGCCATTTCTAGATGATCCCAAGTGTCAGGTAAGGAGCATAACAGAAGTAGACAACAATCCTCCTCCTCTATCTTCACACCCACAGACACCAACCAAGCAACAATCATATTAAATGAATTCAGATGGTCTGCTATAGATGCACCTTCTTACATATTGAAGGAGTACAACTTCTTCCTCAGGAATAACTTATTCACCAGAGACTTTCATTGATAAATGTCACCAAGTTTCTTCCATAATGAAGATGTAGTCTTCTCCTCATGGATGTTCAAGAGTATAGAATTATCCAAACAAAGTCTTATCAACCCTCTAGCTTTTCTATCTATGAGGTCCCAATCTTCTTGCTTCATACCTTGTGGCATAGTTCTAGATACAACAATCCAGAGGTCTCTATCCATCAACAAGTCTTCCATTTTGAGTTTCCACAACACAAAATTGTTGCTATTAAACTTTTCAATTTCTACTCTACCTGATGTACTTTCCATCTCAAACTATAAACAAGACAATGAATTCTTCTTTTGAAAGACTCCCACTATATAGGATTAACACAAAAAACCATCCCTACTCACAAGGATAACACAATTAGCCAGGCTTTGATACCACTTGTAAGGAAAGTAATGTTGCAGAAACACCTTCCTAATGCAAAATTCTCAGGAGAGAAGTGTAGAAAAAAAATTCATTTAACAAGTTACATTCACTTGAGATGCACATTCATAGAACAACAGGACAGACAAAAAATCACACACAGAGATAACACCAGATTTACATGGGAAAACCCTTATGGGAGAAAAAACTCACACACCAAGTAAAGCCACTTTGTATTATAGTAAATATATTACATACAGAGTTACAAACTTCACTCTCAGATGTTAACTCATAGCAACAAAGAAATCCCTTGGTCAACCTAACACATAGATTATAGTTCTCCTCACTTTGTTACAATGCTCATAGAAGCATACAATGTAGAACTGCATAACCAACCTCTTCATCGAGCCGCATGCCATTTAATTCACTAACATGCTTCCTTCATCTCGAGCCACACACACCACCATCCAACATGCATCAAGCCGCCTAGAAATTAATTCGGTTATCAAGAATATTACCATATTTTCTCTTTGTCAACCCCTGAGTTAGATCATGCATTTAATACAAATATATCGCTATCAGGAAATACAGCTTCCGGTCCAATGATTGTTGATTTACAATAGTGGTGTAGAATCAACAAATGAATTCATGCCATATGTTTAAACATCACTCATCCACCACTTTTGACTATCGTACCATTCGGGTCTCTACCTCCATCTAAATATTGCCAAGACTTTGGGAGATCTCTCCCCGATAACCCCATGTCACATCGAAAAAAAAAGGGATCGCCAAGTCAGGAGAAACCTGAGCTTCAAAACCTTTAGTTAGAGAATAGGATATTCCAAAAACCCACGATAAGAAGGAGAATGCCATGTCAGGAGGTTATGGAACTCACAAACCCTGTGACATATTTTCTTAAGTTCAAAAATCCAGCAATCCTGAAACCAACTCAAAATCACCAAGTTATGATCTTTCATGACCCTGCAACTTAGGTTTCAAGGTTCTAGATTTTTTTGATAGTCTGACAATGAAGGCCAACAAAGGGGAAAGAAAAAATGTCAAATCTTTAAGAGAGGTCCAAGTCAGCAAGTTGAGGCACATTTTCTAACACATATGAATCTAGTTCAAAGAAGGAGGGGCAATAACCCCCAAATTCTCTTGAAGATACTCAAAGGTATCTTTAGGAAGAGCCTTATTAAATATGTCAGCAATCTAATCCTTTGTAGGTACATATTCAAGCTTCATCTCATTCTCCATAACCTTGTTTTTCAGAAAGTGATACCTGATTGATATATGATTTCTCCTTGAATGCATCACTAGATGCTTTGAAATGTTAATTGCAATTGTATTATCACAAAATATGGAAATAGTCTCATCATACATTACTCTGATATCCTTCAATGTCTATCTCATCCACAATACTTGTGTGTAGCAAGATGTTGTAATATACTCATCCTCTATAGTAGATAACAAAATAAAATGTTGCTTCTTACTCATCCATGACACCAATCTACATCTAAGAAAGAATGTTCCACCACTTGTACTTTCCTTAGATCATCAACACAACCAACCCAATCTACATCTGTATAAGCACTTAATGTGAAATTAGTATCCTTAGGATACCATAAGCCATAATCTTACTGTATAAGAGTGAATTTGCACCCCATGTGCAAATCCTCTCTTTACCTTTACCCACATTAGAAAACCAAGATTGGAGGCTTAATTCCACCTAAGCCCACTGCGTGCATCCCACTTGGTGATTGTTTTGAGCGTCAGTGGAGGAATTTTTGTTGGGGACACCTGCGTAGTGAGCAAACATCCACGCGGTGTGCTTACATCCCTCAAAAAAATTTGCGACTGAACCAGCAGAGGTGTTACACTTCTCATTGGAGGTGAAGTTTTCACGCCCCCTTCAGCTAATTGACCCAAATATGGTCATTTTTCTCCATCCTTTCTTCAAAATCATCCCTTCAACATTCAATCCAACTCTTCACTAGATCAAACCTCCATTCTTGCACTATCACATTCACTTTGAAGCTCTCAAGCATTCACTTTCACTCACTTCAAGCATTCAAGCATTCTATTGCAGCCAAAGCAACAATGCATCACTTTGGTAGAGCAAGTTTGGGACCACACCATTGTAGTAGAGGATCAATTACTCTCATTTTCTCCCCCAAGCATCCTTGAGTGCTCTTGTTGGAGGTGGTAAGCTTCCCTCTCCTCTCCTCTATCACTTGGTTGAGTAGCATAGCACTGTTTTGTAGTGCTTCTTTGCTCTTTACTACTTTATTTCCTTTATCTTGTTTCCTTGGATGTTTGTGGAGGTGGAAACACCTAAACAAGGGTCTGACTAAGGCAGGCCCCTATACATCCACCCAAAATTTTCCCTTTCTTGTTGTGTGCAGGAGTACGTGCTCTTCGAGGGGTCAACTAGCGAACGAATTCCTTGGTGAGATCCTCCTTATTCTCTTTACTCTTGCATATTTTCTTTATAATATTAGAGAGCATTTTATTTATTTAATCACATCATTATGTCCCTTTAGTTAGTCCATTGGGCTGTTAGCTAGTTTTTTTGGTTTGACCTCATCCTCAATGTTGTCTGGCCTTACGAACGACAATGCACTTTTGAGATGCTAGCGCATCGTGTTGATGTCTAGAGACCGCGCTTCTATCCCCAGACAGAGAGCTTTCTAAGAGGTAGCGTTAGACCTAGAAACTAGCTCACCTAGCCTCTTACTATGTTTCAGGTCTGTAGAATAACTGAGAGGCCTCACGGTCCTCGTTATTCTTTCCTCACATTCCCTTACAATACACTTAGTTGAGGTAAGTTAGGGTAGCCTCTCGCATCTTGGCCTTTCATGACCTAGGGTCTTGCACGCAGTGGTCCCCCTCTCTTACATTTTTGGTGAACCCTACATGAACCATTTTGGTTTCATACTTGTGATCCAAATAGTTCCTTTCCTCATACTCTAGGAGTGTTGTAAGGTTGTCGCCTTACAACCCAACTTGTGACCCCTAGTTGGCATAGTTGGAAGGTTCCAAAGGTATTGCATGATGAAACCTTAATTAGGTCACCGTCTTATCCATCAACCTTTAGGGACTCTGTGAAAGAATTTTCTAGTGTGCGTAACAACTTCCTTCTTGCACCAACCCATCCCCTCTGCACAGCCTATTGATAGTGGTATTGGTATAACTTTCACTTCATAGGACCTACTGATGGGCTTTAATAGGGAACCATCTCCTCTTTACATTCCTCCATGGATCAACGGAAACATCGTAGCTAGTGTTTTTGTTGACCCTACATCACAAGTGAACATAATAATAGAGGAGATTATGTTAATAAACTTCTTACACAAGGATGGGTACGATGCTCCTATGAGTACCATCCACACACATGATGGGTTTTCTGTCCACCCTTTGGGTAGTATTTTCTTGTCCATCTCAGTTGGACCTAAGTCCGTGAAACTCCTATTTGATATCATCCATGGATCTAAACTCTTTAGGGTAAAATTGGGTATCCCTTGGTTAGTGGGGATGAACGCGGTACCCTCCATTGTGCATAAATGTCTGAAATATATCCATGGAGGCTCCGTGCATGTAACCCACGACACCAGTTATAGACCATCGGTTGCACATGGCGACTACTCCTTAGACCACTCCTAGCCTACACCCATTGGTCCTCTTCCACCTAGGATGAACCTTCTACACCGAACATATCAGAACTATAAGAAAGGGTACCTAAGGCCAAAATTAAGATACCCTCCCTCGCCTTATGCCATTTCACATAAGGCTTTTTTAAAAGCTAACGATGCCACTAAAGCATGAAGGAAGGAAGAAGAGAAGCGGTCTCATCATCCTCCTTCTTCCTCTTCCGCTAATCAGTCTGGTGCTTCCTCTCATTCTACTGAGATACCATCAGGTTCTTCTCCTCGTCTACAGGAGAATCCTATGGTGCCCACTGGGCGAAAGCCTAAGCGCCCTACTTTTGAACTTCCTATTTTTTTGATGGAACCTAGACCCGTTCAGTACAATAGGAAGAAGGTCTAATAAGGATAGTCCTTGTTATCTTGACCTTTGCGGCCTCCTACTACTCCTGCTCCTAAGGTGGTGAGTGGAAAGAGGCCTGCTGTCGAGGTTCTCGGGTCGACTCTTCCTGTTGCTCCTCAACTTGTTCCTCCCACTCCTATGTAGGAAAATGTCCCTCCACTAGAAATAGTCATGGTGGACATTCCCATGGTTGAGGAGGAACCCTTTATCCCTTCGTAAATTGCGGCCTCTAACTCTAAGAGCCATAGAAATTTCCTTGCGCATGAACACAAGCGTTGGTGAAAGTCCCTCTTGGCTGAGTAGGCCACCTCGCAAAGAAAGGAGGAAGAAGCGACCACCCCTATTTCAGGGCCTCCTACATCATCTTCTTCCTCCCTTCCTTCTACTTCTCTCCAGTCTGGTCCTATACTGCTCTTGGATTTTGTTGCAAGTACAAATGCACTTAACCCTAAAATACTACAAGTGTGCATTGCTCCTTCGGTGGAGCCACCTTTGTTGATTTCCATTCTAGATATCCAAACTTTCTAGAAGCCCGTGGACATGGTTAATACCTCAATCATGTCTACTATGGTTCTTTCCTCTTCCTCCTCCACATCTTTTGCCTCATCCCTGGGGAGTTCATCTCCTCCAATGAAATAGGAAATAGAGGGTGGTCCTTCTGGCAATGAAGGATGTAAGAAAAGTACACCTCAGTCACAAGGTGGCCCCATGTTGACTTGCTTTGTCTTAGTGACAGAACCAGTCCTAGCTTCCCCCGATTTCATCACCGTTCCCAAGTCATTCGGCCAGCCTAGCAGTGAACATCAAGTGCAGTCTATCCCGTCCACTGAGGCTAGACATGGTGCCCCTGTGGGGTGCATGTTTAATTTTGTGGATGAGGTTTCGGCCTTCTCGGCGATATTCGCTAAGTCGCTGACCTTAACTTCACAAGATCTCAGTGGAGAGGACCTCAAGGCACCCTCTTCCTTGGCCCTTGTTGCGGGAGGACCAAATGATCCCCCTCTTAACATCCCACCATTGTAGGCTCGTCCTCCTTCCCCTTATGAGGACTTAGATTTGGAAGCAGACGACCTCTTGGATAATAAATGTTAGGAGGAGACCCTTTTCTTGATCTTGTGTGTGTGTGTGTTTTCTTTGTGATGTGTTCTCCTGTGCTCATGCTATGTGTGTCTGGATGACCCTTGTGATCCTTGTTGGTGCTTAGATACAGGCATGATTTTTGTATCATAAACCTTCTTCTATTTGTATCATCATTCTTCCATGTTTGTGCTTGATTTTTGATAAATTGGGGACGATGCAAAGCATTGGGAGCATTTAAGCTTCCCTTCCATGTTGACCCAATTTTTTATTTTTACTTTATTTTTCATGCATTCTTCCTGATCTGGTTGGGGATTGATGATCTTTTGCCTTGCATTGCAGCTACCTATTATTATGAGCTTGAACATATCTGACCATGCTAAACTAGATCCCCCAATTCCCTTTGTTTATTTTTTTCTCCTTATTTTTCTCTCTTCTTCACTTGAGTTGTCCCTTTCATGTGTGACAATCCCCTCTCTTTAACATTCGATTTTCAAAAAACACATTCACAAACTTTTCTTCAAAATCTCATTCTCAACTTGGAACCTTAACGGGATGTGTTTCCTTCATCACGGGTTCATAAAGAGAGGACTTGAAAACCTTCCCCACGCATGGGGGCATATTCTTCCTTTCAAATTCCTTGATGAAGTAAAAATATTTTGAAAGGATTCCTTGATGATGGATCACTTTGAGAAGAGAAGAATATCTACTTTCGAACTATGTGTCCCTTGAGTGGACCCCTTTTTTCTTCATGACGGGTTCCCAAGGGACCCTTCTTTGAAAGTCTTTACCTCGAATGGATTTCTTCATGTCTAGCCTGGGGGCAACCTGACTAGACTTATTCCATTCCCCTCTTCATGTCTAGCTCGGGGCTTGCCCGCCTAGACCTATTTCATATCTTTGTGTCTAGCTTGGGGGAAGCCTAACTACACCTTACCTTTCAAACAACGTGTCCCTTTAGTGGACCCCTCTCCTTTTGAAGGGTTCCCGAGGAAACCCTTTGAAATACTTCCAAATCATTGACGGTTTGCGTGATTATCTGCCTACTTGCCTATGTGGCCACTTCTTGACTCTATGGAGTATGCTTCCTTGGGGTTTCCTTCATGCTAGAGTTTTTGGGGGATACCTTCCTTGTAGGTCTGTAAGCCTATAAGGTGCTCACTTTACGAGGCTTCCTTCATGCAAGAGATCTTGGGGGTTGCCTCCTGGTAGGTCTGCAAGCCTATAAGATGCTTTTTTTTTCCAACTTCATAGCTTTGAGCAGCTATGGAGTCCCTCGCTCTCCCTGCATGTTCAGGTACGCCAGACCAAGTACTACTTCCTTGACGGTTCAGGCATACGTTTCTAACCCTACACTCTATCTTCAAGATCTACTTTACTGAGCACTCATCAGTATTCATGCTCGCTAAAGTGGGGGAAAAATGTATAAGAGTGAATTTGCACCCCATGTGCAAATCCTCTTTTTTCCTTTACCCACCTTAGAAAACCAAGATTGGAGGCTTAATTCCACCTAAGCCCACTACGTGCATCCCACTCGGTGCCTATTTTGAGTGTCGGTGGAGGAATTCCTGTCGAGGATTCCTGTACAATGTGCAAATGTCCACACGACACACTTACATCCCTAGAAGATTCCTATGACTGACCCTGTAGAGGCGGTACACTTCTCATTGGAGGTGAAGTTTTCACGCCCCCTTCGGCCGACTGACCCAAATATGGTCATTTTTCTCCATCCTTTCTTCAAATTCATCCCTTCAACATTCAATCCAACTCTTCACCGGATCAAGCATCCATTCTTGCACTATCACATTCACTTTGAAGCTCTCAAGCATTCAAGCATTCTATTGCAGCCAAAGCAACAATCCATCACTTTGGTAGAGCAATTTTGGGACCACACCATTGCAGTAGAGGCTTGAGTACTCTCATTTTCTCCCCCAAGTAGCCTTGAGTGCTCTTGTTGGAGGTGGTAAGCTTCCCTCTCCTCTCCTCTATCACTTGGTTGAGTAGCATAACAATGTTTTGTAGTGCTTCTTTGTTCTTTACTACATTATTTCCTATATCTCATTTCCTTGGTTGTTTGTAGAGGTGGAAACACCTAAACAAGGGTCTAACTAAGGTAGACCCTTATACAACCACCCAACATTTTCCCTTTCTTGTTGTGTGCAGGAGTACGTGCTCTTAGAGGGGTCAACTAGTGAATGAATTGCTCGGTGAGATCCTCCTTATTCTCTTTACTCTTGCATATTTTCTTTATAATATTAGAGAGAATTTTATTTATTTAATCACATCATTCTAGCCCTTTAGTTAGTCCGTTGGGCCGTTAGCTAGTTTTGTTGGTTTGACCTCGTCCTCGCTGTTGTCTAGCCGTATGGATGACTATGCACTTTTGAGACGCCAGTGTGTCATGCTGACGTCAAGAGACTATGCTTCTGTCCTTGGACAAAGAGCTTTATGAGACGTAGTGTTAGACCTAGAAACTGGCTCACCTAGCCTCTTACTGTGTTTCAGGTCTATAGAATAATTAAGAGGTCTCACGGTCCTTATTATTCTCGCCTCACATTCCCTTGCAATACACTTAGCTGAGGTAAGTTAGGGCAGCCTCTCACATCTTGGCCTTCCATGACTTGGGGTCTTGCACATAGTGGGGTATGTGTAGGATCATGATGGGCCAAAAAGTAGCAATATGATGGTAATATGGCTGACAACTTTTTTCTTACCTAGAATTGATGAAACGAAAAGGGTTTTTAAAGAAGATTCTCAGCTTTCTACCAATATAAATTATGCTTTACTTTGAATTTAATAAGTAATTATTATTCATTTTCTATTTGAATTACGACTAATGTCCTGATTGATAGGCTAATTGAAAAGCATCTATAGCTTTCAAATGGTATCACATTTTTTGAATACAAAACATGCACCACATTCTATGCTTCATATACTATAGGACTAAAAAAATAAAAATTGAATTTCATGAAGTTTTGACCAAGTTAAGGTGGTCACACATACGAGTTTTTTATATTTTTTAAAAGTTGTAATAAAAAATTCATAATTAATTATTACTTGAAACAAATTACAAAAAATATGCATCACATCGGGACATGAGTCCTCTACTTATACCTAAAATCTTATAAAAAAATATTATCATTTTATTTTGGTTAAGGTGGTCAAAGCAGACACCTACTTCTTATTTTTCCTGAAATTTAAGTACTACTGCATTGAAATTTCAAATTTTCACCAAATAGTTTTTTTTTTTCTTTAAGAAAACCTAGTATTTTAGAAACTATATTCAATTTTCTACAGATTCTATTCTTACTTATTTTTGAAATAATATAGATAACTTATTCAAATTTTTACGTCAAGTTGCCTAACTCTTATTTTTCTAAATTTTTTGCCACTTAAGAGCCTATTTTTTCCATGATGATCTTGCACATACCCAGTGGTCCCCATGTCTTACACTTAGATTCCTTTTGAGTATCTGAATATTATCTTTATTGCTGCAACATGTGTTTCTATAGGATCTTCTTGAAATCTAGCCACAAGAAAAATTGCATGCATGATATTTGGTCTAGTAATAGTTAAATATAGCAATCCACCAATCATAGATCTATATTTGCTATGTTCAACCTTAGGCGATTCATTCTCCTTGCTCAGTTTATAACCATTCACCATAGGAGTGCATACCGGTTTGGAGTCTTCCATTCCAAAATTCTTCAACATCTCTTTGACATACTTTGACTATGGAATGAAAATGTCTTTATCTATTTGATTGATTTGTAGCACAAGGAAGAAATTCATCTCCCCAAACATTGACATCTCAAACTCTTTCTACATCTCTTCTGCAAATTTATTACACATAGTTTCATTGCCTCCAAAGATAATATCATCCACATACAGAAGCACTATCAATATTTTATCTTCCTCAATTTTGAAATAAATATTACTATTGGTGTCTTTACTGAATCCTTGTATCAAATATCTATCCAACCTTACATACCAAGCTCTAGGAGCTTACTTCAATCCATATAATTCCTTTTTCAATTTGCAAACAATATCTAATTGATCTAACAACTAAAATCCTTTTGGTTGTTTCATATAAACCTCTTCTTCCAACTCACCATTCAAGAAAGTAGACTTCACATCCATTTGATAAACTTTAAAGTATTTGTGTGCTACAAATTCCAAAAACATTCTAATAGCTTCCATCCTAACCACTAGGGAAAATGTCTCTTCAAAGTCTATTCCTTCCACTTGTGAGTAACCCTTACACACAAGTCTTTCTTTATTTCTGTAGTATAGTAAAATGCATACCCTTTCATTTTCACAATTATTTGGGCCCGCCTTGCTTTATTTATGCTTCTTTATGGCTTAATTGGTCCTATTTTGCATCCAAAATCCTAATAAACTATATATTTTTATAGAAAATCCTAACAAATATCAAATGATAAATGATAATTTAATGTTTTTGTCTATGTGTCCCTAATTTTTGGACTGGGACTAAGACGCCATCTAGGGCATCTTCGTCCTCCATAGGTCTTGGGACCCTGATTTTGAAACCACCTAAATAGGCCCATTTTTGGAGTCTATGCCCCAAGTTTCAAGCCTTGGGACTAAGACGCCACCTAAGGCGTCTTAGTCCTCGGCTTATTTTTAAGATTCAATTTCAAATCTTGGTAGGATTTGGCCTCCTTTAATTAATGATTTCATATGACAGCTTTTTGTGGTGTAATTCGGGATATTAAACATGAATAAGTATAAATACAAGGTTCCTTCACTCATTTTCATCTAATCAAGTTGTGAGAGCATCTATTCTAGGAAAATTGAGTCCACACGAGCATTCAATAGAAATTCATCAAGCATTTGGAGTCATCATCAATATTCAAGCATCATGTCAAGGGTTTGGTGCATCTATTCATGTTGTTAAGCCAAGATTATGGATGCAGCATTGAAGATCTATTTACAACCCTTTTTCACATCAAATCCAAGGATCCATTATCTACATTCCTTGTGGCCACTACATGGTAGATTTTAGGTTTTAGATTATTTGAGATGATTTGAGATGCAAAAATGCAACCTATATGCACTTTCACTAATGCAAAATTTAGAAACCCTAGAATGCCAATTAACTAATGCAATGTTAATACAAGCAAGATCTAGGATGGTAATGCTCTCCAAATTAGATTTAAGATGTTCTAAATGTAGGTTCACCAAAATGAAGAATGGAATTTTGTTGCTTCTATGCTTAAGAGATAGAATAACAATCCTCGCACTCTTTCATTCAAGGAAAACCCTAGAGATCTCAATCTAAAGTATGTGAAGGAGAAAGAGATCTTGCAATAGGGTTGTCCTAAGGTATGATTAGAGACTAAAGAGAGGTTCACCACTAAGATAGGGCTTGGAAAGACAAATGAAATACAAGATCTAATGCTTAACCCTAAAAAGTTGCAAGACTTCACTAAATGACCTAAAAATGCATGTAAATCAAAACAAAAATCTTAGAGATAAAAGGTGTGCACTTGGAAACCTAAAGGGGACTGGAATAAGCTCTAAAATGATAAAAATATTGAAATTAGGGCATACTAGGACACATGCACCACTTTGGGTGTATCATTCCTAGACTAGGGTTTGTGGTTTGGAACAGGTTTCTGGCAATGTAGATTCTGGATCTACAAGAATTCTAGAAAAATGCCTATATTGGGACTCATACACCACTTCTAGCGTATCAGTCTCATTATGCTTTTTCAGGAATTCAAAGTTTAGATCTGTACTCCAATCTTTGATCATTCCTTCCAAATTGACTTCCACATCCAAACTTGTAAAAATACCTACAAACCAGAATATAGACTTGATTTGCTTATGGGGGGTTTTCCTTCGATCAAATCCCTAGTTTGGTAATTAAACCTTGATAGAAATAATTAATCTTGAATGTAAATAGGAAGGTAAACCCTAATCTTAAGTTTTTCTAAGATTAGGAAATCTAAAATGCAATGCAACCCTATTCTAATGTGCTAGAATGAGATGCATGAAATGAAACATGGAGATGGATGACTCAATTTGAGAGATCTCTAATCACTCAAATGAGCCTTTAATGATGCATGTACCTTCCTTAGGCTAAATGTAGAGTGATAATGGAGGATGGAATGACTTAGGAAATAAGTCATTAGGCTTGGCTTGATGGCTAGTTGCAACTCCCCAACCTAGAATCCATAATGATTCACCATAGGTAACCATAGTTAACCCTTGAAAATGCTAGATCTTGAATGAAAGTGAGCTTGAAGACCTGCAAAAACACAATAATGTTGCTCCAAGGCTTCAACTTTGCTAACTATTGACTCTTGAATACTCTTGTGAAGAATACTTGAATGCTTTTAAATTCTTGGATCTTGAAATTGCTCTTCTAAATGCTTGCTTAGATGAAAAAATGACTTAAGAGCTTGTTTATATAGGCATTTACACCTAATTTACCATTATTTAGATCTCAAAAGCTGACATCAACCAAAAATTTTAATTAAAAAGTTAAATTTACCGCTCAAACCCTTAAAAAGCCCCAAATAGGACTCATACGACACCTCTAGAATATGGGTCCCACATAGGGGGACTCATATACCCAAGGTGGTGTATGAGTACCACCCTAGATTTTTGGGGTGGGTTGTTAGAAATTTAAGGGCATTTGATGATTTTGACAGGTTTTTAGTTGAAATAAGCCTCGATATCCACAATAAAGGATCTTAGGGGCCTATTAATGATGATTTAAAGGGGTATTTAATGCAAGGGTACTAAAATAGGTCCAAATTAAGTGTGAAATTACACTATTTTTAAGAGCGTACAATTTTCTACACTACACACTATATGAATCAGGAAGATATCTAAGAAATTTCTTTACCACCCTAGGTTCTTTGACTTGTGCACCAAGATCTCTCATAGCACTTACCAACTCATTAGCTCTCTGCATGTAGATTGTAATTATTTCATCCTTAGACATTCGTAGGGTCTCAAATCATGCCTTTAGATTCTACGAGTTTTCTTGTTTAACCTTATCATCTCCTTCATAAATACTCTCAAGCTTATCCCAAACATCTTTAGCAGTCATAAGATTCATAACTTTAACCAATTCAGATTTTGAAAGACAATTCATAATGATAAATTTTTCCTTACAATTTATTTCATGTATCTTGATCTCATCATTTATGCTCAGACCATTTGGAGGTGTAGTGTATTGATTCTTCATTCCGTTTCAATCTCATACCCATGAGATACCATATATCTTTCCATCTTTGTCTTCTAGAATGTATAGTATATGCCATCCAATCTAGGGCAATCCAACTTGTTCACCATCTTGGATCTACCTTAAGCAGTTAAGCTCTTCTCCAAGGAACCTTTCTCTAATACCAATTGTTGAATGAAAAACACAACTGAGAGGGGGGTGAGTCAGATATAACACATTAAAACATCAAAACCCTCAACAGTAATCAAATCCACATGCATTCATTAAACCCTTATTTCATTAAAGTGATTAATCATGAAATTCAAATAACATAAATTGAAATAGCAACACCATACACAAGAGAACACCAGATTTATGTGGAAAAAATAATGAGGGGAAAACCTTGGTGAGGATTAGCTCACAAAATAAGTAATTGCAAAACCAGTACAAGGGATCACTACTAGAATAGGAAACACTATCCAAAAAGGCTCACAGCTAGGGCTCACTGCCATGAAAATAAACAAAGAAGATAGAAGAGAAATGTTACATAGAGAACAACTTCTTAATGCAAAAAAGAATCCACCACAAATGCTCCAACACTTTTTCAGCCTTGTATGAAAGATTAAGGACACCTTTAGCTCACTACATTAACAAATCCAACACTTTGAAGTTCGCATTGCTCTGCTCAAATTCACATCACATTCATCACACACATCTATCTCACATCTATCTTGCTTCTCTCTTTCATATGACAACAACACTACTCTTATTTATATCATCCTCAACCTTGAAAACATTCTCCAAGGTCATAAACTATTTGTTACATTTATAATTTCAAATTAGGTTGACACCTAAACATTCCCGAGGTGGATAGGAATGAAGGTGACTCAAATAAATATTTAATTAGGACCCAAATTGATATTAACACACCTTTACACACTTTCACAAACTTCAACAAGCTTCACATGTAGTGTTAGCACGAGGTCGGTCATTACCCATGCAAACACCATAAAAATTTAAGTACACACTTCCTTAAATCAATCCAAAACTTCTAGAAAACAAAACTCACTTGAACACAATCTAGAATAGTCCACAAATCACCTGAGATTCAACAAAGACTTCATCCAATTTTATATCATAGAAATACTTCAACCTAGAACATTGAATTAACCTCATACATACATTGACTCATGGAACACATATTGTATTGTACCAAATCAAGTGAAACCTTGAATTTTGAAAGACACAAACACTATAAGAAACTTCCCAAATCCACACATCTTGAAACCAAAATGCAGAGAAATGTGGAGAAAATACATTTATCCTAGACCAAAAAAAACCTCACTGAAAAACTAGTTCACACATTGGTGAATATATCTCACTCTACATAGCGATCTAGAAGCCCATATTCTGGATATGGAAACTACTAACAAAATCGAACAATATAACAAATCTACACGGGCATAGCATCAACACACAAGAAACACAAAGCACATCTCAGAGCACATTCTGAACACTTGCACGACTTTGTTTTCTCTATTTATCAAATTTTCTCAAAATCACATGGAAACCAAGTACCAGAGACATCATCTTAGCACATTAATTTATTCCAACACATCTCTAGACACTCTAATACAAAGATAACTCCATGTAATCACAACACTTCTTTAATATCTCAACTATACATGCACAACCTGCAACAAGCTCTTTTCCTCAATTTTCTCAATATCCTTGACATCTTCATCATGCAAAAATTTTCCTCAACATGTAGCTAATATCAATGAAAACACCAGCCTATTGACATGCCTGTTGACATCAATGAAAAAACCTTCATACTTGCAACACATTTAGTTTATTCCTTCTAGTATTATAACTATGAGCTACTATATTA
The DNA here is from genome assembly GCA_007258455.2 of Sequoia sempervirens. Lineage (NCBI taxonomy): Eukaryota > Viridiplantae > Streptophyta > Pinopsida > Cupressales > Cupressaceae > Sequoia > Sequoia sempervirens. Next base: position 813,115,786 of record VDFB02270651.1, on the reverse strand, counting down.
TAAGAAGATTTAAACCACATAAGCTTTGTATAAAGATCTAGAGAATCAATTTCAAATGGAACACCATGAATATAATGAATCATTTTAGTAGAAGGACTAGCCAAAGTCACATAAATGACTTATCTCTTAGGCCTTTGAGGAGCAACAAAGACTACGATTATAGATTCATCATGACTTTTAGATAAATTATTTGAAGAAATATTCTCAACATTGATCTATTGGGGATCACATGTGGAAAATATTTTTCATTCACTAATGCATCATCTCTAGAAAAGAGTGCATTGGAATAAAGATGGGAGGAATATTTTTTAAGGAAAATATCAATTATTGTATCCTCTTATGCCAAAATATCCTTACAAATAGAAGAAATTTTAGAAGAGGAATCAACAAAAAATAATAAAGGAGAAAAGTACTCCCTTTCACATGCTTGTAAGAGAACTTCTTGAAGTTTATTAACAAAATAGGAAAGGGATAGAAGGAAGAAAGATAGAAAGTTTATTTTCAAATAGAGATATAGACAAGCTGACCAAAGGCTAGCGCATATCCCTTTTGATGACATGGTATGGGGTTTGAAGTAGTGCCCTGAATTGTTTTTTAAGAAGGATAACTCTTGGATTTGTCCTTTTTATGGAAGGAGTGATGAACCAAAATGTAGAGGAGGAGATTTTATACTCCCAAGTGTCTAGGAAAAAGAAGATTCTACAGGGAGAAAATGGTCCTCGACTACCTCAAGGACAAAGCTCAACTGATAGAATAAAAAAATGAGAGTTCCAAAAATAGAGAGAGTGGGTCACAAAGGCCTTCTAGACAGGCTGGTAAGTTCTAGCCAAGGATGATAGTGTAACACACTAGCATCTCAATGGTGTGTTGATGTCTCATATGGACCAAAACTTGAGAATATCATAGAAAACAACAAAATGACTACTTCTATTCTAACTTACTAGGAACTCTTGAAATACGAGAAGATAATAGAAAGTAGCATAACTAAGATAATGTAAACTAAATGAAATATAGACTAAATGGAATGTAGATGATAAAACTAAGGAGAAATAAAGTTCTCACAACAACCCAAGTAATGATTCCTCTAACAAATAAATGTCTCCAACACCTACAAACATAAAATCAAGAGAAAATGTGTTGGGGTTGTTTAGGGGCTTGCCTCAGTCAAACCCCTATTTTGGTGTTTCCACCTCCACAAACAACCAAATAGACAAATAGATAGAAAGATAAATAGACAAGAATATAAAATGCATAGACAAGGGATGTGATAAATCCCAAGATTCTTAAATAAATAAGACAAGTAGATATTACCTTCAAAGAATGAGAAAGCAAAAGAGAGAAAGAAATAAAGAAAAAATTGTGAGAGCCAAGAGAGTTGTAAAGAATGTTGTTAGAGCTTGAGATTGTTGTAGCAAGCAAGAGAGTTGTGAATGCTTGAGAGAAAAAGAGAAATAGATAGTTTGAGAGAAAGAAAAGAGATATTTTTTAGGAGAGAGACCAAGAAGACCAAATGAATTCAAAAGATAGATTAAATTAAAGAGAGAATAGGAGGGAAAGAAGGTCCCTGATCCATTACAAGGTGTCTCAGTCCATTTCCACTGACAAAGGTAGGTGGCATGTGGAAACATGATAAAAAATGACCATTCGAATGTTGAAATGTCATGGGATGTTACCGTGGCACACAAACATCCACACGACAAGCTAGTTTCCAAACAAATCATGTTAAAAAATGATGACAATGAGGAAAGCACAAGGTTTAATGCAAAACTGACATAAGAAGGTAGCAATTGAAAAGGGGTCTTCAGCATCTTGTGAGGGAAAAATGATAATGCAAGGGATAAGATGAGCCTACAAAAATACTAAGGGAGTGGGTACTAAAGTGGATGCAAAAATGTAGGTGAAATTACCATGAGGTGCAATTTTACAACAATACACCAATTAGTACAATTATGAATGCCATTTCAAATATCTTAGTTGCAAATATTTTATGTTTTAATCCCTTATATGTCTTCTATCTTGAGAAGTAAACGAGGATAAGGGTACTAAAGGATAGTGCATATGTGTCCAAAAAACAAAATGAGGTTATACATATTTATTACAAATAATTCAATATTTTGTTAAAACTTTACCATTTCTCCAAATATTTATCAAAGGTATATCCACCATATTAGGGTATCAACCTATGTTAACATATTTGTTGATGTGTTAATTATGAATTGGTCCACACATATCTATGTGGCTATACTCATATACTTGCAAAAAAATTCTCTTCCTCCTCTACCTATTTCTCTCCCTCTCCCCCTCTTCTCTCTCTTCCTCTACCTATCTCTCTCCCTCTCTCTCCCCTCTACTCTACCTCTCCCTCCTCTACATATCTCTCCCTTTTTCTCTCCCCCTCTCTATCTCCCCCTTCTCTCTATCTCTCTCCATCTCTCCCTCCCTTCCTATCAACCCTATCTATCTCTCTGTAGTGTCAAACAAAATTTGTCAGTGACATTTTCATACTTGGTTGGGCCCTCCTTTTGAAATTGGGCTTGAGGATGCCTTTAATTAGTGTTGTAATGTGTTTAACACACTCGCATTAGCTCTTGGGCCCTTGTGAACTAATGAATTTAAATGGTACCTTGCTAAAGTATTGTGAAGTGTTGTAACACACTTTCACACTTTTCTAAGGTTTTAACAATTAACTGAACCTAATAAACCTCTTTTTAATCAAAATGTACCTTAATCATGCCTTATTTGAAGTGTTGTAACACAATTTCACACTTTTCTATGGTTATTATTAATAATTTGGCTTTCTTATGCTTTAATTAGTCTTATTTTGCATCCACAAGCCTCATTTAACGCATCTTTTCAAGGATAATCCTGACACAAATCAACATCCAATCATAATTCAAGTGTTTTTAGGTTGTGTAGATAGGATTTAGTGATTTGGGACTCATTCGCCACCTTGGGTGAATGAGTCCCACCTAGGTTTTTGGGTCCCAATTCTAGTTTCACACATTTCTAAGCATTTTTGAATTTGGTCCCCTAAATTATGCCTAATGGGACTCATTCACCACCTTGGGTGAATGAGTCACATATGGCCCAAAATTAAAATTAATTCAAATTCTTAGTGGGATTTTATCCTCCTAGATCTGATGTCAGCTTGTAGTGTTGTAATTTTGGGAATTCTTGCATAATTAAGTATAAATACAAGATTCTTTCACTCATTTCACCTAAGCCTTTTGTGAGAGCATTACTATAGCAAGTTTGAGTTCACAAGAGCATTCAAGTGTTTACAAGAGCATTCAAGGGAATTTAAGGGAATTCAAGGGAAGAATTCTTCATCAATTTTTGCAGCAATTCAAGATCCATAATCATGTCAAGCATATCAAGCATCAAGCATGTTATTGAGCTAGTGTTATGATGTAGCATCGAAGATCAAAGATCAAACATTGTTCTACACCTATTGTCAAGGTCAATATCTACATCCTTCTTGGCTATTTCGTGTTGAGTTGCAAATTTACAAGACATCATTTACAAGGAATCTTTGAAGATATCATTTTTCATGTTTCATGTCCTTGTTTCATTGTTTCATCATTTGGTTTAATTACCTAAATGGGGTTTGACCAAGGAAAACCCCTATTCCCTAACAATCAACTCTCTCTCTCTCTCTTTGTGTGATTGTAGATCTAGGTGTCTTGGAGCATGAAGGGTCTTTTAAGACTAGGTTACAATATTGAGAAAATTTGTTAGAATTGACCCCTCATTTACAAGGTTGCTATCTTCACTAAAATGTCACCTACAACCCCAAAATTAGAGTTTTAGATCTAGAAACAAACAGAAACAAAAAGAGTAGACATTGAAGACCAAATTCAAACTTAGAAGCTCCAAAAAACCCTAATTGGAATCATTCGCCAATTCTGGTGAATGATTCCCAATTTAGGTCAATTTTTAGATTTTTGCAGTTTCAAATACCCTTTTTCTAGAAAATTGTTCCTGTATAGATACCCAAATTTGGGACTGATTTGTCCAGCTTGGTGAATGAGTCCTAGTTGTCCTAAATTTTAGTTTATTTAGTATTGTAGGTATCCATTCAATCTCTCTCAAGTTTCCAGGTACTCCTCTGTACTTTTCCAAAAAAAAATTATTATTTATTTTCATTTATTCAAGTTTCATGCATCACTAGGTTTTGTCATTAGATCTTACATGTCATACATTTTTCCAAGCCCTAGCTTAGTGGTGAACCCCTCATTAATCTTCTAAATACCCTAGAACAATCCCTTAGTAGATCTCTTTCTCCCATTATCATCATTTGATTGAGATCTCTAGGGAATCCTTGAATGTGGAGCATAGAAAGTTCGTTGCCCTAGGTCTTAAACCCTAGTGGCGACAATTTTCTATCTTACACTCTCTATCTCTACCTCTCTCTCTCGCTTTCTCTTCCCATATATCTCTCTCTCTCTCTTTTTCTCTCTCCCTCTCTCTATCTCTATTCGTCTATCTCTACTTCTCTACTTTTTTTGTCTCTCTATCTTTGTCTCCCACATCCCCTCTCTCTAGATATTGTTATAACTCAATCTCTCTATCACTTTGTATCACCATCTATATATTTGTCTCTCCCTCTCCCTCTTCCTTTATATCTCTCTATGTAACGAACTCCATAGATTTAACACAATTAAATCCACAAATTATACATCATCACACACATAGAAAGGAACATGTCCAATGCTCAAGAAAAGGATAAAGAGTTATATTAAATTAAAAATTTGGAGTACATGTGCCAATTTACATGGCATAACATATGGGAACATTTCCCTTACAAAAGACCTTATGGTCGATAGCAAGACAATACATTAAGGTGAAACTTGAGCCTTCTTGATAGGATCCTTTTGACATTGATCTCCTTCAACCTTCTTCAAGGGCGAGAACATTGTTAGAGCATGTTTTCGCCCTACCACAAAGTGAAACACTTCCCCGGAATTCTTCAATCCATCGAAGAACACATGACCCAGCACGAGGAAAAATAGCAATGCAACACTAAATAGGAGTAATGGAATATGTGAGCAAGTCATATACACATATATTCACATCAAACACAAGGATTATAATGAAACGTCATCATACTTGGCATTCGTGCACATACATAGTCAATCATGTAGGTTACATTCTAATTCATCTTCATCTCTTCTTGGTCCATCATTTCTTAAAAAACAAGGTAGATCTATACAAGTATTGGTTTGCTATCAAGATAACATGACTGCATGCATGTAAATATTTCAACAACATTTTCATTAGTGCATATCAAGGAATGATGTAGATCCAATTATATGAGCAAGAAAGTATAAAAACATAAAGAAATATGCAATATTAATTAAAGAAGGTATAGCTCATGTATGTATGTATATACATATATATGGGTATATATATGAGTATACATTCTTAAATAGGAAATAACATTACCTTAATAGCTTTCCTCTTGACTATCGTGAGAGTTCATGTTTGATGGGTTCAAGTTCAAACATCCCTTTCTTATGTGGTATAGAATAATCAAAAATCTTAGGTATGGGGTTCTATCCTTTGAATGAATCTTCAGACATTACTTTGTAAAGTCATGCAGCCAACAATATTTTTTTATATATATGAAGGTTCATAAGAATTCTCCCAATTCAACCTTTAATATTCATCTCATTTTCTACTAGTCTTAAGAGATGATTAACAATTATAGTAAGAGTTTGAGGTTCATTAACCTAATGACTATCTCTATCCATTCCAATTTAACTTATCTTGATTGATTGGATAAATATATCTTGTTAGGTAGACACCTATGGAATACATAACAACTCATCATAATACATTTAAATATAATATCTATTTAATTACTATCTACCATTTTGGAGCTTAACTCTTAAATATGAGTTTACATCAACAAGAAAGCTAGATTCCCTTTCATCCGACATAATTGATGTTACATCTAATGTTAAAAAGGTTAACACAAATACAAATTCATAAACATTTCCTATCATAAGACTTCCTATGATTGCAAGAATGTCTTAATGAAGGTGTAAGTTCATCTATGGTGACGATGTTCACCAATTTACTAGAAATTCAGTAACCAAATCACTAACCAATATTAAAAACTATCAAATTCATAAATATTAGACATGTTTATATATTTTTATATGACAAGTCAAGGACATTAAATATTCGATATGGGAGATTATTGCATTGAAAGCTGAATCTGGTATAATGTCTATCTATTAAGTATTAATATAGATTATGAAGTATGGATATCTGAATTCCACCAGCCGAGTCTCTTCTCATCGTAAGAGTCCCCCTTCCTCATTGATTTTCATTGAAGATTGGAAGTCACATCAGGCGAGTTCTAAGCGTGGAATTTTATACTAAAATATGTTTACCTCATTTATTCTTGAATCACCCTCAATATAGTGCACGTTCTCAGATGGCGGTAGGATCGACCATTTATATTAGCATACATTTATGTTGGCATAAATTGGTAACATTTCAATACTTTTGATCTACATAAGCATATGGGTCGCAAGATCCTGAATAGATATGCATGCAAAAATGTAGGAGACAAGACAATATTATAGTACCTTTAGATAATAAAAAAATGCTCCAAGGAACCGTGGTCGAAAGAAATGCTATGATTTGTAGGGTGTGCATCCACAATTTGGGAAAGCAATAGAACGCTTATAGTTTGACAAAAAGGGAGTCAACAAATTATTCTTTTGCCTCTATTTCCCAAAACACTAAGAATTGTAATAAAATAGTTTCCAATAAATACCGCAGCCCAACATATTTCTACCAGATAGAATAAACAGATCAAACCCAATTTGATCATATATATATAAGTGGAAATGTATATAAAATTCATTCACATACCTTCTTTCATAAATGATACTCTTGTACATTTATAGTGTTAATATTAAAATGAGCAAAGAAATGAAATAGAAAACATAAATTAAGAACAAAATACAAGAGACAAATTTTATAGTGGTTCAGCAATTGCCTACATCCACTCTCAAAGCAAGGGAAACTCTTTATTATTAATTCTAGATCACAATTACATATTCAACTAGCAACTTATTTATAAAACAGTCTCCAATTCAATAATTGGAAAAATTCATATGTGAGAGAAACTTTTCAATTTAGGAAAAAGGCATCCTTATCGAATTTGATTGAGAAAATTGCCAATTTGGGCTTCACCAAACCCAACAATCTTCCACTTGAAGACCAAATTGCTGCTCAAAGATATCTCCCACTGCAGCCATTTACATCAGCCACAACGAAGATTTGAGCTTCGCCAAATTTTGTTCAAGAACACTTTGGATGAGTCTCCTCCAAAGCACATCCAATTTAATAATCTTCATGGATTTTAAACTTTCCATTTCCTCCCTCACAGCCAAAATCAAATCTGAACCTCCACCATGGCCCCAATCCAAAATATTTGTGTACACCACTAGTACAAATCATTCTCTACACACCAATCATCACTAGAAAATTCTTCAAATTCAACTTTATCAAATTGATCCATTGTTGCAATAAAATTTTCATCAAAGAAAACATCAAAATATGATTTTACCTCCACTGCTACAACTTTTTCTCTACCTGAAATCAATGCATTCCATTCTGCCTCTATATCATTCGCATGGGACTCAAATAATGGATTATCATAAACCATTTCTGCGTCGGGCTCGAACAATGGATTATGATAAACCATTTTTTCCTTTTGATTCTTGGCCTCTTCCTCGAGTTCATCGTCACTTACCTAGTTCCAGACTGCATCCTCCTCTCCTTGGGAGGCATCCTCCTCATCTTGGAAGGAAAAATCCACAGTCTCTTCAGCCGAATCCTTCTCATTTTTCCAACCATCTCACCAATGTACATAGCGTTTCATTTCAGCTTTCACTTGCACGACATTACTCTCTCCTGAGTCTAAATTTCCAAGAAATTCTTCAATAATAAAATCGGCTTCATCATTTAATTCATCCAAAAACATTTGACGAATAGCTCCCACTTCATCATGGCTCAAATTAGAGCCACTCGACCAAGACATGAGAGATCGAGCCCAATCATCCCAGTTGGGACTCTCTTCCATAACAGCTCTACCATCTTCATCATCTGAAACTCTCACTTCAACTTGTCTCTTCACTATATAAAAGCATCCAACTCTAGGATCTAACACCTAATCGTCTTCCATATTTGCTCAATTCTTTTCCATAGCTCAAGAAATTCTTCACCGATTTCCAGCACCGAACTTCAGCCTTTGATACCGATTGTTAATATTAAAACGAGCAATGAAACGAAATAGAAAATAGAAATTAAGAATAAAACACAAGAGACAAAAATTTCCTACATCCACTTTCAAAGTAGGGGAAACTTTTTAATATTAATTCTAAATCACAATTACATATTCAACCAGTAGCTTATTTATAAAATAGTCTCCAGTCCAATAATTGGAAAAATCCATATGTGAGAGAAACTTGTCAATTTAGGAAAAAGGCATACTTATCAAATTTGATTGAGAAACTTTCCAATTTGGGCTTCACCAAACCCAACATATAGATCATCTATGCACATTCTCAAATCGTCAAAGGTATATTATCCTTACAAAATTATTCCCACATAGAGGCTCATTTGCGATCAAAGATCGTTAATGTTCATGAATCAAAAGTAACAATAATTAAACCAATAGATATATTTTGCATACATGTTATATGTCCACATATGCAATTATATCTTTCATATGTTAGTATCTTTACAAAGCACAACACTTATATCAATGATAGTGCATGGGTATGTGCAAGATCATGATGGGCCAAAAAGTGGCAATATGATGGGTATGTGGCTGACAACTATTTTTTTACCTAAAATTGATGAAATAAACAAGGTTTTTAAAGGAGATTCTCAAATTTCCACCAATATAAATTATGCTTTACTTTGAATTTAATAAGTAATTATTATTCATTTTCTATTCAAATTACGACTAAAGTCCTAATTGATAGGTTGATTGAAAAAAATCTATATCTTTCAAACGACATGACATTTTTTAAATCCAAAATATGTGTCACATTCCATGCTTCACATACTATAAGATTAAAAAATGAAAAATTGAATTTCATGAAATTTTGACCAAGTTAAGATGGTTAGACATACCAATTTTTATATTTTTTAAAAAGTTGTAATAAAAATCATAATTAATTATTTACTTAGAAAAAATTACCAAAAATATGCATCACATCTGGCATGAGTCCTTACTTATATCTAAAATATTATAAAATAATTATCATTTTATTGTGCTTAGGGTGGTCCTAACACCTACTTCTTTTTTTTCCTAAAATTTAAGTACCACTGCATTGAAATTTCAAATTTTCATTTAAATAGATTTTTTTTTTTTAAACAAATCTAGTAGTTTAGAAACTACATTCAATTTTCTACAGATTATATTCTTACATATTTTTGAAATAATATAGATAACTTATTCAAATTTTTATGTCAAGTTGTCTAACTCTGATTTTTTCTGATTTTTTTGCCGCTTAAGGGCCTATTTTTTTCATGATGATCCTGCACATACCCACATCATACAAGTAGTAAACAAGTAATGGTATGAAAAACATGATCTGTGAAGTCTCTGAATATCATTCCACTCATGGATAGTCATTAACTATCAATCGTCAGTAACTATCAATCCACTCATGGCTATTCACTGACTATAGATCATCCTTGACTATCAATTCCTCACTTGGCTAGTCAGTCGTCACTAACTATCAATTCCTCACTTGGCTAGTCAGTCATCACTGACTATCAATCCTCATGTGGCTAGTCACTGACTGTCAATCCACACTAGCTAGTCAAAGTCAAAATCATGACTTGGGTACTTTTCTAGCCAAATCATGAGGTTTATACTTCCATGGAGATCTTCCTAACCAGAGTTCTACTGGTCCTGCAAGCACCTAACTATCACAAAATAATTTGAGGCAGGGGTACAAGTGCATACCCAACTACATTCATTTCTATCTACTGTTAGAACATGCAAGTTCCATGTTAGGTAATGACAAAGAGGGGATAAATAATAAATAGTGTGTTATGAATAAAATGACTACAAAGCTTGTCCAAGCATGTGCTGCATAAAATGCAACTTATGTTAGATTTTGGAAAATAAAAATCTACACTCTCTAGCACTAGTCCTAGAAAGCTTAAACAAGGGGTATCCATCCCTTCTAGATCATCTACTAGCACCATACATCTATATGCTACAGTCTTCTCTAAGTACTTTTGTATCATTTCAAGCATATACAAGAAAGAAATATTTAGTACATCTTGCATTAATGGAGAGAATACATTAGTGTCAATCACTTACTGAAATTTAAGTCTTCTCAATGCATACCATATAATGCATGTCATTTCATTTATCATACGTATCAACATGTATGCCACTCTTCATAATTTATAAGGAAACATTCAATCATGATATTGATTCAAGATTTGTACATTCTCTACAATTTTACTCCCTCAATTTCTCTATCATTGTTCATAGTGGAATTGATAGGTTACAACACTTAACATGATATAGGACCAACAATATCAAACATCTGGTATAGTCACCAGAAGATTCGAGAATAAACTCAAGAGAGAAGAATCACCAAATTCACCATTAAGTCAGAAAATGTTGATAATTCCAACAATAGATCAAGTATGACCAAGGGTCACATAATCGATCATCAAAGAGTTGATGATTGACCCAATCATAAGAAAAACAAAGTACAAAGGTTAGTCCTTACTGTTGTCCCTAAGTGTTGTTTGGAGTTAATGTCAATACACTAAGGTTGATGATACAGGTTGTGCACATGGTGTTTTTCCTCAGTTGTGCATGTATTTATATAAATATGTTGATCCTCATCCTGCATTTGGTTTTGTAATGTTCATTTGCATATCTATCGGCATCTTTATTGAAGTGCATTGATACAGGTTTTATTCTTAAATGGGGCATTGCTACATATATCATAAAGAAATATGGTTCTCCAAATATTTTTCTAGAATGGGGCATATTGACATTTTTATTCAAGGCATCGTTATTCATCTAAAAAGTGGAAAATGATAAAAGGAAGTAATGATAATGTTTTTTTAAGTCAAACCTACAAGAATCATTTGCATCCTCAACTTGGTAATTATTTTGTGGGATTTATTCCCATCATATTACTCAGACATGAAATATCATTATGTTGTATTTGAAAGCTTTGATGAGGCTTTGAGAAACTCGGTGGTTGATTCATTTGTCGGTTAGGGTTTGTTACCCTCATCATGGTGATGGCGAAAAGAGAAGGTTGTTTTAGGTGTTGGCTACTTGGACAAGAACTTGCAATAAAAATTATGATCATGAAGAATCAGTTGAGAGTATTCTTTAGACTCCAAGTGTACTCTTTCTCATTCTTTTGTTTTTCTTTGTGTCAATGTGGAATAGTATGGATTAAGTTTGTGTTTTTTGGTGATCTTGACACCATTTGGTTGTATTTGGGGTTTGTTGTGTTTACCTGAGTTTTTGTGTAAGCTAAAAATGATTGGTTGTTAAAAGGGTTGAATGTTTGTTTGGAAAAATCAAAATCTCTATGTCGTGTTTAAATTTGTAATGTTTCTTTTAAGTCCATAATGGGTCTCTTGCCAATTTTTAGTAGTTGTGTTTGCTTGTTTAGTGTTTACCCTCGGTTGTAAATACTTGTGTTTCGTTGTAAATAAACCCTTGTTGGGCCTGTTGTTGATGTTTGTAGGTTTATTCAAATGTATTGTGGGTTATTGTGTGTTTATGGTTATTCATCTTTGATTAATGGTGTCGGTTTTTGTAAGATATGTGACAGTTATATGTTGATTATCTTCATTGTTTTCTTAGCAAGAAACTTTTTGTTTTGAGCCGATGGGTTATGATTCAGTTTTGTGTAAGAAGATATATGTTTACAGTTAAAAACAATAGTTATATACAATTCTCTCATAAGTTGTTTTCTTGACAAGTTTATAACTCGCAAGGGTAGTTCGGTTTATGTGGAAGTTGCTCATATGTATAGTTTTCAAACAGATTTTGTTTACAAAATAGACAACTTATATATATTTTGAATTGCTCATTCAATATGATGAATGAGACGTTTTGGGAGGCACAGATTATATCTTTCAGAAGGGAAATATATTGTTTTGAGGCTTGGAATTTTGTAACTCTAATTCTAAGGTCATTGTACAACAAAGTGTATGATTAATGAGACAGATATCAACTCTGTTTTTATACTACTTTCATACTTGTACATTTTAAAAGGATTATCAGTGAGATAGCACTATAAGACTATCAGTGAGATAACACCATTGCCAGTGAGACAAATTTTCCAATGAGGCTTTGTACAAAGAATTATTTTTTTAGATAAAGCCAGTGAGGCCACATTCGAGTGGTTTTATTCCCCAGGAGGGTTTCCACTCAAGAAAAAATTTGTGTCAATCTTTTAAAAGTATTTTTTTCGTTGTTTATTCATTTATATTTTCAGCATAAGTACATTCATGATCAAATTATTTTAAAAAGAATTCATTAGTTCGTTAACACTGAATCAACCCCCCCCCCCTCTCAGTGTTACTGCACTTGAACAATTGGTATCAGAGCCAAACCTTGTTGTTCAGTCAACTAGGGGTTTTTTGTTTAGAAGTGCTAATGGCAATTCAAGAAGGTTTAACTACAACCAGGGCACCACTTTTTTATGGTACTTGTTATGCTTTCTGGAAGTTTAGAATGAAAAAAAATATCAACTCCTTAGGATATGATGTGTGAGCTGCAATAGAAAATGCATATACTGCTACATCACCTCCTTCTGATGCTGATAAGAAATGAGCATATGACTGCAATGCAAAGGCTGAAAATGCTATTTGTTGTGGACTCACTAATGATGTCCTGAAAAAAATAATGGACTATAAAAATGCAAAGGCTGTATGGGATAAATTTTCCACCATCTATGAAGGTGATGAGAAAGTTAAAGAAGAAAAACTTTAGAATTATAGACATAAATTTGACAGTTTAAAAATGAGGTGACGATGAAAAGATTGCTGATTTTTTCTTGAAGATTCAAGAAATTGTAAATGCAATCAGAGGGTTTGGAGAAAACCTTCTTGAAAATCTTGTTGTTCAAAATTTTTTGAGGTCTTTAACCACTAAGTTTGATCCAAAGATTGCAGCAGTTGAAGAAAGAGACATTAATAAGGTAACACTTGATGATCTCCATGGTTTCTTTACTGCTTATGAGATGAGATTAAATGAACATAACTCTGGTAGTAAGGAATCTTCCTTTAAAGTTGAGGCTAATGTTTTAGATGAAACAAAATCCTCTTTTGTAAGAAAACTAAAAAGAGGATCAGGCAAATATAAAGGGAAATTACCCTTTAAATGTTTTAATTGTGGAAAGATAGGACACTATGGTGCAAATTGTCCTAATAAAGATCTTGAAGGTGATGATGAAAACAATAAAATATTTTCAAAGAAGAAGAAATTTAATTTAAAAAAAAAAAATACTTTCAAAAAGAAGAAAAGTCTTTATGCTGATGTAATTGATAGTGAATCAATTGAATCTTGTGATGAAACTGAAGAAATCTTATTTATGGCTGAAGTTGTTCTTGTAAAGGAAGATGAATCTAATTCTGAATCAGAAATTGATCTTGAGGGAGAATTGAAATCCGCTCTCAAAGAAATTAAAAATTCGAGAAAAGAAGCAGTTATCTTGAAAGATAAAGATTAGGAAAATTTACAAATGATTTCTGATATGACTCTTAAAGGAGAAGAAGCTAGGAAAATTCTTGAGATAACTCAAGAAAAACTGAAACATAAGGAGGATAGATGTTGTTCTTTGGAGACAGAAGTTGTTAAGTTGAGAAATCAACTTGCCTATTCTGATGAGGGTCAATGTTCAAATCATGATGGTAAAGGAAAAGGTAAGATTTCTGACGATAATCCTAGTTTCAATGGTTATTGTTTCAATTGTAAACAATTTGGTCATAAGGCTAGCATTTGCAAAGTTTTGTATAAGATAAGTTATAACATTGTTAATGGAAATCTCTATAAATTCCTTGTTAATCTTCAATGTTATAAATGCAAAGATGTAGGTCATATAGCAGCATTTTGTAAATTTGGTTTAAAAATACAGTCTTGAACAAAGCTAATGGAGTTAAACTTGTTTGGAGGCCTAAAGATGTTAAAGCATTGATAGTTGAAACATCCTTTCACTCTGTTAAGAGAAATTTTTGGGTTCTTGATAGTGGCTGCTCTCATCATATGACTAGTGAGAGAAACAGGTTTGTAGACTATGAAGACTTTTCTGGTGGTTTTGTTAAGTTTGGGAATGATCACTGTATTCCTATAGTGGGAAAAGGTACTATTTTGCTTGAAAATGAAATCCCTGTCAATGATGTTTACTATGTGGAAGGGATAACTCACAATATTTTGAGTGTAAGCCAAATTTGTGATAATGGATTTGAAATAAAATTATTTGACTTAGGGTGTGAGATTCAAAAGAAATCTGGTAAAACAATAGCAGCAGGTTACAGAACAAATGGTAATGTATATTACTTGCAAGAAAGCTCAAATAATAAACAACAAAGTAATGTTTGTTTCGTGAATCAAGTTGATGAATCTAAATTATGGCATAGACGATTTGGTCATATTAACTATGATAATCTGGTAAAGATAAGTAAAAATCAAAATGTTAGAAACATGCCTATCATATCTAAACCAAATAATCAAATTTGCAAAGAATGTCAGGAAGGAAAACAAGCTAGAGCAAGTTTCAAAACTAAAGAATATACATCAACCAGACCTTCGTAGCTTGTTCACACTGATCTATGTGGACCAACAAGGACTAAGTCCTTGAACAATGAGAGGTATTTCGTGCTGTTTATAGATGGCTATACTCGTATGACTTGGGTAACATTTCTGGTACATAAGGGAGAAGCTTTTCATAAATTTAAAATTTTCAGAAAGTTGATTGAAAATTAATCTGATCTCAAAATCAAATGTCTTAGGTCAGATAGAGGAGGTGAATTTACCTCACAAGAGTTTGTTGATTTTTGTGAAGATCATGGGATAAAAGGCAATATTCAGCCTCTAGAACACCACAGCAAAATGGTGTTGCTGAACATAAAATTTGAACAGTGAAGGAAATGGCAAGAGCTATGTTGCATGATGTAGCTCTGTCAGACACATACTAGAAAGAAGCAGTGCATATAGAGTTGTTTACATTCTGAATAGGTTCAAATAAGAACTAAAACACAACATACACCATATGAATTGTGGTATGGTAGGACTGCTAATTTAGGATATTTCAAAAAAATTGGTAGCAAGCGCTTTATTAAGAAAGATAATGATAGCATTGGAAGTTTTGAGTCAAGGAGTGATGAAGGTATATTTTTGGGATATTCTACACATAGTAAAGCATATAGGTGTTACAATAAAAGATTAAGAAAAGTGTGGAAAGTGTCAATGTTAAGGTTGATGAAACCTTACAAAATTGTGAATAGCAAGAGAAACTTGATGATGATGATTTTATTGTAAAAACATCTAATGCAGATCTAAAAGATCACAATGATCCTTCGAGTTCAACAGAGCCTGTGCAATCAATTGAACAAATTATGGCTGATGATATTGTTGAACCTTCTTCTCAGTTGTCTTCTAGGCTAATGAGAAAGAAACATCCTTCTGATCAAATTATTGGTGATGTGTCAAAAGGAGTTCAAACTAGAAGACAGATTTTAGGTACTCAAGGTAATGGTGAACAAGTTTATTTATCTTTGATTTTTGAAATAGAGCCTAAGACATATTTTGAAGCCAGTAGTGATAGCTATTGGGTTAAGGCTGTGCATGAAGAACTTGCACAAATTGAGAAAAATAAAACTTGGGAACTAGTTCCTAGACCTGAAAATAAAAATGTTATTGGTGTAAAATGGGTTTTTAGGAACAAGATGGATGAACAAGGGAATATAGTCAGAAATAAAGCTAGATTAGTTTGTAAAGGTTATTCTCAAGTTCAAGGATTGGACTTTGATGAAACTTTCGCTCTTGTGGATAGGTTAGAAGCAATAAGAATATTTCTAGCTTACTTTATGTATAAAGGTTTTAAAGTATTCCAAATGGATGTTAAAACTGCTTTTCTCAATGGTGACTTATCCGAAGAAGTTTATATGGAATAGCCTAAGGGCTTTGTTGTTGCAGGTAAAGAATGTTATATTTACAGACTGAAAAGGGGTCTCTATGGTCTAAAACATGCACCTCGAGCCTGGTACTCAAAGTTGGATACCTATTTACATGAAAAGGGCTTCTCAAAAGGTGCAGTAGACAACAATTTATACTTCAAAGTGAAAGATGATAGTATTATAGTTTTTGTTGTCTACGTTGATGATATTATATTTGGCAGTAATAATGATGATTTGTGCTCTGAATTTCCAGCAATCATGAAATCTAAATTTGAAATGCCAATGATTGGTGAACTTTCTTTCTTTTTGGGTCTTCAAGTTAGTCAACTTGATAAAGGAATATTTATCTCACAAATGAAATATGCTAAAGAAATGTTGACAAATTTTCAGATGGTTGATTGTAAACCAGTTGGGACTCCTATGGAAACTAGTTGTAATTTTTCAAAGGACACTAATTAGCCTAATCTAGATCATACTATGTATAGATCCATGATTGGTAGTCTTCTATATCTGGTTGCCACAAGGCCTGATATTATGCATGTTGTATGTCTAGTTTCACGTTTTCAATCTGCACCTAAGTTGTCACATTTGAATGCAGTAAAAAAAATTTAAAGTATGTTGTTGGGACACAAGATTTTGGTTTGTGGTATCCTAAACATGGTGATTTTACTTTGGTTGCTTACACTGATGCTGACTAGGCTGGAAATATTGATGATAGGAGAAGCACTTTAGGTGGTGCTTTCTATCTCAGAGGTAGATTAGTATCCTAGCATAGCAAGAAGTAGGATTCAGTCTCCTTGTCAACTGTTGAGGCTGAATATATAGCAACTACTACTTGTTGTACACAGGTGCTTTGGATGGTTCAAACTTTGAAGGACATACAGGTTAATTTTGTTAAGCCTGTTTTCATTTTATGTGATAATACAAGTACTATTAATATCTCCAATAATCTTGTACAACATTCTCAAACTAAACATATTGATATAAGGTATCATTTTCTATGAGAAAAGGTGTTGGAAAATGAAGTTGTACTAGATTTTGTGGCATCTAATGATCAGGTGGCTGATATTTTTACCAAACCCCTTCCTAAAGCTCAGTTTGAAACACTCAGAGACAAGCTTTGAGTTGTCTCTTTCAGTTCTCTTCCATGTTAACTCGTGCATGGAGTCAGGGGGAGCAGTTCTTGCATATTCCTTTTTCCCTCAGTTTGCTTTCGCATTTTAGGGTACGACTGTCTTTGGCGTCGTGTCAAAATGGGGATATTTTGGCACAAGCATTTGTTTTTGATATGTGATGTTTAGATTTCCTATTATGTACAGCTTCGATGTTTCAGCTTGTGTTTTTTGGCAATGCTATGTTTCACAGTGCTATGCAATATTTATGGTGATTTGCTTAGCTTATTCAGTCTTCACTTGTATTTGATGGTTTCTCTACTATGTGACAAGATGGTATGGGTATGTACTCCATGCAGTCATCATGTTCAGAATAGGTATATTATAGCTTTGTGTTTAACATCAATGCCAAAGGGGGAGTTTTTTGTTCCTCAGTGTTGTTTGGCATTAATGTCAATACACTAAGGTTGGTGATAGAGGTTGTGCACATGGTCTTTTTCCTTAGTTGTGCATGTGTTTATATATCTATGTTGATCCTCATCCTGCATTTGGTTTTGTAACATTCATTTGCATATCTATCGACATCTTTACTGAAGTGCAATGATACAGGTTTTACTCTTAAATGGGGCATTGCTACATATATCATAAAGAAATATAGTTCTCCAAATATTTTTCTAGAATGGGGAATATTGAAATTTTTATTCAAGGCATCATTATTCATCTAAAAAGTGGAAAATGATAAAAGAAAGTAATGATAATGTTTTTTTAAAGTCAAACCTACAAGAATCATTTGCATCCTCAGTGGTGATTATTTTGTGGGATTTATTCCCATCATATTACTCGAACATGAAATATCATTATGTTGTATTTGAAAGCTTTGATGAGGCTTTGAGAAACTCGGTGGTTGATTCATTTGTCGGTTAGGGTTTGTTACCCTCATCATGGTGATGGCGAAAAGACAAGGTTGTTTCAGGTGTCAACTGCTTGGACAAGAAGTTGCAGTAAAAAATATGATGGTGAAGAATCCTTTCAGAGTATTCTTCAGACTCCAGGTGTACTCTTTCTCTTTCTTCCTTTTTCTTTGTGTCAATGTGGAATAGTATGGATTAAGTTTGTGTTTTTTGGTGATCTTGACACCATTTGGTTGTGTTTGGGGTTTTTTTTTGTTTACCTAAGTTTTTGTGTAAGTTGAAAATGATTGGTTGTTAAAAGGGTTGAATGTTTGTTTGGGAAAATCAAAATCTCTATGTCGTGTTTAAATTTGAAATGTTTCTTTTAAGTCCATAACGAGTCTCCTGCCAATTTTTAGTAGTTTTGTGTGCTTGTTTAGTGTTTACCCTCGGTTGTAAATACTTGTGTTTCATTGTAAATAAACCCTTGTCAGGCCTGTTGTTGATGTTTGTAGGTTTATTCAAATGTATTGTGGGTTATTATTTATTTATGGTTATTCATCTTTGATTAATGGTGTCAGTTTTTGTAAGATTTGTGACAGTTATCTATTGATTATCTTCAATGTTTTTATAGCAAGAAATTTTTTGTTTTGCGCTGATGGGTTATGATTCAGTTTTGTGTAAGAAGATATATGTTTATAGTTAAAAACAATAGTTATATACAATTCTCTCATAAGTTGTTTTCTTGACAAGTTTATAACTGGAAAGGGTAGTTCGGTTTATGTGGAAGTTGCTCATACAGTTTTCAAACATATTTTGTTTACAAAATAGAGAACTTATATATATTTTGAATTGCTCATTCAATATGATGAATGAGAGGTTTTGGGAGGCAGAAATTATATCTTTCAGAAGGGCAATATATTGTTTTGAGGCTTGAAATTTTGTAACTCTGATTCTGAGGTCATTGCAAAACAAAGTGTATGATTAATGAGACAAAGATCAACTCTATGTTTATACTACTTTCAGACTTGTACATTTTAAAAAGACTATCAGTGAGATAGCACCATTGTCAGTGAGACAAATTTTCCAGTGAGGCTTTGTACAAAGAATATTTTTTTTATATAAGGCCAGTGAGGCCACATTCGAGTGGTTTTATTCCCAAGGAGGGTTTCCACTCAAGACAAATTATGTGTCAAGCTTTTAAAAGTATTTCCTTTGTTGTTTATTCATTTATATTTTCAGCATAAGTACATTCATGATCAATTTTTTTTAAAAGAATTGATTAGTTCGTTAACACTGATTCAACCCCATCCCTCTGAGTGTTAACTGCACTCCAACACTTACAACAAAAGAAACCTTTTCATCAATGAAATCATATAAATCGTCAATTTGAAACACTTCACACAATATGTGTGTCCAAAGTATTCACACAGAGGGAGTAATGGCTACATGACACCTTTCATCCAAGGTGTGCTAGAGATCATACCCAATCAAAAATCAGGTCATTCCTAGTTGCATGTTCATGTAGTGATTCATATATCAATACATTCTTGCATTCATTTTCCATACTAAAATATTTCCTTTCAATGTAATGCAAGAAGACCTATGAAGAAGAATTCCACATTATGTACAATAGTTAGATTCACTCCAATAAATCAATTGTAACATTAGGAATTCTAAATGTAATGTGCCCATCTATTTGACATTATGAATAAAAGATAAATTCTACACAACTATTTTCCATCGTAGCATCACCTGTGTATTCATTTCCAAACGTCATAGTTTGACTTGGAATTCAATTGCCACTCAGTCAATTCAATTTTTACATCAATGATACAAAACACAATAATTAAAGATGGAATTCCAACACTCATATCATAAGGTCACTTGATTACATGTTCAAAGACAAGCCATGTAATGGCACTAAACAAAGAAACACTGTCTTATGCAAGAGATGGTATTTTATTTAGTCATGCTAGAGCTACCCACTTAAGGGTCTACACAATCTACATCTCAAGTCACTATTAACAATCCTGAAATAATGACATCTAGAAGCTTATGTAGGTCAACATATTAAAGCCATTAATGATCTTAATTTTATGTTATAACTTAGTTACCCTTGCTTTGCAAGGTAGGGGCATTTAATCATCACAATCCACATTAGAAGATTATTTATGAGGTAGGATCCTTTCTACCTCTCTCTATCTCATTAAAGAAGATAGGCTATCCAACTATAGCCATAGGCACAAAATAATTCATTGGCCCCATATAACTTCCTTGAGATGCTATAAGGCACGAACCATATAGGTTTTTACATCATTATTACAGATAATGCATTCTAGGTTCATGGGTCTTCATTCCCAATGATCCACTAGGTCAACTTATCATAAGTTTATCACTTTCACTTATACATGCAATCATGCATTCTTACAAGAGTGAGGTAACATGCACATCAAAAGTTCAGAAATAATGTTTTAACCATCTCATGCATTCCTATTATCATGCAACATAAGGCTCCTATCTCATTAGTATGCTCCATGTAAAAGTTGGTACAACTCCTCGAATTTTTAATGCATACACTTTTATATCTGGCTATTTTCTTTTCATGCAATGGATAACCTTAGGATTCCTACATGCATTAAATTCCTTCTTAATTTATCATGCATACATATACTCATTTCTTGTTATGAAAGGGTATGTGCAGGATCATGATGGGCCAAAAAGTGGCAATGAGGAAAAAATTACATCTTTCATTGACCCAAAAATGCAAAAATGCCGAGTTCACTTTTTTGTGGCTTGGGTGTCAGTACACACCACCAAAGAAATTACCAAACCTAGATTTCCATATCGAATATCCAATCCAAATCAGATATCCGTTTTGAAAAAAGTATATATAAACAAATTTCAGGTTGTCAAAATCATTTCACAGTCACAAACAACCCGCAAGCGCATAGTGAGGAGGTTCTTCGCATAACGGATATCCGATTTTTCCAATATCCAATTTGAAAAGGTTATATTTAGATTTTTCATTGCTTTGATTGAATT
The DNA here is from genome assembly GCA_007258455.2 of Sequoia sempervirens. NCBI lineage: Eukaryota > Viridiplantae > Streptophyta > Pinopsida > Cupressales > Cupressaceae > Sequoia > Sequoia sempervirens. Next base: position 813,094,530 of record VDFB02270651.1, on the reverse strand, counting down.
TCAAATTAGATTTGTATAATTTCAATTAGTTTTTTATGGATTTTTTTTCAAAATAGGGTTTTTGATTGAATTTTTATGAAAATTTTGAGTTTAGAATGGATTTTGATTAAAAATGAATGTTTTTTTATGGATTTTGATTTAAAATAGTGTTGTTTATGTATTTGTATTAAAAATTAGAGAATTTTATAGATTTTTGTTAAAAAGTAGGGTTTTTTTTGGATTTTTTTTAAAACTAGGGTATTTTTATAATATTTTCATTTATATTGTCTAATTTTAATTAGATTAATTATTTTTTAACTTTAATCAGGCATTATGGCTACTGAGAATGAGAATGCACAAATTCCACCAGTTGAGAATGAAAATCCACTAGCTGAGAATCAAAATGCAAAAATGCCAAATGCTCCACCACCTCCACAGCCATCAATTGAAGACTTAATTGGTGAAAAATTGGAGAAATTGAGGGGAATTTGTGATGTTTATAAGAAAATCCCTCGATTATCCCAAATGTCAACCACATTGACAGAAATAATTACAAATATAGAAACCCTCTCCACCCAACATAATGCCTTTCATTCGTGGTGAGAAACCATGAGGAAATATCATGCATGTGGATTGTCTTATGATGATGTGAAAAAACTCCAAATAACAAAAGCCCAAATAGCCTCTTTATTTATTAGCCCCTGCACTGGTTTGCCAATTAATGTTAACAAACCAAAACTTTCTATAAAATGGTGCATGCATAGGGGCATAGTAGATAACTTTTGGGATCGTTGGTGTATGGTTTTTGATAAACCACTCAACAATAATCTTGATGTACCTTTTTACTTTATTAAAAAATTATACGCTGAGTTTTTGTTAGGGCATCATGTCAATTACTTTGACATTAAACCCTTCCAGGGCGTTGGTGGAGGTATGCCCCAGGATAGGCCAGGGGTAGTTAGAGTATTCTGGTGCCCACATGTTTCCCTTCCTCCCCTTCCTCTACCACCTCCAATACAACATCCAGATATTACAGAGGATGCAGCATTATAGACTAGCTAGGCCATTCACTCTTTGAGTGATCTTTTTGTTTCCCATGCTTCTTCAGTAGCTCAGCCACATTCTGGTGATGTTGGTGATGGATCCAATGTTGTTGCATCATCCTCCTCAGTTCCACATATTTGTGTGCCACATATTTGCAATACATGCCACTAGATATGCTTGGGTCCTATTTTACAACCCGCTGAGCATCCATTAGACACTTCTGATTATGACATCCAAGATGTGGAGATTATAGGAGATCACACGCAGGGGAGTGGAGCACACCCTACAGAGTCCTCTCCTGCTAGACAGGTGGACATTGGAGTAGTTACACAGGTAACATTTAAGGTGTAAATTCATAACTTACATTTTTTTTAAATGAATATTAATAAGAGATAATATCAAGTACTAATATTTATTTACATGGTCTATTTAACAGTTAATGTCTAAGGAGGAGCTCACACAAGTGACTGATAGCACCCTTAGGGCCATTTCATTTGGCCTTGACACACACACAGTATGTATTTTCGCACTCACTCATTTACATTTTTTTACTGTATACTTGGTTGTCATTTGAATTGTCATTAATGAAATTATATATTAACTTATATGTTTATCTTATTCTTTGCTTGTAGGAAACACCTAGTGCGAGCGAGGAGTGGCACTCTCCAGACTATGGAGACATAATTTTAGATAAGGGAAAGGTAATTGAACTCAAATTTGATTGAATTAAGATTTATAAGATCTTTTATTGATTATGCATACAGCGACATAGATTGGTAGTTTCATATGTACTTGTCATTTTTATGTACAGGCAGTTGTGAGCTATACATCATTTTTGACAAGTGTCACAACACCTGAAGGAGTAGGTATTTGAACACCTGAAGGAGGAGGTTTTGAAACACCTCAAGGAGGAGGTGTTGAAACACCTAAAGAAGATAAAGAAAAAGATCAGCCTAAAGAGGTATGTGTTTATTTTATTTTGTGCTTGGTAAATATGTTCCTATTACCAACAATTGTATGCTAACTTGGATCAATTTTATGTTTTTGTTCACATATATAGATTGATGTTACAAAGTTGGTTTGGTTGGTTCTTTGAGGAGGGGTATATTCTAGGACTCTTGACCATTTGAAGAGAGGCATTATATTTGAGGGTAATCTGAATTTCAATTTTAGAGTTCGAGAATAAATCAATGTGTATTGATTTTTATGTTAATTATTCAATTTTATATTACATACTATAACTAATCTCAATTGTGGTTTGACTTTCTCTTGTGCAGCTACCTTCAGAGCCAACGAGTGCTTCAAAGAGGCTCCATTTTTGATGATCCACAGTAGTTTAGGATGAAATAGACATTTTGGCATGTAAATTTTGAATAGATACCGAGATGGCATATGCCACATATTGTAAAACTTTGTTTGAGTTGGCATTGATGCCATTTTTGTATATGGACACACACTTGATTATTGAATAATTTGATATATATAGAAGTTGACAATCAAAATTTATTTTCCTCCTCATGTGCATGATTAAACTCTTTGAGAATTTAATCCCAATTGAGCAATGGTTAAATATCAATGTACAATAGCATAAAAGAATGGTTATATTATGTAGTTTATATTCATATTGCTGATTACATTACATTGCACATCTTTCAAACTCAAAGTATTACTTCGCATTGCATAAGTAACAACTAGATGTTGATAGATGAAAAATTTTTAATTACAATATAGTTTTTACAAAGTCAACCTAAGTAGTTATGCAATTATTTCACATTACGTAACTAATAACTAGGAGCAGCTATCAATTGCATTTTCTTGTCATGGAATTCTATGAGACCGCATTTCTTTGAGGAAACTTGGCACAAAATTCACAAAAAATGAAAAGAAAGCACTCAAACAAACTTTAAAGGGGTCTTAGTTTCTGCTTCCCCCTCATTCCACATGCTATGCATCCATTTACTTTTGGTGTAGGGGCCAAACAATGGAGAAAACATGTAAAAATTATATATATATATATATATATATATATATATGCAACCTAGAAGCATGAATTAGGATTAGAATATGCACTTAACATCATATAAAAAAACCATAAACTTTGGAATATGAGAACGAAACATGCATGACCAAACCTTCATTGTTGAAACTTGAATTGTGGTGGCTTGATATACAAAGTCTATTGATGTTAGGGTTCAATTTGTATGATATTGAAAAAAGAAGCCAACTGAGTAGAGTTATTAGCATTCTTCAAAAATAATAATAATTTTTTTAGTAC
>VDFB02270651.1:813044899-813091132 GCA_007258455.2 Sequoia sempervirens | reverse complement strand
TCTCCATATGTTTGAAAGATATCACACAAGGTCCTCCATTTGACATGCCCCTCAAGACCACATTTCTTCCCTCTGATTTAAATTTCAGCTCCATGGTTTGAAAATTGCGAGTGATCTCACCAAGTGAACGAAGCCACTGTATCCCCATCATTGCATCAGTGTCACCTATACTAACCACGTAAAAGTCATCCTTGACTTCATAGTTCCCCAACTGCAAACTCAACTGTGGGACAATTTTAGTGCAATTGACTGTAAATCCATCTGTTACCAATACCATCACCCAAAAACCACTCACCTCCTATGTTTGAAGGCCTCTATGAACAACCAACCCCTCATCAATGAAATTGTGTGTGGCTTCTATGTCAATCAATGCAACCATCCAATGCCCCTTAAGTACTCCTCCAATGGAAAGAGACTCATTCTTCTGAAAACTGTGTAGTTGAGCAAGCTTCCCATCTTTGTCCTCTTCCTTTCCAACCTCTTCTGGGGTCTTCTCCTCATCACTATCTTTTGAATCAGATTGCTGGTCTGATTATTTTTCTGATGCACTTTCGTCAGCAAAATAGTACTCTATTTGGTGTACCTTCCCCTTTGCAGTACACTTATGTCCTTGAGACCAAGGTTCCTTGCATGTGAAACATAAACCTTTCTTCCTTAGGTCATTTAGTGTCTCACTATCGATCCTAGTAACATGTTTTCTTGGCTGTTCAAGCTCCCTTGTGATATGTTTTTTGTCCTTATCCTTCTTATGCATAAATCCTTTGGTCTGGAATTTACTCTTGGAGGTGGAAGTTTCCATGTCTTGCCTTCTTGATTGCTTCCTGAAGTGAAGGTGGGTTAAAAGCCTTGATCCAACCCCTGAGAGGATCGGATAAACCATCAATGACAAGCACTGCAAGCCTCCTTTCGGAAATACTGGTCACCAAAACTAATAATCTCTGAAAATCAGCAGCATATGCATCCACTGTGCCCCATTGTTTCAAATGTGTCAACTCCTTGAAATGAAGTTTTGGGTCCTTTTTGTCAAACCTCTCTATCAATCCCTCTGTGAACTCTGCATAAGAGGTAATCTGTGCATGTCCCATAGTTATCATTCCATGGTGCCACCACTCATGAGCAACCACATCCAAATGAATAGAAGCATATTGTATTGACTCTAACTCCGGCATGGGATTGAGAGTGAAGTGTCCACCCTTTGGACCCAAGCTCTCGCTGAAATCTTTCCTGACCCATTGCAGTAAGGAAGATTGAGTTTCCCCACCTTCCTGCGAAGCTCATTGTTCTGCTCTCTATTGCCCTTGTTGGGCATATGCTTCATCCTGAGATCCATATACTCCCGAAATGATATGTCATGTTGGAAACCAGGCCCTGCATCCATCCAATCTTGTCTAAATTGGTCCTGCATCTCAACTAAAGTCAACTTCTGATTGGGTTGTGCCTCAACTCTCGGTGGAAATATGGGCATAAGAGGCCTAGCCATGTAGCCATGTTTGGCCTAATCTGCTGATTGGCTGCTCCACGCTGTCCCATATCATTACCTTGCCCATTATTGCCTCTGTTACCTTCGTTGTTGACTCCCATCTATTCAGTCCCTCAACCAACTATGCTAGATGCTGATTTGTTTCCCGGTATCCTCTAACCACTGCATCTAAGAGAAGCATCACTCTATCTAGTTCAGCATTATGTCTCTCAGCTTCTTCACCCCTATCACCCATGTTCTCTGAGCTAGCTGATCCAACTGAATGTGTTACTAAATGTTCGGAAAGCCAACGTTCCCACAAATCCTCTTCACGTTTCCTAAGTCTCTCACGATACCTCCTTTCTCGGTCACTAATGCTCATAGATTTGTGTTACCCACTAGCTGGCAGGATGATTTGTGCTCTAATACCTCTGTAATGTCTACCCCTAATTTTTTTTTGGTTTTCTATTTTGCCGATTGGAATGTTTTGTTGATGTTTGTTTGGTTTTCAAATGCCATTCATTGTTTCAAGCATGCATGATATATAGATAACATAAAGTACAGAAATTAAGAGAGAACTTGCTTGCAAATAGAAAACTTTTAAATATATTTCTTTCAATAGCATAACAGAAAATCAGACTTCATTACAAGAAATCAGACTTAGTCATATCCAGATCAGACCTGGTAAAAAGGGCTCAAACAGCAACATGGACTCTCCCAACTTGCAATATCCAACACCAAAGAGATAGGCAGCAATTCCCTTGCAAGTACCACGCCCAAAAACCAACTCCTCAAGCTCCAACGTAGGTAGATTAGGGCCTATACAACAGCAGGCCAGCAAACTGGACAGCACCTCAAGAGGGCGGCCTCCTAGGTGGGGTAATCTGCCCTAGTAAATCAGTACTCTTTCAATAAATACAAGTGAATATATGATATGGGGTGCCTTGATGAGGAGCTTCTAAAGAAACAATACCCAGAATGCAATCTCCAGCCAAAAAGAAGCTATGAATGATTTATCAATTTCTGCCCTGGTAGTGATAAAGTCCAGCAAACTCAGAAAACTACTTCAAACCTCTGAAAACCACCCTGGAGATCAATACCAAACCAAACCAAAATGAAGCCAAGCTTCCACACACTAAACCCAAAATCATCTCCTCAAAAATATTCGAATATCTTCATCTTTCCTTTGCCAAAATACTGAAAATCAGAAAACTGTTAAGCACCAAGCGACCCCTAAGTGGAATCACACCCAAACTGACTAGGGTGGATCTCTCACCACTGAAACCAGCTCCTAAAAGAAGAGGGATTTTGTCCTCAACACGCAACAATAAACCTCTAGAGAAAATCCAACAGCATCCTGTTATGCAACCAACTGAGAGATACCAAATGAGGCTCCAAAATGAGTTTATAAAGAGACGAGGAATTAGGGCGACCAAGTTTGAAAATCACTTTCCCTCCAAAAAGCTACGCCCTTCTCTCATTTGTTTTTTTTTCTTTTAATTAAAATATTTTAACTCCCTTAATCTCCCTTGGGCGTCCCACTAACTAGCCTTCGGAAACAATTTTGTTGCTTTAAAAACAACTTAAGTTATTGAACTAGGCACCAAGGTGCTTTTTGATGACCCTCCAACCCCTCAACTTAAGTATAAAGTAACTTTATTAAAAATGTCTTAAGTGAGGAAAATAAATATTGAATAAATCAAACCCTTAGCAAACCCAATGCCCAAACTGGAAAGGACACTATCGAAGTAGCCTAGCCAGGACCAATTACCAGAAATAGACTTACTATTTTTAGCAACTACTAAAAATAGTAAATACACTGAAAACCCAAATTGGCATAAAAATTGATTAGCAAAGTGACTTACTACAAATAGAAATTGATGGAATTGGCCCTTGCTAAAAAAAGAAAGTCCTGCCCAAAACACTGAAAAACCTCCACAGAAAGAAACTAGCACTGAGTTCCCTTACCAAACTCCACTTAGCCTACAGGGACTCTGGAATAGGCTAATGGACAACTCCGCTACTCAGAGGCAAGGAGGGGACATTACAATAGTGCATTCCACAATACAAAACAACAAATTATTTGGTGCATGCAATCCAATTAATCCCATGGCTTCATCTAAATTGTTTCTATAAGCACAATTTTCAAACTCCTTAATGAATGCTCGAAACTCTTCAGCCAACATTTGCCATGGTCCTTTAGATTGTAGTAATTGCCTCATTTTTAGTTTCAAAGTGTAATAATTGTGCAAAGTGAAGAGCTCAATAATAGTAGATTTTGCCATGATAGCAACAAGCACCAAGAGAGCAAAAAGATAATGGACACTAACATCGTGCCTCACAACCACCCCCCCCCCGCCTCCCTCCCCCTACAAAATGTATTATTGTTGTATTGCAACCTCCCAACAAAAAAAAAGAACACTTAAGTGCAATTTTTACAATGGACAAGCCTCAATCGACCATTTATGACGCATGGTGACTTTTATGATTTTCAAAAAAAATGCTTGACAAATTTAAATTTGAAGGTTATAAACAAATTCCTTGTGATTTTCCGATAAAATTCAAAAAACAAAAGTGCCAAAATTCAAATCTATGAAGTGAAATAAATGGCTTCAAATAGAAATTTCTGTTACTTGGAACAAAATCCAACAAAATACTTAGACCATTGCGAAGTGCTCAGGAAGAACTTTACAATGCCTATAAGAAGTTGTAACAATGACAGCATGAGCAAAAGTTGTGACTCCAAAAAAAATCCCCTCCAAGGGCTAAACAAAGAACCATGGTTACTCTTTTAATGGTGCCATCCATTGGGCTAAGTGATGATGGCAAAAGCAAGTAGCACGATAGATGGAGGGTGGAAAAGGACAACAAAGCCACAAGGGAAAAAAGAGGTGGTGTTTCATGGGCAAATAGCCACCAATAGAGCAATCACTGTGAAGGGTTAAGCCCTTGTGGGCTAAGTAGAACCAAATACCCTTATGTCTAGGAGCTTCATAGAGTAAACTACCTTGAACAATGTTGATGCAATGTAGGACCCTTGCTTAGTACAACACTTGACATATTGCAAAAATTGTATTAAGTTGACAAAGGCAGGTGTACCCTATAGCGAATCACAGTGCAATAAACCTTTAAAAATTTGAAATGACAAATCCATACCCCTCTGCTCATAGAAGCTAACGTAGATTTAGTGCAAAAAAATTTGACAACAATATAATTGATGTGGTGCCTACACATGAACTATGTGGATTCCTTACAACAAAAAATAATGAAGCCCTCCAAAACAATTGGATCTGCAACTTCTCCATAATTGTTTGAGTTTATTGTCAATCCATATGGGCCTTTTAAACCCAACCATGAGGTCAACCTTGGCCAAGATCCACTAGGTGAAAAAGCTTGGCAAAAGTCTCCCCAAAAAGAAAGGGGCTTGTAGATCTAAAGCTTTGATACCATGTTGAAGTCACCAAAGAATTCACAAGAGCAATAATCTTCTACAATACCAAATAACCTTCCACACCAAAGAAAAGCAATTAAAATGCTATAATTGTTAATTTTATGATCAGATGTAATGCACAGAAAATTAATTCAAAATCATACACAATAACACAGCAGATACCTTGGGAAAACCCTCCTCTTGAGGGAGAAAAACCCAGCAAGAATTATCTCTCTTATATATATAAGCAATGGCAACAATACACTTTACAATGTAGCCAAACACAAGGCAAATATTCAGCAACAGCAATAGCTGTAATAATTAACAAGTAATCTGCTCTTACTTGACCTTCAATCTGCACTTAGAGAATTCGCAATCTGCTCCTAGAAGAATTCGCACTTGTGAAGAAGGAATGAACAAACTTGCTTGATATCGAATGGAGTGGAAATGACCTCTTATAAATACATATCAATAGAGAGGTCGCACCTCTTCAAGATCTAGGTCGGCCACATAAGAAAAAGATAATTCCAAATAATAATTGTTATTGTGAATTACAATGAAGGTCGGCCAAGATGAAAATACAAAGGTGGTCAGCCAAGGTGAAAATATAATGTTGCCAAGTGAAGCGCCTCTTCACTTAATTATCTCGATAAAATAAATACCCTAAAGGCTATATGCAATTTTATGTCTTCTCACGTGGCTAGAAGGATGAGCCCGAAGCTGCTATAACATCAACACTCCCTCTCAGCTAGGGAGAAATACTTCCAGCTGCATAAAACATATCACCTCATCGTGATGTCAACCACAATGGCTAATCCCATACGTGGAAAAGAAAGAGATATCACCTCACCGTGATATCAACCATCATGGCTACTCCCATGGATGGTATGTACAAGTGCTCATCACTCAACGTGATGTTGTCACCTCACCGTGACGTTCACCATAGCTCTCCCAAAGGGTGAAAACACAAGTACAAGAAAATCATCATGGACTCTCTCACGTGATGCTGTCATGGAGACACACACATGACATCCACCATGGCTCTCCCAGAGGGTGGAAACAAGGGCTTTCACCTCAGATCTCAAAGAGAAATGCATTAACAAGGGCTTGCACCTCAAATCTCTCTCAAAGAGAAATGCATTAAAGAGGATCATTGATACTGAGACTCCTTCTCAACTAGGGCTTGATTCTCCACCATACCAAGCTTGTCTCGAAAGTACACAAACTTTATCCTGGAGAGAGGCTTAGTGAGAATGTCTGCCGTCTGCTCATCAGTGTTGATATACCTCAACTGGATCGCTTTCCTCAATACCATATCTCTGATGTAGTGGTATTTGATCTCAACATGCTTAGTTTTGTCATGAAACACAAGGTTGAGAGAAGGCTTCACACAGCTCTGGTTATCACAATGAATGATAGTAGGCTCCATTGATTGACCAAACAATCCTGCAAGGAGCTTTCGAAGCCACACTGCTTCTCGAGCTGCCACACAAGCTGCAATATACTCAGCCTCTGCTATACTCAGTGCCACAGAAGACTGCTTCCTGGTACACCAGGTTATCATCGCAGACCCCAAACTGAATCAACATCCAGAGGTGCTCTTCCAATCAGTGACACACCCTGCCTAATCAGAATCAGTATATCCATGCAGCTTCAAGTCCACACTAGAAGAATATCTCAAGCCATACCCAGTAGTACCTCATGCTTTGTTGCAACTAGATGTATTTGCCTTGGTTCACACACGACTAAGTGCACTACATAGCAAATATCGTCTAGTATTGACTAGATACATCAATGATCAATCGGTATATGCTTTGTTGCAACTAGATGTATTTGCCTTGGTTCACACATGAACTGACTAAGTGCACTCACTGCATAGCAAATATCTGGTCTAGTATTGACTAGATACATCAATGATCCAATCAACTGCCTGTACATAGTAGGATCCACCAGATCTGAACTAGCTACAGCCTCCTTTAGCTTCTGAAAATTGGTCTCCATCGGAGTAGACATGGATTTCCAATCCATCATACCAAATCTCTTCAAGATGTCTATTGTATACTTCCCTTGATTTAGAATGCTCTCATTAGGCCTCTGCCATACTTCTAAATCAAGGAAGTAGTGCATGAGACCAAGGTCCTTCATTTCAAACTCAGAAGCTAGCTCCTTCTTGCATTTGATAATGAGGTGATCTTCTCCAGTAAGAAATAAATCAACATAAAGAACCAAGATCAACTAGATTACCATCTTTTTCAGGTTCAGTAGGCCCCTCTGAATCTTCAAGTACTTGCATCAACCTTCTGACCTCTTCGTCCAAGATTGCCTGCAACACTTGCCTTAGATAAATGTTTTCCAGCGCACACCTATGGTACTGTAGAGAGTTCAAGATTGTCCTCCTCGACCTCATCCCAGATCACTTTATTCTGAATAGGTTTGCGGAGCTACTAATGTTAAATCCAGATGATTGTCTTGAGCAATTTTGATCTCAGCAGCTGAAGGGATCCTCTGAGGATTTAGCACCTAGCCTTGCAATACAGTAATCTTCACTTCTTCTTAGTGATTTACAAAACTCCCTCTTGATCCCTACTTCAGAGATTGCAAAGAAGACTTCTGGAAGTGAACTCCCTCTAGCCACCAACTCAGTCCCATGGCTGCAAGTCGTGACTTCACGCTTGATCATTTCTTTTGTCGGTATGACTTCCTCACAAGATGCCTCAAGCTTTTCATCACTAAGCAATCTCTCATCACCTTCTTGCTCCTAGATCTATCCTGGAAGCATTTTAGAGAGAGATTACTAACCATTTATAACTATCCAAATAAATATCAAGGTTAGAATCATACAAAGTTTACTATCTCAGGTTATAGCATGAATACATAAGAATTTATGAACAATATTAAAACATGAATAAGGAAAACAACCTATAAGTGAAACATGTAGCAAAAATCAAAAAATCAAAATGAAGGGATAAAGAACTTATCTTTATTGAATTCTGAAATAGCTCTTTCTTCCATCTTTTACTCCTCTCGAGAGTGCTAAACTCAGCACAACAAAAGACAATCTGCACAACTACAGATTTCTTGAATGTATTATGCAGTTAGCATGAAGAACCAACCCTCTACAAGAGTCAAGGCTCTCTCACAATTCATGCATTAGAGAATGATATCGATGTGACCAACTAATCACCATCGAAAAAATGCAGTTCTCTTTTATTTCAAAGTCACACTCAGAAATCTTCACAACTAGCATGAAAAGTAACTTGCAAAGAATAATTTGAATCTTCAAGGATCTTATGCTAGTGAACACAATTCAAGAGAAACCACAATCTCTCTTTACTAATCACACATAATCCAAATAAATGATATAACTCAGCAAACAAAGAATACTTATCTCTTTAAATATTCTGATGGATGCAAATACTGGACACAGTAAGATACGCTGCTCTTACACTCAAATTAGTACACAACCTTCATGGCTTGAACATAGGCCCATGACTTAGAATAGAAATTCCCTAGAATCCTTTTGAGGAGAGAACTCATCCACATCCGCAAATGAAGCATGTTGATTAGGCCTGGATGGGCAATCCTTTGCATAGTGACCAAACTTGTCACAACGAAAACATTGAACGCAAGATAGATCCTTCTTCTTCTTAAATGCAGGAGCACCATCTGATCCTTTATCTCTATTCCTCTTGAAGTATCCTTTCTTTCCTCCTTTTCCTTTCTTCTTCGAGGATTGAGCGGAAAGAACATGAATGTCTTCATTTGTAGAGTTTCGACCAATACCTCTTGCAGCCAACCTAGATTCTTCTTGAATACAATCTACCCTCAAACGATCAAACTTGGGAAGTTTCGATCTTGCATTGATTCCTTGAATGTAAGACTCCCAAGATGAAGGAAGACCATTAAGAGCCAACATGGTCAAATCCTTGACATCAACAATATGGCCAATGGTAGAGAGTTGATCTCTCAATTCGGAAATCTTCATAAAGTAAGCGATGACAGATTCTCCTTCCGCCATCTTAACATGATGAAGTTGTTGCTTTAATGCAAGTGCACGGCTTGTGTTGTTGATCTCATACATCTCCTCCAAAGACTTAAACATCTCCCTTGCTGTCTTCATCTTAGAGATGATAGGAACAATATGATCCTTCACGGAATCAACTAACATCTTCGTTGCCTTAGTATCTTTCTTCTTCCATTGAACCTTCTCTTCCTCATCCGTAGGCTCGGGGACTTTGCTCTCCTTGAACTCAGCAAATTCATTTTCTTCCAAGGTGAGCATAATTCTGAATCTCCAAGATGTGAAATTTGATGCTCCCTCAAGTCTGTCCTCAATCTTGAGACCGTTAACCATCTTGATGAAGAGATAGAAGTAATCAACGATGAGAAAGAGAATAAAGAGTATCGCTGTAATACTAAATTTGATCAAGATCTTCTTCAAACCCGCTTTGATACCATTTATGATCAGATGTAATGCACAGAAAATTAATTCAAAATCATACACAATAACACAGCAGATACCTTGGGAAAACCCTCCTCTTGAGGGAGAAAAACCCAGCAAGAATTATCTCTCTTATATATATAAGCAATGGCAACAATACACTTTACAATGTGGCCAAACACAAGGCCAATATTCAGCAACAGCAATAGCTGTAATAATTAACAAGTAATCTGCTCTTACTTGACCTTCAATCTGCACTTAGAGAATTCGCAATCTGCTCCTAGAAGAATTCGCACTTGTGAAGAAGGAATGAACGAACTTGCTTGATATCGAATGGAGTCGAAATGACCTCTTATAAATACATATCAATAGAGAGGTCGCACCTCTTCAAGATCTAGGTCAGCCACATAAGAAAAAGATAATTCCAAATAATAATTGTTATTGTGAATTACAACAAAGGTCGGCCAAGATGAAAATACAAAAAAGGTCGGCCAAGGTGAAAATATAATGTTGCCAAGTGAAGCGCCTCTTCACTTAATTATCTCAATAAAATAAATAGCCTAAAGGCTATATGCAATTTTATGTCTTCTCACATGGCTGGAAGGATGAGCCCAAAGCTGCTATAACATCGACAATAATGTCAATAGTGGTACAATAGTATACAATGGAATGGATTCAAATATACATAGAGAACCCATGTGTATATACGAAGGGTGAGACATAGGACATTTGATTATGATGTGTCATGAGCATGACTTGAAACACAAAAAGTTAAGTAAACTTATCTAACTAGGTGTAGGACCTAAAAGGCAAATTGGCTAGGGAATATGCCCGTTCACACCAACACACTTAACAAAGTTATAGTGAGCCTAAGTTGTTGAATTGTAATATAAATAGCCTAAAGGCTATATGCAATTTTATGTCTTCTCACGTGGCTGGAAGGATGAGCCCGAAGCTGCTATAACATCGACAATAATGTCAATAGTGGTACAATAGTATACAATGGAATGGATTCAAATATACATAGAGAACCCATGTGTATATACGAAGGGTGAGACATAGGACATTTGATTATGATGTGTCATGAGCATGACTTGAAACACAAAAAGTTAAGTAAACTTATCTAAGTAGGTGTAGGACCTAAAAGGCAAATTGGCTAGGGAATATGCCCGTTCACACCAACACACTTAACAAAGTTATAGTGAGCCTAAGTTGTTGAATTGGAATTGGAGACAAAAACAAGTACATGGGTATGGTACGCTAGTATGGCAAAAAAAATTGGGCTGGGTACATTCTAGGTATGTCCATGTAAAAATCATGAACATATACATACTTGCAACTTAAAAATTGTACACAATCAAATCAAGAAATCTTTGAACAAATACAATATGGATTGTGGAAATCTGATATCATTAATAAGAACTAAGTTCAGAATATCACATATCATGCAGATGTTAAACAACACTAACATAAATATTACAAATACAATATACTAATTTGATATCAATTTGTCAAACTCAATTTTGTTTTTTGCATAAATGCACATCCTTGTCTTCATCTCTAAATTAAAAACAAAATCAAATTTGTACATCACTTCCAGCCTTGAATTTGCTAACTGCCAAGCCATATGTACAAAGAGACTCAAACCCTTGTCCTCCTCCCATCTGAGAATTACTGTTGTTCAATCTCTCACACCAGTTGGAATCCTGGCAGATATTCTGCCAAACTCAGTAACTTTGCTTTTCTTCATATTATATTGCTTTCATTTAGTGGTATGAACCATAGCAGCAAAAATCGTTTGGGGAAAAAATCGGCAAACCAAAAGTTCAGGAATTATTGAAAAAAATCGGATTTGAAAAAAATCGTCAAAAATATTAAAAAAGGGACAAAACCTACTTTTTTTTTAAAACTTAAGGTCATTTCCATAGCATAGAGATATAGAGAGAAAATAAAATAGATCACAGTAAGCTTTTTCAAATGTTTTGAAACCTAAAGAGGTAAAAAATCGAACAATATATGAGGTAATTGGAAAAACAATTCATTTATGGGCTTCTATAATGGGGTCTCATACACCAAATTGGTGTCTCACACTTGGTGATGAGCTAAACATTTAAAAAATAATATTGTAATTTTTTTCAGACATGAACTCTAAACTCCCTTAGATATACCTCTATATTTTCATGGGCCTATGTAATGCTTCCAAAAATAACCAGAAATATAGACAAATAACACTTATGAAATGCTTCCAAAAATACCAGAAATACACTAACATAACAACAAATAACAATTGCAGAGTTTAGGCGTGGATAGAGAACCTGTTCGCATGTAGATTTTGTAGATGGTCAGCGGCCAAAAAAATCGACCAATCCCCAGTCACAGCACCCACAAAACCTGTCCGCATGTCATTTCACTCGAAGGTGGCTTCCAGCAGTGAGTTAAACAACTAGCGCCAAAGTATTTATTAAAAAAACATGCTTTTTTTAGGTTTTTTCGTGTGGTTTAGTGTTCATGTTTTTTTACGATTTTTTGGCATTTTTTTCACGATTTAATTGCAATTTTCAACAATTTTTTGGAAAGTCAATGCAATCCAAAAAATTGCTATTTTTAAGGGGGGAAAATCGGGAGCAGCGACAATTTTTTAAAAATCATGATTTTTGCGATTTTTTGGCAATTTCTGCTTCAATGGTATGAACACATACAAAATGCACACATATTCCATTCCATTATATCCTTAAAGCTCAAGCAAGAAAAAGAAGCTGATAGAATTTGTGTGTGTGTGTATATATTTTCTATCAAATGATACATATCAGATACACAGAAGGGAAGGAGTTTACAAAATGCAAATGTCTAATGAGTACAGACTATGGCCTGTTGCTTCCTCTTCATTTTGATTTCCTTCCTCGGTCTGTTTGCTCAATGGACACAGATCCATTTTTTGTTGAAGTTTCTGGCATTTTTTCTAAAACCACAACTAAAGTTAGCACTGGGAGACAATTAGAGGATCATGACAGACAATGGCTTTGTGATTCCCAACAGAGGCAGATGGGGCAAATTTGAATGATGGGATTCCATTCTGGCCACTAATTCTGCAAAAATTCTGCTAGATATGGAAAAATTTCAGCGGACAATCAATCTAAACACATTGAAAACAATGTCCGTTGCCTGGAAACACCCCAAAATTGTTTTAGAATCGCCCCGATGTGCCTGGAATTGTCTCCATGCTCTTGGAAATAATTCCAAATTATTCCAACTTGAAAATCTCTTGCCCGACCCAAATCCACAGACAAATCAATTCCAATTACAATCCTCATTCATTTTGTACCTAGAATCATCAGGGTTTCAGGCCGATTCAGTAACATATAGTTATACGATTTGGAAGACTACAGATTACTTAATGAAGTTATACAATCTGATTATTTATCAATTCACTCACCATGGCGTAATAGAGGACAAATAGGCTACAAAAATATTTCAGATGCTTAAAAAATTGTAGAGGGGGGCCGAACGCTTAGGACCCCAAGTCACAGGAAAGTCTAGAACGATCAGCTGCCCTGATCTACCTCAAGCTAGATGGAAGGTTTAGGAAAGTTGTAAGGTGTTTAAGGTAGAGAAAGAAGAGCACTCTCAATACTACTGTCTTTCTGCTAACCCGAAAGTTTCAAGGAGTTAAGAGAGCAGCTTTCCAAATTTCAGACCATACCTCGAACAGCTCTCTGCCAAAGGACAATAGCACGGAACAGGGACAACAGCGTGGCACGTTGGTGTCTCATTGGTGTGTTGGCGTCCGTACGAACAAAAAGTATGAAATACAGTGCAAAACCTATGTTACCGGATTCGCTACTGAAGGCCCCGGGTTCGAGTCGGGTCCGGAATTCGGGTCCGGTCCGTGGAAATTCGCCCTGGGTTCGTATTTTGGACTGTGGGTTCGGCCAGGGTCCGGACCCATGACTGTGGGTCCGGACAGGGTTCGAAAATTTCGAACCTGGTTTCTATTCCACGCCCAGGCGCGTTTTTTCACTTTTTTTTCCATTTTTTTATTACTTCTTTGACTCATTTTTGACTTTTAATGACTTTTTTATTATTTCTAACCCTAATACTTGCCTAAAAAACATGAAATACGTAAAGTGAAACTCATTTACCAATTTGTGAATGAGAAAAAGGATTTTTTGCCTCCATTGTTGAACTTTCTCTTTTGCTTGCACAAGCTGGAATAGACTTGAAGGCTGATCGTAGATTGTTCAAAGTTGATTGTTGTGCTATTCCTAAGCACTTGCAAGTGTCTATTCGTTGCTAAGAAGATCGTAGAGCAAGATTTCTTCAAAAGAGGTAGGTTTTTTGAAGTTTTTTGATTATTTTTTTTACATTTTTTTTCACAAGTGAACTTCAACTCTTTTGTTTTGTTTTTTAGTTATTGTTTTGTTTTACTTTTCATTCCTCTAAATGTCTATAACACATGTTCAATTTTTTCATTTTTTTGAAATTAATTAAGTCTTTTAGTTTCAAATTCAATGAATCAATACCAAAATTTCAATATGTTGTGCCTTAGGTATTCACTATTCCGTATTACAATGGCAACCGGTACCTCCTCAGGCTCAATCCAATCTCGTTTCAAAATAAACCCAGCCTCTCCCCTTTGGAAATATGTAGAAATGGTTCAGCAACTTCCAGGTGGTGGAGGATATGTTTGGATTTGTAGTCATTGCAATGTTCAATATTCGAGCTCATACAGTCGAGTAAAAGGGCACTTGTGCGGGATCCCTGAAACAGGCATCAAAAATTGTCCAGGTGAAAACAACGAAGGCATTCCAAAAGATATAGTGTTGAAATATATTGCTGAGCAAGAAAAGGCAGACCAAAAAACAACCAGTGGTAAAACAAGCCATCCTTTGAAGAAAGGATCTCGATCCATGAAACCCCCTACACCACCTTCTTATTTTCCACCTACAGAAAGCCATCCATTTATGGACATCCCTCAAGAGAAAACCATGCCCTCTTCAAATAAAAGATCTAAGGGACCGTTGGAAGCTTCATTTCAGAATGAGGCAAGAGAGATTGTTGATCAAGACATAGCAAGATGTGTCTATGCCAATGGATTGGCATTCAATGTTGTCGTTCACCATATTGGCAAAAATGGTGAAATCTATTAATGAGGCTCCAAAGGGGTATAAGGGCCCAAGTTTTGAGAAGGTGTGTTGCACCTTATTGGAGAAAGAGGTGAAACATGTAGCAGACTCTTTGAAGCCCATAAGGGATTCGTGGATCGAAACAGGGGTGACCATAGTTTCTGATGGATGGAAAGATGCAAGAAATCGCCCATTGATCAATGTTATTGCTGTGTCCCCTAAAGGGGCAATGTTTTTGAGAGCAGTGGATTGTGAAGGACAGGTGAAAGATGGTCCATTTATTGCTGACATCCTTTGCCAAGCTATTGAAGAAGTGGGCCATCAAAATGTTGTGCAAGTTGTAACCGACAATGCCAAAAATTGTAGGGCTGCTGGGTTATTGGTTGAGGAGAAGTATCCACACATTTTTTGGACACCTTGTGCTGTCCACTCCCTCAATCTAATGCTACAAAAAATTGGATCCAAAATTGAATGGATCAAACAGGTGTATGCCGAGGGCGAAGACATCCAAATGTTTGTCACCAACCACCATATGACGCAAGGAATATTTAGACAATTCTCAAAATTGGAGTTGTTGAAGGTAAGTTAATTCTCAATATTTTTAAATTTTTGAATTTTCTTTTAATTTTAATTTTTAAATTTTGATTTTGTATATTTAAATTATATTTTAATTTTAATTTTGATTTTCAAACAGGTTGCCGAGACCCGTTTTGCCTCCAACACAATTGTGTTGAGACGACTTATAAAGGTTCGTGAGGCACTATGTGCCATGGTAATCAGCCCTAATTGGGTTGTATGGAGGCAATCTAGCAATGAAAGGGCAAATAGGATCAAGCAAAGGATCCTAGATGATGGTTGGTGGGATCGTGTTGAGTATCTCGTCAGTTTCACCGAGCCCATACTAAGCATGATCCGTTACACTGACTTGGATAGACCTTGTTTGGGCGAAGTATATGATGGTATCGACTCAATGATTGAGAAGATGAGATCCATCATCAATGCAAAAGAGGAAGATCCTGAAGAAAAATTCTTCAAAGAGCTACAGGAAATCATGGTTGATAGATGGAACAAAATGACCACTCCCTTGCATCTTCTCGCTTTTGCATTGAGTCCCAAATATTATAGTCCTGAGATACTTTCTGCTTCATCAAGAGTTGCTCCATATAGGGATGGTGAAGTGGCCCAAGGGTACAAGGCAGCAATTCGTAGAATCTTCACTGATCGTGACCAACGTGATCGAGTGAGGGCTGAGTTTATGGCTTTTGCATGCTCTGGGAGTGTTGATCAGAATATGGATGCTCTTCGAGACAAGTGCAGGGTGGATGCTCATAGTTGGTGGTACTTCCATGGGCAAGAATACATGCACCTCCAACCTATTGCAATAAAAGTTTTATCCCAAGTAAGTTTTATATTTGTAATTTTAATTTTAATTTTTAATTAATAATTTTGTTTAGTTAAATTTTGTAACTCTTAACTATTTATTAATTTAATTTGGTCTTAATAGGTTGCTAGTTCATCCTCTTCTGAGAGGAATTGGAGCACATACTCCTTCATCCACTCAATAAAAAGCAATAGGCTACATTCAAAAAAGGTTGAGGACTTGGTGTATGTGCATTCAAACTTGCGCCTCCTTACACACAAACATAGTTCTTACAAAGAAGGAGACACAAGGAGGTGGGATATTGAGCCAGAGCAGCTTGACTTGGATGCTTCCACAAGTCACTTAGTTGCACTTGATATTGATGATGACTATCAGCTTGAAGCAGCTACTACTGAGCATGAGAGCAGTAGTGTTAGTGCTTGTGCGAGTGCCACTAATGCTATTTGTGGTTCTACACAAAATGTAGCATCTAATGATGCTGATGATGCTGCTTTTTTTGATGACCCATATGATTCAGATTGATCAATGATCAATAATTAATAATTATTAATGGCTGATTGTAAACACTTGACATTTTTATGTTTGAAGTTTGAACTTTAATTTATAATTGATAATTCTATATCATGACATTTGACTTTTGAGTATAAAGTGGTGGTGTATTTTTGCTATGTTATTTGACTATTAATATGGTGGTGTATTTTGAACTTAATTACTGCTGCAAATATGTATATATTTCTGATTTTTATATGTTTTTGTATTACCGAACCCAAAACGAACCCAAACCCAAAAAAAAAAATTCCCAAACCGGCAAACCGGGTTCTCAAACCCGAACCCGAACCCAAAACCGAACCGGTAACTTAGTGCAAAACCTCAGGAAATGAGCTAACTAATTAATTGAGAAATTTTAATACGGTAACAGAAGTAAATGACAACAGAATAACAGCATAGAAGGAAAGACACTAGTATTTAGTCTAATTACGAAAATGACAAAGGAGGTAAGAAGAGCATACCTCCCACCTACGTGTTGATGTTGTTGAGATCTCCACTTCAAAAAGTACCTACACACAGCAAGGAGGAAAATGTTGGGGCTGTTTCGGGGCTTGCCGCAATCAAACCCCCATTTCGGTGTTCCCACCTTCATAGACAGCCAGAATAGCCACAAGATAGAAAATATGATAAAGAAAACAATGGAAGAAATGCCAAGCAATAGCAACAACACTATGCTACGTAAATCAAATGACAATGCTATGGAAATGGAGAAATGAAACAAATCACCTTCCCAATCAAGATGCCCTCAAGCACATAGAGGAAGATGCAAGCTTGGCAAAGTCAACATTGCCGCAACAACGAAGAAGCAGTCTCGCAAGACACCAAGTCACAACTCCAATGGTGGCAAAAGTGCAACAAGAAGTGAAGTGTGATCAAGAAGTGTCTAGAGAATTCAGCAACATCAAGCCAAAGCGTGTAGAAGTGTGAAGAATTGTGAAGAAGATCCAATTGCATGAAGAATGAATTGTTTTGAAGTGAATAGCAGCCCAAAAGAGTCGTTCGATGTCGGTCAAGGGTGCAGGGGCGTTACTCTTCGTCACCAATGGAGAAGTGTAATGCCTCTGCAAATTCCAAAGGCGGGAATCCTGTCAGGACGGCAGCGCGCCACGCAAACGTCCGCACGCCGCACTAGTGTCCCCGACAAAAATTCCCCCACCAACACTACAGACAGCTGCCAAGTGGGTAGAAAGTGAGTAGATGAAGTGGAAATGCATTATCGGATTTAATTTTTCTAAGGTGAGGAGATGCAAACGGGGAATTTGCGAAGGGTGCAAATTCACTCCATTACAAAAATATGCCAACACATTTTTGAATTTTTCCTTGGCAAAGCAATAAATTTTTGTTTTCCACTCCCTTCTGACAGTGGTAAAAATAAAGCATGATTATCTTTGAATACAAATTAACAGAGGTAGAAGAGAACTAAGGAAATATTTAACTTTCAGTCGATCCGTGACTTCCTCTGAGTTTCCATTCTCTTTTAATATTTATGATTTATTTGAGCATTGAAGAAACTTTAAATTTGAATACTAGGACTGTGCTTTATGTTAGTATTTGTTTTATATTTTGACCTTGCACTAACCAGCTTGATTGCAATGAGATCTCACAAACAAACTAATTGCGAAGCTGACATAATTCTAGATCCTCAATTATTACCAACACAGTGACATCCTAGTTAGGTAGAATGATACGATCAAATACACTTACAAATCCACTTTAGATTCTCTTGTCTACAGATAGAAAAAGTTGGTGTAGAGGTGTAAACAGGGGCAATTGGATTCTAGAGCATTCAATTTAAATTGTACCTCATCCAATTGAAACATGTTATGGTGTTACCTGTGGTGAAAGTCCTCTTAACTGTTCAGATACAGGTTTCATCACATCCCCACAAAATGTTTGTACACGCCCATCACAGTGAGCTGAAGGCACCTTCACCTTCTGTTCTGAAAATATATAAGTTACAAAGGCATCAGTTATCCTCATATTTTTGCAATAGTTATAACTTACAAAAGATTATACACCGTGGCCAAGAATATGAGGAATAAACAAGACATACCTTTACATCAACCCCAATGATTGCCCCACCCTTGCTCAAGGGGCCCAAGTTCTGGCAAGCAACCTGCAATGAGCACACATGGGAGATATCTATCACATTGAGGGCAGCTTGTCATATGCATCCCTACTCCAGGACGTACCAAGATAATTGAGTCATTTATAAGTTTATAACATCAAAATGTCCACAAACCATGTCCAACCTGGCTGCTTTGCAGTAGCTGGTAAGTCAAATAAACTTAATCATGATGACTTTGCATAATGTTGTGAAGTAAAGACAACTTAAAATTCTTCAAATATAACATTTACTTTAAAATCTCAAGGAGAATCGCACAGCCAGGAGATCAACATCCTGATGACGTATTGGGTTCAAGCCTCTCCTTGTGTAGATGTGAATGCACTAACGTGGACAACTTTGAATCAGGCTATATGCAAGTTTCAGGTTAATGTACATGGAGATACCTATAAAAAGATCTTCCAAAATATTGTTTTGCTAATAATGTTAAGCATCTAGTTTTTAAATGTTCTGATATGCTATATTGGTATATTAATGAAAGGCAAGAATAAATCTTCAGATACAGATCTAGTTGTTATTTGTTAAGTTAAAAAATGTGTACGACCAAAGTGGGCCTGTTGTATCATTTGTTAAACTATGAATTTTGTAAACCTGAGTGGACCTAATGGCAAAGGCATGACCACTCCATAGAGGAGTACACAACTAGGAACTCGGAGGGTATAGGGTTTGTATGCCATGTTGAATGATTGATCCCGAAAAAGTTCCCCTATTAGGACTAGGTGTTTTACACCTTGCAAATCCCAGGAACAATGTAATTATTTAATAATTGTAAAGTGTTGACTTTTAATTTTGGGCCCTCACGGAATGGGTCACCACCCTTGGAAGGAATCTCAAGATTTCTTGAATGAAACACTATGCCACTTGGCAATTGTAATATGATGGGTGTAAGAGAACATTGAAGATGGGAGTTACATAGTGGACTAGGAAGAGCATATTTGATCAGCTAAAAATAGTCATGTGAAAGACACTTGTAAGTGTATAATTAGTGCTTCCCAAATGGAACGATTGGGAGTTAATATGACCATATTGATCATAGGAATCAAAGGTATTCATGGAAATTACATTCTATTCTAGAAAGAGTTACTCTTGGAGGAGTACATGGATCCAACTTGGACTAGTTGGACCAAGACTTAGCTCATGGTTTTGAGCCCATTGTTTTGGGAATCTGTTGGTGGTTTCAGATCTCCTTGGTATATAAATCGAAGGCTTGCAAAGGAGATGGTATGAGATTTTTATTGCAGGTACATGTTGTCAAATTGATTCCAGATTCAAAGTGAAGATCTTCACTAGCAGCACTAACACTGCATGGTATTGTAGCCTTGAATTTAAGATTAATACATTGAGTGTACTTTTAATGCAAGGTTTTTCCATAAGCATTTTCGCAAGGTAAATATTGTGTTGTTTAAACTTTTATGGTGTTAAAATATGGTTAGCTCTGTAACTTATTGCATTGTTTCTCTCATAGGATTAGTGCTACTTTCTTTTCCTCCCCAAATATAGAATCAAAAGTTTGATGCTAGAGAAGATTCGAGATGGAATGGAACATCTTAGAACAGAATTTAGCAAAGGGAATTTTTTATTCAATGATTGGTTTTGACAACAATTGGCCTCATAAGTGCATCTGTGTTGCAAGGGAAAAAAGTTAAAAATAGTACTCCTGTGACATCAAAACCTGAATATTATTACATATTCAGATTCCTCTTGAAGAGTTATGCACATTCAAAAGAACACCGCCTTGTTTTGAGTCCATATGCAAAAATTATGGCTTCCAAAAGATGGAGGTCAAATTGAACACTAAGTGACAGTTGCGTTTCTGTCAATGACAGTTTTGCTTCTCCGTCAGGGGTAGTTTTGTCCTAATTGAACATGTAAAAAGAGAAAGCGATAGGGAAGCATTTTGTTTTCATATATTTGTCACTTGGGCTTCAATTCAAGACTATAACATGTTTTCAAGATTCTTCCCAATCAGAATTAGAGAAGATTGGGAGATGTATTGACCATTCATCAACCATTTTTCCAGAGTTATGGGCTGGAAATGAGCAATTTTTTAAAAGTTGGACAACCTGATTGGGTGCACTCAGAGCTAGTTGGTGTTGATATGTTGACATTGACACTTCTCATATTTGTTACGGACGTCATTTGCAAGTGTGTGGTGTTGTCATTTGTGTTTGACATCACAAAGGACCCATGATAGACAGCAAATCTTGTAAAACTACATGGTAATAGTGGAATTTGGCATGAGTTTCCACCCTCTTCAGATTTCTCCAGGTAAACATGGTGTTGTCTCTCAATTGTGATTGCGCGTGAATGTTCTTCACTTGTTCTTTTAATTTTTGCAAGTTAATTAAGCAATTTACTACAAGAATACAAATAGGAGAGAAACATGCAATTGATTTCTAATAATCAACGTACACAGTAGATGCAATGGATGTAGATGTGTTGTTCATGTGGAGGGTTGCATAGTGTGTATGTGCATTGTTTAATTGGCCATAGAGGTTGAAACAACACATTGAGTAAGTAAATTCAATATGTTGTTGATGATAGTGGAGAGGAATATCCACCTTTGTTTATGGATCAGATGGTATCAGGGAGGTTTTCCCCTTGCCTAAAGGTTTGCTAACAACATATCGTGTTGCTTCTGACATTGATTGCCAAAGTTCAGATTTTGTGGTTGCAAGTGTGGGTCATGCCATGAAGAAAGTGAGATTTGAAGAGCTCGAAGGAGATAACCAGTTGCTCCAAATGGAGAAAAAAAACTGAGGAATTTGTTGCAAGCTTTACGACAAAAGTAAGAAGAATCGCAAGCCTAGTTGACAAGCCATGGGAACTTCCTAATGGGAACTATATGTGTTACAACAAGAGTTACAATTAAAGAAAGAGTGATAAGGAAAAATGAATCCTCCAAGAGAGTCACACAAACCCAACTCGAGGCATGTACAATGGACACTCCACAATATTCTCTTTCTTTCCCATCAAGAACCTTTTGGAAGCTTTGAAAGTCATACTAAAGGATTTAGTTTGAAAATGTTAACCAGAGCTCCAAGGAGGTGAAGAAGGAGTGATAAGGAAAAATGAATCCTCCAAGAGAGTCACACAAGGAGGTGAAGGAGGAGTGATAAGGATTTAGTTTGAAAATGTTACCAGAGCTCCAAGGAGGTGAAGAAGGAGTGATAAGGAAAAATGAATCCTCCAAGAGAGTCACACAAACCCAACTCGAGGCATGTACAATGGACACTCCACAATATTCTCTTTCTTTCCCATCAAGAACCTTTTGGAAGCTTTGAAAGTCATACTAAAGGATTTAGTTTGAAAATGTTAACCAAGATAGGATATAATGGAAAAGGGCTTGGAAGAATGTCCAAGGTATAATCAATCCCATAGAGGTTGAAGGAAGACCTCACCATGCAGGTTCAGGATATCTTTGGTGGCATATAAGAGGTTGGAGAATGCTTCAAAAAACAGCAGTGATAAAAAAGCTTGCAAGGAAAAGGAGCCCAAGCCACCAACTCCAAAAAACCAGCCCATCCATTATAAAGATGTCATTCCTTTTATCAAAGCTAAGGATGATTTGAAGTCTCTAATTGTTGAACAGATTGTTAAAGAAGGTGTTGAACCTCAAAGAGGCAAAAATAGGATTTTAAGAAGACAGCAGCTCCAAGAAGAAGGAGAGTCCAAAGTGTCATCTCATGGCCATACAGGTGATTGCAAGTTGTCTCCAAGAAGTGGACAGCCTTGGGACAACGCAAAAAGCATTCAAGAGGAGTGCAAATTAGCTCCCAAGAGAGAAGAGCATACTAAACGAAGAGGTAAAACATTAACACCTCATCAAACTTGCACAAAAAAGCATAAAGGTGGCCCATGAAGGAACTCAAGTCCAATTTGGCATCCAACAAGGTATACAAGAGACAAGTTTTCTATTGTTTGCTTCAATTGCAAAAAGAGATGCCATGTAGCTCGAGATTGTTGGTACGCACATCCATGTTCTTTTCGTGGATTAAATACACATTTTTTGGCCAAATGTTGGAAGATGTCCACCAATGTAAGGCCATTTATCCTTCAAAAGAAAAGGAAATTTGTCCAAAGGCAAAGGCATGAATTTTTGCATCCATTGTAAGATGAGTGGGTATTGGCATACAAGATGTTGGGTACTACATACACAACTCTATCTGAAGAGGTGCAAAGGGCATTCCAAGAGGGAAAAGGCACCCACAAGCAAGGAAGAGGCAATAGAAAAAGGAAGAGCAGTGCCATTGGAGAAAGAAGCCATCAAGAGGGAGCAGCCAAAGAGGATTCCTCACTACCATTGCATGAGGGTAATGACAAAAATCCTTTCTTTCAATCATGGATTGAAGGCTCCTATTGGATATAATTTTTAAAGCAAGTTAGAATGCAATTGCATACTCCTTGAAATCGTTGTTCGTTTTCCAATTATTGATTGAAAAGGGAAAAAACTCCATATAGTGATCGGTGCTTCTCAATGTTATATTCCATATTGTCTATATATATATATATATATAGGTGATCACCACCCGGAGTGATCAATCTTTGCAGCAAAAGCAGATCCAGTGTAATCAGTTATATCTTCACCAACTAGATATAATAGTGCCCTCGGTCTCCCGAGCATGGCATACATAGGCCATCAGCCATCACTGCTTGATTGGGGAATATTTATATATATGGTCGAGTGGCCAACAGGAGAGGCCCCAGATATAGATAGGGGGAGGATAAATCGAGTGACAAGGGCCATAGCTCCATTGCCCTCGACCTCACGAGCAGAGCTATAATTGCTATAACTATCGACACGAGGGCCCCCCTCGGCCGAGCTCCTAAGAGAAAGAACTGTAGATGGTCGACACAAGGGCATATCCCTCTCTGTATATATAGTGGCGAGTAGATGTATAGAATAGTTGAAGCACTCGACCCAACCCTAACCCCCATATATAGATTATGACCCGCCCTAAAAATATATAAGGGTTGCTGCAATTGCATGATATATATATACATATAGGTAATCACCTCTCAGGGTGATCGATCTTTGCAGCAGAAGTAGATCTAATGTGATTAGTTATATCTTCGCCAACTAGATATAATAGCGCCCTCAGTCTCCTAAGCATGGCCTACATAGGCCATTGGCCATCACCGCTTGATTGGGGAATATTTATATATATGGCCAAGTGGCCAACGGGAGAGGCCCCAGATATAGATAGGGGGGATGATAAATCGAGGGACACGGGCCATAGCTTCATTGCCCTCGACCTCCTGAGCAGAGCTATAATTGCTATAACTATCAACACGAGGGCCCCCTTGGCCAAGCTCCTGAGAGAAAGAACTATAGATGGTCAACGCGAGGGCATATCCCTCTCTCTATATGGTGGGGTGCAAATGTAGAGAATAGTTCAAGCACTCGACCCAACCCTAAGCCCCATATATAGATTATGACCTGCCCTAAAAATATATAAGGATTGCTGCACTTGCATTATATTAGTTCGGGTAGTTCCTTCCCTATAGTTGAGGCTTTCCCTGGACAAAGGGGGTGGATCCCTGATGTGTGCTAGTCCCACTCAACTAAACGACTTGTTCCTCAATGAATAGCATCTAATATTATATACTATTTCTTCCTATTCTGAAATATTTCTTCCTATTCTGAAATAGTTGGGCTCACGTTGTGACTTGAACGGAATGGAATAATAGGAGGGTGACTTAGTTCCAGTTGGCACCCCCACCTCCTAACAGCATTGCATTTATGCTCAGCGACCCTAGGGGGGCAATATATTCAAGAATTAGAAGTAGTCGTTCAATAGAGAGCCACCCCTAATGGACATCATATACCAGTTTCACCAATGAGTTTGTGTGTTTTGCTTGGTTGAAAGGCATTTGAGATCTCTATTACCATTTTGACAAATTTAAATTTAAATTGATCGATATGGATTGATTTTCTATTACAATATATGGAGTATTTTCACTCATGAAGGGTGATTATGGAGGATATGTAAGGCTGATTGTGGAGTGAAGATATGAGCAGCCCACTAAATCAAAGAGCTGATAACAAACTGTGTCACATTTCCATGCAATTTTCCATTACAAAATACACCAATAGTAGCATGTTTGTTGATGGAGCATGCTTAAAAGTATTGCAGCATGGAGTTAATTGCCTTATTTCAGATTTTTGTGCCTGAGAATTGTTTGGCATGCACATAACCAGTTATGACAGCTGTGGCAAGTTGTGTCGTACATGTTTTGGTTGTTGTATGAGTATTGACTAAAGAAGTTGCAACAGGTTTTCCATGGCTAGTTTTTGCATGACAGTAGGCTAAAATGCATATTGTAGAGCATACTAAAGCATGCGTATGGTACCAAAGGATCTTCCATGGGGGTAGAACAATTTGCAAAGGTAATGGAACATTGTGGTGAGTGAAACTCCACAAGGATTATGTTAATTTAGGCACTTGTAGTGTTGCTATGGCATATTGTTGCAAACCTCTTTTCATTGTGTATATAATTTTGTTGTAAGATCCAAGATGAGGCAACCATGTGAGAGTAGTATGTGTTTGCATTTGTCGTAATGCAAAGTTTGTAAGATCCCACGTTGAGAAGACAATGTTTGTAATAGTCTCATAGGAGGGCAATGATTGTAAGTCCCATGAAGGGCAATATGTTGATGCATGTGTTGTGATACAATGTCTGTAAAACTCCTCGTTGAGAGGGCAATGTTTGCGAGTCCCATGAAGGCAATGTTGCAAGTCCCATAAAGAGCAAAGTTTGTAGGAACCATGTAGTGCAATGTATGTAAGAACCATGAAGGGCAACATTTGGTTGTCATTTTCCATTTCTGGGCTACTAGACTTTGGAGACCAAATGCCTCTATATTAGGGAGGTGTGATACAAGAAAAAAAGTTCCCCAGATAAAAAATCAAGGATTTCAATGCTGGAGAGGGTTTAGAATGGAAGGGGAGTCGGGGACATCTTAGAACAGGCTTTGGGAGAGAAATAATTTAATTTAATGATTAGTTTTGGCCATAATTGGTCTCATAAATGCAGTGGTGTTGCAGGGGGTAAAATAGTACTTTTATGGCATCAAAAGCTGAATATTATTATATATTCATATTCCTTTTGAAAAGTGATGCAATTTCAAAAAAGCAGCACCTCATTTTGAGTCCATATGCAAAAGTTATGGCTTCCCAAAGATGGAGGTTGAATTGAGCACCAAATTGGTGGTTTTGTTTCTGGCAGTGGAAGTTTCATTGCCTCCTGTGTGGTTTTGTTTTGTCAGTTGCAGTTATGCAACCACATGCTCATAAAAACAAGCGGTTCATCTCAATTGAACATGCAAGAAGAGGAAGCAACAAGGAAGCAATTTGGTTCATATTCTTGTTATTTGGGCTTCCGGCTGAAGCCCAAAACATGTTTAAGTTTGTGTTTCTTTCCAACGAGTAGTAGAGAAGATTAGGAGATGTCGTGAGCCTTCATTAGCCATTCTTTCAGAGTTATGGACTCAAAATGAGCAATTTTTTAAACTTGTACCAGCTGGTTGGGTGCGCATACAGCTAGTTGGCTGTTGAGATTCACACTTCTCCACTTTGTTGCAGAGGTCATTTGTAAGCATGTGGTTGTTGTTATTTGTGTTTGACATCACAAAGGGCCTATTTGTGTTTGTTATCTTGTAAAATTGCATAGTAATAGTGGATTTTTGCAAGATTTTTCCCCCTATTCAGGTTTGTCCAAGGTAAGCATGGTGTTATCTCTAAATTGTGATTGTGTGTGAATGTTCTTCACTTGCTCTTTTAATTCTTGCAAGTTAATTAAGAAATTTACTACAAGGATACAAGTAAGAGAGAAACATTCAATTGATTTGCAATAAGAAAGGTACACAGTCGATGCAATGGATGTAGCATGTGTTGTTCAAGTGGAGGGTTGCTGTCATGACCCTGCATAAGGAATCTATACCCAAAACAATAATCATCCCATCGGAGAGTTACAAATAAGTCAGAGGCCAATAAACATCAGGTGCAGATCAACATCTAATGGAGATTGCCTAGCGATAAAAGAAGTCATTAAAAGGCTTGAATTCATAAAGGATAATATTAATCGGCATTAATTATCATTTTAGAAATAATAATCGTAAAGAAAGTAACAAGGTCGTGGCTCAAGCAAAGGGACATAACAAACAGATTAGACGCGTCCTATTGACGTGACCACCCATCACCGTAGGTATAAGAGACAAATCAATTCATGACAATGGCATCATCGAACAAGGAGGAGTAAGAAGGATATCCATACAGGAATATCAGCACCGAGATTAACGAATCATCTTACACCCACAGGTGTAACTCTATCCATTGCTTTCAGATATCTCTATCCATGCAGTATGATCTATAAATGGCTGCTTACTTATATGTATCGGGCCAATGCTGAATGTTTTTCATATCGGATACTAATCTGCCATGTGCTATTATGAGTGTTCATAGAGCCGATTCTACAACACCTGTTATTCGATCTAACATACATATGAAGCTTTTATTATGTATAGTAGAGAAGAGATAGATGTCTGAATTCTGTAAATACTTGGAAATCTACACCATGCATATTGCTTATATGAATTTTACTATTATTATTAGAATTAAATTAGAATTGTATCGACTGCCTGAAATTCATCCTGTGGAAGGGCCTGAGGTGCCAGTGGTAAGGGCCAAAGCCCACTTACGACCTCCGCCCAACTCCTAACGAAGGTAGTGCCTGAGGTGTAGTGGTAGGAGCCAAGAGAGCCCACTCGCGATCTCTGCCCGATTCCACAGGTTGGCAAGTGTTTTCCGAGGTTGTGGCATGGATGGGAAAAGCAGGTACAAGTCACCAAGGTGAAGGGTGTGGTATACACTTCCTAGGCTTGGCATATGACTTCGGACAGACCCACCATGTGCCTCCTCCTAGTTTAGAATGTGTTGCTTTATTGATAATATTTAAATGAGATGCAATGGCCTAATGCTAACAAATATATATACAGGTAAACCGGTGGAATGGTGTTCATGAGGTGTGTGTAGGTTACATTCTGAGGTTACATTACTAAAGAGTTATCTACTTGATAAGGTGGAAGCCCTGACCCTAGGATTAATAGGCGAATTCTAGGGCACCTTAGGATAGGGGACATTACAGTGGTATCAGAGCATAATCCTACCATCCTATAAAAAAGTGGTTAATGCAAACTTACCAAAGAAGGCACACTAGGCAAAACAACACCATGAGCGAATAGATGAGCAACGAAATGAGATCATTCATGGAAATGACCACTAAAGCATTGATGGAACAAAATCAAGCCCTTGTCCAAGCCATACAAAACATGGGCAATAACGAAAGGGAGACACATTCTAATCATTTTGAGAACAATAATGTAATATCCCCTTTTTAGCACGCTCATGTTTTACGGATGGTTAGCCTATAATTTTGACCCTCGTAGGCTAATAAGGATGGTTAGGGGGTCTTCTGAGGATTGTATCATCTCCAGTGTTTAGTGGCATTCAGTTTTGGCTTTCGTTTGGCGTTCATAGGGCTCCAATCGCTATACTTACTATTTATAGTAAGTCAGAGGATGGTTGTGAGGGACCCTTACTATTTTTAGTAAGGCACTTGGTCATCTTGAGATTTACAGAGTTGGCCCCGATTCCAGACGGTCTGATGAAATATTAAATATTGAAGGAGATATTAAAGTTTAAATGGCTCAAAATAATATTTAATTATTAAAAAGGGTATTATAAAGTTATAACTTAACATTATAACTTGAGGGTCAATTCATCATAAAAAAGGGGGCCATATTATTAATTAAATATTGGGCACCAACTCCAAAGTATTTTACGAAATATTAAAAGATGCAAGAAAATAACACTTTAATGTTATTAAATGTGCCTTTTTGGAGAAATTTGACTTTCACAAGAAGGCTTATATATTTTACTTTGGAATCTTTTTGCACTCATTTGATTGAGCATTGGTGTTGATGAGTTTTTTGTCTGAGAGAGGAAGCCAAGGGTTTCTGAATCAATTTGCCATTGGAGAACGTTAACTCTTCATTGTTGCAGCCTTTTGAAGCAATGAAATATCTGTTGAATTTGGCATCAGGAGGGCATCATTCAGGTGTTCTATTTGTGCTAACTGGTGAGACAAGCGGAAGGGGTTTGATTGCATTATCATACAGTGATTGCAGGATTGAGAAGAAGTATTGCAGATTCATCCATTGTCAGCTGATATTCTGAGTTTAGAGGAGTACGGCCTTGTCCATAATATTTATTATTTGCAGCAGGGGGCGGCTAGACCAGCAAGGGGCGATTTTGGGTTTATGAGGCATATAAAAATATGATAAAATCCTAGAGGGGTTGCCTAGGACCCTAGACCACAGCCGTGTCAAGTTTGAAGAAAAAGGCAGCTTCTTGAAGGAGAAACGAATTTCTGAAGGTTGCTGAAAGGTTACTTTTTGGGCTACAGATTTAGGACAGCAGCTGCATGCTTACTATTTATTCCGGTTATGAATGTAAGATGTTACTCTTTCTGGATAATGAGTAAATAAAAAGAAATAGTTGAAGTGCTGCAATTTTATTCCAGTTATTTGTATTTTCATTTTATGTTTTGCATTCAATTCAATTTATCCAAACAAAAACAAAAAAAGCAAAACCCTTGAAAATACAAAATTGCAAAAAAAAACAAATAAACCAAAACAAACACCGGCAGTTGGATTAGACGAGTTCTTACAAATAACCCCACTTCCCCAAGAGCAACCAACTCTAGACCCACAAGACCCCCCTTCTTACCTAGGGAGGAGCACATGGGAGAAAGGGAGGCAAATGAACCCCTCACAGATAATGTAGATGAGATTGCAGCAGCATACTATAGACTTGACCCCGAAATTAGGAGAACCATCCCCTTTAAAGATTATTGTGATGCCAAATTAAGAACCGCCCCTAGGAGGGAAAGAAAAAACCAACACGACAGATACCTCAAGAATAGAGTGAGCAAGCTAACCCTCCCAAATTTCGATGGAGAAGGAAAAACTACGGCACGCTCATGGGTCCAAAAGTTGGACACATATCTATCAATAAGTCCAATGACAGAGGAGAATGATATTAAATTCGTCGTGCTACATCTAACCAGAATGGCCCACGAATGGTGGCACCACGGTCTCATCACCCAAGGCCATCAACACGTGACCGCCTATGATGATTTCACCCACAAGCTAATCAAAAGATTTGACCAAAGGCACCCTGAGTGGTACTTTAGAGAACTCACCCAAGTAAGACAACATGGAACTATAGAGAACTATGCCACCAAATTCCAAAAACTAGTTGTCATGGTACCTGAAATCTCTCAAGAGAGACTCACCTACTTGTTTGTGGAAGGATTGAGGGGATCAGTCAAGAGCAAGGTGAGTGAATTAGAACCCACCAACTTAGATGAAGCAATTCAAAAGGCCATGAAATTTGAGGATACCCCACCCAAAGACAAGGCCAAGAACTTTTATGCACCCTCTGTGTACTCTCTTAAAGACGAAAGGCATAAGAAGGAATACCAAGGGAACACCTGCATCAATTGCAAGGGAAAATGGAAACGTGGTCATATGTGTCCAACACGAGAGGACCTAAAAAGGAATGAATTGTGCTTCAAGTGCAAAGAACCATGGGAATGAGGCCACCGATGTGGAAAGGGGAGCCACGCCCCGAAGATATAAGCAAATCCTGAAGAGGAAGGCAAAGAAAAACCAAGCAAGAAAACACGGTACGATGAAGGAGATCTCAAGAGTATCCAATCAAAAGAAGAAAGGACAATAAACAACTGGAGCTTTGTGGAAGAACAAATCTAGTAGTTATGACGCCTTTACACCCTCAAGATCTAGAAACATATTACCCAATCAATCTCTCTAGTAAGAATTGTAATATGTCAACTTGAAACCTCTTCATAAGACCCCTAAGGTTTCCTTGTCAAATAAATGGAAAACCTCTTCACAGAACATTACATAGATATATGTCATACTTCTAATATATATAAGTTCTTGCTTTAAGGTTAAGAGATATCTACGACATAAAAGGGATTTTTGTTAAAATGGCGTTGCTTGAGGACAAGCAATATTGAGAAGGCTTACCAGAAGAGGATGCTACGTGGGAAGGTGAAGAAATCTTCAATCATCCAAATCTAAAATTGCTTGAGGGCAAGCAAAATTAGGAGGGGAGGTTTGTCATGTCCCCCGCACATGAAAGTTCAATCACTTGACCCTACATAAGGAATCTATAGCCAAAACAATAATCATCCCATCTGAGAGTTACAAATAAGGCAAAGGCCGATAAACATCAGGTGCAGATCGACATCTAATAGAGATTGCCCGTCAATAAAAGAAGTCATTAAAAGGCTTGAATTCATAAAGGATAATATTAATCGGCATTAATTATCCTTTTAGAAATAATAATCGTAAAGATAGTAACAAGGTCATGGCTCAAGTGAAGGGACATAACAAATAGATTAGATGCGTCCTATTGAAGAGACGCGACCACCCATCACCGTAGGTATAAGAGACAAATCAATTCATGACAATGGCATCATCGAACAAGGAGTAAGAAGGATATCCGCACGGGAATATCAGCACCGAGATTAACGAATCATCTTACACCCACAGGTGTATCTCTATCCATTACTTTCAGATATCTCTATCCATACGGTATGATCTATAAATGGCTGCTTACTTATATGTATCAGGCCAATGCTGGATGTTTTTTATATCAGATACCAATCTGCCACGTGCTATTATGAGTGTTCATAGAGCTGATTCTGCAACACCTGTTATTCGTTCTAACATATATATGAAGCTTTTATTCTGTATAGTAGAGATAGATGTCTGAATTCTGTAAATACTTGGAAATCTACACCATGCATATTGCTTATATGAATTTTACTATTATTATTAGAATTGCATCGACTGCCTGAAATCCATCCTGTGGAAGGGCCTGAGGTGCCAGTGGTAGGGGCCAAAGCCCACTTACAACCTATGCCCAACTCCTCACGAAGGTAGGGCCTGAGGTGTAGTGGAAGGAGCCAAGAGAGCCCACTTGCAATCTCCACCCGATTCCACGGGTTGGCAAGTGTTTTCCGAGGTTGTGGCATGGATGGGAAAAGCAGGTACAAGTCACCAGGGGGAAGGGTGTGGTATACACTTCCTAGGCTTGGCATATGACTTCGGGCGGACCCACAATGTGCCTCCTCCTAGTTTAGAATGTGTTGCTTTATTGATAATATTTAAATGAGATGCAATGGCCTAATGCTAACAAATATATATATGGGTACACCAGTGGAATGTTGTTCATGTGGTGTGTGCAGGTTACATTCTGAGGTTACATTACTAAAGAGGTATCTACTTGATAAGGTGGAAGCCCTAACCCTAGGATTAATAGGCGAATTCTAGGGCACCTTAGGACAGGGGACATTACAATTGCATAGTGTGTACATGATTTCATTAATTGGCCAAAGAGATTGGAACACACATTGAATAAATTAAATCTGTTGTTGATGACAGTGAATATTAATCCTTGTTTACAGATCAACAACACATAAGGTGAATGGAAAACAATCCTCTTATGAGATTCCACAAGGAGATCTCATATAATAAATCAGTATCTCACTTTCTTGTGACCTAAAAAACTATCTGTACCTTTATTTTGATTTATACTCAAGTATGTACCAAGACAATTGAACCCTTAACATCAAAATGTCCATAAACCATGTCCAACCTAAGGGCTGTTTTGGAGTGTCTGGTAAGTTAAAATAAACTTAGGCATAAGAACTTTGCATAATGTTTTAAAGTAAAGACAAATGAAAAATCTTCAAGTGGATTAACATGTGCTTTAAAATCCCATGAAGAATCGGACAGCAGTGGGATGCATGATGATGTATGGGGTTCAAGTGTCTT
Source organism: Sequoia sempervirens (assembly GCA_007258455.2). Taxonomy (NCBI): domain Eukaryota; kingdom Viridiplantae; phylum Streptophyta; class Pinopsida; order Cupressales; family Cupressaceae; genus Sequoia; species Sequoia sempervirens. Next base: position 813,058,694 of record VDFB02270651.1, on the reverse strand, counting down.
CCTGTGTTGATGCGAACGCACTAACACAAAAGACTTTGAAAGAGACTAGGGTAAGCCCTAGGGAAATGGAAATGGAGATGCTCAAAAAGAGTTCTTCTAAAATATTGTTTTATTAATGCTGTTACATATCTAGTTTCAAACAGTTTTGAAATATAAATATTATATTTTGATATATTAATGAAATGCAAGAATAAATCTTCACATAAAGAACTTATTATTATTTGTCAAGTTATGAATTTTGTACAACCAGAGTGGACCTGATGAATCATTTATTAAGTTATGAATTGTGTACAGCCTGAATGGGCCTAATGGCAAAGGCATGAGCACTCCTCAGAGGAGTGCTCAAATTTGAGTGCAGAAGGGGGAATCCAGAAGGGGTAGGGTTTGTACGCCATGTTGAACAACATTTAAGGTAGATGGAAAACAATCCTTTTGTTTTTATTCCACAAAGTAATCTCATATAATAAATCAGTGTCTGGCTTGGCAGCAAAAGACCATCTTTACCTTTATTTGGTTTTATCATTATACAGATAACTGAAAAAGAATGCCATGGGAGTACAAAAATAATTAAGTATCAAGTTTACTTAAAATTACATCTGCATGTACACTTGGGCTGGGCGAAGCGGTAAGTCTGCAGTAGGTACTAATACTGTGACCTGATCAAGGATTAAACCTGGTAGGGTTGCCTCCTTCTGCCTGGCAGGTTATACGGGCTGTTTTAGTCACGTGTGCAAGTGTGAATGGTGACCTGACAAACCCACTCTTAAAGCTGGCATTGCCAATCTCAATGTATACTTAGAAATTGATTCTAAAATAAACTTTGTTTCCACCCAAGATAGTGGCCCTTAATTTTGAACCATCAATGTAGAAACTAAAACACATTACAATATGTAATAAACAAGGCCTTCAGTGAATGAAATAAAATGTAAAATTAAAATCCTAGTTTCGAATCCAAATGAAAGAAAAGCAAAAGGATTAAACGTAAAATTCCAAATATCAGTATCAGTGGCCGGGGTAGTTGGTTTTAACGGGTTAGCGAGGGTTTTCAAGCTCTGAAGACACGATTAAGATAGTGTGCTTAAGTAGGGGAGCCACTGGTTTGAATCTTTGATGAGTGGAGAAAGGTGGTTTCATATGCTATAGTGTAAACACAGTCAAATACACGGGATAACAAAGTATCGTGAACCGTTCCATATTTCAGCCCCAAAGCAAGCCCTACACTCATCCTCCCTTAATGAATCCATCCAGAAAGAAGACAAGACATGAGCCCACTAATTGGTTGGTTATTAGACTACTTTTTAATATCCCCCAGTCCATAAAATGAGATTTTTGAAAATTCTACTAGATTGATCTGTATAAAGGAGCTCTAGTCCATATAATTCATCCATCGCTAACGATGGAATTGTTGGTGTGATCTGAAAGATAGATTTTTAAAAATGTCACTGTTCTTTTACTTTTCTTTTCTTTTTAAAAAAACCAGTCTACTGTACCTGTAGCCAAGCACCGGGAGCACATCCTAAGTCCAAGACAGATGCACCAGGTTTTATAACTTTATACTGTTTCTGTATCTCCAAGAGCTGTATAATTATGAAGAGCATCAGACAATTTTGAAATTTGGTTGAAAAAAACAATATGAGAGGGTGCAGGAGGATACCTTAAATGCAGAGCGAGCCACATAGCCAAGTCGCTGGGCCTCTCTGTAGAAAAAATCAGGGGCTCCACCGCCGCTCATCTTATTGAACAGCTGTGCAGCGGTATAGAGGGTGTTGTGCTGTTTAAATGTCTTTATGCTCTTTACCTGGATGCAAACGGTAGAAATCTACCGAACCCGTCAATTTATGGGTATGGCTTCCAGACATTAATTAGCCCTATACCGAAGTGTTAACTGTACAAACGGAAGGATTTTGTTCTCAGGATTATGGAATTTGATTTGAAATGCTGATGTAAAAATTGTAATGTAGTTGTCTGTCAATTCCTTAATATATGATAAAATCATCATGTTAATTTCATTAAAGTATAGGTATACATTATGGATATTATTTGACATAGATCAAAGAAATGAGGGGTCTTCTACCAATTTCTATTGACTTAAATTTTAAAATTGAAAGGTTTTTTCCATATTTAATCTATCTCTTTTGGTTTAGGATCAAGGATTGAGGGCTTTTCTCTAGTTTTTATCAATCTCCTTCAATTTAGAGTTAAAGATTTGAGGGTCTTTTTTTGGCTTTTATCAATCTCTTTTGATTTAGAATAAGGAAGTGAGGGTCTTTTTTTGGCTTTTATCAATCTTCTTTGATTTAGAATAAGGAAGTGAGGGATTTTTTCCAAATTTTATCAATCTTCTTTGTTATAAAGTTGAAGCTTAAGGTGTCTCTTACATCCTTGGTTGATATCCTTCAACATAGAGCTAAGGATTGAGGAATATTCTTCAAAAGAAATATGCATTAAATCCTACTTATTTCAATGAGAAAAGTATTACAGGTAAATTTTATTTAGGTAAATTTTAGTTGAATTTTAGCATAGTAACACCACCTAGAAAACAAGAAGAAAAATAGAACACAAACACAAAATATACCTTAAGGGAAAAACCTAACCTCCAAAGCACACATCCATTATATTAATTAACAACAATGTGTCATAATACAATACAAAAGTCTTTATGCTTTGATAAAATCTACACTATGAACCTAGAGGAATTCTAGTGGTATAACGGTACATAAAATTGAACATACAATATTCATCCCAAGCCCTCTATATATAGGCCAAGGAGACCCAAGAAACTATGAATAGTTTTCTAAAAATATGGACTCAAATTCATGAGCCAAAACCAAGTTAAGGTTGTTTGCATTCAACTCATACACCCCTCTCCAAGTGTAACTCCTCCCAACATAAAAAATAACTCCTAAGTTGAGTGGTTTGACCCTTATTGTTAGAGTAATAAGTTATTATGCTTAATTAATTACATCATATTAATTAATTAATTAAGTCACTTATTCCTCTTTATTACTTAAGCTAAACTTAGGCACATTAATAATTAATTAATTGATTAATTATTAAGTGTGCACACTAGGGTTTCATTTTAGGGTTTCCTTTTAGGGTTTCTTGATCTCCTTCATAAGGATTGATCACTTTGTAATAATCGATTCTCTTAATGCATTTTTGAGAGGTTTACAGAGAACATCTTTTCGGTTCTTCATATCTTTTGCATGTGAGGTATCCATCTTGCATAGTGATCTTGGATTCTACATGGTATCAGAGCTCCAGCCTGCAGCTGCTTGTTCGTGATCTGAAGATATGGCCTCTTTGTGAGTTTCGGGTGCAAGGGTTTCCACAGGCATCTTTTCTGCAAGATCTGGGGGTAGCCATTTTTGGGACACAATGGGCTCAACGGACGTATCCATTTCGCAGCGTCCCAAAACCCTAAGCGCCGCCAAATCGTCGATTTGGACACTATCCTGAGAAAAAAATTTGCAATGCGGCCTCCCCAGACACATTCGAGGCATATTTTTTGAAAAAAATCAAAAAAAAATAAAAAATCAAAATTTTGGTTTTGGGCGGCGCGAGAACAAAGGTCGCCACCCGTGCCCAGGCAGCCACCCATCACGCGCGGACCGCCCCTCACCGGTGTTTTCCACTGGTGCAGGCCTCCCTCCCCCCTTCACCCCTTAAATTTGCCGGCGGTCCTATGGGGACCGGGAGCTCTTCCGGCGGCGCTTGAATGTTCGGCACATCGGCGAGCATATTCGGCGGACATCAAACCTGCAACATACGAATATTCCTTCCGAGATTCCAACGGACAGAGAATATTCCGGTGAATTTGCAGCATATTCCAGGCCAAAATTTTTTTCCGCATGGGGGCGATTTTTTGCGGTGACGGCCAGATGGCCGTCAATTTTAACCTCATGAATGGATGACGTCAGCATGACGTCATCGGCCGTACGGCCCTCTTTGCCCCCTCCTAACCCTGGTTTTTCCTAAAAGAGCAGTTTTTTTCTTTTGGCCATAACTTGGGCATACGGTATCGAAATCGGGCAAACGAGATATCGCCGGAAAGCTAGTTCTGAGCACTTTCCAGTAGTGCTATTTATTTTTCAGTATTTTACTGTTTTCCTGCATTTATTGCTGTTTGAAGTCAGATGTACTTTTTATGCTTCCGAGCTCATAACTTTTTGCCACGATCTCCATTTTTCGCCTCGTTTGAAGCGTGGAAAGGTATTGAGGAGCTCTAGGTTGCTGTCCATGCACTTTTTCTGTATCTATCCTAGGTTTATCAATTAGTCCAGATTTGGCCCGATGGGTTGTTTGGCGATTACTTGGATGTTTTGGCAGTTGGGAGAGTGCATCTTGCATCTTTGCACTTCGTTTTCAGTAATACATCATTCAATAATTGCTTGCTGCTTCATAGATTCCAGAGTTGTTCCCCGTTTGGAGTTTTCGAGTGTTCCGTGGCATCGGGTTTTCTGTTGCTTTATCATGATTCCTTGAGTCAATCAGTGACTCTCATCCGGTTTCAGTAGTATACAGAAGAATATTTCCTTGCTTGCCTATATCAAGTTCCAGTGTTACTCTACAGAGTTCTTCCAGTGCTTCTTTGCAGCATGTTATCTCATTGTAAGGGGGGTTTTGTCCCACTGGGTTTTTCCTTCTCTTACTCCTTATTGCATTTGTAAATGGGTACCTGATCAGGCCTAGTTGCCGGGACCCATCTTTGCTTTCATGCATCTTATTCTAGTGTTTTTAGCTTCTTCCTAAGTTCATCTTAAGGGGGTGTTAGAGTAATAAGTTATTATGCTTAATTAATTACATCATATTGATTAATTAATTAAGTCACTTATTCCTCTTTATTACTTAAGCTAAACTTAGGCACATTAATAATTAATTAATTGATTAATTATTAAGTGTTCACACTAGGGTTTCATTTTAGGGTTTCCCTTTTAGGGTTTCTTGATCTCCTTCATAAGGATTGATCACTTTGTAATAATCGATTCTCTTAATGCATTTTTACGGAGAGGTTTACAGAGAACATCTTTTTCGGTTCTTCATATCTTTTGCATGTGACAGGTATCCATCTTGCATGCAGGTGATCTTGGATTCTAACACCTATAACCAAGGGGTCTAGGAAAAAATTACTCTTACACCCCTCTTACACATAATTATATTTATATAAGCAAAGATGTTAGGCATAGACTGCCTAATGATCCCATATTCAATAACTTGTTAAACCATCATAAGACCAATGACATGTGTGAAGAGTGCTAACAACAAAATATCAAGATTCCATCCAAATGGGCATCATTTTCCATGTAGGCACATTATTTATAATAATATAAATATTAAATAATTTCTCCTAGACCTAGGAATTTGCAACGTGTACAAAAACACATGCTCCTCTAGTCCTAACACTTCTCTAGATTTTATTAGTCTCCTTCAACTTAGAGCTAAAGAAAGAGAAGGCTTATTAAACTCCTTCACAAACTTTTGTCAATCTCCTTCAATCCAAAGCTAAGGACTAGGGGGTCTTCATAAAATTTTATCAATCTCCTTTAGCTTGGAGCTAAGGATTAAAGGTTCATATTCAACTTTTATTGACCTCCTTTAACTTAGAGATAATGTCTAAGGGGTTCTTATTTGGCTTCTATCAATCACTTTTAGCTTAGAGTTAAGGACTTAGTGGTAGATATATTTTCTAAATGAGCCTCGTCCCTTATTTTGGGTCTTCATAGTTAAAAATATTTATCCATCCAAACTCTTTTGAGCTAAATAACTTTTCCACTAAATAAATCAACACTTGGGATACTTCCGATAATTTAGGTAATATTCTAAATATTGTTCTTTCAATGTGTTTTATTATTTTCATAGATAAAATATATAAAATTCTTTATGCTTAGAAAAGTATTAAAAAATTATAAGTATAATATGGAGAACCTTATTAAATTATTTTTCTCAATAATATGCGAAATAAATATTTCATGCTTATATGATCCATAAAGTTTAAGAGTGTAATGTTGAAATTTGAATACACATGCCTTTTCTTCTTATGCTTTGGACCCACTTTGATTAGAGTGTTCCAAATTCAATAACAAGTGGCATATTTTTACATAGATTCAACACATAACATCATCATGTCTCATTTCATTGTCACCCATCCCTAAAGATTGGTCCAAATCCATAGATTCCCTATTTGTCACACTAAATCAAATTCATGGGTGCAAACTTGACCTACTTCATTTCCATGATCATGAATCTAAAACATAAATTTTTAAAATTTGAATTAAACTCCATTAACTCCCTCCAACTAGTCATTGTGAGTCAATCCAGCATATGTTGGTGTTAATTTTTGTGCTTAGTAGTTGTATTTATTCACTTTTTGATATCATTAAGTGGCAATCAAGGATTTATTAGAAGTGGGCAAAATGAAGACACTAAAGAGCATCTATCAAAAATTTGCATCAATAGACATCATCCTAGGTTCATTGCACACTCTGTTGTTATTTTTGAATCATTCACTTAGAGTTGTAAAGATGATCTAACTATGTGTATAATTGAGGATAATATGAAACTAATAATTCATATTCCCAAATGTGTTCCTAAACATTATCAATCCTTATGCAAATTTACATATCAAAAAATAAAGGTGAGTGAATTCCAACAATTCAATTTCTAGCAAATAAATTTTGAAGGTACAAGTTTAGATCTTTGCACCAATTCAATTCCATGTGTGCAAAGATTGGATCCATGGGCACAAATCTAAACTAGATCAATGCATAGTCACTTCATGGATTATGAGAAATTTATCTAAGTGAGCCTTAAAAATTTCGAGTTGCGGTGAATCAACTACTAACATCATTTTTTCATCTCTAAAATCTAAGCATTTTAATTTAATCTATTTGATTTATATATTTATTATTTCCAATCAATTATACACCCTTGGGCTCTTATTATTTTGTAATTATTTATCCTGGGTAAAAAGTAGTGAAAATCATTTATTTTCATTACTTTATTTGTGAACCCAACTTTCTTACAAGACCTTGGATTTGGCCTTAGGGATTATCCTTATTTTATGAAGGATTTTAGATCTTTTTTATTGCATATTCTATTTTTAGATATCATTAGAATTTGTATTCCCTTTTTACTTGTGCTTCAAGCTATATTTTCCTTTACAGTTTTGTGCTATATTATTTATCCTTATTTTTACCCAACACACCCAACCTCATTTCACCTCTAAAGTTCTATGCCTTAATCATTTTTTGAGATATGATCACTTGCTAATTTTTCCAAATTTATATCACATCTTGCATCTTTTATATTATTTTCTTTCTAGGGATTTTGTAATTTGCTTTGCATTTCAACGTCTCATCCACATCCTCACATTCTTTTGAGAAGTTCTTGCTTGAATCCTTAAATGGCTCAAACCAATGAGAATGGTATATAATGGTGTCGATGTTCCTATAGACACTATTATTACCCATATTATTGAGGGACATGGAGAACATTATGATCATGATGCATATGTTTCTAAACAAGATTTTTCTTTTACATGGCCCAATTACTTCTTGATGTACTTGTACTCATGCTAAATCTCAACAATTAGGTAGTATTTTACGTAGGGTATTAGTGCTCAGTCCTTATGACATAGATATTATTCTTGGTATTGGCACTCTTATTGCTTCTTCGAATGGTGCATCATTTCTCACAGATCCACCCTTTTGATCCTTATTCCTCTCATCCTACAATTTCCACTTCCATGGATTTTGCTACTCTATTGTCTTTCTTACTAGTCTCACTCCCTACACCTATGTTTCTCATGACACTTCTCATCCAATGACCACTTTACCTTATATTCTAGATTGTCCTTCCACCACTATGTATTTTCCTCTTATCAATTCCTCTATACCTCATCCATTATTTTTCATATCCCTTGTACCACTACTATCCCACCTCTGCCTTAAATACACTATTAAAGGAATTCAATCAACTTAAGAAGAAACTTAATGACGTGCTTGCTAAGTGTAGGGGTAGATTTTAGGTTTGTTCATTTTTAATTACCACCACTTGTGTGTATTAATTAAGCTAGCAAGATTATTTATGTTCCTTTTCAAAATTAAATACAGAGGACAGAGTAAAAAAATTAATACTATACTAATCCAATCAAATACAAAAGTAATTTATATAAAATGTTTTCCAAGCTACTAAATGACAAAGAGAGTTAAGAAGATCATCCCCAATTCATTTGTTGAAGTTGAAGAAGGCATAATGTAGTGATGAAAGACAAATTATGGGATGTAGAAAATCAAGAGCAACTCTAAACAAAAAATTCAAAAATCATGGCTATGACCTACACAGAGTACTTGTGTCTATCTATTTCTTTAGCAACTATACAAATAGACTTGTGACTATCTATTGTTTTAGCAACTATAAAAATAGACTAAAGATGGGAGAATAAGAAACTCAACATATTGAATAAAAATCAACGAATCATAATGAAGACCATCTAGTGTGGTAGTGACTATCCAATTGTGATGGAGGCCATATTAGAGAAATGGTATCCTTTATGTTATGGGTTTTGAAACTTTCACGGGCTATGTTATGTTTGCATATTCAAGACATGATATTCCTATGAAGAGATATTGAAACCAAAACATGCGGGATGGATAATAAAACTTGGTGTTAATTGCAAGGTGACCTTAGTCAATCCCTTGGGTAGTGTATTTCAATCTCAATTATGCAGATTAGAAATTTGGGAGTGTGTGGATTGGCCTAGGTGCAAAATATGCTAGATAAATAAAAATGCTTGAAAGATTAACAATCCTAGAATATTATAAGTTGTGTGTTCTCTAGTATATGGAAAGAAGCAAGGATCATGATGGATAAAAGTTTGAGGTTATGGGTTTTGGATGGTGGAAAAGGCTATGGAAGTTGCAAAGGTTGTGAAGGAAGTTACAAGAAGTCAGTAATGGAGAAAGAAAATCTTCAAAAAAATTATGAGAAGAGTAGACAAAAAATCTAGATTTAAACATAAAGCAAGAATCCCAAAAGATTGTTATGGAAGATTTTGGAAATCTTATGATGATTAACGATGTTCAAATAAATATATTTATGAATTTGGTGTGGATAATAATTATTCAAAATACAAAAATATCACCAATGTCAAATTTTAAATGTTTTAAAATTATTGAATGTGTAGACACTAACATGATTGTGTCAATGATCACGGTCACTATTGTGATTGTGTTGGTATTTAGGCATATTTTTCATTTTTAGAAAATTAAGGAATCATAAAAACATATACTAAGATAAATTAGGTTCAAATGACATCTTGGCAATTTGGGTTTTTACGTTGAGGAATCAATGAAATCCATCCTAAAACATCATAATGGTGTGAACACTAAAATGAGTGTGTAGAATAAAGTAGAAATTACAAAGTAGGCAATTTATGACTTTAGATTTTCCCCCATTTTGTTAATTTTATGATCTAGGGGGTATTGGTGGAACCCCTCAAATTTTTTTGTGTTCCACTTATAGTATTGCAATATATGGTTGTCTTTTTGATCTAGGTGTGTCCTAAGGCTTAGGGTTTCAATCTTACTCCTGTTCTAGGGTCTATGTTTACCTTAAACCCTCTTAAAAACCCTAACTATCAATTATTTTTTCTTGCATTCTAATTCACTGTTGACTGGTATCCGCCCGTTCCAAGTTTCCTAAGTTTCCACTTATGCCATTGAGTCCATCTATTTACCAACCCCTTGACCCTAATGTTCCCGGTTGTTACTCGTTGAATCATTTTAATTTTGTCTTATACTAATTTGGGTTCAATAGCTTTAATATTTGCCATGTTCCCAAGTTTGGGTTTTAATATTTCATCGTAGGTATAAATTCTTGGCCTTAGGTTATGTCCTTGTCTCTCATTGACCTAACTGAGCCCCTTTTTAAGTTGCTAACAATTGTGCACGTGTAGATTAAAGTTTTCAATACGGGCGGTTGGATCTAAGTGATTTGATCCCTCATCGTTCCCCACTCCCCTGTTGGGTTTTAATATTCATTAAAGTATTGCAACGGGTTGGCAGGCGGGTGCCACGTGTCTTATCAGTCAACAAGGACCATCACCATGTGAAGGCAATGAACATTTGAACACCATCAAAGGAACTACATTGTGTCGATGGGAGCTACTTTGAAGTCCTTTCGACACAACGATGTGCTTGATCAACGGTTGAGATGAGATGGCTCGGGTTAATCCTAGCCGTCCCCAACTAGCCTGCGGAGGACCCACCTACATCTTTCGTCCCTCAAAGGGGAAGCGGGGAGGCACCATGTGGCGTAATATTGATTGTCAAGGAACTATTGAAAGGCATGAAATATTTTGGAAATATATTGACATATTGTTAAGAAGCATTAACACCCGCGCTACTAAAGGGTTCTCTTTAGGTACACGGTGAATTGCAAAGCAAGATGTTTTAATCTTGGTCATTCGTCAAGACCGAAGGGTATGCACCAAGGAAGATGGTTGAAAGATAAAAGGTGTGCAAGTTAAGGGGGCCAGATTTAATCTGGGTCATTCCCCACCTCCCCGTTGTTGTAAGATGCATACAGGGAGATGACACGTAGCCACTTGCAAAGGCTTTGGAGATGGTGGAGCCCACGGGATGACTTGGAGGCAGATCCACATGGCATATTTTGATTGGTCAGTGGCGATAGTCATTTATGGTCATATTTTCAAACCTGTTTGACTTGATTTGAGTCATTTGTCAGGCCATCTCACTACAAGATCAACAGCTAAAATTTAAAGTTCAAAACTAAGGTCAAGTGAGTCATTCTAGTTCGCACGAGTGAACAGTAATGGTGGATATGACGTCGAATTACCAATTGGATCTACTTTAAAGCCATAAAAACCTATTTTAAAGCATAATTGCAATTTATTATAGCATTCAACACATCTAAGGATTTCTCACTACAAATTTCAAGCTCGTTTGGCGTCTAGAGATTAGGGTTTTCAAAGCATCTGCAAAACCGTAAGTGAAATCGATACTCTTCTTTTCAATTGCTTTTAAAATTTGTTGAAATTACATCACTCTATCATTCAATCAATAGGATTTTTGGTTGCATTTATTTTAAGGTTTGATGTTCAATTTGAACGATTAGCTTGTTTAGTCCCAATGTTGCCTTGTGTCAAACCCTTGTCCTAGTTATAAGCTTATATTTTATCTAAAGAAAGCCCTGGCTCGCAAAAACCCTATTACTATGGCACCTCCACAAGCCCAAACTTATGAGGAGAAGAAAAGACCTCTTTTCTAGGACCTGGTCGACCAATTAAAACCCTCAACATCTAATAAACCTAAGGGTAAGTTGTTATTCCAAGATAATCAAATTGTAAATGGGCTCATTGAAAAGTAGTGTAGCATCAAAGATGCCACATTACCCTACACTGGATGGGCACAGTTCAACTATTGGTTTGACAACCAAAACTGTGGCATCCCTATTGGTAACCCCTAGAGATTAGACATGGAAAAAGTGGTTGTGCCAAATGTATACATGGATGTTGATCTCTTGAGATCAGTGGTATCAAACTATGACCCAAATTTTAGAATTGTAAGAACATATGATAGAATTGAAATGGTTAAGGTCACCAAGGAAGAAATAGTTGAGGTCTTTAATTTGACTGAGTGGAGTGAAGATATGGTAAAGATTGATGAGAAGGTACTTAGAGCTGAATATGAGAAAGTAAGATATACCTTTGAGATCTTAGTATTGCATATGTTCTTGGCATCTGGTAAAGGTTAGGGGAAGATCATTATGGGCCCATCAAATAAAGAGTCATTCCCTATGAATTACTTTGTGACGTATTTCCAAAGAACATTCTATTCTTTATGCCAAATCTTAGTGTTTGATCCGACTACATGCATGCCAATGGCCAAAATGTACATGGTTGCCCATATCCAACATCCCACTTGCAATACACTATGAATTTGGATCATACTTAGCTAAAAAGATTCATGAGGGCCTAGTTGCACTGAAAAATGGTGAAAATGGGGTAAGGTTCTATTGGTATTCTCTATTCATGCATATGTTGTTGTATAAGGGAGAAAGTTATTTTGGAAAGGATATGATATTAGTCAGGAAGGAGGATGATATGGATCTACTTGTCCAATGCTGGACCAGACTCTTGGATAGAAAAGTCAGCCAATCTAGTCTTGTGGTGTTTGAGAATGTCTTTGCTTCTAAATTGAGAAGGCTATTAATTTTGAATATGCCGAGAATCCCTACAAATTTGCATATTTCTTGAGGCCTAAAGACAAGAGGCCCGACTTGAATACAAAGCACAATTAGGGAGATATTATTCCCTACCCTAGCTACCTCACATACTTCCCAGAGATGTGCCACTAAGAGTGGGTTTTCTTGAGGTGATGTGGCAGTTAGGAGATATAAAGGATAAGCATTTGAAGGATCAAAGGAAGGGAAATATTTTCCCTACATATATTGTTTTCTTTGACTTTTTCATGAAGGATGGAGGATGAAGTAAGATTGTTGATGTCCTCAAGCCATACGGGATGAAGAGGGTGAGAGCAAGGAACCATGATCTTGAGGGATCCATGGCAGGTTTAAAAGCTAGAATCAGAAGTGCAAAGTTCATCCACCACTTTTATTTTCCTGAAGATGTAATAAGAAATGTTTTTGATTTCCAAAAGCAAGATGACAGGAAGATGAAATGGATTTCCTTCAACAAACTGGAAAAGGAAATGCAATCAAAGGACCCACAGTTCTTGGCTCTTAGAGATATAAAGGATGAAATTCAAAGAGTCAAATATGTATTTTAGAATTTTGAGCAAATAGTTGGGAAGTTGAAAGAGGAAAGGATAGTTAAGGACAAGGGGAAAGCTATGGTAGACGAGGAACAAGGCAAGGGGAAATCCCTTGTGATGGAAGAGATACCAACCTACCAAGCCCCAAAAAGAATACTAGTGTTCACAAGGAGGAAACACAGGGTGAAGGAAAAGCAAGCGGTGTTCGCCTCTTCTCAACAAGAGGAGCCAAGAATCCCTTCACCAACACATGAAATGCTACCATTGTATCTTGCAAGGTCATCTGGTCTTGAAATTATTGAGGTTGATCACCAAAAAGGGTGTCACCACCAAGGCAGCCACCTCCAAAGAAACAAAAAGTAGAATCAAGTGGCTTGGTGGACTATGCCGAGGACTCTAAGGATGAAATACTTGTTACTGAGGAGGAAATGCAATAAGGTATGCCTTCTCCCCCAAGGGAGATGGTACCATAGAAAATGGGCCTCAAACTAAGCAAGGTGGACCTCACTGGCATGAATAACACAGATGATGTCAAGGAAGAGGCTTGCAAACAGTTCATGGATGATGACTCATTTGTCAAGTCCTCTGCTTTCATGGAATTTTCTTGGAGAGCTAAGAAGGATGAGTATGTTAATGGTATTGCTAAGAAGAGGAGCCTGAACCTCCAGTTGCCTGATAAGGTTATACAGGCTCAAGCTATGCAAGAAATGAAAGAAATTTTCCAAGGCATAACAACACAAGAAGGAAGAAAATTAGTAAGAAAAAGTGGTCTTCTCTTGCTCCCAAGATGGGACCTTGCTTCATCCATTGCTTTTGACACAGTGAGGAGATATGATAGGCCTCTTTACAATTCAGAAGAGGAAGCAATAATTACATTGCAAGGGTCTATTTTTAGTGAGCAGTGGGACACATTGGTGATTTGGGCCCTAGTTCCAAACACAAAAAAGCCAGAAGTTGTACATCCATCTACAGATTATAGAGGAGGATTGATCATCAAAAGA
>VDFB02270651.1:812999107-813044799 GCA_007258455.2 Sequoia sempervirens | reverse complement strand
AGAGCAGTTTTTTTTCTTTTGGCCATAACTTGGGCATACGGTATCGAAATCGGGCAAACGAGATATCGCCGAAAAGCTGGTTCCGAGCACTTTCCAGTAGTACTGTTTATTTTTCAGTATTTTACTGTTTTCCTGCATTTATTTCTGTTTGAAGTCAGATGTAATTTTTATGCTTCCGAGCTCATAACTTTTTGCCACGATCTCTTTTTTTCGCCTCGTTTGAAGCGTCGGAAAGGTATTGAGGAGATCTAGGTTGCTGTCTGTGCACTTTTTATATATCTATCCCAAGTTTATCAATTAGTCCAGATTTGGCCTGATGGTTTGTTTGGCGATTACTTGGATGTTTTGGCAGTTGGGAGAGTGCATCTTGCATCTTTGCACTTCATTTTCAGTAATACTTCATTCAATAATTGCTTGCTACTTCATAGATTCCAGAGTTGTTCCCATTTGGAGTTTTCGAGTGTTCCGTGGCATCGGGTTTTCTGTTGCTTTATCATGATTCCTTGAGTCAATTAGTGACTCTCATCCGGTTTTAGTAGTATACAGAAGAATATTTCCTTGCTTGCCTATATCAAGTTCTAGTGTTACTCTACAGAGTTCTTCTTGTGCTTCTTTGCAGCATGTTATCTCTTTGTAAGGGGGGTTTTGTCCCACTGGGTTTTTCCTTCTCTTACTCCTTATTGCATTTGTAAATGGGTACCTGATCAGGCCTAGTTGTCGGGACCCATCTTTGTTTACATGCATCTTATTCTAGTGTTTTAGCTTCTTCCTAAGTTTCTTAAGGGGGGGTATTTAGAGTAATAAGTTATTATGCTTAATTAATTACATCACATTGATTAATTAATTAAGTCACTTATTCCTCTTTATTACTTAAGCTAAACTTAGGCACATTAATAATTAATTATTAATTATTAAGTGTGCACACTAGGGTTTCATTTAGGGTTTCTTGATCTCCTTCATAAGGATTGATCACTTTTTAATAATTGATTCTCTTAATGCATTTTTACTAAGAGGTTTTCAGAACATCTTTTTGGTTCTTCATATCTTTTGCATGTGACAGGTATCCATCTTGCATGCAGGTGATCTTGGATTCTAACACCTTGTGACCTTGATCTCCTTTAACCTTCTTCAAGGGAGAGAACATTGTTAGAGGACATTGCCACCCTACCATGAAGTGAAACACTTCCCCAGAATTCTTCAATTCATTGAAGAGTACCCAATAGGTAGCACAAGGAAAACTGGCAATGCAATATTGAATAGGAGTAATGGAATATGTGAAGCAAGTCATATCAACATATATTCACATCAAATACAAGGATTATACGAAACGTCATCATACTTGACGTTCATACACATACATAGTCAATCATGTAAGTTATATTCTAATTCATCTTCATCTCTACTTGGTCCATCATTTCTTTAAAACAACAAGATAGATCTATGCAAGTACCTGTTTGCTATCAGATAACATGACTACATGCATGCAAATATTTCAACAATCTTTTCATTAGTGCATATCAAGAAATGAAGTAGATACAATTATAAGAGAAAGCAAGTATAAAAACATAGAGAAATATGCAATATTAATTAAAGAAGGCATAGTTCATGTATGAATGTATATATATATGGGTATATATGTGAGTATACATTCTTAAGTAAGAAATAACATTACCTTAATAGCTTTCCTCTCGACTATCGTGAGAGTTCATGTTTGATGGGTTCAAGTTCAAACATTCCTTTCTTATGTGGTATAGCATAATCAGCAATCTTAGGTATGGGGTTATATCCTTATAATCAATCTTCATAGACATTACTTTGTAAAGTCATGCAGCCAACAATATTTTGCTATATATATGAAGGTTCATAATCATTCTCCCAATTCAACCTTTAATATTCATCTCATTTTCTACTATAGTCTTAAGAGATGATTAACAATTATAGTAAGAGTTTGAGGTTCATTAACCTAATGACCATCTCTATCCATTCCAATTTACCGTATCTTGATTGAGTGGATAAATATATCTTGTTAGGTAGACACCTCTGGAACACATAATAACTCATCATAATACATTTGAATATAATATCTATTTAATTAGTATCCACCATTTTGGAGCTTTACTCTCATAAATAGGTTTACATCAACAAGGAAGCCAGATTCCCTTTCATCCGATATGATTGATGTTACATGTAATGTTAAAAAGGTTAACACACGTGTACAAATTCATAAATAAATTTCCTATCATAAGACTTTCTATGATTATAAGAATGACTTAACGAAGGTGTAAGTTCATATAAGTTAGGCTATGCTACCTAGCATTGAACATTTTAACCAATTTCCTCTATGGTAATGATGTTCACCCATTTCCTAGAAATTCAGTAACCAAATCATTAACTAAGAATACCATTTAATAACCATGCAAGAAAATAGCCCTAATCCATAGGAATCCAACAAATTTTTCCAGCCAATATTAAAAACTATCAAATTCATAAATATTCGACTAGTGAGTAGCCATTGATGACAATTCAAAATAGAGTAAAGGGTTGCACCTTCAATTTGTTAGCTAAACATTCTCAATCTTCTCGAGCATCATATATACATGTTTATATATTTTTATATGACAAGTCAAGGACATTAACTATTCGGTATGGGAGATTATTGCATTGACAACTGAATCTAGTATAACGTCTCTCTATTGTGTATTGGTCTAGATTTTGAAGTATGGATATCTGAATTCCACCAGCCGAGTCTCTTCTCATCGTAAGAGGGCCCCTTCCTCAATGATTTGCATTGAAGATTGGAATTCATATCAGGCGAGTTCTAAGCATGGCATTTTATAGTAAAATATGTTTACCTCATTCGTGCTTGAATCACCCTCAATATAGCGGACATTCTCAGATAGCAGTAGGTTCGACCATTTATGTTAGCATACATTTATGTTGGCATAAATTGGTAACTTTCCAATACTTTTGATCTACATAAGCATATGGGTCGCAAGAGCTCGAATAAATATGCATGAAAAATGCAGGAGACAAGACAATATTATAGTACCTTTAGATAAAAAAAAGTGCTCCAAGGAATCGTGGTCGAAAGAAATGCCATGATTTGCAGGGTGTGCATCCACAATTTGGGAAAGCAATACCACGCTTATAGTTTCACAGAAAGGGAGTCAACAAACTATTCTTTTGCCTCTATTTCCCACGACAATAAGAATTGTAATAAATGGTTTCCAATAAATGTTGCAGCCCAACATATTTCTACCAGACATAATAAACAGATCAAACCCAATTTGATTAATCCCGATGCATTCCAATAATTGCATTGCATGCGTCAAATGCATTCTTCAAAGGTGGCAACGTTGGTAGAAGTATTATAAGGAATCCAAAAGAGGCGATGTTACCAAGAACATAATATTTATTTCATGGAGATGTTTAATAGAGTTTTCAATATAAAGAAGGTAGGTTTCAGAAGAGTAGATCTCTACAAATTTCGAAAGCTTCGCCTGCAAACGAAGCATGAAATAATGGGCTTTTTGTACAAGATTGTGAACTTTTGGCAAGCTTACCCATAGGCGTGACAAAGGTTTGACTCAGGCACTCAACAACTTCCAAATATTTGACCTGCTCTCCTCACCTTACATGAGAAAGAACACAGTTCTATGCAATCAATCACATGCAAATTAGAACACGGCCTGAACGTTTTCTAATAGCAGGCAGGAACAATCATAAGAAATGGCAGAGAGTTTCGAAGGGTTAAAGAGGCTCGAGATGGAAACAATGAAGGATTCTAAATACGTCCATACCTCTAATTTTACTCACGTCCCCCACCACTGGCAGAGTGTGAAGAAAATCCTTCTCGGCCTTTCCTCTCTAGATGAAATCTGATCTGAGCTTCAGTCTATCGACTACCTCCCTTCTCAACTGTGGAGAATAATCCCATAGATATCTTCTTTTCCTTCCTATTCCTTTCTATCATTCGCCATTATCATTGGAATCGCCCCCAAGATGACTCCTCTCTTGTCTTTTTTTTTCGAATTGAGTGCCTGGTGCTTTTGTTTTACATTCATTCGCATTTACAAGCAAAAATCAGTTACATGTTAAAAGAGCACTGATGCATGCAGTCGCCTCCAGCCTGCATAACAACCATTTGACTGTTTATTAATTAACTAAAAATAAAGATGCAATGCATTCTTTATTTTTAATTAATTAATAAATGCAGTCAAATGGTTGTTTTGTAGGTTGGATAGACATTGTCCTGACTGTCTATGGGAAGTAAATGCATTGTAAATGCATTCTATTGTATCTTTATTTTTAATTAATTAATAAATGCAGTCAAATGCTTGTTTTGCAGGCTGGATAGACATTGCCCTGACTGCCTATGCGAAGTAAATGCATTCCATGCAAATGTTATATTGAGGCTTCATGCAGAAAAATGCATACGTTTCTTATGCAACTTAAATGCATTTCATGCAAATTTTAATAAATGCATGCAAGTTTTAATTTCATTCCTTTCTTCTTTTATTATTATTATAGATATTTATTTTCTAATTTAGAACTTAATATCAATAGCTAAATTTATAACTATTTGTATGTCTTTTTTTTCTTATTTTCGTATTATGTAATATTGACAAGCTACACTTAGCTCTTTTTAATTTTAATAGAAATTTGGAAAAGACATTTTATCCTTTTTAATTATCCTTTTCAATTCAATAATTGAATTATGCAAAGGTGAGACGTGACACTCTATCTCTTCCTCTCTTTCTCCCTATCTCTTTATCGTTATCTCTACCTCTACCTCTCTATCTCTCTATCTATATTTTCTCCCTCTTCCTCTCTCATTGTATCTTCATCTCTACCCTTATCTTCTTCTCCCCCATTTTATCTCTAGACATGTCTCCCTCTCTCTATCCATCTATCTCTCTCCCTCTCTCTCTCCCTCTCCATATTCTTATACCTCTAGATCTATATCTCTTTTCTTCTCTATATCTCTATATCCATATTTCTTCCTTCATCTCTCCCTCTATCTCTATATCATTATCTCACCATCTCTCTACCCCTATATCTCTCCCTCTCTCTAGCTCTCTCTATATATCACTTCTTGTCTCTATCTTATTTTTATATCTATCCATCTCTCATTCTCTCCCTCTATATACTTATCTCTTCCATCTCTATATATCCCTCTCTGCTCTCTCCCTTTATCTTTCCCTCTCCATCTTTTTCTCTATCTTTATCTCCTCACCCCTCTCTCTCTTCCCCCTCTATCTCTCCCTCTCTCTCTATTGCAAACATAGAATGAGCCTATTGGTAATGGAACTTGGTTATCTTCTTGATTTAGAAGTTTTGCTTCACACATGTTTTGATCTTGTAAAAGGATCATGCATAGTTGATTTAAAGCTATAATTTATCCATTGAGACCTTTGTTGTATAAGCAACATCATTTACTAAATGACCTACCAATTGACCTCATGTGTTGCATAAATGTATGGGAAAAATAGACCAATATTTTTCTTAATTAACCTTTCACGCCTCTTCGACGTACCTATTGCATACAAAGTTGCAATTGCTAGTGTTAGACATATTTTTTTTTATGGTTATCTCTTTGAAATTGCCCTTGAAATAATAAGACTTACTTTATTTTTAAAAAAATAAACAAAATTGTATTTTATGATTAAAATAACTAAATACAGTCCTATAACCGTCAAATGTAGGCCTCGTTGGGAAAGGTGATCGAGGCATCGAAATGGTATTAAGAATATGCGTGCTTAGTAAATAAAAGTGTGGAGAAAGTGTGATAAAAGTACGACAGTTTTCGTCGTTCTTTTGTCTCCGTTAAGCACAGCAAGTTTTTATTTACGAATACAATGTAGGAATAGCAGCCAAAAAGAAAGATTGATATGTACGATGGAATAAAACGTAAAATTAGAGTGAAGAAGGAAAAAAATTGGAGGAGATTGTGCGGGAATAAAGAAATCCTGTTAAAAGACAAAGGAAAAGATTGTTTGGAAACAGAGGAATCCCTGGGATTAATTAATGATGACGAATACAAAGAGAAGGAAACGGATTAGCAGTGTGGGCTATCATTGTTGTGATTATTGGCAAGAAAGATAAAGAAAAGGAGAGTGTAGCAGAGTGATCTGGTGTTGTGGAAGTATGGCAGAATTGGAGTCAATAGTTAGTAAGGTGCTACTTTCTTTACAGTTTTGTCTCGCATCTTGGCAAATTGTGAAGCTCACGCCGTTAGGAGCCATTGTAAACGCTTTTATGAGCTGGTGCATCAGTAACCTACCTTGCGGGCTGGGGACTCTCCTCTCCCCATCTTATGCTCAGCTGAACGAATTCTATAGCCGCTGGTTATGCTTCAAGTTTGGTGTTTGCCTTGCAACCAAGGAAGCAGATCAACCTACTGTGGCAAGCCAGGTACCCGATGAGACGGTAATTGAAATGGACTACTTAGGGAAGAAGTTTCGTTTAGAAAGAAACGAAAAACACAAGCTGTTTGTTAATGGAAAAATGGCGTATTATATCACAGATCCAATCTGGCACTCTCTTCTCGGCTTGAAAATAGTGGATCGCAAAACTGTGTTTCTCAGAGGTCATAAAGTAATGTTTGGAGCCGTTATTACAGGCGGTGTGATGGATTTATTTGAAGTATTGGACCATTTAATACTTAGAAACGAGATTATCAAGCCATTAGTTCAAGGTAGCATTTTTGCTTTCCTCCCTATCAATTTGTCAGTCTCGGAGGAGAAAGTATTGAAAGGTCTAAATTTGGTAGGGTTATTCCTCCAGGCAAAGAAAAAAGGCCACTGGCTTATTCCAACATTGTTGAGCTTTACATCAGCAATGCTGGAGTTCAGCACACCATTGCGGGTGTGGATTTATACCCATGTAAGTCGCATCTTCTCCTGGGCAATGCATCCCCTGTGTGACCACCTTCCTGTGGGGGCGAGGGTGCCGATATACTCTTTATTAGAGTGGGTGGAGAACGTGAAGCCGTCTAATGACCTTGAGTGGCGAGTAGTGAGTGGCGTTAATCGTGCAGTGATCGGTGGAGGAGCAAAAGCCTGCTCCCAAGCTGCATCTTTGGTCCGCCCCACCAGTCAATGGGAGATTCCTAGCGAAGAGGAGTTTTCTAGTGAAGGGGAGTATCCATTGGTGGTGAAATTACTATATCGTGCAGAGAGAAAAGTCAACATACTCATCTGTTTCAAAACGTATCCCGACGATTTTACAGTGGATTGTGACGAGGATAAGTATGGGCATCTCAGGACGTTCGTTCAGTGCTTAATGAAAAATGCGAGTGGGTCGTTGGAATCTTGTGACCCCAATGGCAGGGTGTGTAGGGTTCGCAGCATAGAGGAGTCAATCTTGTGCTATATTAGAATTTCCAGAAGTGTACGAACTGGAATTGCGCAACGCAATTGTCAAATAAAGTCAGCAAATTGGGTCCCCAATGACGTTTTTTTCTTTGATATGTAAGAAAATTGAAGGTGCGTATTACGAAAGAGCCTGCTCACGAATGTTCAAATTATGGGAAGGAGCTCTAAGAGTTACATGTAAGAATTGATTTGTATTACTTGGTTTGTTTTACAATTGTAATGAAAATTCCTTCTGTTTCTTTCTCCTTGTCAAGCTGTTATGCTCAGCTTCAGCTTCATTGTTGTTCTTTAGCTTTGCTGTACTCTTATTTTTTATGTTCAATAAAATGGTTTCTTCCAATAAAAAAAATGTTTTTATTATAATTTTAACAATAAATAATTAAAAAATTAAAATTTATTAGTTGAGATTTAAATAATGAATATATAATTAAATGTAATATTTAGTCAATTTTTAAATGGTGGAGTATATTGTTGAAGACATCGAAGCAGAGAACTGCAAAAAAAATCACGATTAATCGCGATTTAATAAAATCGGGGGGTTTGCCGGAGAAAAAATCGCGGATTTTGGAAAAATCTTGACTGCAATGGTCAACGATTTTTTCTAGTTTGAAACCGATAAAATCGCGTTTAAACCCCGAAAATATCGCGGAAAAAGGCGTGGCCAGGGTTTCCAAAAAAATCGCAATGGCAGAAGCAAGATTGCAGAGGGTTTTTTTGAACTGTCAAAGCGCGCGACGGACTGGGTGTTGAGCATCTGTGGTGATACGCATTAACGTCAACTGTATTGGATTTTGTTTTTAAAGTCTTTATCGTGCCTACTTATGCTTACCACACATATATTAATCTCAGTCATGAGTGATATTGTTGCATTTGTTATTTTTAATTAATTAATAAATACAGTCAAATATTTATTTATAGACAATTCATATTGAATGAGTGAAAAGCAAGACACGCGGTCCCCAAGTCCTTTTTCTTTTTTCTTTTTTGATTTTTTTTAATCTATATTCAAAATATAATATATATAATTTATTAATTTAATATAATTATTATATTATTGTATTATTTTAATATAATTTCAAAAAATGGAAAAAAAATTGATTTTGAAAAAGTATATTATTATTATATTATTTTAATATATTAATACTACAATAATATAATAATTATGTTATAATAATATATATATTTTAAAATATTTGATTTTTTCTTAATTTTTTCTAATTTTTTAAAAAACTCTTATACTTTTGATTTGCCGATTTTTTCCTCAAAATATTTTTGCTACTATGGTTGAAGATCTAAAAAATATTGATTTTTGTGTTTCAATTTTAAGATTTGTATTAAAAGTTATAAACTAATTATGTTCTATTTAGTTTAGATTTACAATTGTAAAACTAATCTTGTGAGTGTAAAAATGATCTAGCTCTAAAAATTGAACTTCAACCTATAGAAATGATTTCGTAGAATTTTAATCATAGAATTTGTTTGCCTTGTCTCTTTATACTTGTGTTTAAAGTAGGGTGGTGTCTATAAACATTGTTATTGTAAAAATAATCTTGATCAATTCTACAACTATGGATTTGATTTACGGTGGAAAATGAGAGATCTAGCGATGAAGACCAATTTTTTGACATGAGTCATGATGGAAGACTAGCTTGGGATGTGCAATTTTCCTCTATTTGATCCCTTAGCTCATTGTTGAGGGTGAAACACAACAAAACGTGGAGGATATCTATTATCCATGAAAGGTGTGAGTGACATTTTATGTACAAAGTGTTTTAAGTTTGAATTGCAATAGACTACATGAGACAATATTGAAGTGGATTGCGAGATGAATGAGTATAAGAATTTGATAAGTTTCATTTCTTGTCTCATGACGAAATGATGTGGGTCATTAAAATATTGTGATCCTAATGATTGGGTGTGTATTATTTACAACTTCTTGGAGCTAGATGTTTACTATGCTAGAAGTAGAAATGTGTTTCCAAACATGTACCAACTCATATTCAAGAATGTAGTTCACAAGCAAGCAAAGATCAATCACCAATACTCTTAAAAGGTTAGACTTGTAATGGATTTACAATTTTTATTTTATAAAAGTTTAATTGAATTAGAGGTATAAAAATCCTCTTGCTAAGTGGTGGAGCTTGCAAAGTCCATGGCTATTTTTGAAATTTTGAGGCCTTTGAGGTTTTGGAATTCCTCAATTGTATCAAATTTGGATTCAAAATCTGCAAGTTAGGGCTTCCCAAAAATCCTCATGTAAAACTTTAATTCCCTAGTCTGAGCATGCACTTTTGTTATGTTTCTCTGTTTACCCGTTGTGGCTGGTTCTTGATCTTTCAAGTTATAATCTATGTACAAAGTGTTTTAAATTTGAATTACAATAGACTACATGACACAATATTGAAGTGGATTGTGAGATTCAATGAGTATAAGAATTTGATAAGTTTCATTTCTTGTCTCATGACGAAATGATGTGGGTCATTAAAATATTGTGATTCTAATGATTGGGTGTGTATTATTTACAACTTCTTGGAGCTAGATGTTTACTATGCTAGAAGTAGAAATGTGTTTCCAAAAGTGTACCACTCATATTCAAGAATGTAGTTCACAAGCAAGCAAAGATCAATCACCAATACTCTTAAAAGGTTAGACTTGTAATGGATTTACAATTTTTATTTCATAAAAGTTTAATTGAATTAGAGGTATAGAAATCCTATTGCTAAGTGGTGGAGCTTGCAAAATCCATGGCTATTTTTGAAATTTTGAGGTCTTTGAGGTTTTGAAATTCCTCAATTGTATCCAATTTGGATTCTAAATCTACAAGTTAGGGCTTCCCAAAAATCCTCATGTAAAACCCTAATTCCATGTTATAAGCGTGCACTTTTGTTATGTTTCTTTGTTGACCCCTTGTGGCTAGTTCCCAGTCTTTTAAGTTATAATCTATGTCCAAGTTATTGTTTGTTCGACCAATCCCTTACTCCTTTCTACTGCTTGAACCCATGCACCTTCATAAAATTTGATTAAGTCTAATATTGTTGGTTTTTTGACAAGTTTTAAAACTTGTGTCAGGTGTCACATTGGTTTTCATAACCTTTGCTTTTGCTGACAATGTGCACCCTTTAGTTCATTTTATCCCTTGTCAGTATTTTGGTCAATTTTAAAACCTCTTCAGCCATCAACATAGTTTCAAAACCTCATCATTTGCCGATTAAGTCATACCTTCACCTGTGCCTTGTTAAAAATTGAATCATTCTATTACCTAGGCAAGATCCCCCTTTTAAAAAAAACTTAAATCTGACACATGAAAAATTATTTCACTTAAGTTGTTTGCCATCATGCCACCCCTTTGTATCACATTTTCAATCCTGGTAGCTCACATAGGAAATGTGATGTGTGATGGCATTTTTCCATCACAAAGTTCCTTTGCATCGCATTTTACTTTCTCATCGCTAGTTTCCTTTATGTGATCTATGTAATATGAAGGTGATGGTGGGGTCCACGTTCATTTTGCGATGGTGTAATATTGTGACAAGTGTCCAAAATAATAGGTGGTAAGATCTAATAGCATCACATGAGTAATTCACATTGCTGTTGTGAATTACTCTACGCTGGGCTAAGTGTGATAGGCATAAATAATGCGATAGAGATCATGGACTTAGATTTAAAAGGTTTTTAATCTAATGGTCAGGTTTTAAAGTTCAAGGTGTGAACAATGGGTGATGGATCTTGGCTCAAGGTAGGTGGATTGATGACCAAAATTCAAAGATTTGATTCTACAATGGCCAAGCGATGGAATTGGTAGTGTGAATGTAAGAAATAGTTGTGGGTCGACATAAATGGAAAAATTAATTATTGTAACTACCATAAGTGCTCACATTGATTGATGATAAAGGAATGGACAAGAAAGAAGGGCACAATCTATCAAAGATCTCTTGCTTGCTTGGATTTGGTTGCGAATTTCCTAGGAACACCATGTCTGCATTCATGAGAGACATCATGGGGTCTCTATTTGAGGTGTCAGGGCTATTATGGTTGAGGTTGCAGCTCATGTTTTGGGGGGAATTTCAAATTTTGTAATCTGATATGATTTCATCCTTTTTGTAAATCTGATTGAGTTACCTAGTTAGGGTTTGAGGTCAGGGTATGTGCAGGATCATGGTATGCCAAAAAGTGGCAATATTTGTAGGGTATGTGGCTGACGACTTTTTTTTCACCCAAAATTAATGAAACGAAAAGGGTTGTTAGAGGAGATTCTCAGCTTTCCAAAAATATAAATTATGATTTAATTTGAATTTAATAAATAATTATTATTCATTTTCTATTAGAATTACGACTAAAGTCCTGATTGATAGGCTGATTGAAAAACATCTATAACTTTCAAACGGTACCATATTTTTTGAATCCAAAACATGCGTCACATTCTATGCTTTACATACTATATGATTAAAAAAGAAAAATTAAATTTCATGAATTTTTGACCAAGTTAAGGTGGTCGACACGAGTTTTTATATTTTCTAAAAGTTGTAATAAAAATTCATAATTAATTATTTACTTGGAAAAAATTACAAAAAATATGCATCACATCCGACATGAGTCCTCTACTTATATATAAAATCTTACAAAAAAATATTATCATTTTATTATCGTTAGGGTGGTTGACACCTACTTCTTATTTTTCCGAAATTTAAGTACTCAGCATTGAAATTTCAAATTTTCACCAAATAGATTTTATTTATTTTAAATAAACCTAGTATTTTAGAAACTACATTCAATTTTATACAAATTCTATTCTTACATATTTTTGAAATAATATAGATAACTTATTCAAATATTTACGTCAAGTTGCCTAACACTGATTTTTCTAAATTTTTTGCCACTTAAGGGCCTGTTTGGCATACCATCATCCTGCACATGCCCGTCAATTCTGAGTTATTCCTACACTCTAAAGGAAAATTTTGTTGAACTTTTTATGGTTCGAAGGTCATTTCTCTCTAAGGAGGTTTTGTATCTTGGTAAGGTGGATGCTATGAATAGAAGGTGTATTTCCTAAAGGTGAAGATCTAGAATTTTTTCCATATTATGAATTGTGGCATATATGAATATACTATATTATATAATTTTCTCCAACTATGAGTGATGATATACTTTAAGTTGGGTAATCAAGGGTTACATCATATTTTCAAACTCATTTGTTGTTCTGAATTAGTTTTCTCATTTTCTATTTGTCCAAGGGATAGAGTAAATGATTTCCATGAATTAATAGGTATGCTATCATCTGCTAGGGATTATTAATTATTGTTGCATAATAGGATTATCGAGGTCTGATTATCATAAGGTGATAATCTGGTAGAAGAACCTCATAATATGTTTGGTGTTATCATCTTAAAATGCATAACATATGAATTTGTAGCCCAAGGCGGGCACTGGTATTGCATAATTTCTTTCCCCCATCCTTTGAAACAATCTTTAAAATCAAAAATCATTTCCCTGCTTTCTTAGTTTAGATTTTTTTTATGTTTCTTGCTTCATACCTAAACCTAAGTGAGAGAAATGGGTGTAATTAGCCCTACAATCCCTTTTCATCTGTACATATGAAGCTTATATGATTTACATATAGGGATACCCACCTAGGTCCTACAGAGCATGAAGTGCAAAGAACTTTTATTTTTGTCTCCTATTCATTGGCCCCTAATATTGAAGTCCTTGAGAATAAGAGTTGGCTATCCTTTAGAGGGTTTTTAGGGTTTAGTAGGAAAATACACCAACATATTGACGACTCCACTGGGGAAGAAAGAATAAGAATAATTTTTTTTATTTGTTATTGATGTCCAATTGAAGCTCCCCATCCAAGTCACTAATAGATTGGTGACTCTACTAGGGAACAATAACACATCTATGAGAAAAGAGTCAAGATATTTTCCAATCCAGGTTTTGGGTCAGATGATCTAAAATGACCTGCATACTTGGAGAAGGAACTTGTTGCTATGTTTCTAGTGTATTCTTGAATTTTACTGCTCTGCTAGTGGAGAGAACTCGGAAATAAACTAGATCTTTGAAAGAGCTTCTTGCTTCTTGAAGATATTTTCCTCTCTCAAAGAGGTAGCAACTCTACAACAAATTTTATATCATTAGAAGAGTTGGTTGCATTAGTTTTCACGTATTTTTCTATTAAAAAAATTTGTATGAAGGTCTATAATAAAATCCTAGAAAATATTGTCCTTTATTTAGTACTCGAAGGTACTAATAAAAAAGAGAATTGAAAAAGTTGGATATTATGAAGGAAATAGTTGTAGAGGGTTAAAAATTTCATCAGCAAATATGTATAACTAGATGGGTTCCCCGTCTACAAGTTATTCTACCATGACTGAACCATAGTCATATCCTCAGAGAAAGAAATTATCGATTGATAGATATAACCCTCTATATTTCAGTAGAATCTAGGGTTACCCACATTCTTTCCCAAGAGAAATAAATGAATACTTGCCTAATTTTAGAGGAGGTCTAGAAGAGTCGGCATCAAGCCATTTGCAGGAATTCACTAGTTTGATGGTGATACGTCAAATAACAGAGGAAGATGTCATGAAATTTTTTGTAAGAATTGTAGAAAATGGTGCATGGGACTAGTTTTTTAAAATGCCTTTTCATTCTACTTGTTCATGGTATGAGCTTGAGATACTATTCATAGAAAAATTTGGTGAAGTGAATAATGTGTGTTTATCAGACAATAGGTTTTTGCATGCTCATGAAAATTTTGAAGAATGTGAACTTGTGGTTGAAAATTTTTCATCTATTGATGCATTATATATGACATAAAAAGATGAGGATGAATCCCCTTTTAGCTTTCATGATAGATTCATGAAATTTGTGTATGCTATATACTAGAGTTGGATAGACCTGATGAATCAATGTGTATTGATCTCTTTTGTGAAAGACTTGAGCTAGGTCTAAGTACCATGCATGTTGATTTAAATCCTATCAATGTTGAAATTATATATCAGTGGATTTTGGTAATTGGAAGGATGATAGAGAGGCATGGATATTGCTTCCTATATAGATTATGTGATGGTACTTTTTCTAGACTTGATCAGATGGGCCTAGACGGTATAGTAGAAGATAGTAATGATGCATCTTGTTGTGGTGAATTTTTTTCTCTTGAGTAGCCCATAGAGGACATGTGTGTAGATGAGAAAAACAATTCCAATGTAATGTATGATGAAGTGACATAAATATTTGATGCCATACCTCCTATAGATGTTGAAACTATAGAAGTAGAGAGTCAACTCTCTATATCAAATGAGTGTGATAGTATGTGTAGTGATTTTCAACTGGAAGAGAGTAGCAATGATGAATCTAATGATGATTTCTAGTTAGAAAGTGTGGGATATGATACATTTGATTATTGCAGTACTATGGAAGAAGATATGTATGCAAGATATTAAATGGATGAATTAGTTTGAGTGGTTGATTTTGTTGAGAATGCATATGATGGTGATATAAGTGATGAGAAAGAGACTACTTCTTGAAATAATGGAAAAATGGGTGATTTTCTTTCGTATGGTTTAGGAGATAGACCAAACCCACTTCACAAATATCTCATTGAAGGGAAACCCTAGAGATCTCAATGCAAAGGAGAAAGAGATCTTACAATAGGGTTGTCCTAAGGTCTGTTGTGCAGTTTTGCACACACGCCCCACTGAAAGTAGGGACCCTCTTTTTGCTCTGGCTTTTGGTGTCTTTTGGCCCCTTAATTTTATTGATTTCGTTGCCTTTGGAGGCCCTTAGATGTTCATCTTGCTTGCCCAAGTGATTTCCCCAGGTTCCCCTTTGAAAAAACTAAGTTCTGAGCAAAATCCGGGTTTTTACCCCAATACGGGATTTTCCAGTCCGTCCGGATTTTCCCGAATTCTGCTCAAAGTTCGGCTCTGTGCAGAAATCTGGTTTTTACCCCAATCTGGGATTTTCCGGTCCATCCGGATTTTCCCGGACTGCTTTTTAATTTTCCCCGTCCGGATTTTCCAAAATTCCAGATCCGAGCAAAAATTTGGGTTTTTTGCGTCCGGGATTTTCCGCGTGACTGGATTTTCCGGATTTCTTCAGTTTTTTGGAATGTGCCAAAAGTCTGGAATTTTATGCCGTCCGCGGAAATCCGGTCCACCCGATTTTTCTGAATTTTCTGCCAGGCTTTGTGCAAATTGAAATACTAGATTAAATTGATGAATTTGATGATAAATGTTCAACATCCCATGCTTAATTTGATATATTACACGATGTTTCACGCATTCTTGGTTCGTTTTGATGATCTATTGTTAAAATTTTTGTCTTATTCGGTAGAATCCTGTCTGGTGGTTTTTTCCGGATTCTGTGGAGTCCTCGACCTGGATTTTTCCAGATTTTCCCCGGTCTGGTTTCCCGAAATGGAAATTTTAAAATGAATTTTTTCCAAAAATGGAATTTTTTAAAATGATCCTGAAAATGAAAATTTCTTGAGATAAAAAATTGAAAATAAAAATTTCCAAAAATGGAAAAAATTCTGAACAAATATCTGTTTTTCAGGACTAAACAAATATTAAAAAGGGGTCTTGCGTATGGATTCGTGCCAAAGAGGGAAATCTGGAAATGTTCAAATTAAATTTTCAAAGTGGGACCTGCCTAAGAATCTGTGCCAAAACTGTCTACAGCTGGAGGACTTTCTGGAAACCACGTGAATCTGATCTTGCTGGAGATCATAGGCCGACATGGATAATATTCATGCATTTAATGCAAATCTTGTCCTATTTTGAAATTCTCTTGGCCGACCTGTTTTGGGGCCAGTTGTTATTGTAAAATCTAATTGGGCCGACATGTTTGGGGTTCTCTATAAATGGCATTTGTGCCTCATTTGTAAAGGGGGAAGATTTTAGGAGTTTGACTAGGCCAGAATTTTGCTAAGTTAGAAGGCCAGAATTGGCAAGTAGTTTTCAGAATTAGCTGTAGGAGATGAGAGACTTGAAATTGTTATGCAATGCTGGAGAAGTAATGCAATTGGATTGTTGATTTGGCAAACTTTGTATTTATTTTCGACAGTTTTTATGGTTTCTTGTTCTTAATTCTCAGATATTAGATGTTAGATGTTAGATTTCAGCTCTTTTACAATAATGGTGAAATGTTAATAATTTCGATCGATTTCCAGTCCATACTTTTGGCAATTTGCTGATTGTAGATTGCTGTGTAAAGTCAGTCTGGGCCTCACTTCTGTGTTAAGTTCAACTGTGAATGCTTGTTTACATTGTGCCAGCAGTTGGGTATGTGAATGAATGTTCAAAGTCTGAAAATCTTTGGATTTCCCCAGAAGATCGCACCATTTCTGTGTAGTTGCAGGTTTGTCCTTGATCAAGCAGAGATCGGTTTTATTGGGGATCTGTCCATTTGCAACTTTCATCATTACTGTGATTGATCTTAGGAGTTAGAATAGAATAGAATCTTTCTAAACCCTTATCTCTTTTGCTGTTTATTTTGAATCTGGGTCAGTTTTAGGATTGAAAGCATCACCATAGTGTTGCATCTGATGAAAATTCACTTCTAGCATTGTTCATTTGTAAGGCACCTTGTGATTACCAGCATTTTCACATATTATCTAAGTTGTTTATGCATTGTCATGACCTGACACCCGAGAGACCTTGGGGTGATTTTTGATAATTTATTGTTGAAGATTACCTTTCAAGAGAGATAGAATATTGTATTATGTATGATGGTGATATAAGTGATGAGAAAGAGACTACTTCTTGAAATAATGGAAAAATGGGTGATTTTCTTTCGTATGGTTTAGGAGATAGACCAAACCCACTTCACAAATATCTCATTGAAGGGAAACCCTAGAGATCTCAATGCAAAGGAGAAAGAGATCTTACAATAGGGTTGTCCTAAGGTCTAATTGTAAACTAATGAGGGGTTCACCACCAAGCTAGGGCTTGGAAATACTAATGAAATGTAAATCAAACATTTTCCTAAACCTACTATGATGCAATCTTTCACTAAATGCCCTAGAAAAGAATGTAAATCAAAATAGAAAGATGCAAGATGAAATATGTGCACCTGGAAATCTAAAGATGATTGGATGAAGGCCTGAAATGCTAAAAACACTAATTTTAAAGCCTGTTGGGACTCATACGCTAGTCTAGGCGATTTAGTCCCAGATCTGGGTTTCTGTGCAGAAATTGAAATCTAGCAAATGGGTGTCTGAAACTACAAAAACCTAGAAAATGACCTAAACTGGGACACATACGCTAGAACTGGCGTATCAGTCCAGTTAGGGTTTTTTGAAGCTTCAAAGTCTAAATCTTCTCTTTAATGTCTTCTTTATCCTTGCCAATTTATTTTTGGATCTAAAACCTTGATTTGTAGCCTGTAGAAGTCTTCCAAGTATCTCTAATGCAAGGTGACAATTTTGAAAACTTTGAACACTTTGAAAAATTTCTCCAAACTTACTCTTCAATGTGTCTTCAGCTTAGACCTACAAATCACACACTAAAGAGAGGGAAAAATGTTGTTTTGTTAGTGGAAAGGGATTTTCCTTGGTCAAATCCCATTTTGGTAATCAAACCTTGAAATAAAATGAAATAGGAATGGAGAATGATGAATGATGAATGATGAATGAACAAAATAAGACGTTGCAACTCACCAAACTTTAGCAATAAAGTGCTACAAACATGTATGAAGTGGCTCCAATGGATGTAGATCTTTACACTCGCTTGAATGTGATAGATCTTGAATTGAATGCTAGCTTGAATCATGAAATCCTATATCACAATTGTTAGCTAAAAAAAAAACATGATGCATGAAGACTTTGACATGATACTTGATGCTTGAATAATGCTCTTAAAAATTTGATAATATACCCTCGAATGCTCTTGAATGCTCTTGTAAACACTTTAATGCACTTGTGAACTCAAACTTGATATATGCATGAATACTTGAAAGCTTGGGGTGAAAATGAGTGAAAGAAACCTGTATTTATACTTAATTTTTCAAAAATTAATGAAATTCCAACACGACAAGCTGACATAAGATCTAGGAGGATAAAATCCCACCAAGAATTTGAATTAATTTTGATTTTTGGGCCACACGAGACTCATATGCCCAAGGTGGACTATGAGTCCCACTAGGCATAAATTATGGGACCATTTTCAACAATGCTTAGAAAGGTGTAAAATTAGGATTAAGACCCAAAACCCTAGGTGGGACCCATACATCCAAGGTGGCGTATGAGTCCCAGACCACCAAATATGGGCCACACAACCTAGAAAAACCTGAATTATGACTAGATGTTGATTTGAGTCAGGATTATCCTTGCAAAGATGCATTAAATGAGCCTTGTGGATGTAAAATAAGGTCAATTAAAGCATAAAGAAGTCTAATTATTTAATAAAACCCTAGAAAATAGTGTGTTACAACACTCCAAATAAGGCATCAATAAGCTCATTTAGTTCACACGGGCTAAAGACCTTATGTGAATATGTTAGCAACATTACAACACTAAATCAAGGCCATGTTAGGGAGTACTTTTTCCATCATTACATCTAGCCCCAACTTTAGTGAGAGGAGGAACTTGCTTCCAACTCACACTAAAGTAGACCCACACACATCAAGAGGGGTCCAAATGTACCAATGCTAGTTAGATAGGACGACAATGATCAAGAAGGTTGTGCAAGCCCCCAAGACCAAGGTCCTATGGTAAACCAGCATAGGCACAGAAGAACACACATGAAAATTTTATGAAGAGAAATATCAAGGCACAAGCATACACTGCCAAAGTCAAAGAGAAAAAGAAAAAAAAAACAAAAGAGGGGTGGATCAAGCTTCGACCGTTTGTCCAACACGATGTGGATAAGATCTATGTTGTTTGTCTGCAAAATGCATGCTCACTTTGAGGCAATAGAACTTCAGGTTTTCCACTAGGTGAGTAATCTAAGAAGGTGAGACACATACACTCATGGCCGATTGATAGGGTAGGGTAGGGTGGAACACTCACTGTCCCATGCTTTGGGTCTCACCTTGGCAAACCCCTTTGGTGTCACTCTCCACCTTCTTAACCTATAGGACCTAATGCTTGTTAGGCACCCCTGGTCCTCCTGGCCAACCCTAGTATCATCTACATTTCCCTAACCAAGCCAATCTTGGTGCTCTCTTTGCCATTCTCTCGTTAACCCTTAATCTTCCTAAAGGCTAGCTAAACCTCCAACCTTCACTAAATCAATGCAGGGGTGTGTGATGTCTTCCATGGCTTCAAATTCATCCCTCTATGGTTCTTGATCCACCACCAATCACCAATTCTCCATCACTCTCACCAAACCCTATTCTAGGGTTTAAAAAGGGCTACTAGCCCTTGAGCCCCAATTAGGCCTCCTAACCCAAGAAAATAGGCTTAAACTCCTATCTTTCTATAGAACAACACAAAATTCCTTTGGAGACCCTAGTTAATTTTGCTACCTCTCCAATATTTTAGAGGTTATAGGCCTTCACTATCCGTACACAAGCGTAACCCTCATTTTGTAAGAATTAGGGCTTTTTAGGCCATTTTCTGACCACACAGTGATCTGTCTGCTTCTTTCAACCACCAAATGGACTGGTGAAGCCTCTTCCTTCCTGCCAAACCTTTGTAAGGTCTCCTGCATTCACCACACACCTTGGTTTTCTAGGGAATTGACACCCCTGCAACGTTAGAGCTTGGTTTTCACTATCGTTCCTAACCGGGCACAGTCAAGCTTGCCTAGGAGAAGACTTTTCTCATGACACTTTGCATCCTATAAACTCCTAAACCTAATATATTTAAAGGCATGGAGCTTAGCCTCATTCTCCCATGGACTATACACCAGGAATAGTGGAAGACAGAGGTCTAAGACTCCATGATTAACAGCCTACTGGACTGATCAGCAATGGAAAGAACAAAACCTACTAAGAACAAACCTAGGAAACGATGAAACAACACCACTAATGACCACACAAAGATTTTAAAGTAAATACCACACATGGCACACACTGCTCAGTGCCTGGAACCCTCCATTAATACACAAATAAGAACTAAAAACCAGAAAATTGCAAGAAATTCATTGCTTTTCCATATGAACAGTAAACTCCAAAAGATACAAAGCTTTTCCAACCTCAATTCTAGTTCAAGGCCCACCTTTTAAAGGTTCATAAGTGGTTACATCTCCCCTTGGTCGTACATAACCACCACATTAGGCCAAAATTGCACGAATGCAACATTTTGGGCTTTATTTCCAAATCCTAGTGATTCCTAGTGGGAACCATTTGTGCAACTCATTCATTCTACCATAAGCTACTAATCAACCTTCATCCTAACATGTTCTAACACCTCTAAATCAAAACTAAATGGTCAACATGACCTTAAAGCATTAAAACAAAAAATTTCATCCTAGGCTCACAAATTTTCCTAGTGCAACCTCATGCTTCCTAGGTGCTCCTGCACCACTTTCACCCTCTCTGCCCAAACACTAAGGAATGGAAAGAGAGACCAATGATAGGTCAATGCCAAACTTCTTGAACTGATCTTCTTGTACCCATGTGGCTTTTGATTCATGCTTGTTCTTCCACTTGATAAGGTGCTCCATGTACACCTTATGTCTTGTAGCCTTCTTCACTCTTGACTCCAAGATCTTCTCTGCCTGAGGCTTGTCTTGATTAGGTAAGGATACATTGCTGATTTCCTTGAAGATCTCCTTACTATTTTGATCCACATCACTGACTGATCCCTTGTACTTGATCAAGTCAGCTATATTGAAAACTGGTGAGATTCCTAGATCGGTAGGTAACTCCACCTTGTATGCATTCTTTCCATACTTGGCCAATACCTTGCATGGACTCACTCTCTTCATCTACAACTTGGTTGACATTCCCTTCTACAACCTTGACTTGTTAAGGTGGACCATGACATAGTCTCCTACTACAAATTGCACATCCTTCCTTGTCAAATCTACCTTCTCCTTCAACTTTTGTGTAGCCTCTGTGACTACTTCACCTACTCCTGAATCTCTTTCATGGTCTGAATGAAGTCCTCTACATGGCCACTTCATTGGTCCATAGCTCCAAGATCTCTGAGCTCACATATGCCTCTTGGGTGCATCCCATACACAACTTCAAAAGGACTTTTCCCTATGGTCCGGTTCACACTATCATTGTAAGCATACTCAGCCTGTGAGATAACCATATCCAATGTCTGTCCATACTCCTTAGTTAGGCACCTTAGAAGATTACCCAAAACCCTGTTAACCACCTCTGCTTGACCATCGGTCTGAGGATGGTAAGCTGATCCAAAGGATAAATTGGTACCTAATCTACTCCATAGAGTCTTCCAAAAGTGACTCATGAACTTCACATCTCTGTCTGAAACAATGCTCAAAGGAAATCCATGGATCCTTACAACTTCCTTGAAGAAGAGATGAGCTATGTAACTAGCATCATGTGTAGTTTTGTAGGGAATAAAATGACTCATTTTGCTAAATTTGTCCACTACTACATAGACACTGTCAAAAACAGTCTTGGTCTTAGGAAGGCCTAGCACAAAATCCATGCTCACACACTCCCATGGTCTGTTAGGAATGGGTATGGGTTGATATAAACTAGCATTACTAGCTCTTCCCTTAGCTTTCATACACACAACACATTGTTCCACATACTTTCTAACATCTCTTGCCAACTTAGGCCAGTAATAGAATCTTTGCACTAGTTCTAAAGTCTTGTTGATGCCAAAATGTCCACTAAGACTACCATTATGCTTTTCCCGAATCAAATTTTCCCTCATTGAGCCTCTTGGAACACATAATTGATTTCCTTTAAACAATAACCCACTTTGCAAAGTATACTCAGAGTATTGGCTATGGAAATGGTTCTCAAAGTTAGAACATACCTTATAGACCTCTGAAAAGTCTTCATCTTCCCCATAGAGATCTTTAAAACTGTCAATCCCTATGCTCTTCACTTGTATCTCCTGCACTGTCAACAACCTCCTACTCAATGCATCTGCTACTTTTTTTAGTTGTCCCTTCTTGTGCTTGATGGTGAAGGTAAAATCTTGGATGTATTCCATCCATTTCAAATGCCTATTACTCAACTTCTCTTGAGTGTTGATAAAGCTAAGTGCCTGATTGTCAGTAAAGACTACAAACTCCTTGGGTAGAAGGTAATGCCTCCATTTCCTAAGTGACTGAACCAAAGCATAAAGTTCTAAGTCATAGGTTGAATACTTCTTCTTTGCTTCATTGAGCTTCTCACTAAAGAAGGCTATAGGCCTTCCCTCTTGACTTAGCACTCCTCCTACTGCCACTCCACTTGCATCACATTCAACAGTGAACAACTTGTCAAAGCTAGGTAATAAGAGAATAGATTGAGTTACCACTTCTTGTTTTAGTTTCTCAAACCCTTTCTCAGCTTCTTGAGTCCACTTAAACTTAGTTTTTAAACCACCCTTGATTGTATCTAGGACTGGTGAACATATGCCACTTAAGTTCCTTATGAATTTCCTATAAAATTGAGCCAAACCATGGAAAATTCTTACCTATGTCCCTGTGGTTGGAGTAGGCCAATTTAGGATGGCTTCCACCTTGCTTGGATCCATCTTCAATGATCCTTTTGACACTACAAAACCCAAATATACAAGCTCTTGCTTAAAGAACTCACACTTCTCTAGATTGATTGCCAAATTCTCCTCTTGCAACCTTCTAAGAACCAACTCCACATGTTTTAAATGTTCTTCTACTGTCTTGCTGAATATGAGGATGTCATCAAGATACACTACCACAAATATCCTTGTAAATTCTTTAAGCACTTCATTCATGAGCCTCATGAATGTGCTACGGGCATTAGAGAGGCCAAATGGCATAACTCTCCACTCATACAACCCATCATTTGTCTTAAAAGTTGTCTTCCACTCATCTCCATCCTTGATTCTGATCTGATGGTATCCACTCTTGAGATCCAACTTGGTGAAGTATTGAGCTCCTCCAAGAAAATCCATCAAATCTTCAATCCTAGGGATAGGGAATATATATTTGATTGTAATTCTATTTATGGCTCTAGAGTTAGTGCAAAGTCTCCACTTACCACCTTTCTTTGTTGCCAAGACCACTGGTATTTCACATGGGATGATGCTCTTTTGAATCAGTCCTTGATCCAACAACTCTTGTACTTGTCTAGCTACCTCTAGATTCTGATCTGGTGTAAGCTTATAAGCTGCTTTGTTAGGCAATGAGGCTCTAGGTATGAAGTCAATTTGATGAATTATGGCTCTCTTTGGTGGTAGAGTTTTAGGTGTACCATCATTTACAATGTCCTTGAACTGATCTAACAACTTTAGGACTGCTTCGGGTATGACTGTCTTTTTAGCCTTGTCTTCCTCTTTAGGTTGTAACATAACCACATGTCCTTCACCCCCTTGATGTAGGTTGTTAAGGAACTCCTTCCCACTACTCAACATGATGCTTGGTGTCTTTGATTGTCCCTCTTCTTCTTCTGAGAGTGACTGCAACTTGAAAGTCTTCCCATCCTTCTTGAATGAGATGGTGTTCTCTTTCCCATCATATATGGCACCTCTGTCATATTTCCATGGTCTGCCCAATAGTAGATGGTAGGCATCCATGGGTAACACATCACAAACTAACTTTTCCTTGTACCCTCCAATGGAAAACTCCACCGTTACTTTCTCATTCACTAAAACACTTTGTCCTTTGTTTAGCCATGTGACCTTGTAGGGGTTAGTGTGGGGTACCTTCTCCAATTTTAGTTTCATTACTACCTCCTCTGAGATAATATTGTCTATTGAACCTGAATCTACTATGACCTTGCACACTTTACCAAGTATCTTGCACCTTACTCTAAATAGAGCTCTCCTTTGTTTTGGTTCTTCCTTGACCAGTTGTCTGATCAAAACTCTATTGAACATCAGATTCTCTCCCACCTCAGATTCAATGTGATTGACCTCAGATGACTTAGGACTCATGGTGTCCTCTTGTGCATAAACCACTCTCTTCTCATTGCTTGATGTAGATGCTTTCTCCAGGCACCTATAAGCAGGATGTCCAACTTGACCACAATGGTAGCACTTCATGTTTGCAAAATATGAATTGCTCCTACCTGCTCCTCTTCCTCTATTTGAACCTCCTTGAGGTCCTCTACCTCTGTTATACCCTCCTCTAGAAGTTGTTTCATTGCCATGATATGTGGTTTTAAACTCTCCTTGGTTTCTTTGGTCATTTCCTCTACCTTGGTATCCACCTCTATGTCCTCTTTGATCTCTTTGATCTCTGCCTTTTCCTCTGCCCTTAGAAGCCTGGTCTTGCTTCCTCTTGTTTCTTTCCTCAATCTTGATATCCAATTGGTAACATTGATGTACTATCTTAGGACTTAAAAGAGCCATCTCCTCTTGAATGTTCCACTTCAAGCCATTAAGATACCTAGCCACCTTGAGACTTTCATCTTCTGAAACATTAGACCTCATACAAAGTTTTTGGAACTCCTCTGTGTAGGTATTCACATCTTGGTATTTCTGCCTTAGACTTTGTCTCTTCTTGTGTAACTGAATCTCATAATCATCTGGCATGTATGCTTCTTTTACTTTGGCAACCATACCCTTCCAAGTAGTTATAGGCTGCTTACCTTCTTTTTCCCTCTCTTTCTGAATGAACTTCCACCATGGCAAGGTAGAACCTCTTAGTCTTGATTTGGCCACCTTCACCTTCTGTGCCTCAGTGACTCCATCACATTCAAAATGGTTTTCCATTCCCTCTATCCAGTCCATGACTAGATCAGCTTCCATTTTCCCACTAAATAATGGTATGCCTTCAAGTGATTTTCCACTCAAGGCCTTCAATTCCTTCAAGAAAGGCTCTTCTTTCAGGATAGGGTCAGGTTCAGGGGTCTTGTCTTCCTCTGCAACCTCTTCCTCCTTTGGTATCCCTCCCTCAAATTGCACACTCCTCACTGCTTGCTCAAGTTGGGCTATTCTTTCCCTCAATAGCCTATTGTCTTCCTCCTATTCTTCAAGCATCTTGGCCAATTGTGCATTTGTCACCATGATGGTAGTATCACTTGACTCAACCTTTGACATATATTATTCTATCCCAAATCTTTTACTCGCTCTGATACCAATCTGATAGGGTAGGGTAGGGTGGAACACTCACTGCCCCATGCTCTGGGTCTCACCTTGGCAAACCCCTTTGGTGTCACTCTCCACCTTCTTAACCTATAGGCCCTAATGCTTGTTAGGCACCCCTGGTCCTCTTGGCCAACCCTACTATCATCTAGACATTTCCCTAACCAAGCCAATCTTGGTGCTCTCTCTGCCATTCTCTCCTTAGCCCTTAATCTTCCTAAAGGCTAGCTAAACCTTCAACCTTCACTAACTCAGTGCAGGGGTGTGTGATGTCTTCCATGGCTTCAAATCCATCCCTCTATGGTTCTTGATACACCACCAATCACCAATTCTCCATCACTCTCACCAAACCCTATTCTAGGGTTTAAAAAGGGCTACTAGCCCTTGAGCCCCAATTAGGCCTCCTAACCCGAGAAAATAGGCTTAAACTCCTATCTTTCTATAGAACAACACAAAATTCCTTTGGAGACCCTAGTTAATTTTGCTACCTCTCCAATATTTTAGAGGTTATAGGCCTTCACTATCCGTACACAAGCGTAACCCTCATTTTGTAAGAATTAGGGCTTTTTAGGCCATTTTCTGACCACACAGTGATCTGTCTGCTTCTTTCAACCACCAAATGGACTGGTGAAGCCTCTTCCTTCTTGCCAAACCTTTGTAAGGTCTCCTGCATTCACCACACACCTTGGTTTTCCAGGGAATTGACACCCCTGCAACGTTAGAGCTTGGTTTTCACTATCTTTCCTAACCGGGCACAGTCAAGCTCGCCTAGGAGAAGACTTTTCTCATGACACTTTGCATCCTATAGACTCCTAAACCTAATATATTTAAAGGCATGGAGCTTAGCCTCATTCTCCCATGGACTATACACTAGGAATAGCGGAAGACAGAGGTCTAAGACTCCATGATTAACAGCCTACTGGACTGATCAGCAATGGAAAGAACAAAACCTACTAAGAACAAACCTACAAAACAATGAAAAAACACCACTAATGACCACACAAATCTTGTAAAGTAAATACCACATGTGCCACACACTGCTCAGTGCCTGGAACCCTCCATTAATACACAAATAAGAACTAAAAACCAGAAAATTGCAAGAAATTCATTGCTTTTCCATATGAACAGTAAACTCCAAAAGATACAAAGCTTTTCCAACCTCAATTCCAGTTTGAGGCCCACCTTTTAAAGGTTCATAAGTGGTTACATCTCCCCTTGGTCGGACATAACCACCACATTAGGCCAAAATTGCACAAATGCAACATTTTGGGCTTTATTTCCAAATCCTAGTGATTCCTACTGGGAACCATTTGTGCAACTCATTCATTCTACCATAAGCTACTGATCAACCTTCATCCTAAAATGTTCTAACACCTCTAAATCAAAACTAAATGGTCAACATGACCTTAAAGCATTAAAACACAAAATTTCATCCTAGGCTCACAAATTTGCCTAGTGCAATCTCATGCTTCCTAGGTGCTCCTGCACCACCGATATGCATTCACACACACACACAAGTGGCTATGGTAAATTCATGTCTCGGTCAGGCTTATTTTCAAACCATTCTAAAGTTATACCTCCTGATAACTTTGATAATGTGCCACACAACAATGAACTTCAAGCTTCATGAGGAAAACAAAGCTTCGTATGCTTGGAACTCATGAATAAACAAGATGTAACCATAAGCATGCAAAGTGTATTATGCAAGGTGGCCATATATAACTAAGAATGAAAAATGGGGAATTTTCAAAGGAGTCTTGCTTAATTCATACGAGGTCTTTAACTTAGGGAACATTGTGCCTAATTTCTCCAAGAGATGACCAATCAAAGGATAAAATATTCAAAACTTTGGGAATGCAATGTGTTGCATCAAGACACTAAGAGGAATATAATATGCTCAGAGAGATCATGTTCTTGAAGGAAATCACAACCAATTTCACCACAAAGCGAAGGATGTGTCAAATGAAATAAGAAGAATACACAATGAAATATGAAAAATGCAAAAAAAATAATGCCAATGTATGCTCCCACTTTAAAGAAATTTCTAAACACCATGTTGTGATCAATTACTTTAAAGTAGCAAATGAAAAATTCTAACAATAAAGAAGACATGAGAGCTAACTTGGAAAATCCCTATGCCAAGTCATATGTTTCCAAATGAAGCTATGCCATGCAAAAGGAAAGGGGGGGTTGCCCCAAAAATGTAACTCCAAACACACATAATGGATATATGGATTTGGGGTCAATATGTTCTTGCGACAATATTTTTAGAGAGCTTGGAACTATCTACATTCCCCAAATACACATAGAACTAGAAGAGTGACACAAAGAGAGTGAAAAAAAATAAAAATCCTTTCGGGTCAACATGGAAGAGACATGAATTTCTTGATGCCTTGCATCATCCCCAAAAGGAAAACACAATCTACAAAGAGAAGATAAAAGGAAAAATCTTTTAGGTCAACATGGAAGAGACATGAATGTATTGAATCCTTGCATCATCCCCAAAAGGAAAAGCTTTTGGGTCAACATGGAAGAGACATGAATGTCTCAATGCCTTGCATCATCACCAAAAGTAAAAAACAAGACAATTGAAAGATAAAGGAAAAGCTTTTGGGTCAACATGGAAGAGAGATGAATGTCTCGACAAAGGAAAACACAAGAAAAAGAAAGGAGATAAATGAAAAGTGAAAAGATGCACGACATAGAGAAGAACAAAGGTACAAATAGAGAAATGTCACAAAGAGAGAGAGAGGGAGATCATCAAACAAAACATCACAGGGGATCACATCACACATATACAATCACACAAAAGACAATGAAAAATAAATAATGAAAAAGACTAGTAAGGAACATGTGAGTCAACCTAAATAAGGTCATCTGCATCCCAATCATGTTCATTATATGCCGAAGGCAGGCAACTAGCCAAAGGGAAAATAACAAGTGCCAAACTAGGTTCATTACCAAGTTCAACACTCTTCCTAGGAGAATTATCATTTAAGCTCATGGAAGAGGAAAGAAATGTGTTTAATTCATTATGCACCTCATCAATTTTAGTAATATCCTCATCATCGTCTAAATTAATCACAAGGGGTCGAATGATAATGTCTAAAGAAGGGTTTAGCTCTTGTTGTGTTTGTGTTATAGGATCCTTTTTTTTTGGGAAAGGGGTAGACTCATCATGCATTGCTTCAGTCAAGTTTAGATCTTGATTTTCTTTATTTATTTCTTCATTTAACCTACAATCAAGGGCATGACGTCTACACCTACACTCTCTAGCACATCTTTTTATTTTAGTTCGGTTTTCCAGTTGTGTTAGTGTAGGAGCAAGTTGATCAACCATAGGCTTGTTTTCTTTCTTAAGAGGAAGAATAGAAGGAACCATGGAATATTGTTCAACCACTTTCTCTTTAACCTTGTAAACTTGTTTTATTCTAGGAGGTATGACAGGGTTGTTTTCAACATCTCTTGGTCTTTTGTAGGAAGTAGGTGAAGTTTTTGTCTTAGGTTGGTCTTGGCTATTTGGAATTTCTTTCTAGGTTCAATCATGGTTTCATCGAGGATGGTAGGCTCGGTGGTGGGCAAAGGCATGTTTTGGAGGGATAATTCTACTATTTTCTTTTCCTTGAACTTTTGGTAGGAATTGAAAAAGAATTCTTCTCATGGTTTTATAGGTTCCATAGGCTCGGGAAAAAATAAACC
Organism: Sequoia sempervirens; assembly: GCA_007258455.2. Taxonomy (NCBI): domain Eukaryota; kingdom Viridiplantae; phylum Streptophyta; class Pinopsida; order Cupressales; family Cupressaceae; genus Sequoia; species Sequoia sempervirens. The sequence continues at coordinate 813,015,582 of VDFB02270651.1, read as the reverse complement.
TAAGGAAAAGTTTCCATGGGAAGACAAAGGGTTAAAGCCACTATGATGGATAGTGAAAATTTCATTATCAAAGGGAAACTTTAAGCATTTATATACAACCAAAGGGACTGCATTCATGGAGTGAGCCATGGATAACCTAGCTTCTCAACAAATTGGTCTGACTGTGGGATGATGGAGAATGAGATATCTAATGTTTTCGGTCCTATTTGTAAAGGAAGGGTGATTGATCCTATTGTAGGGCAAGTGAAACCATTATGCGTCTTGATCCATGCTTTCAGTTTATCATATATATCTTGACAGAGTTCATGCAGAAGTAAGAATTCTTTGGTGATCACATTCTCTCCACAAACGAGATATATTAATATCCCATTAGTGGGCTTGTCATAGATTTTTCCAGCTATGTAAAAAGGACTATCGAGTGCATTTTTAAGTATATCTTATGAGGAGAAAGCAATCTCAGGAGGCTTTTTAGTTCATCCCTTATGAGGAATAACATCTATCACTCCTACCATATCATCCATAGGATCAATATCAATAGTATCACGTTGAATAGTATGATTGTTATCATCATCCATATCAACAATCATCACATTATTCTTTGTAGTTTTGCTAGCTTTGACAAATAAAATGTTATGATTAGTTATAGGGTTGGTAAAAATTTGCAAGTTTTGGTTAGGAGGGGAAATGGACTTATTTCCTTGATCACTAACACCCCTAATGGAAATATGACTAGAATCAATGAGGTCTTGCACAAAATGTTTAAGACGATTACAATGTTCCATTTCATGTTCATTTTTTCGATGATAATGCCAATAGGAATTTGCTCTACAATTTGTGGGTAATGGTTTATTAGGATAGTTTTAACAGGAGGCAAGGTAATCAGATCTTCTATTCTAAGAGTTGTGTCATTGTTTTGTGAGGGGTATCGAGTAAAGGAATGAATTTCCTTTTCGGATCCCCATAGCTAAAGGGTATCACAACTTTAATAGTAGCTACTTGGTTATTGACATTTTGAGTTGCTTTTTGAGGGGGATTGAATTGGAGGAAGCCTTTATTCTATTTTTTAAAAGGTTGAGAATTGTTTTGGTTTGTAGACTCAGACTTCTTAGTATGGCTATAAGTGGATTTTGTATCTTGACTACTAACTAAATTTTGATAATCATGGAGAGTAATACATAAGTGTATGGAGGGGAATTTCATCATGGTAAGAGAAAACCCACAAAAGTGGTTTACAATTCAAGTGGGAAGGAAAAGTTGCAAAAAATGACCCCATGCAAAAAAAAATCGTTTTTGGGGTATGAATGAACCTTTTGGTTCAAACAAACCAAAAGAGGGTTTGCTAGAACCCTGGTTTGAGTGAACCTATTTAATGCAAGGTCCCACCATTCCCACCCAAAAAAAAAATAGAAAACCTTTTTTGAAAGGTGGTTCGCTCGAACCCCCCATGGTTTGCCCGAACTCCCCTTTTCCCACCTTCTCACCCTCTGACACCAAGAAACTCCAAAATTTTGCGCTTCAAAGCTTGGGTTGAGGATGAAAATGGAGACTTCATAGACTCAATTGGATGATGGTAGTCCTCAGAATGATCTATCCAATGAATATAATTTTAATATGGTTTGGTTTTATTATGTTTTTTTTTTTAAAGTTTTATTAAATATAGGGTTTCACCGAAAATCAAGCTCTCTGTTCTACACATGTGAAAAAATAGCAAATTATCAAAAAAAAATTGAAAAATATGAGTACACCAGATATTGAAGTCCTTGATCCAACAAAAAAAATGAATTTTGATACATACAAAAAAAGTTACGCGCTATACGGTTTGTCTATGTCTTAATTGTAATTAGTTTGACTTCAAAACTTGATTAAGGAAAAAATATTCAATAAAACACTATGAAACCAATTGGAAGCACTATATATCATAGTTTCAAATCTAAATTTGAAAGAATTAGAATTTTATCCTTCATGGAAAAAAAATTATGCGTTATAAGGTGAGCGTCACTCCTTAAAAATGTTGTTTACTGAAAAAAACTAGTTTTTGAAGGAGGTGGAAAAAGAAGTGCAATCTGATTCCAAAATTTTTGAAAAAAATATATTTAGAATCTACAAACAAATTTCACAAATCAATAGTTTGCATCATCTTCAAATTCCTCACAGTTTAGCCGCTATAGGTGCTTGAAAGTGAAAATTTAGTTAGAAAAAATTATTTCAGTGTCCAGTTTGGCCAAAAATTGTAAAGCGATATAGTGGGATCACCCGTTTATCTTGTATCTTACTTTGAAAATTCTCTATGAACATCTTTTGAAGGTGAGGGTCGGGAACCTTGACATCAATTTAAGAATAAAGCAATTGATAGCATGAAATAAAGTCGGTAACCTTTTCTTATTTTTGCTTGCATCTCATCAAATCGGCCAAGGTTATTTTAAGGGTCATCTGAACTTGGAAATGGTTTATAAATTCTTGAACAAGTTCATTGAATGAATGAATTGAGTTGTTCGATAATGAAGAGAACCATTCTAAGGCAGTATCCTTCAAGGACTTGGGGAAAAGCTTAGCCAATATTTTATCATCAAGAAAAAAGTCACTACATAAGGAATTATAGGCGGAAACACAGTTCAAGGATCCCCTTTCCCTCCATATTTCTTGAATCTAGGAACCTATATACTTTGTGGCATCGGTGTTTGCAATATTACCGAGGACAATGGACTGCTTTTAACATAATATGTGGGTGGGCCATTTTGATTTTTATTGATGGTTGAATTTTTTTTTGAAGGGATGAAATGGTTTGCAAGAGTTGATTTATGAGAGGGTCATTGCTTGTATTATGAGATCCTTAAAATAATTATTTAATTATAGTAAAAAGTGGTAAAAATTAAATAAATAGGAATAAAGACAAAAATGAATTAATTAGATAATTAAAATTATTTCATTAGCAAAGACAAAAGAGGAAATGATGGAGAATTTAGAAGTTGCGGGCCTAGGACAATTTTTAGTGTCTACATTTTGCCCCTCTTTGATACAATGTAGTTTATTGTGTTGTGTCAAAGAAATTTAGTCAAAACATGTCCTGGTGTCAACAGGGTAGATCTATGCCCCCTTTGGAAATTTAAAAAAAAAAATCAAAAAAATTGAAAATTGTTCTAAAAAACTTGCATTTTTTACCATCAAGCCTACAAGCTCCATTTTTTAGATACATTTGGACATTGTACTATGACACATTTTAAGAAATATATATGATATGATTTTTGGCAGCGATTATATTATGTGTAGTCTATTGCTATGCATTTCTTACATGTCATGGATGATATATATATATATATATATATATATATATATATATATATATATATATATATATATATATATATATGATGTTTATGCAGTCTATATGATGATGTCATGATTGTATGTGTTGATACCTTATATGTGATCTCTAAATTATGGATGTATTCATTTTATTATTATGATGTTCTAGATGTCCTATATATGCCATGTGATGTTTATGATTATGAGATGTGATGCAAACGTAAACATGTAAGCAATATGATAGATGGTCATGGATTACAAAAATGGATGTGAATGCAACATATATGTAATGAATGCAATGGATGATTATATGGATTCCTATATGCTTATATGCCTTGAATTTTTTTTTTTGTATGTGGGTATGTGCAAAATCATCATGGAAAAAATAGGCCCTTAAGTGGCAAAAAATTCAGAAAAATCAGACTTAGGCAACTTGCCGTAAAAAAATGAATAAGTTATCTATATTATTTCAAAATATGTAAGAATAGAATCTGTAGAAAATTGAATGTAGTTTCTAAACTACTAGGTTTATTTTTATTTTTTTTAAATCTATTTGGTGAAAATTTGAAATTTCAATGCAGTAGTACTTAAATTTCAAGGAAAAAATAAGAAGTAGGTGTCTGTCTGACCACGCTAACCACAATAAAATGATAATATTTTTTTATAATATTTTAGATATAATTAGAGGACTCATGCTCAGATGTGATGCATATTTTTTTGTAATTTTTTTCCAAGTAAATAATTAATTATGAATTTTTTATTACAACTTTTTACAAATATAAAAACTAATATGTCTGACCACCTTAACTTGGTCAAAACTTCATGAAATTCTTTTTTTTTTTTAATCCTATAGTATGCAAAGCATAGAATGTGACACATGTTTCAGATTCAAAAAATGTGATACCATTTGAAAGCTATAGATGTTTTTCAATCAGCCTATCAATCAGAACTTTAGTCGTAATTCACATAGAAAATGAATAATAATTATTAATTAAATTCAAAGTAAAGCATAATTTATATTAGTGGAAATCTGAGAATCTCCTTTAAAAACCCTTTTCGTTTCATCAATTTTGGGTAAAAAAAAAGTCATCAACCACATACCCTACACATACCCATTATATCGCCATGTTTTGGTCTATCATGATCCTACACATACCAATGTTCTAATGCAATATCTATGGTTTAATGTGCATGTATAATAATTCCTATATGATGCTTCTAACATGACTATATATGTAGGATATTCATAATATAGATGGAAGAAATGTTAGCACAGAAGACATGGATGTTAGTATTAGAAAGACTTCAATATTTTTCCAAATACATAATAGGCCTTGCATTAATCATCATTTGGTGGTGAAATGACACAAATGGACAAAAAACACCATGGTATGACATAGTCCAAGGTGTGCAAAGTCGTCCACTTGTAAAAAAAACAATCACGGACAAAGAATGTCTTGACTCATACTAAGGGCTAAAGTTGTCGTAGTCTATTTTCCAAAATAGCAGTCAAAGAAAAGAGTCATGAGAGATCATCACTCCTCTAAATCCTTCAAGGGACATCCTTGAGGAAGCTAGTAACCTAAATCAAAGGGGTATGTGCAGGATCATCATGAAAAAAATAGGCCCTTAAGTGGTGAAAAATTCAGAAAAATCAGAGTTAGGCAACTTGACGTAAAAACTTAAATAAGTTATCTATATTATTTCAAAAAATATGTAAGAATAGAATCTATAGAAAATTGAATGTAGTTTCTAAACTACTAGGTTTTTTTTTTTAAATCTATTTGGTGAAAATTTGAAATTTCAATGCAGTAGTACTTAAATTTAAAGGAAAAAATAAGAGATGGTCGTATATATATATATATATTGAGTTTTTAATTTTCTTCTCTTAGTTTTTGGTTGGCTTGTTTGTTTTCTTGTTTCATTGATTTGTAATTGGTGTTATTTTTTCCTTTCATTCCTTTCTTCTCTTTGTTTTCATTTTATTTTTAGTCATTTCTTTATTTCCTTCTATCTTCTCTTCATGTTTTTTCTTTTGATTTATCATTTTTTGTTCTTGTCTTAATTAGTTAGTTACATTTTTTGGTTTTTTTTGGTTTTCTTTTCTTTTAATTTTTTAATTTCTTTCTTGTTCTTTATTTTATTGTGTTTCTAATTTCCTCCTTTGAGCTTTGTTTATTTGGTTGTCATCTTGATATATATATTCTTTAATTTTTAATTTTATTTTTTTTAATTTTTTAATTTCTCTCTTTAGTTTTGGTTGTGTGTTTGTTTTCGTGATTTATTGTTTTGTTTTAGACTTATATATATATATATATATATATATATATATATATATATATATATATATATATATATATATTCATGTTCCTTATTTTATTGAGTTTTTAATTTTTATTTTTATTTTTCCTTTTAGTTTTGGTTGTTTGTTTGTTTCTTAGTTTATTGATTTGTATTTAAATTTATTTTTCCTTTCTTCTCTTGGTTTTCTATTTAATTTCTTGGTCTTTTCTTTCTCACTTTATTTCCTTATTTCTCTTTGTCTTGTCAATTTTTATTTTTTTTATCATTTTTTGTTGTTGTCTCAATTATTGAGTCACATCTATTGGTTTTCTTGGTTTTCTTTTCTTTTAATTCTTTTATTTTTTAATTTCTTGGTTGTCTTGGCCCACGTGTAGCTTTCCTTCTCTCACCTCTTGGTCTTTTTAAGAATGGTATAGGTCTGCAATTGTCCATTTTTTTCTCTTGTTGCTCTCAACTCTCATCCTGATGATGGATCACAGAGTGTGATCCAAAATGTTGATGCAAAAAATTTGCACACAATCGAATCCAGAAATCACTTACCAATAACATTATGGATTGTGGAAACTTGATATCACTAAGTAGGTGTCTGTCTGACCACCCCATCCACAATAAAATGATAATATTTTTTAAGAAGATTTTAGATATAAGTAGTAGAATCATGTTTCGATGTGATGCATATTTTTTTTAATTTTTTTCCAAGTAAGTAATTAATTATATATTTTTTTATTTGTACAACTTTTCAAAAATATAAAAACTTGTATGTTTGACCACCTTAACTTGGTCAAAACTTCATAAAATTGAAATTTGTTTTAATCCTATAGTATGCGAACCATGGAATGTGACGCATGTTTTGGATTCAAAAAATGTGATACCATTTGAAAGCTATAGATGTTTTTCAATCAACCTATCAATCAGGACTTTAGTCGTAATTCAAATAGAAAATGAATAATAATAATTTATTAAATTCAAATTATTTAAAGCATAATTTATATTGGTGGAAATTTGAGAATATCCTTTAAAAACCCTTTTCATTTCATCAATTTTGCGTTAAAAAAATGTCGTCAGCCACATACCCTACACATACCTATCATATCACCACTTTTTGGCCCATCATGATCCTGCACATACCCAAAGACAAATCAAGAAAAAGATAAGACAAAACAAACTACAATTTCAATAGCCATTCAGAGTGTTTTCCAAAAAAAAAATTGTTTGACGTTTAATTGGCAAGGTGATTGGTAGTTTGTTTCTTTGACAAGGCCTAGTTTCAGAAGAAGAAACATGTCGTATAAGATGTCAAGTCTGGTTTTGATCATGTGACCACCTATATAAGGAAAATGATTTTTTTTGACTAAATGATAATGTCTGGTTTCAAGAAAGACACATCTTGTATAAGACATAAGTTTGACTAGTTTAATGGTTTGACTGTTTGACTATTTTGACAATTTGTTTGGTTTGACTAGGTGACTTTATTGGTTTGTTGTTTTGTTGATATGCCACTTGTTTAATGTTTCAATGAATCTTTGTATCAATGTATGACTTATTATGATTAACATGAAAAACCCTAAAGAACCAACCTAGGTGGCCTCGGGGGCTCATTGACAGATGGCCTTGGCTACATAACAATGCATAGAGACCTTGTAGTTTGACAAGACATGACTTTGTTTTATTGACAAAGGACTGAGTCATGATTTTATTTGAAAAACCTAAAAAGACTTATCTAATGCCTCAGGGGCACATCGACAAATGTCCTTTCCTATGTTTAGTCATAGAGGCAACGTAGTTCGACTAGAATTGGACTGGCATGACTAAATTTGACTTTGTTTTGGGGTTTTTGTAAGTTATTTGGATGTTTTTGTATTTTTTACATGTTTTAATTTTTTTAAAAAATTGGTTTTATGAATTTTTTGTCTTTTTAATAATAGCAACCTCTGATAGTAAATGTAAGATCCAATGATGTAGGTCAAGTATTTTCTCCTAGTCAAGTATATGACTAATTTATTAGGGGTGAAATGGAAGGAGATATAAAAGGAAAAAGGCCTCATGATGTCTATCATTCTAGGCTATGGAAAGGACAGCCAATCATTATTATGGGTGAAATGAGATGGGCGAAGAAGTTAGATTGGAATGATGGTAGACGATGAAGAAAAGTCAACTATGCATTGCACTTGTTTTCCAGGTTTTCACCATGGTACTTATCCAAAATGCCACTGAAGTGGTTTTCACTATTGGATGAATTGTTTCTCTTTACTATTTTCTTTATTTTTTGGGTGTTTTACCAAGATGCTTGTTTGCCAAGTTTTCATCAAGGTAACGATATATTTTTTAATTTTTTTTAATTTTTGGATGACCATGCTAGATGAAAGGACCTAATGTGAACACATAATGCAAGTGGAAAATACGAAGGATGATAGATGTGATGAATGAAAGAGGCTAATGTATGATCCCTAATGTGCACACTATGTGGTCCATTAGGCTTCAGATGGAAAGGAGTTTGGGTGACCAATGAGCTAGAGTACATGAAGGGGTCATTGTCAAAGGTTCATTGAAAAACATCACCAATGGAAGTGAGATGATAAGTGAATATGGACAGATTGAATGGAATGTATGGAATGAGTGAAAATGATGGAGATGAAGACTTTGGATCAACAAGTTCTTTGTTTGAATTTTTGCGCTGATCTAGATGCCCCCAGTGATTTTAGATGGAGAGGCCTACATACTTGGAGACCAATGCTTTTTTATTTTCACTTTTGACTTTTATTTTTGATTTTTCCAATAGCTTTTAATGTTGGCTAAAGGACCTGTCTTGACTTTATTGCTCATTCTTGACTTGTACTTTTGATTGGTTTGGTAGCTTTTTATTTTGGCTAAAGGACTTGTCTTAATATTCTTTTCTTTTCATCATGTCTTTTGATTCTTGATCTCCTCTTAAAGAGGGCCTATTTATTTTTTATTTTTGAACTTTTCCCTTATCGTTATTTTGAAATATGTCTTGTTGATCCATGTCTTTGATGTAGATGGACATGAGTGGAAAGGATGAAGTGGGTGGAGTGAATTGACAGTTTGGTAGAGTGGCAATGTCATCAATGAGGTCTTTGGGACTATCCTTTTCGGTAATATTCATGCCAATGAAGGCTTGCACATCCTTAACGACTTGAAAAGATGACTTAGTAGAGGTGACAGTAAGTTGTACATACCCTAACCCAAGATGGTGAGAATGGACGAGTGACGGTTTAGAGGATGGAATGGTGGAAAGAGGATCATGAGATGGAGATGGATGATTGTGAATTAAAAAGACAAAAATACCATTAGAATTCCAAAATGTTTCGATCCAAGTACAACCACCTATTTGTGTTCCTTCTGAAAATGTCTTGACATCATTACTGGAAGTATGGATCTTCTCAATAGCATTAGCATTCTCATTTTTCTACAACTTGTCCATACAATACTCACCACATCCCATATCATGCAATTTGACCTTGTTATTGTAGAATCTAGCAGCGCTCGATTCACAGTTAACCCCCCTATGAAATTTGTCTATTTCATGGGTTCGTGATGTTCAAGCATGCAAAACGAGGTGAATTTAAATCCACCTCAAAGTGCATTCCAAAGTCTCAAATAGTCTATTTGAATGTTCCTCTATGTTCATCTCTCGAAGACCTTCAAAATGAATATCTTCACGAACTCTCAATGTTGAGACTTAGTCAAAATTGTTAAAAGTGTAGGAGCACTAAAAATCAACGCACCTACATCTTAATGTAAAAAAATTCTAAGTGTTAAGTGCACAAGTGCTAAAAATGAGTGCTTGTGCATTTTTTGCAAAAGTCAGTTTTTAGTGCACAAGTGTTGATTTTTAATGCTCATGCACTTTTTATTTATACTTAGCCATTTTAAGGCATGGGTGGTGATTTTGCAACAAAGGGCACTTTTCCTAGTTAGTGCCACTTAGCTTGCCTTAATTAATGTACGACTTGTGTTTCATTAATTACACTTGCAAATAACTTAAAAGTGATTTTAACTTAACCTTACCTCATCTCATCACATATCTCCCATTCTTCATCGAGTTGAGAACTCTCAATCAACTTACAAACCTGTGTTTTAGAGATTTTTCATTGATTCGAGTTAGGGTTTCAATTTTCACAAGTGTGTTTTTTGTTTCTTTCCTCCTTCATAGTTTTTTTTCTTATTATTTGTCTTTATGACCTCTGTAAATTTTGTTTCACTTGTTTATGTGCTTTTGTTTTTGGATTCGAGTCTCTTTGTACATTGAATCATTTTTCTAATCTTGAAATCACACCTAGCTTTCCTCTTCTAATTCGAACATCAAGCCATTATATTTATTCATGTTCTTTGTTTTGGATTTCATGCCCTAGCCTTCATTTTTCTTCATCTCTTATTCTTGTTTCTCATCCTTCTATTTTCCTCATTCATCAGGCGGTGAAAACGTGAGTACATTCATTTGAATGAGAGTTTCATTATGTTGTAAACTTGAACATCAAACCTTTCTTCAATTCTAAAATGTCATGGCAGTGAAATTCACTGCCATCACACTAATCTCTACCCTCGTCCATGTTGAAGCTTGATTTTAAATAGTTCTACACTAAATATTTTACACTTGAGTTTTTCAACTCCAAGTGTAGGAGCCGTGATTTTCACCACTCCTACATGGAGCCCAATTTAAACCAAGTGTCAAAGCACTTAAAAAACCCACCTTTACGCTTGACATTTTTTCTCTAAGTACAAAACCAAGTGTCAAGGCACTGATTTTCAGCACCTTGACACATTTTGCAAACTTACATGTTGAATATGTTAGGGCGTTGATTTTCAGCACCCTTACACCTGAAACTATCTTCTTAAGTGAAGGAGAATTGATTTTCAATGATCCTACACATTTTTTAATTTTTTCCTTTGATGTTTTCAAATCACTCTGTTTTCACTCTGAATGTTGTTTCTTCACTCCTGCTCTGACATTTTCCATGCCAATTTGCAGTTTCATGCATGCTCAACATCGTTTTCTCGCTTCACACTTCTCAATGCTACTTTTTTTAGTAACACCTATTGATTCACCATCCTTGCAAAACCTCTCTAGTTTTCATCAAGTGATCCTCAAGGTGACATCTTTGATCTAGTTGCTTAGATAGATGACAACCAAGAAGCCTTCATCATCTCCTAGAAAAGAGGCCAAAATGAAATATAAGTATCAAGGTGTCTTTCCACCTATAGTGGTGATCTCCAAAGTGGACAAAATAAAGAACATTGAGGTCGGTCATCAAGACCTTGAAGAATTTATGAAAAGGATTGAGAAAAAGCATCTTGAAGACACCCTAAGACCCATTATACATAGCAATCTACATCTGGTACATCTGCATTCTTGACTACAGCTCACAATACAGAGTTCGTCCTCCAAGTTGCATCCCATTACATCAAGGAAAACAAAAGTGTGATAGACTCCTCTAGATAGGTGATAATGAGGCTTGATCCCAAATTATTTGATATTGTTTTTATAGTCCCACACATGGAATAATACATTGATATTTTGATTCAGCAAGCATAGGAGGTCTTTGAATCAAATCCCAATAAGGCTAAGAATTTGATTAACAGTTAGTGGTTAAAAGAACATAGGCACTCTATCTCAAGATGGTTAAAAGGGCTTCCACGAAGTGACTTCAAAGAGGATGTCAAGGACATGATCACGCTCCTGAGTAGAGTCAAAGGCTTGCCAGAATCATCTCATTTTTCAAGACTACATGTATGAATACATCTGGATCATACAAAGAAAGATCATATTGATTGGGGAACAAAAATCAGTGATGAGATCTATGAACAAATTATTAATGTGCCAACCACTTTGAAGTTCTATATGACTTCTTATTTGGTTTATGCTGCAGCCGTAATGAGACAATTCCCAGGACTTTCTACAAAGGGGAATCGACGCTCTGTACCTGTGTGCAAGTACTTCTAGCAGTTGGAGCTGAAGGAGAGCCTTCACCATTTTAGGAGGGTCACATATTCCTTCTTTGTACCTCTGCTATATAGTTTTGATCCAACTCTGAATAAGAAGAGAGTGCCATATGAGGCCTATAAAGTGGTAAGCAATGTCAGGTGCTTATTCTTTCAATTTCCAACTTTCACTTACATGAGGGTAGGTTGCTACACTGGGTACCCTTACATGTTTCCCAGGTATCCCTCCAAAAAATGGATACTCATGGAGTTATGCAGATGACTAATCTTAGTTCACAAAGAATGAATGAGAATCCATAAACCTGGTTTCAAATTCCCACTGACGATTGGTAGGTATACCATTCAAAGTGTGCAAAAGGTGAAGTCAGTTTCTACATAGATGTAGATTATGACCATCAGGACATACAAATACAGACATGACTTTTATTACCGAAACGTGAACAGGAAATTGAAGAAGGATCACAGAAAAAAATACCTCTTTGAAGACATCTAGGCTGATTGTAGATATGAGGACATCTAAAAAATGGATTATTATAGGCTAACTATAGAACATATAAGGGATATTGGTGTTTCTGACCTACTAGAGGGTTTCAAAGACCCTGGTGACATCATGAATGCTTCCTATGATGAAAATGAGATTTCTAGGAGATCCTTGCCTCTAGTATAGTGGTCTAGAAAGGAATGTGTCTCCATCAAGGAGAGGCTCACTCCCATATTGGCTAGCACTCTAGAGTGGTTACACAAGCATGGTTTTCAGATGAAAGCCTTCAGGATAGAATCAAAAGGAGAAATACCTAGAGAAGAAGCTAGCCAATAATATGAACTCCACACGAAAGATAAGCAGGCCGCTATTCCCTCTTCTTCCCAAAGAGGACCTAGAATCAAGTTCACTATTGGCAAGAAGGATACATAGGAAGTTCAAGAAGAAGAGGCCATAGAATTTGAGCCATCTCAAGAAAAAGGTAAAGTGTATGCTTCAAAAGAACAAGAGTCCAAAGAATTAGAAGGGAATGAAAGCGAGGAATCATCTTCTAATGAAGAAATAGAAGATGAATAATTTTTTGAGGAAGAAGATTATGTTGAAGAGTAGGATTAATCTAAGGAACAAGAAGGTGATAAAGAGGAATCTAGGTATGACAAAGAACAAATTCTATCTCCACATGAGAATGTTATTGAAGAACTTCCCCAAACATCATCACCCGTGACTTCAAATTTTCCTCACACCTTCCAATCCAACCACTCCTCCACCTCCTCTTCCTACTTCACCTCTTCCCACATCCACCATACATTCAGTGGACGTCTCCATCCCCCTTGCAATGTCAATTGTTCTTTCCACTCCACCTACACTACCAAATGTACAAACTGTCAATGTTTTGATGAGTTCTCCATCATCCATCCCTAGTTTGTCATCTCCATCTTTTGATATTGCTTCTGAAGCCAAATTTGATAGGTTCATAAATGAATCTTTGCAAAGTCAACTTGGTGTGCAGTCTACTAGAGCGATAATGATATATACTACACCAATTGTCTCAATTCCAATCTTCTCAGCAAAAGTACCTCAACACAAGAATTGATGGTAAGTCAAGAAGCATATACTTCATCTCTTCCGCCTTGGCTAGTATCTCAAGTATCCAAAAGGAAAAATAAAATGATCTCTCCAGAGGAGCTTGATCTTGAAGAGATAGCCCCTCCAAAATCCAAGGGGAAGAAAAAAGAAAAAGTACACTCAAGGCTTCAATGTGTTGACAAGGCTAGTCAGAAGTATACAATTATTGGTATTCCACCACAAGAAATAGGAGATGTGAATATGGAGGACTACACGGTAACACAAGTCTAGCTTGGCAAGGTCATGAATGAAAGTGCAAAGGTTGATGCACAAGTGACTCTCAACGCATTGGTAGGAAGGCTTGATAAAATGGAACAAGCCAGAGACATGTACAAACAAAAGCCCAAACTATATGCAGTTGTTTTGAGGAGACTTGCAAACTCTTCAGGAAACATCCTATTGATGGGTGTTTTTACACACTTTCTCAACACAGGCAGTGCATAGATGCACTACCTCTCTTGAAAGGAAATCTCCAACTGCAAGCAGTTGAAAATCTCCCCAAGGTCTCTCAGGTTTCAAGTCATGACTTGCATGGAACTCCTCAGTTGATTTTGATGTGATTTTGTTGGTAATCACAGGGCAAACTTACATAGTTGGCTATGAGGTAGATCTTCAAATCTAAAGCTTTTGAGATGGAGGTCAAGTTTCACTCTGCTGTAGGTTCGGACAATGGTCCAAAAATTTGATGTTTTCTTCAAGTTTGGCTTTATAATGTGCAATGAATCTTAGCACAGGCTATTTCTAAAAAAAAAAAGGAAAGATTAGGGAAGATGGAAGGTTCCTAGATCTGCAACTAACTGTGAATAGTAATTGTGGAATTCCCGCAATGGACAGCTTCCTTAAAACAAGATTTCACTTAACCAGAAATCTCACAGTCTCATGAAATTTGTGCTATCTTCTAAGGTCTACAAATATTTCACCTTTCATTCACCACATACATGCATGAACAAAGATAAAAGTGTGGAGCAGCTTTGAATTTAAGCCCAAACTAACTTTACATAGCTATCTACCAGCAACAAACAACAAAAATTATGGACTAAGAAGGCATCTACACAGCAGGAATTTTCATAACTATGAAATAGCATTTCTAAAATCTATCAAAGCAAGAATACCACTAACTAAAATAGCAATGTAAATCTAACTAGAACATCTAACAATGGAGATTGAACCATGAAACATGTAAAGAAATCACAAAATACACCACATCAATGTATTTTCATTAAAAATTTCAGTAGCATGTCTTTACAACAACTCAACTCCCTTTGCAAATGAGAGGAGACCCCTATTTATAGTTCCCAAAAAGTTAGATGAATGGCCAAGATTGATTTCTATTGTGTGTCTAAGATTCATTATAAAAATAGGGTTTCACCCATCCCCAATATATTACAATTTAAAATTATATTCTTGTCCCTTTCCCCATTTTGTCCTTTAGTGACGACACTGTAGCATTTTGTCTTTTTCTGATTGCTCTTTTACTATAGCTATTAATTTAGGAGCTCCTTATTGATAACAGGGTTGTCCTCCTGCTTCTTCGAAGCTGTATATTCCATGAATTTTAGAATAACTAGCTAGAGCTTGTCTACCTCAATGATCTCATACCGCAACATCTGGTAGCTCCATTCTTTTGCATTATCTTCAAGCCTTTTCCAATCTTCATCATACTTTACGCCCTAATCTCTAAACAACTCTGATTGGCCGAAGGCATGGGCAGCACAACTCATGAATTCCACTATGATTTCATTGGATTTCTCATCCTCCATTTTCTTCTGAAAGTAAGGTTTTATCTTCTTGGGATCCATCTATACTGCAAGCATGTCATACTCAGTCTTTAGCTTTAGATATCGAGTGCATTCCACCCTAATTTCCTTGACCCATTAGATGTTTGGATCCACCTTACTCATTATCTGCTCCAACCTTTCCTTCCTGTTGTCAAAATCCTGCCTCCACACATCCATCAGCCAGTGATCGTCCCTTTTGAATGCAAGCTCCTTTTCCCATGTGGCCTTTGGTAACTAGAGGATGGCCTCAATCTTTGGATAAGTGGAGTCGTACGTTGTAGGGAACTCGGTACAGAGCTTCTTCATTCTCTCCAGAGATTGTTGTAGATCCAAGAACTTGTTGGCTATTCGAACTACCCGGCCAATACCCATGTTCCCGACATATAGGACTTGTCAGAACCAGCCCTTTGTGGTCTTGTTCAAGTTCCTTCTCTCTAATTTGTCAATTTTCTCTTTGGACAACAGCTGGGGTGGAGCCGCAGATTTGTTAGGCAGGTCATCCACCAAAGACCATTGCTAGATGTAATCCGTCAAGGCGGCTACCTGTGCTTTGAGTTCATCCTTCGATACCTTGTCATGTTTTATCAGGTGCACCATTGTAGCCACTGACTCCAAAAGATGCCCCTCTTTCTGCTCTCTGGTAGCAGTCCCCAAGTCGATGGTTGAAATTTTGTAACTTACACCAGTGTGGCCTACCACGGGCGTTGCTATCTATGCGGTTCGGGACCCAGAAGCATCCATCGTTATTTTGGATCTCACTTTAGACTTTTTCTCTTTTCTAGTTGAGCTTTCTACTCGAGCTAGGATAGCCTCTAGCCTTGCTCTTAGGTCCTTAGGAGCGAGAGTTCTCTTCTCAAGCTATTTTTCCAACCACTTGGGCATGGCAGATTCCTCTTTTGATGGCTCCTGATCGCCTTCACCCTTCTCTATCAGGCCTTCCATTTGTGCACCTTTCACCTTGGTGTTGTCTCCCTCTTCCTCATCAGAATCTATGGCAAATGTGAGGCATTTGATAGGAGGTTTAGTAATCAACTACCCTCGGGGACTTCCTTCTACCCCAATTTCCTTTTCTTTTATCTCTTCAATTTTTTCATTCTTATGCATGTATCCTTCGGGCTGGTCCTCTTCTTTGTCTCTTTCTTCCATGGGAGGTAGCACAATCTCCATTTGTTTTTCCCCTATAGGGGTTTCCACAATTTATGTCATCTTGTGGCCCTCCTCCTCTTCTCTGAGAGGTGACCTTTCTTCTTCTTCTTCATTGTGTTTTACTTGTCAAGCCATCTCTTCTTCAAGGTCATCATCAAAGGTTTGTATGATGACCCTACCACCGACATCCTCCTCCTCATCCCCACTCTCAGAAGAGCCTGTTCCCTCCTCCTTGTAGGCCACCCTGTCAATTGTCCGGTGTTCAGACTCCAGGTGTTCATGGTATTCGTCGCCTTCCTCTGCAAATGGATTTGAGGTCTCTTGCTCCTGTCTCTCCCACTCCTAGAAGATTAACATGGTGGTTTCCATAGCCGATG
>VDFB02270651.1:812763727-812999007 GCA_007258455.2 Sequoia sempervirens | reverse complement strand
AAGAGGGAAAGGCACCCACATCCGCATCGGATTGCCTGGTTGTAGAAAGACCACAAAGTTTTGGTCAATGAGCAGTGCCTAGTAAAGTTCAAGATTGGGAGCTACCATGATGAGGTACTCTGTGATATCATCCCCATGGATGCATGTCACATATTGTTGGGGAGGCCGTGGCAATTCGATAAGCAAGCTATAGATGATGGCCATGCAAACACGTATTCCTTGACAAAGGATGGGGTTCATCACAAGTTAAAACCTCGGTTGGTAATCAAGAAATGGTATGCGAAAGTAGAATTTGTTAAGTGTAGATGGAAGAAAAATTTTGTAAGGTATGAAGCATGAGCGTGTGTGTTATGCATTGATTCCTAGAGTGAGTAAGGAGGATAGTGAGAAGGTTCCAGAAGAAGTTTCTGGGATGTTGGATGAGTTTCAGGATATTGTTTATGATAATGTACCTGAGGTTTTACCACCAATAAGGAAGATCAGTCATCAGATTGACTTGATTCCTGGATCCAATTTGTCAAATAAGGCAGCTCATAGAATGACACCAGCAGAAAATGAGGAGTTGAATAGACAAGTTCAAGAGTTGTTGAGAAAGGGTTTGATACGGGAGAGTTTGAGTCCATTTGTAGTACCTGCAGTACTAGCACCAAAGAAGGATAGGGAGTGGAGGATGTGTACAGATTCTCAAGCCATAACCAAGATAACAATCAAGTACAAATTTCCCCTGCCAAGGATGGATGACCTGATGAGCTCAGTACTTCACAAAGATTGATTTGAAGAGTGGATATCACCAGATCCGGATTCGAGAGGGAGATGAATGGAAAACTTCCTTCAAGACCAAAGAGGGCCTGTATGAGTGGTTAGTCATGCCTTTTGGGCTAACCAATGCACCGAGCACATTCATGTAGCTCATGAACGAGGTACTAAAAGAATTTCTGGGAAGTTTTGTTATTGTGTATTTAGATGATATTTTGATTTTCAAGTAGACGTTGGATGAGCATTTGATGCATATTCAAAGAGCCTCAGAAGTTAAGAGAAGAGAAACTGTTGATTAATCTAAAGAAGTGCAGTTTTGTGAAGAGGGAGTTAGTGTACTTGGGGTTTGTTGTCTCAGCAGAAGGTCTCAAGATGGACCCAGATAAGGTGAAGGGTATTTTGGAATGGCCTACCCCAAGAACTACTACTGAGGTGAGATCTTTCCATGGTTTGGCTAGTTTTATAGAAAGTTCATTAGAAACTTCAGTAGTATTTGTGGACCCCTGACTGAAACAATGAGAGGGGATAGAAAAGAATTCAAGTGGAGCACTAGAGCGAAAAAGAGTTTTGAACTGTTGAAGCAGAAGGTAACGGAGCAACCTGTTCTAGCCCTCCCAGATTTCAACAAGGTGTTTCAGGTGGATTGTGATGCCAGTGGCTGTGCCATTGAGTAGTGTTGAGCAAGGTAAACTCTACTGGCTCATTTCAGTGAAAAGTTAAATGATGCCAGAGAAAGTATTCTGTATATGATCAAGAATTTTATGCAATAGTTCAAGCATTAAAGAAATGGAGACATTATTTGTTGCCGAAGGAATTTGTTCTATATACTGATCATCAGGCCTTGCAGTACCTAAATAGTCAGGGAAAATTAAATCAGAGGCATATGAAATGGGTAGAGTTTTTGCAGAGTTATACCCTTGTTTTGAAACATAGGAATGGGAAGTCAAATAGGGTTGCAGATGCCTTAAGTAGGAGGCATACATTGATGACAAAGATGCAAATTGAAGTGGTTGGGTTCAATGAACTTAAGACACTGTGACGCTGTAAGATCTTGATTTCTCAGAGAGGCTTAGAAAGCTTGCAAGGAACCTGTTACAGTGGAGAGGACAAGGTGGCTAGATTTCATAATCCAGGATGGCATGTTATTTAAGGGAAGTCAATTGTCTATCCCGAGGAGTTCCATGAGGGAGAACCTGATAAAGGAGAGGCATAGTGGAGGAACAAGGTGACATTTTGGTCAGATAAGACGATTGCCATTATCAATGAGCATTTTCATATTGGCCCCGCCATCATAGGATGCGGGAAGAAGTTTGTACAAAGTTGTAGGGTAAGGGGCTCCATGGCTAAAGGAGGAGTCAATACGTTTATATCAGCTCTTAATTGCACTACGTAGGCCGTGGGAGGATATAAGTATGGACTTTGTTCTCTGGTTTGCCAAGGACACAACAAGCGGGAAATCGATTTAGTCTTTGTGGTGGTTGATAGGTTTTCAAGATGGCACATTTCATTCCATGTCGTAAGACCCATGATGCAAATCCACATTGTTGGACTTGTTCTTCAAAAGAGGTGGGTGAGGCTGCATGGTTCCGCCAAAGAGTATTGTTTTTCATCATGACACCAAATTTGTGGGGGTACCTCTTTTGGAGGACCTTGTGGGAAGAAGTCAAGATAGAGTTGAAGTTTAAGTTCTCACACACCATCCACAAACAACATGGCAGATGTGTTGTTACCGTGGAGTCCTGGTAACCCACTCTGAGATGTTTGGTAGGGAGATAAACCCAATTGATGGGACTTGGAACTTACCCTTAACTTTCTTACAACAATTATGTCACCGTAATAATCGGTAGATCACCATTCCAAATTGTGTATGGAGGTAGCCCTAGAACAACTTTAGAATTGAGGAAGATGGACCAAGAAAAGAAAATAAGTGTTGAAGCCAAAGATTTTGTAGAACACATCAAGGATATACATGAGAAGGTAAGAGAACATATTAACAAGATGAATATCTAGTATAAGGCTAAGGCAGATCAAAAGTGGAGGTATAAGGAGTTTCAGATTGGTGATCAAGTGATGGTCCACTTGAGGAAAGAAAGGTTTCAAAGGGGAAACATATAACAAATTGAAGATGAAGAAGTTCGGTCCCCTCGTAAAATTTTGAAGAGGCTGATTATGGGAATGTATACCAGGTAGAGTTGCCAGATGGATTCAACATTCGTGGTTCAACATTTCAGATTTGATGAATAAGGAAGGTGGTGCGTGAGGAAGTACCAATGATGGAAATGTTGTGGACTCTACAATCTACTTCAAAAAGGCAAGAGGAGATTGAAGAAATCCCTCGGATAGTCGTGGAAGGAGTACCGCGAACAAGCGATGAAGAATATCCGTGAAATGGAAAGGAAGGCCTGTTGAAGATTCATCCTGGTTGCCTAAGGTAGAGGTCAACCATTTGGGTTTTCCTCCACCATCTGAGACATGACGGGGTCACTTCTCAAATTACCCTGGGTGTCTGATGCAGGCGCATCTAGTGGTGTAAAGGCAATCTTGCATCACCCAAAAATAGTTAAATTTCAAGTTTCTCAGTTTTTAGATGTTTTTACATTTTTGGATACCCTTTTCTTCATAATGAAATTCCCAATTTACGGTTTTTATTTTCTATTCCTGGGTTGAAAGAAATTGCAGTTTTAGTTTCCTGGATTTGCACCTGAAAATCTTCCAAGTTAGATTTGAGGCACTTAGATTTCCTAGATCAGCCCCGAAACTTGCCGAAATCGGCATAGAAGATTTCAAGTACGTTATTAACTTCGAGACCTTTCCAACGGTTCATGAATTGGAGTCCCGGATCAAAAGTTATGGCCCCGGGAAGTTGGCACACTTTCTAGAAGATACAATTGCAAATGTTCTTTTGAAATTTGAACTTTAAGTTGTAATTTTTCAGCGCCAAACCGCCTAAACTCAAATTTGAATGTTGTTTTGGCTCCAAACTAAAGAGGAGCTCTATTTATGGGTGAGTTTCTAATTTTTGAGTAACTTTTTGGGGACAAGCTCGCATATTGCGAAAGGGTGATTCTGTAGCTTTCTGTAACTTGCAGGTGTTGTAGAACTTGGGGATTTGAGATCCTTTGCATGTAAGAAGCTCCATTTTCTGAATAATAAAATTATTCTCTTGTTTTTGGGTTATTTTCTAGGTCTCGGGCTGCGCCCTCATCACTTAGTATCAACAACTCCATCATTAGTTAGATTCTTGTTTCGAGCCCAATATTTTCTTTTGTTGTTTGAGGTGTTTTGAGTGTTAGTTTTCTTGTTGGGCATCTTGATCTCTCCTTTGCCAATTAGAGCCTTTTCAAGGATAATTCCTTTTTCCACTAGATTGGAAAATGAAGTGAAAAATTAGATCCTTAGCTCATGTCTCAAGTGGGAGTTAAGGTTCTCTATGAACATGACAACCTTTTTTTTTTCTAGTATCTTGATTGGGCATCAACTAGCCAAACTTCTCCATCACTGGAAGAAGGTGAAATAAAAATTTGCTTCATCTTGTGTGGTATGATATAAGGTGGCAATCATTATTTCATTGTCTATGTTAAAGGAAAAGTGTTCAACGAATTTTTTTGCTAGTTCACCCCATGCTTTTATGCCAATCGGTAAATATGCAAACCACTCAAGTTCTATGCTTGTAAGAATTTGTGGAAATAGTCTCATGAGGTATGTAGGGTCGTATGCAACATCTATACATGCTATGAAAATATCTCTTATATGTTCAAGTGGATTGCCCCTCCCTTTGTACTTAGGTAAGTTATGTATAACATAGCCATGTGGGAAGGTTGGCATATATAGATTCTTGTTAAATGGATAAGGACATAAGTCCTTGGTTGAGTAAGTCTTCTTGTTAGAAATTTGCATATTTTCCATCTATTGTTGCAAGACAAGAATTTGAGTTCGTAAGACATCCACTTGAGTCAATGAAATATTTTGTGTATTGTGAGGGTCTATATTGGCATTTTGCAATCCAAAGTTATGGGACGGGTTTTAGTTTGGTATATGTGTATGTGACACATTTTGGTTTTGTGTATGGGACATGTATGTACGTATGACGTATTTTGATTTGGTATGTTTTGGTTTGGTGTTGGGATATGAATGTTGTCAAGTGAATTGGATGGTATATGTCATGAGCTTGTAAAAGCATGTCCATGTGGATTTTGGTTGCCATATTGTGTGAAATTTCCTTGGTTACCAAGTTGTGTGCCATGTGAAATGGATCCTTGGGTGTTGTATTGTGTATGTCCATGAGGAATATTCCCTAGTTGTGTTGTAGTGATGTGTTGAGAGACCCCTATGTTTGGTATGGAGTTCTTTTTAAGATTCATATTGACAAAAATTCTAGGTCTTTTGGTGATATTGTTTGTGCCAAATGGATTTGAGGATGATGCCCCTATGGTATTGGATGTAGCAAAGGTGGTACCAAAGGGTTGTGGCATGGGTTTTGTCACGTTTTATGTCATACTTTGTGTCATGCCTTGGGTCATGCCTTGTGTTAATCCTTGTGTCATTCCTTGTGTTAAGCCTTGTGTCATGCCTTGAGTGCCAAATAAGGAGGTGTGAATAGCTATGATGTCTTGTGTAGTTCCTCCTAATGGCATAGATGTAGTAATTTGTGGAATAGAGCCACTAGAAGTGGGTATAGTATGTCCTTGTGTTTGGTTATTTGGTGTAGGTGTATCTTGCAAGGTATTAACATCAAAACCATGTCGTAAAGTGGCTCCTTCTGATAAAATTTTGGCTAAAAAGTGTTTAGGATCTAGGGCCATGATTTCATCTACAAAGGAGGCCACTTCAAGATCTTGTGTGGTTTCCTCTATTTCTTCTATGGTGGCAATGCCTTGTGAGTCTCTAAGGATGAACTTTTAAAATGGATTAGGGAATTTTCTTTGTGGTATAGTTTCCTCTTAAGAAATATTTCCAAAGGGGTTAACAAATTCATCCTCTTGTGGAAAGTCCATTTCTTTTTTTTTCCTTTGCAACCTAGTCTCGACCATAAAATACTTGCAAAAGGGAAATGGATGTGAGGGTGATGTGGCATGATGTCTAAGATGACTATGCAAGGGTATGCCTAAGGGTGACCAAGGTATATGAAACTATGTCTAAGGATGATACCAAAGTATGGATTCAAAGTGACAAAATGTCAAGATGTCAATAGGATGATGTCACAATGAAGTCCAAACTATGGTAATGTCTATGCAAGATGGATTTTTTTTGGGATTTTTAAGGTATACATGATGTCTAAGGATGATGTCAAGAAAAAGAATCAATAAGATCAAAGTCTTGAATAGTGTCCAAGGTATGCAAAATGAAATGCGAGTGTAAGAGGATAATAGGTGAAAGTGGTAATATGAATTAAGGTAATGACTAAAGTATGATTACTAAGCACCTTATGGAAAATCCAAAGCAATATTGCTTGACCAAACTAGGATAGCCAAAGTTAAAAATTTGGTTTATCAAGGCTTCAATGATGGAGATGACTGATGTAGACAAAGGAAGACACTCACCCTCTCTCAACTTCAATAACCAAAACATATGAGATCAGAGTTCCAAAGTACACTAGATCCATCAAACATCATTACCCAACTGATTTTACAAATACAATCTTTAGCTTATGTTACAAGGAATCAAAACACTTCATTTGTGCACCTTTCCAAAACATAGATTCATTCAAGAACAAATAGGAGTTTTCTCCAATAGTCCAAACACAAACATGATCTCCATAGCCTAAAAAACTCACCAAGAACCCTAAATCCAACAACACAAACCATCAACATCACTTTGTCCCACCATATGATTTAGTTCCTTAAGAGTATCCTAAAGATGATTGCAAATACTCTGTCCTTAGAGAATAGTCACCAAATTTCAGTTCAAGACATGAGAACTTCACCAATCCAACCTTGCAAAGGCTTCAAAAACACATTAACTTCCCCTTGAACAACTCTTTGACAAGTTGTGATATGCACAAAACATAATAACTTGTAATCTACCTTTTAAGACTGTATTATCACTGTTAATATAGGACAGTCAATGTAAAATGAAATTCAAACTTGTTTAATCTCTAAATATTGAAGGAAATGATTAAATAAACTCCCCTGCACCTTTACAAACCTCTTCCACTCAAAGAAATTCGCTTTCCAATATCAAAATATGAGGTAAAAGGACTGTATTCTATTTTTTTCTTAGTTTTAATGAAAAATACTGTTGGTGTAATTAATTATTAATTACACTTTGCATAAGTTTACTTAGGCTTTATTTAATTCCTAAGTTATAAGTTTTATCTTTATCTTATTGAGCTATCTTGTTTCTTAAGATAAGATTAGGGTTATGCATCTTTGCTTTTATAAAGAAAATCATTATCTTGTAATTATTGAATTCCTGAATAATATTATGTTGCACATCTTTTTGCAACCTCTCTACTTTTTATGATTTTCTCTTCTGTGGAAGGTATTTTCAGTTTGCAAATCTGATATTAGTTTCTAACATGGTATCAGAGCCTTGATTTGCAACCCCTTCTCAAATTTTTGAGAAAATCATTGCAGGGTTTATTCGGGATTCCTCGAGGGTATCATGCCTTGAAGTTCATTGATGTGGCATTTTGGATCAGATCGGGCTTCACCATTGGATTCAGAGCATTGGAAAAAGTTAGGATTGGCTTTTGTTTTGCAGATTTTGGCCATCGTTTGCTAGATCTGTGATGGTTTCAAGCTGGGAGATTTTTTGCAAGTTCTGGAGATAGCAGATTTTTCAGAGCAGTTTGAGCACAAACGGAGGTCACCATTGCGTTCACAGTGGCCAAAAACCCTAAGAACGCCTGTTGTTTCGTTGATTTTGGTGAAGTTGGTCCAGAAGGAGAAAAAAAATTCCCTGAGGGGCTGTACGGCCTCCCCAGCATGCATTTTGAGGCTCAAAAATTGAAAAAAAAATTAAAAAAACATGTCTTTTTGATTTCTGCACCACCGTGCCCAGTGCAGATGAACCTCGCCACCGGGTGGACAACAGGCGGCCACCGATCTGCCACCGCCACCGGTGGTGCCGCCCAATTCCTCTGCCAACCAGTGCTAGCCCCCGCGGGCCTTCTGTGCAGGGGTTGTGGTCCTATTGAGGACTGGGCGCTTTGCGCCCAGCCCTAGCTGAGCTCAGCCCCCAGTAGCAGTCACATTGGTGACCGGGGGTCGTGCTCAGCCCCTTGCAGCAACCCGCTAGTCATATGGGTGACCAGGGGCTCCGCCCCAGCCCATAGCCACCAGCCCCCTGGTCCTACATGGGACCAGGGGCTCATTTTTTTAACCCCCTAGGCGCCCTGCAGCCCTTATTGGGCATTCTGGAGCAACTTTCACTAAATTGGGCATATTTTTTGCATACAATCTCCGTTTTTCGTAAACAAGATACCGTTGGAAAGCTGATTCTGGTGCCGATCCATTGGTGCAAGTGTTTTTACCAGATTTTTCTCCAGATTTATTTTGCAGGCCTTTGAACTCAGATGTTGTTGTTTTCACTCCGAAGGGCATATCTTTTGACTCGGTGATCCATTTTTTCATCATTCTTGCAGCGTTGGAAAGCTAATCCAGTCCTATACATAGATCTGAGGTCTATTTTATTTTTTTGTTTATGCATGTTTAGGATACTCTCCTTTTACAATCGTCAGGTTATTGTAATAAATGAACTGAGATAAAGTTCCATTCAGGGGGGTTTCTTGCATAATAAATCTGATTAGAGTGTAGTTTTCACTTTGATCTCCATATCCATCTTTATTTTTTGGCAACTCGTATGAGTCTATCTGGTTTCCTAGTTTCTTTTGGCCACATTTTTTTTTCTCTTGCTTGACACATCAGACTCATTGGTTCACACTTTAGATTGAGGTATTATGTTTCTTGATCCGCATTGGTTCAAATTCTTCTCAGTTTGAGGCCCATGTTTTTATGGTTAATGTTCCAGAGTATTTTTTTGGTACTCCTTCCCATGGAAGAGTTTCAATCACAGTTTGGCATCGGCATCGAGATACACGGTTTCTAGATTTTGTCATCATCTCATCTACTATTGCTGCACAGATTCTAGGGTTGTTCCAGTTTGTGAGTTTTCCAGTGTTCCGTGGCACCGGGTCTGCTGTCACATTATTTTGATTCCAATTTTGGTTTCAGTTGTAGACAAAAGTATCTTTCCTTGCTTGTTAGATTGTGGTTCTAGTGTTACTCCACAGTGTTCTTCCAGTGCTTCTTTGTAGCAGTCATCTCATTGTAGGGGGGTTTTGTCCCACTGGGTTTTCTTTCTCTACCTCATATTGCATTTGTACTTGGGTACCTAATCAGGCCTTGTTGTCGAGACCCATTCATGCTTTCTTGCATTCATCTTAGTTTTAGGTGCATGCTTTGTTAGTCTCCCTAAGTTGCACTTATGGGGGGGTGTTGGTGTAATTAATTATTAATTACACTTTGCATAAGTTTACTTAGGCTTTATTTAATTCCTAAGTTATAGGTTTTATCTTTATCTTATTGAGCTATCTTGTTGCTCAAGATAAGATTAGGGTTATGCATCTTTTCTTTTATAAAACAAATCATTATCTTGTAATTATTGAATTCTTGAATAATATTATGTTGCACATCCTTTTGCAACCTCTATGCTTTTTCCGATTTTCTCTTTTGTGGAAGGTCTTTTCGGTTTGCAAATTTGATCTTGGTTTCTAACAAATACAGTCTAGGACTTGCTTATAATCATACAAGACTAAATGCTTAGGATCCCAAACCTTGAATTCTGAAAGATAGCATCAAAATAGACCTTCATAAATTTTTTTAGAAGATTTCACCATACAGATTAAGAGAAATTTAATTTTCACTTCATATTGTTACCCTAGGAAGGGTTTTGGAGCTGTTTTGAGAGAAGTGCATGTATCTAATTCAAATGTTAATGAAATTTCATGAAAGAACAATAAAAAGGAAGGTGATTGACTTGGCCTTCACTTACGACCAATTTTGAACAATTTTCAATCTGTACAATCCTGTACATAAGCCTGAAACAATGACTTTTTCTGGAAAATGTGCATAAAAATAGGGTTCTTTTATTATTTTCTTCAAGAATTCAATCACCAATGAAGATACAATTGTTTCCAAATCCTTTTGAAAGGCATTTACATCAGTTTCTATCTATTTTTCAACTTCCTATTATTGAGTTGACTCTAATAACCTATTAACTCCTAATTGTTGCTTTATACAGCTTTTACATTGTTGTGTAATTTTGACATTATTTGTTGACAATTTTGTATTTGTCACATTGATAGGACTTTAATACATTAGAAATTACTTAAATGACCCTTATTACAAGGTGAAACATCAAATTGAACCAATTTCTCAAACTTTCCACTAGGAGGTAAAATTGTGTCAAGGTGCTCCTGCACCAATAACTAAATGACAAGGTTTGAAAAAGCTGGTCTCAAACTAGCCTTATGAGTTGAGGAGCCAACCTAAATGACAAAGGAATAAAGATGGTGGAAAAAGTTGAAGCCAAGACAAATTTTATTTGGTCACTATGGGCTAATCTCAAGTTTGTTAAGTTTCCCAAGACTAAGGTCTACAACTTGAGTTATATGCAAACTAAAGGATTCCCTAATGTTTTCCCTAAGGTGAATGCAAGGTATGCAAAGATGGAAAGATGGCTGGTTAGTGAATGAAAATTCTGCAAGTTTGTGATCAAAGGCTCAGGTAATGCTCAAGATTGATCAGAGAATGGATTTGTTTCAATTTCCCCTAAAATTTTTGGTGATAGGCAATTATGTTGTTTTAGGTCATAGTTGTGGTTAAGGATAGTCACTTGCGGCATTCTGGAAAGGGTTATTATGGTTTTCTAGGTCATGGTTGTGATTAAGGATAGTTAATTGTGATTCACGGTGTGTTTTGCTTGGATTTGATTGAGCTTTGACCAATTTTGAGTTGATTTTTTGAAGTTTTAATTTTGGAAAACACAACAAATAATCTGAAAACACTTGTCTTTGTCTACTATGAAGGTGTAAAACGTTTAAATGTGTAAGAAGACACTTATAGACAATGTACAACCTAGGCTAGGAAAAGATACTACTTGCTAAATCTCCACTTGGATTTCTCTAGCCACTTAAACAACGAAAATAGCTAGAGACTTGGTGACACTAGCTCCCCTTTACATGACACGAGCACACCAAGTCTCATTCCCCAAAGAGGAATTTTTTTCCTCTATACATGAATAGTGAAGATGTAGGGAAGCTTTGGAATGATCATTCCTGTGCTAGCAATTAAAAGGGATTGTTTCCTCTAAAACAAGTGGTTCCTAATCTATGTTTCGGGGTTAATACATGGTGCCTACATGGTGCAGGACCACCCAAGCACTTCAAGGAACACTTCAAGGGCCAGGAGGATGCAGGGGTCATGAAGAATTGTCAAGCATCTTAGAGCATCAACTATAACATCCTGAATACTATAATGGCTTTTGAAATGGATAAAAATATTGAAGGAGTCAAAAGTCCTAAGGGTCTTGATAAGGACCATAGGACCAAAATGCAATGTAAATGGAGCAATAATGTTCTAGGAGTTTAAATACGTATATGATGATTTAATTAGGTTCATTAAGGTTGAATAGTGAAATGCAATAATTTTTAGAAGGTTTTAGTTTATAGGAGTTAATAAATTTCAAGTTGGAGTATTCAGACTTTTGAAATCCACCTTTGGGCGGGAAAGTGACTTTTAGGAGTTTTAGCAACTTTAATGTAATCAAACCAATCCCAATCAGTTGGGACAGTTGAGGGATGAGTCTATAAGGTTAGGGAAGACATTTTTATAGGGGGTTGGTTGCTGGTACGGATTTCGTATGGATTGCTACAGGAAGAAGCAATAAAACAACAATTTCTTGCATTTTTCTTGTGGTTTTTTTTTATGAATATATGATTGTTATTGATTAAATGCACCATGGAATGATTTAGAGACTTGTATCTACATGTATTGAGGCCTTTTCATGTCTTGATACATGTTTATAATTAGTTCTTTGTATTATATTGCTAACTATCCTAAGGAAACACAAAATTTTCACTAGTTTTTGGTGGTTTTCACAGGTGTTTGATCCATTTCATGAAGGAATGATGTTGTAACCTATGAAATGGATCTATTCTAACATTTATAATACAAATCTAACAAGATGACATGCAGGTAAGGAAGAATACTTGGGTGTACACCGTGTTTTTACAATGCAAAGTGCATGAAAATGGAGGCTAAAGTGTAGCAGCAGAAGATCTACCCTAATAAGGGGTATATTCTAAGTTTAAGGTGTTTAGATATGTTGAGTTATTGGTGAAAATTCCAAGAGAAGGTTCTGGAAGTGTTGGGAAAGCTAATTTTCAAGAGGCCCTAGTTTTGGAGCAATTTAGTGAGGGTTTTGCGTTTGAGGGTTTCAAGGGTGTCATAGGCACCTAAAAACTTGAAATTCCTTGGTTTGGAAACATTTTAAGCTACTGTTGAAAGTATCATTGTCTGGAGTTGAGATTGTAATAGGGTTGCTTTGAAAAAGAGGGCTAATTAGGCCTAGATTTTGAGGAAACAACATATTTTGGTAGGTTTGATCCAAAACAAGTGCCACTAGGGATTTTATATGTTGTTTATCATCACAAAAAACAACTGAAACAATCATTATATTGGAGGTTCCTTTGGGGAAGTTGAGTGAAAATTCAAAAAAAACATTGCTAGAGGCCTAGTTGGGCTAGAAGCCTAGTCAAGGTGCAAAAAGTGAGTTTGTGTTTAAGTCAAAGGTTTGGGGCTTGAAACCATTCAAGACAAGTTTGTTTGAGTCTTTTAAAATCTACCCAAGGGTTTGGGTCCATAAGTGAAGGTTTAAAGTCATAAGTGAAACTTTAAGGCTTATCTCCGGTAGGGTGCCTGGAAGAGGTTTGAGAGTGCTTCATTGAAATCCTTGTAATCTTTGTATTTTTTTCCTAAAGTCCCATCCCCTCTACATTAGAGTGGTATGAGAGCAGAGAGTAGGTCCTTTATGGATTTAATAATCATCAATGGCACCTAAAAATCAACTAGCAAGAGAATTGGAAGAGTTAAGGGAAACCTTGGAAAAAGAAAGAATGGAAAGAAGAGAACAAGAAGCAGCAAGAGAGCAGACCAGAGCAAGGGAAGAAAGGAAATGGAGAAGGGAGAGAGATACTATGCAAGCAAGGATAAACAGCCTTGAGAGAAATAGGGGAGAAGAACAAGAAAACCAAGAAGATAATGATGAAGATGAAGAGCATGTGTGAGGGTAAATCAAGAACAACCTACAAGTGAGATAGAAGACCTTGAAGAAAGAAGGTTAGTGAGGTTGGTGAAGGTAGTACAAGGTCATGGAGGAAAGAGTCACATAGATTTTCCTATCTATCAAGGGAAGATGGATAGTGAGGAGGTGTTAGGATGGATTGATGCCTTAGAGAATTATTTTGAGTTTGAAGAGATGGATGAGGAGAGGAAGGTTAAGTTTTCCAAAACCAAGTTGAGAGGTACAACATTGACATGGTGGACTAGTTTTCATAATGATAGGATGGCTAGGGGATTGGAAAAAGTTTCTACATGGGCAAGGATGAAGAGTTTGGTCAAGGAACAATTCCTACCATCTGATTACACAATTCATGTGAAGAGGATGAGGCAGAATTTAAGACAAAAGGACATGGATGTGATGTCCTATAATGAACAATTTCACAAGCTTGGTATCAGAGGAGGTTATGAAGAATAGGATGAGAAAGTAGCCAGGTATATCAATGGATTGAGGTATAACTTACAAGATGATATTGGTTTACAGATGCCAAGGACATTAGGAGAATGTTTTCAATTGGCCATTAGAGTAGAAGAAAAGGTGAAAAGGAAGCAAGAAAGGTTAAGCAATGGTGGAAGAGGAGGTAGTTCAAACATGGGTAGAGGTAATAGAGAGCAAGGACAAGGCAGCATTGATAAGAGCAGCAATGCCAAAGGTAAAGAGGTGGTTTCAGATCAAAGAGGTGGATACACTCCTAGAGGAGGGGGCGGATTTGGACAAGGTAGAGGCCCATTCACAGGTAGGTGTTTCAATTGCAATGAACCAGGGCATCCTCCTTCAAGTGTCCTAAATGGGAACAATCTGATAGGGGCAGAGAAAGGAGAGCTAACTTGGTACAAGAAGAAGAGGACAAAAAGGAGGAATCAAAAACATTTATGGCAGACCCTATGACTGATGGTGAGTTTCTTATGGTCAAGCAAGGAGAAAGACTTCACCAAGAGCCAAAGGTAACTATTTTCAAGACCAATTATCTCAGTCACGATAAAATATGTAGATTACTCATAGATTTAGGGTCACATAGTAATTTAGTTTCAACTGATATGGTAGCCAAGTTAGGAATAGAAACTTTTGATCATCCTATTCCCTACAAGGCCACTTGGGTAACTCAAATGCAACATGTAGAGATTTGTAAGAGGGCTTATGTATATTTTTCAATTGGATCATATCAGGACAGGGTGCTTTGTGATGTCATTCTGATGACTTGTGGTCATATCATCTTAGGGAGACCATGGCAGTATGCTAGAAGGACATTGCATGATGGATTCCATAATACATATTTGGTGCATAAAGGAGATATTAGATATAAGTTGGTTCCTTTTCCTTTGGAGAAGTATAATGAAAGTTTTGTGATCTGTTTTGAGAAGCATTTGTAGGTGAAAGTGTAGGGTAAGACAGGGGAAGATATTGGTTGGTTGAGAAATGACAAGTTGCAGCAGGGTTGTGAAGGATACAGTCCTAAAAATCAGAACCTATGGGACTTGGAAAGTATTAAGGTAAGGAATATTGAATGCCCTATTGTTGAGGGTAATAGGGGTGGTGTTTCTTCACAAGGAAATCAGTGGCATAGAGGCAAAAACAGGACACAAGAACAAACTAAGATCAGACAGCAAAGAAGAAAAACAAAACACTGTTTTGACACTAACATGATGAGTGACATGAATTCAGGTTGGCAGAAAAGGAAGAAGGTAACTTTGGGAGATTTCATGCTTGGTAATAAGAAGGTGCAAACATATAGGAACAAGGAGTATTATGGCAGCAACAAGTTGGATACTTCTTGGGGCAAGAACTTTTTCTTTCTTGGGGAGAATGGTGTAGGAGCACCCAAGCACTTCAAGGACCAGGAGGATGCAGGGGTCATGAAGAATTTTCAAGCATCTCAGAGCATCAACTATAACATCTTGAAGTCTATAATGGCTTTTGAAATGGATAAAAATATTGAAGGAGTCAAAAGTCCTAAGGGTCCTGATAAGGACCATAGGACCAAAATACAATGTAAATGGAGCAATAATGTTCTAGGAGTTTAAATACATATATGATGTTTTAATTAGGTTCATTAAGGTTGAATAGTGAAATGCAATAATTTTTAGAAGGTTTTAGTTTATAGGAGTTAATAAATTTCAAGTTGGAGTATTCAGACTTTTGAAATCCACCTTTGGGCGGGAAAGTGACTTTTAGGAGTTTTAGCAACTTTAATGTAATCAAACCAATCCCAATCAGTTGGGACAGTTGGGGGATGATACTATAAGGTTAGGGAAGGAATTTTTACGGAGGGTTGGTTTTTGGTACGGATTTTGTACGGACTGCTACAGGAAGAAGCAATAAAACAACAATTTCTTGCATTTTCTTGTGTTTTCTTTTATGAATATCTTATTTTTATTGATGAAATGCACAATGGAATGATTTAGAGACTTGTATCTACATATATTTAGGCCTTTTCATGTGCTGATACACGTTTATAAATAGTTCTTTGTATTATATTGCTGACTGTCCTAAGGAAACACAGATGTTTCACTAGTTTTTGGTGGTTTTCATGGGTGTTTGATCCATTTCATGAAGGAATGATGTTGTAACCTGTGAAATGGATCTTTTCTAACATTTGTAATACAAATCTAACAAGATGACATGTAGGTAAGGAAGAATACTTGGGTGTACACCGTGTTTTTACAATGCAAAGTGCATGAAAATGGAGGCTAAAGTGTAGCAGCAGAAGATCTACCTTAATAAGGGGTATATTTCTGAGTTAAAGGTGTTTATATATGTTGAGTTATTGGTGAAATTTCCAAGAGAAGGTTCTGGAAGTGTTGGGAAAACTAATTTTCAAGAGGCCCTAGTTTTGGAGCAATTTAGTGAGGGCTTTATGTTTGAGGGTTTCAAGGGTGTCATAGGTGCCTAAAAACTTGAAATTCCTTAGGTTGGAAACATTTTAAGCTACTGGTTGAAAGTCTCATGGTCTGGAGTTGAGATTGTAATAGGGTTGCTTTGAAAAAGAGGGCTAATTAGGCCTAGATTTTTAGGAAACAACAAATTTTGGTAGGTTTGATCCAAAACAAGTGTCATCAGGGATTTGATATGTTTTTTATCATCAAAAAACACAACTGAAACAATCATTATATTGGAGGGTCCTTTGGGCAAGTTGAGTGAAAATTCAAAAAAACCATTGCTAGAGGCCTAGTTGGGCTAGAAGCCTAGTCAAGGTGCAAAAAGTGAGTTTGTGTTTAAGTCAAAGGTTTGGGGCTTGAAACCATTCAAGAAAAGTTTGTTTGATTCTTTTAAAAGATTCCCAAGGGTTTGGGTCCATAAGTGAAGGTTTAAATTCATAAGTGAAACTTTGAGGCTTATCTCTTGTAGGGTGCCTAGAAGAGGTTTGAGAGTGCTTCATTGAAATCCTTGTAATCTTTGTGTGTTTTTCTTAAAGTCCCATCCCCTCTGCATCACTACACCTGAGGAGATATTAGCTCCAAAAGGAGGCCTCCCATTCCCTTCATTAGAAAGGATTTTGATGTATCACATGGATATTGAGGGTGACACTAATCTATATAGGACATCCACATCGGGTGATTAAAGAATTTCCCAACAATCACAATTATTTATATAGTGGACCTAAACAAAGTACTACTTGGGTCATTTCCTTTTTCAAGGAAGGCCCTCTAATGGTAACAAAAGTAAGACAATTATGTTGTTTTTGATCTCCAAGATTGCATGAAGCATGAGGAGAGAGCATACACAAAATATTTTTCTCACTCGCATGATGTTCATTTTAAGTCCAAAACCTAATGTGTGGGTGATTATACAAAATGCCAAAAAAAAAAATTGATTCTCAAGATCACCAAATTGTGTGAGAGAAGAGCATACACACCTAGAAGCAAGATGCAAACCACAAGACAATGAAGACACTTGTTCTTTTTAACCCTCAAAGCAATATGTGAAAAAGACACATGATGCAAGGTTAATTTTAGACCCAATGAGTGAATGTGCAAGTTCTTTTTAACCAATGAGTGAAATGAAAATTAATGAAAATTTTAAGCCCAATGATATGTAAATGAAAGGTTAATTTTAATCCTAATGAGTGAATGAAAAGAAGACAAGATAGATAAATGAGCAATGTCAAGTGAGATGCCTCCTTTCCACCTATTCCACATGCTGGAAATCAAATGTTAGTAATTGAAAACCCCTAGACTATGAAATGCAAGAGATCTAAACTGGAAATTTTAACTAAAACCCTAAGTTTTAAATAAACATAAAATTATGTCGCAAGAAATCAGAGTTGCTACTCAAAACCAGAAGCAATTGCATCACAGGAACTGTGGTTGCGTCATTCCAAATGTCAACTACAACT
This sequence comes from Sequoia sempervirens, assembly GCA_007258455.2. Classification (NCBI taxonomy): domain Eukaryota; kingdom Viridiplantae; phylum Streptophyta; class Pinopsida; order Cupressales; family Cupressaceae; genus Sequoia; species Sequoia sempervirens. The sequence continues at coordinate 812,981,576 of VDFB02270651.1, read as the reverse complement.
CATGAAAATGATTGTGGCTCAGGTCAATGTTAGATGCGGTTAACTAGAAGAGTGGTTGCAATGAAAGTCATTCAATTGTGTTGTGGGAACCTGAACCTACAAAACAATAGAAAATCTACAAAATCTAGATGGCTAATGACTATTATGCTATGTAATTAAAGTTAACCTAATGACATGAAAAACCAGATGACCTATAAATTTGCAAGAAAAACCAAGAAATTAGATAGAGTCAAAGTATTCCCTAATGCAAAAATAGTTGTGTCATTCGGCTTTATGGTTGCAACATTGTGTGAAAAGTGATTGTGTCATTTTGGCTTATGATTGTTTCGATCCATACCTATAACTGCAAAATTAAAAAAATTGTACAATCTTTGCAATTTTTTCCTTTCATGTTAGGTTTACCAATGTAATCATAGCTAAAATTATCAAGGTTAAGAAATAATGCATATAAATCAAACCCTAATAAACAATGAAGTACAAATAAGCATAAAGACATAAAACATAAAATAATATTACCAAAGAGTCTTCATACCACCAATGATTCACCTTCATTGCACTTCTCCATTTTGCTTGATATGAATAATTTCCCTCATATTTTTTAGTATGAAAGTAAGCCTAATGACAATGACAAAGCAAAATATTGAAGATTCTAATTGACTATGGATGCACTTGACATGATAGTAGACTTGATAGCAAGATAACATAAGCTTATGTAGGAAAATGTCTAGGTAGGTGACAAATGACAATGACAAGGTCTTTTATAGGAAAGATAATTTTAAATGAAGGGATAAGATTGAAAGTCAATAATCAATGGCCAAGAATGAAAGATGTAGTATGGACTAGGGTTAGGGAAACTAATAAGGGTTGATGGTTAAGATTAAATTATAAATAATTTAATCAAGGGTGGAGGTTAATTGAGACATGGATAGATAAGGATCGACACAGATAAAGAGGTGAGAGGAAATTAAATAATAAAAATTATTTAATTTAGGTGTCCAATGAATAATTAAATAATTATTTTTAATTATTTAATTATAGAGGAATGTGACAAATAGGACATTTTGAGTTAAATAATGATTTAATTCAAATTCAAGAGAGTGGACCAAATTAAATAAATAAAATTTATTTAATTTATGAGAGAAGAGACTAATGAATAATTAAATAATTAAAATAACTATTTAAAATTATAGTAGAAAGTGGTATAAAAATTAAATAAATAAGAATTTATTTAATTTTACAAAGAAAGGGACTTAATTAGTGATGTAACTAAATAAATAAAATTTATTTAATTAATTAAGGAGGAATAAAGATAGTAATGAATTAAATAATTAAAATTATAAAATTAATAGAAGACTTATGACTTTAGAAAATAATTAAATAATTAAAATTATTTAATTATCAAATTCAAAAGAGGAAATGATGGAGAATTTAGAAGTTGTAGGCCTAGGACAATTTTTAGGGTCTACATAATTATAATCCTAAATTCACTCAACTTGCACAATTAGCACTTTGTTTTAATTAACTAATTACTAATTTTCCCTCACCCATCCACTTGCATGTGACTATTCCCTTGGAATGTTCTCCCATTTGAACTAAAAAGGGGAATATTCTTTTCTAACAAACTCTATAACAAACATTCTAACAACTTTGAAAGTGTGTTTGTTTGAATCATTGTGAGTGTAGTGTTGAAAAAAGTAACCCTTTTTCATGCTTAGTTTGGGAATGGATAATTAATGATAAAACGGACATAATTGTGCCTTATTTAGGGTGTTGTAAAGTGTATTTTTACACTTTCACACTAATCTAGGGCTTTATTAATTAATTGAGGTTAATTAGAGCTTAATTGGGCCCTTAAATTCAAAACCAATCCTTATTACATTTTCTGAGGGATAAAGCCCAACACTCATTAATAATGTTTTACAACACTTCATTTGGCTAGGTTTGAGTCCTAGGCTAGTGCCCTAGGACCCATTCACCACCTAGAAAATGGGTCCTTCCTAGGTCTTAAGACCCCCTTTTGGCATATTATTTCATATCCTCGAAACTTTTCCTAGTTAAGTGTATTCGTTCGCCCTCATTAACTAAGGACACCCCTTTTTGAAACATGTTTGTGCTGTGATTCTAATGATTTTAAATCCTAGATCTAATTTTGGCTCTTTTTTAAATGAATTTCAAGATTAAATCTTAAGATAAGTATAAATATGAGGCTATTTCACATAGTTTCACCTAAGAATTATTATGCAAGCATCCTAAGAGTTCACAAGAGCATTTTAGATCATTCAAAAAGGAATTCAAGAGAATACATTATTAGAGTTGTATTGCATCAATCAACATCATATCATCATGTCAAAGGCATAGTGCATCATGCATATTGTTGAGCTAGTGTGTTGATGTAGCATTCATGATCCAATTCAAGCATTGTTTCACATCCAAATTCAAGATCAAGATCTACATTCCTTAGAGCCATTTCATATTAGATTGTTGATTTACATTCCAAGACTTAATCCAAGGTATCATTCTTTCATGTTTCATGTTTCATGTTTCATTGTTTCATCACAAGGTTTAATTACCTATGTGACACCCCTTTGTTTTGTTATGTTTTTCTTGATATCTTAGATACTTTGTTAGACCTTATGGTTGTTCCATTGCTAAAAGTGAGGCAATGATAGACTATATGGATGTGATGATACATTATATGCATGGTGATTATGTTTAATATGCTTTATGTTTGCATAGATGCTTAGTTGTGATGACAATGCTATATATGCTTATTGTAGTTTAATGGATATATTATCTCGTTAGTTGATGTGACATTGTGTTGATGAAGAGAATGGTATTGCATCACTCGCTTGCGAGTGCCCTATGATTTCCGCAATTCTCTCTTCACAGTGTGTATGAATTATTATCTGGATACATGTACGACATTTTCTTTGATTGTAGGTAACTTGCAGGTATAGGACAATGGATTGACCTGGTTTCACAGGTCTGAGCATGTCCACTACTCAACAGTAATTTTGATTAGGAGATAGTAACTAGTTAACATTGTCAAACCTTTACCCTAGCACAGTTTGTCATCAACTTGTATGTTGGTCATGTTCCCTATCCATGTTGGTCTTGGTATTCTATTTATCGTGCAAGTTTAAATTGTAAGGATTAAATTATATGTTGTGATTAAGTATTTAATTAATATGGAGATTTTATTATAAATTAATTAATTTAATTTAAGTTATATTATAAAGTAATTTTTAATTATTAAATTAATAGGGAATTAAAATAAATAAGTTATTTAATTGTAAATTAGATTAAATAAATTGTTTAAACTTTAAATGCATATTTGGGAAAAGATCTTAGAAATATCTTGGTTGTTTTAAAAGAACAGATATTTGTTGTGTGAACAAGAAGTTAGAAGGATTTGTTTTCTTATTGTCTTAAAATTGATTTGCGGAGAGATTGATTGAAATTGGTGAGAAAAGAGGAAGTTGTTTTCACGGGAAAGAAAGACAAAGGTTTTTGGGAAATGAAAGAATTGTTTTGTGGTTTGAAGAAATTGTAGATCTTAGAAGCTTTCTAATAATTCTAGGAATCTAGTTTGTTATATTCTTGGCTGTGGATTGTTTTTGTTCTCTGGGAAGTGGCAATTTTTCTGGAGGAAGCTTTGGCAACATTGAAAAATTGAAATTTACAGAGAAGCTCAACATCAATTCTTCTGGAATAGGTTCCTAAATTGTTTTTGTGAATTTTGATTTGAAAGAATTATTTAATTATTTTAACTCAAATTGGAAAATATTAGAAGAGGTTTTCATTATTGTAGAAGCTTTTGTTTTTAAAAGATTGTCATGAAAATTGAACCTCTGTAGAAAACAATTTAGATCCTCTATGTAAATTGATCATTTAAAATAGATTGATACCAAAGGAAATCATAGATCTCTATAGAAAATTTATTTCTATAAGTTTATAGATCCTCTATGTAAAATTCATCTATCTCTCCTATAGAAAACTTTTGTGTAAATAATTTTCCTTCCTATAAAGAAGTTGGTTGAAACTTACATATATAAATATTTATATATATATATATATATATTGGAAAATATATATACATATACAAACATATATATATATATATAAATCTTTATTTATTTATGTTTTGATTTTCCTTCTGGTAAATTCTCGGATTTTAAAACAGATTCAAAATTCACCGTACGTGATTTTTATATATCGCAGGGTTTTTATTAATGAAATTTTGTATTTATTGGAGGCTAGGGGCGCCACCCCCACAACCATCCCTTCCACATGGAAGACGACAGTGAGGGCAGTACCGACACGACCAACACTGCTGACCCCCTATAGTGGGGGCTCAGCTATATAATGTCGGCCCTGATTCGTATTTAACAGTTCTTTTTTTTAGATTGTTTTTATTTAATATAATATATATATATATTATATATAATATATATCATATTTGTATAATATATATATATATATTATATTGAATTCAAAGAAATATGTAATTTATTTTATATTTAAAAAAAAATGAGGAAATAGTTTTTGAGTAAATGGATTTTAGTTTAGATAAATGAGTTCTTTTATGATATAGTTGATTTTATAATTAAATAATATATATTTATATGTATATGTACAATTATATTTAATTATATATATACATATTAAATATATTTGTTTAATGTTTGATTATTACAATAGATATATGCAAGCACGATTAGTTAATTAGAAATGATTAATTATTTTTAATTGTGAATTTGAGGTGATATTATGTGTGGTTGTGAAACTGCAGTTAAACTTTTGATATAATTTTGTTGTTGATTATTAATGGGAATTGTGTTTTGAATAATGTATTTTAGTGTGAGATATTGTTCTATTGGATTTAGGAAATCTATATAATAGTTCTTTTAATTATAGGAGATTATTTATTTTAATTTCTAGTATTTCTGTAATTGGGTACTGTGGGGAATATTTGTTGTGGAGGAAATATAAGTCTTCCAGATTGTAATTGTGAAAGGGTTGTCATTTATGTTATTTTCCTTGAGATTTCCTTGGGTAGTGCATGTAGTTGGATTCAGTATTAGACATCCGTAGGGATGTGTTATCTCTTGTGTTATGTTATTATCAGTTTGTGCACTGTCTACCCTTGGGTTGTAGTATGAGTTATTGTGTTGTCGATAGGGGTGTGGCTTTCAACGAGGGTCAGAACACAAAGTGGTCCCAGGACAACTCGTGTGGAAGTCAGTTTAATCAGTGGAAATTAAATAACCTACATTAGGGGAATGGGTAGTTAACATATTTAACTTGATATTTAGCCTCGCTCATTAGCTCAAGGGCTTGTGTTAGACTTGAGATGAGTCAAGAAGGCCTAGAATGGCAAGATCATTATCATGTCTTCTCAAAATCTAATCTATTCTGCACTAGTGTGCATGTGGAGCAGAAGTTCGTAAGAGGTTAGATGGGGGTCGGGACCTAGGAAGATCTCCTTAGGATAACCAATGCAACCGTTGTGATAGCACTCCTCCTATGACAATAGTTGATTGTATTGTATAGTGGTTGGACTTGATTTTTTTATTCTGGAAGCAATATAACCCTATGTTTTGTATTTACTTGTACTATGTAGTTTTGTATCTTTTTTGTATCTAGAGGTAGTAGGTTAGTCTTGGTTACCTATTACTATCTCCTAGCACGAGGGTTGGTCCTACAGGTACCACATGGTTGGGTGGCGTGCACCTTACATTGTTGAGTTTCTCTTCCTATTCGTGATGGCGTGATCTTCTAGTTCGAGGAGCTCATGTGTTTCTATAGATTTGTACCTCTCTTATATTCATTGTAACACTAGACACTCTATATTGTATTCCTTATTTGTAATCAAGGAGGATTCCTTGTGTTGTAATTGTAACATTATGTATGATCTATTCATCATTGGATTAAATGGTATTTATTGTTTATATGGTGTTGTATTTGTGGAAATATGTTCATTAATTTTCTTTGTGTTAGATTTATTATGGAATAGTGAATTATTTGTTGTATGTTGTTATCACGAGTTAATTCCATATATTATGTTTTAGAATAATTTTGTAAGTTTTGAAATTCACATGTAGACACGTTGTGTGGCCTAGAGGATGTATGTACTAGAATAGTTTACTTCACTCGTCATTGTTACTCTTTTTAAGAAAAAAAAAAGTTTTGCTTCTGCGGTGTTGCATCATTCTCTAGGTTGCAGGATGAGGTTTTACAACCTAAATGGGGTTTGACCAAGGCAAACCCCTATTCCCTAACAATCAACAAATTTTCTTCTCTCTTGATGTGTGATTGTAGGTTTTAAGTTGAAGATTAAAAGGAGAACAAGATTGGAACAAAAAGTTGATAAAGTTGCAAAGCTATAAAAGTTGTCATCTTTATTGCAAGATCACGAAAATGAAGTTGTAGAATTTATTTTTGACTTTCAAAAGCTAAACACCTAGGAGTTGGAAGTGCAGACATTGAAGAACAGAACCCAAAAATCTGTTTTCAGAAACCCTAATGGGGACACATTCGCCACAAGGTGAATGAGTTGTTAGTGACCCCTGAAACAACACTTATTCAGCAAGGTACACATCATTTCAGCATATTAAAACCTCACTATTTGTTGTTATAATAGTTATGATTATTTTTTATTGTTATTCATGTATTTTACACCTCATAATTGAATGAAACCTTAGAAAACCAAGTGGTTCATCATCTTGTTGATTCATTTTGATAAATCACACATTTTTCTTTATTTTAGTGAGCCATTGATTGACTTCTTGATCTATGTAATCTTGCATTCTCATCCATTGATGAAAATCCTTGATCCATGCCTTCACCTTTGATTGCATCTTAACCATTGATTGATCAATTTGATCTTGACCCTTGATTCAACATTTTCTCCTATAAATACCTCACATTTTGGAGAGAAATGGATCCACTTCCATCAAAGAAAAGTTAGGTTGCATGTTTGAATACTATCTTTATTCATCCTTGCATCCATTATTAGCTTGTTCATCCACCCTTATCATAGTTTCTTCAATATTATCTTGGTTTTCATCAATGGAGTTTGATTAGATGCTCATTTTATCAAAACGATTGGGAAAGGGCTGCCATTCCACATCAATGCAACACCAATCCCCCAATGAGATAGGGTTTGAAGCATTTAGCTAGGTTTCAATTATGAATTTCCTTATCACTTTGTTTAAATGGCTTCTTTGGTAATGGTTTTCAAACATTTCATTGGGATTGCAGCTTGGGTAGTTAAATATTGCTTAAATTTGTATGGATCTAGTGTTTTTAGCTATTACTACATGATTACAATCACAATTACATACTACAAATGAAAAAGAAAATAAATACATAAAACCATTTTAAATGACTACCTATTTCATGTAAATACTAATACAAACCAAAAAATATAAAAATACAAATATATAGAAATAGGATATGCAAATCCTAGAGACTTGCAACAACATATTCTTACAATATCAATTAAGAAAAGATTAGATTGGTATATCCAATATCAAGATATCGGTTGTTTCCTAAGTCACAAGAAATGGATGCAAAGAGTGCCCCTTCCCCATTACACTCAATGTTCAATGTCTCTTGTATAAAATTGAGTTGTAGCCTCCCAACAATGTGATCATATGGAACCAACAATTTACTCAAAGTTGTCAACATAGTTTGTGTAACATCTTTTGCATCACAAAAATTAAATGGATGGCTTCCATCATTGAAATTAGATTTTGATAAAATTAAATTAAAAAATAGAAAGAAAAATGATTATCTTTGAGCTTTCCATGTTTTGATATTTAAAATTTTAAAAATAATTTTTAAATTATAATTTTGTGCTAATTTTTTAAAAATAAAAATTGAAAGATGGAAACACATTAACATGAGAATTTTTTTAGAACATTTGCAAAAATTCAAATAATTTCATACGTTTTTGGCATTTCATTAGATACAATGGAAAGCCATTGAAATGATGGAGGGGGGTTATAATGATGGATATGGTGATTAGTATGGAGGCATATTATAATAGTATGGTATGAAAGTTAAAGATTGTGTTTTATATGGGGAATAGACATTTTCCATTGAATTAATATGGCATAGCATGGCAGGTTGTAAGATCTATTGAATAAAAAAAAATGTACCACTTTAAAGAATTATTGTTTGACAGTCTTTTGTCACCAAGTGTAAAGAGTATATGTGATGTATGGGCCTTTTGAACCCAACCTTAATTCTGAATAATACATAGTGACAACCAATTCACAAAATATTAATAATTAGTTTCATATTTACTACTTGACAGAAATGTTCAAATATAAAATTTAGAAGCTTCTCTTACTTTCTAAAAGTGTAATATTTTTTTTTTAACAATTTATAACTCTCAAAAAAAAAAAAAACTTATAAATTTATGTATATAAGTAATAGTTAAAACCTGTTCTAGGAACATTCACGGCTGAAAATTCACTGCGATGACAAATTCACCTCATCCAGTCATGAGTGAATTTGTCACCGCGGTGAATTTTCCAGCGGTGAGGTGAATTTGTCATGAAGGTGAATTTTCCGACAATGAATTATTGACAGTGAATGTTCCAATTTACCTGATAGTTCAAATGCAAAAGCTAATAATACCTTCCCCTCCTCATCGGGAGGGTGCTTTTCCAAGTTGGTTATACCACATTCAAAGCCACCATTAGCAAGATAAAGGAAGGAAAAGTAAGTAAAAGTTTCCATTTTTCCATTTCAATGGGACACTACGGTTACTACTTTGGAAGAAGGTTTGAAACTACGTCCTTGACTGCTGAGTAATGATAGCTATTGGATTTCGCATAAGACTTAACGTATGACAATTTCTTATTAAAAAAACTAAGTCGATACCCTTTTGACTTTGAGTATTTACTTTAAATGAGTATTATTCAATTACAATTTGCTATCTTCTAATACAATAATTTGTTATTATTTCTTCTTATATGTGTTCAAATTTTGTAAAACTACTCCCCAAATTAAAAATTTGTAGCCTAATCATATTCTAAGCCAGGATGCGTCCCTTCAACCTAACACAATCAAAGTACTTGCTGCAAATTACCATTTAAAAAGCAACATTCCAGTTGGCAATCCCAACAATTTATTCTTTATGCACACAGAATCTACTATTAAACATCATCATCAATCTGTAGACAGGTTAAGATAATCGTGATCTATTTATCCTCTCATCCAAACGGTAATCTCTTAATCCAAAAGCCACGGAAAAGTAATAGAAGTTAACATTGCGTAACCTTAGGAAAACTATTTCCATGCCCACCTTATAAATACATTTCAGAAGTATTAAGTTTTCATCAAGATTAGAACCTCTTTTTCTCAATATGGGTGTTCGGAAGTTTTTGTGTTGCTGCATTCTAATTCTGCTCGCCATTATTATCTCAGCAAATGCTCATGCAATAAGTATTCATTTATTTTCTTCAAATTTCCGCAGTATGATTTGATTTGTTGTTTGTTTTAGCAGCGCATGATATTTGTTTTAGCAGTGCAATAATGGCAGTTTTTTGGTTTTCTGTTTTGCAATAATCTGTCTAGAAAGTTTTATTTCCAGAAAACACTTACAATGTGTGGTGTTTGATTTAAAAGAATTAAAAATAATAATGTGTTGTTTATGAGTTTGCAGATGGTTTTGGTTATGGCAAGCCACACGTGGGAAGGAAATTAGTTGGAGAATCACAGGGTAGGCGAAGCATTTCTCCACCGTCTCCTCAAGCAAATAGAGGAGATGATCCTGACTATCCTTCTGAGCAACCGTGAAGTCTGTTCACATTATATACAACAGTGTAGATAAATTTAAACCCCAATAAATATCACACCCCAAAAGGGCTGAATCTAAACATGCAGAGCTCTATTAATTTGATAGTGTGTTTTCAGACTGTGTATCAATATTATTTGTTTCGTCAAGATTTGTTTCAAGAGGATAAGCTTGGGAAAATAAGAACATTCATTGTCAAGTTTCTTTTAACAGTTGTTCCATAAATCTGAAAGATAGAATGATGAAATCTGCTATTCTACGAACTATCTTTGACCTAGTGAATGTTAAAATTTTCTATCTATTCATAAACTAATCAAATAAAATTGTGATTGAAAGGTGATTTTCACTGGATTTAATGAAGAAATTTCTATAAGATTTGAATTGAAATTTAGCATTTTATGGAGAAAGTTCTGCCTTTTTTCTGTAAGTGAAATAATTGCTTGTTATTAAAATATACTAAATTTGCATTAGAAATAATTATTTGTTAGTAGGAGGTATGTCTTACAAAACCTTATCGTCTCATAATAATGACAGCAATTGATTTGGTCTAATTTTATAAACATCTGGCCTGATAGTGGATTTTTTTTTTAATGAATTAAGGATCAGATTAATGATGTAATTTCATTTACAGTTATAAACTTATTTATCTTGTGTAAATGAGATAGGTATTTGCATAGCTTCCAATGTAATAACATTTGTAGTTACTTTTTTCTTTTTTAATATAAATAAGTTATTTGTATAAATAGAATATATAATAAAAATATTAAAATGAATTTTATATAAATACTTTATAAGAAAATAAAAATTAATTTTAATAATTTTTTTTATTTTTTTTTAAAGAGGGTAAAAATTTTATTGCATCAGAACAACATTACAAAGTTCGAAGAAAGAAGCCACAATGGGGCCCAACAAAACAAGAATTAATTCACACCCAAAAAACACCGCATATCCTCCGCAACCCACTCCTCAAAAACAGGTGCCATGTCCTCAGGAAGATTGCCCCAGTCATCCACATGCCAAGAATCAGTCCTCTCCGACGCCCATCAGCCGCCCTATTCCACTCCCGCGGAATATGACGGAAAACAATGGAATCCAAAGAACACATAAATAATCTGCCTGACAACCACAACAAGCTGCCAATTCACATCCTCCAAATTTCGCTTATTCAACAGCTCAATTACCACCTAAGAATCAGATTCACAAACAATCCGCCGCCATCTAAGGCCAACCGCACGCTCCAACGCCATGAGAATAGCACTCGCCTCCATAAGGTTATTAGTTTGCAAGCCACGATACATAGAGAAGAAAAAAACCACCACTCCAAGACTATCTCGACCAATACCACCAACCCCAGCATGCCCAGGATTACCTCTGGATGACCCATCCGTATTGATTTTTAGCTCCCCTAGAGTTGGCGGACACCAAAAGCCCTCACGAGAAACCCTTGCACGCCCACGCCTATAATGCACTTTGCTCCCAATACTCTTGTCCCCTATGACAAGACCCAAGGCACTAACAACGCCTAATTCCCCAGGATCAATCGGCACAGACAAGTCACACTTTGCAGTCAAAGTCTCCCGCAGAGCCCCCAGAATTCACCTCCAAAGTTGCCCCATGAGCAATGTTTTATCTAGGAAAATCCTTCTATTATGCTCCAACCAAATTTGCCAAACAATCAAACTAGGACCAATGCTCCAAGCAATTTTAAGAAAAGAGGTTCTGGCAGGAGATCCCTGTCTCAACCAAAAGTCCTCCAAAGAAGAAACATGGCAACACGGTAATCTCTAGAGATTCCACCAGTAATGCCAGATAGTCTTAACAAAAGAACACTGAAAAAAGAGATGCAATAAGCATTCTTCATGCTGAGCACATAGAAAACACATGGAGGGGCCCTGGAATCCCCATTTCCAAAGATTGTCCCAAGTAAGACACTTACCTTAGACCACGAGCTAAGAGAAAAAGTTATACTTAGGCCAAGCAAATTTATTCCAAACATGCTTCCACCAAGTAACCTGGAAGCTCCCAAAAACCTGTTTATCCAAAACCTGATAACCCAAGGCCACCAAAAATTTTCCTTTCAAATCTAGACCCCAAGCAAGCACATCACTCCCCTGGAGAGAGTTGCAGACACGACCTGATAAAATCATAGCAAGCTCCTGATGATCCTCCACCACACCACCATGAGGCCAATCCAAGGGGTCCTTCCATCTGGACAAAAAAATCTAACCCAAATAATTTTGTGATTTGAAGTCAGCCACATGACACCAACCTGCTGCCTCGAAAACCTGGCACAAATCGTGGAGGTGGGGATGAGAGGACACAATGGGTGGATGTCCATCCCAAAAATCATGCCAAAAGAGAGCATCCCGACCCCCATTGCAAATCCAAAAAAGACCCTGCTTAACTAGCTTGGCACCCCGTTTAAGGGTACTCCAGATCATAGAACCTTTTCCCTCCATACTAAATCTAACAACCTCCCTACTTTCCACTACTCCCAGATATTTGAAGGTTAGAATTTTAGCCCACAACATGTGTTGTTGTGAGCACCAATGCCAATACAACTTAGCAGCCAAGGCCTGCCCATTCAAATCCGTTTGTCGTAGACCAAGACCCCCCTCTTGCTTTGGCCTACAAACAACATCCAACCTCACCAAACTCCATTTTCTATGAAGAAGATTTCCAACCCACATAAACTAACGAGACAATTTCTCGAAGTCTTTAACAAAACTTGAAGGAGTAGAAAGAACAAAGCATCTATAAAGAGGAAGAGCCTGGACCACTGATTTTAGGAGAGTCACTCTACCTGCTAAAGAAAGCCACCTGCAAGTCCAATGATTGACCAATCTTTGAAACTTGTCAAGAGTCTCTTGCCAAAACCTTTTGGGGAGAGAACAAATGGCAAGAGGGATTCCAAGGTAGGAGAAAGGAAGCGAACCAATCTGGAAACGAAGAATACCATCAATTCTCCTTTGAATAACCTTAGGAGTATGGAAGAAATAAATGAAGGACTTCCCCTCATTAATGCACTGCCCAAAAGTTGCCAAGTAATTGTCCAACACACTGTGCCAGTGGAGAGCCTCCTCAACCTTTGCCCTACCCATCAAGGCAGTATCATCAACGAACTAAATATGAGATTGAGGGGGAATGTCATTTCCCCAAATCCAGCCCTGAAGTGAGCCATTGGCAACTTGAGCATGAATGAGCCTTCCCAGGCCATCCGCAAGAAGGATGAATAAGTAGGGAGACAGGGGATCTCCTTGCCTGAGGCCTCTAGAAGCACCAAACAAACAAGTGGGCTCACCATTAATAAGCACCGTAAAGGAAGAAGAAGTGACACAACTCCTTACCCAATCAATCCAATCCTCAGCAAAGCCAAAAGCTCCAAGAATTTTAAAGAGAAAGCTCCACTTAACACGATCATACACTTTGGCCATGTCCAACTTGATAAACATCAACTTTTCTTTTGAGGATTCCATAGAATGGATGGTCTCAGCCGCAATAACAACCCCATCCATGATCTACCTGCCAGCAACAAAACCCCCCTGCTCCTCAGAGATTAACCCACCAAGCCAAGGTTTCAACCTTTCTGCAATCAACTTGGTAATAATTTTATACACCACATTACATAGTGCAATAGGCCTAAAAAGATCTAGAGAATTAGACCCCTCCCTCTTTGGAATAAGAGCTTAAAAAGTAGCATTCAGAGACTTCAAAATTTGTTTATGCATAAAGGATTCCTGAACAACCTCTAAGAGGTCCAATTTAACCACTTCCCAGAACTCTTGAAAAAATTCGACAGGGAATCCATCAGGCCCAGCGGCTTTTCCTTTATTCATCTGGAACACAACATTCTCAAGCTCCGACAAGGAAATAGGAGAGAGCAATGATTCATTCATTTCATTAGTCACCAGCTGTGGGATACAGTCTAAAATCCTTGCTTCATCCTCCTCTGTAGCAGGTGAATCCTCAGAGAATAAGGCAGAAAAATACCGAATGCATTCAATAGATATAGAAGCAGAAGAGGACAAAATTTCCCCATCAGACAACAAGAGAGAAGAAATAGCATTACCTTGCCTCCGATCCTTAACTGAGTTATGGAAAAAAGAAGTGTTCCTATCACCAACTTGAATCCATTCAATACAAGACTTCTGTTTCCAAAAAAGTTTTTCTCTTAACTCCCATTCCTCAACCTCTTTAGTCGCAACAACCTCTAACAAACTCAATTCTTCTGAGAGGCCTTGATAACGAATCTGTCTGGTAATTAGATCAAGATAATCCTGAGCTTTCTATTTTTCTTGAAACAAATTACCAAAATGTTGCCTATTCCATCTCTTCAACCTGTACTTAACATACTAGAGCCTCTTTGAGAAAGTGTACCTAGCAGTGCCATAAGCTGGTTTCCTAAGATCCCACTTGCCAGGGAGAAAATCATGGAGAGATTCATCCCTGAGCCACATGAGTTGAAACTTAAAGGTCTATCTAGCACACTGCTGAGGTATTTCAGCCACCAGCTTAATTGGCCAATGATCAGAACCTCGACCATCCAGTATTTCAGAACTAATCCTCCACCTATCCCCCAACCAAAAACTAGACACCAAGAATCTATCAAGTCTCTCCGAAATAGAAGCATCTCCAGTTCTCCTATTATTCCATGTAAATAGACCATTACCCAGCTTGATATCCACAAGATGCAAAGCAGAGATATTGTCCTGGAGCAGCAACGCTGAAGCCTCCAGCCTAGCAGTACCACCCCGCTTCTCCACAAGCTCCGTGATAGCATTAAAATCACCTCCAATAATCCAAGGATGGTAAGGGAAAAGGCTACGAACTAAACGAATGTTGGACCACAAGAGGTGATTACCTTGCAACTCCACCAGCGCATGCACATTGGAGAGGAGAACTGTTTCCCTAGAAACAAAACAAGAAGCCACCATGGAAAGGGAGGATTTAAAAGACCCCCACCATTGGGGGCAGATCTTTCACGGATTCCAAAAGCATGCCACCCCACCAAAAGACCCCTAATCCCTAGTGCATTGGCAATCACCATTCCTCCATAACTTACGAGCTAAATTCATCATACCTTCCACATAGAGCTTAGTCTCCTGGAGAAAAAGAACATCAAGCGAATGAAGCCTAATCAAATCCGAAACAACTTTTTGTCTAGGGCCACTGTTCAAGCCCCGTACATTCCAAGAAAGAACTATCATTTCAAGGGAGAGGAAAAATGCGAATTCAGAGTCTTGACTGACCCCGACTCCACCAAAGTCTCCCCAATCATCTTAATCTTTTCCGCATCCTTCTTCCTACCTAGCTTAGAAGTTTTCTCTGGCCCCCCCTTTTTAAGATCTTTTTGCAAAATACCCAACTGAGAGGACAACTTAAAATTATTCTTCCCCACCTCCGAACTTACCTTCTGCAAGAGGTGAGCCTTATCTACACTATCTTTCCCTGGCTCAGCACTACCACTCGACGCATCCTGAACCCCCATCTACCAATCTGTCCCTAGGTCCAAAGTCCCATCAACATGCGGAACCATAAGCACCTCTGAATTGAGCTTTGCCTGTCCAGGATCATTCCCAACCTCCTCTATGCATTGCACTCTCGTAACCCCCTCCTATTGAGAAGTAAGCATTTCCTCCACTGAAGAGCCATGCTGATCCATATCCAAAGTCTCGTGATCTAGATCAAAAAATCCTGGGTTCACCTCCTGTTGGCTAAGTTCTTCCAACACCTCGAATCTATTGAAGGTGTCCTCCTCCTGTTGTCCTCCTCCTGCCTATCCTTCAAAGTCCTTTTATGACCTTTATTTTTGTTTTGGCCTCTAATAGAAGTGAAACCATCTTCCCTACCACCAAAACCCTAAATGGGATCCTTGCCCTTATCCACTCTGGGTGGATTATTTGAAGGCTGAGGAGATTGAGCCTCCAAAGGCTTGGCCTTTGGACATCTGCGCTGGAGGTGACCGTACTCATGACATAAATGACAACAGAAAGGTAACGTTTCATAATCAAGCTGCTGCACCCATGAATAATCTCCTACACTCACTTCCAAAGAGTCTAGCAATGGCTTACTTAAGTCAATTTCTACACAGAATCGGGCAAAAGTCATTACCTTTTTGAATTGTGTATACTGTGATGAACCCATAGGTTTTCCTAGCTTTGAAGCTAATAAGTGCAACACATCCTCTCGCCAACATTCCACAGGGAGCCTTGGAAGACGAACCCAAATAGGAACCCGATTCGGAAGTTCCTCCGTCGGGTTGAAACTAGCATGCCATGGCTTAATGAACAAGCCCACCTGGTTGTAAAAATACGGGCCCCCTTCAAAAACCCTATTTCGATCAACCATGCAGTCAAAAGTGACCATGAAATAATTATTTTCCAAGAGGCGAATCTCCATCTCCCCCTCTGACATCCAAGTCCTTTGAGCCCACGAATCCAAGAATTGCAACAAAATTTTCAAACCCAAGAATTTGCAATAAAGAGAATGCCTTGAGAAATAATCGATATCCTCTGCCAGCATCTCCATCGGAATAACTACATTCGGCCTCTCTTTACACCATTCGAGGCATCCATTAATCTTCAAAATTCTAGGCCCTCCTGTCGATCCCGTCACAACTTTTTTAGGTTCCACCAAAAAAAGATTATTATCAAAAACCTTCGAGCCATGTAGAGATGGTTTCGAACCCAACGCCGAGTGGAAGTCCATTTTGGGGCAAACCCCAGAAGAATCCCCTTGCAACATAGAGGAAAAAAACCCTAATCTAACATTCAAGCCCACGGAAGCCCCAAAGGACAACTCCACACCTCCTCAGAGGAGGGAACACAAAACGACCAGCCGTATCACCCAACCCCCCAACCCCAACACACCACCCACGCACCTTACCCCACCCTAAACCCCACCTTCTGCCACACCACACCCCACCGAGCACTCTAAGCCCACACACGCCACAACAATCTTCCCAAGCACCAGGCCACAGCCACCAAACGTTGTAGGAAAACAAAGGTCAGCCGCGAGCAAAGGAAGAAACCCGACCGCCAAGCACCCTCCAAACTCTACCTGCCAATCACAAAACCAAACGGACCCCCCTGCACACAAACAAATGCCCACCGCACCCAACGCAAACCCAGGAATCAAAACTGGAATGAGCGAGGGCGCGGATGCCCTAGCTCGGCACGTAGAGAATGACACCATCCAAGGTTTCAAAAAATTAATTTTAATAATTAATTAGTGTTAAGAAAAATCATTTTTTTTATTATTAATTTGAGTTAGTTATGTAAGATACATTTAATTTAAATTAAATAATTAGGTCAAAGGTGTTCTCTATATGAATCTAGCGGATCGACTTTATCAATGGTTCAAATGTGTTCGAATGATACAAAACTATTGAGAAAGATATGGTCATAGAAAAAATAGCTATTATCAATTAATTTTATTTTGTATTTTTTTAAATCAAATCTAAATTATATTATTTTCTAATGATTCAAAGAGAGGTCGACTTCTCTTATCAATGATTCATGATGTTTTGGAATGCAAGACAATTTTGAAAGATCTGGCCATCTAAAAAAATGGCTATTATCAATATAAATAAATAAAAAATTCAAAAATTCAAAACATAAATTATATTTTTTTATAATAAATCAAAAGAGATAATATCATTACTTTAAAAAAATTTAAAAAATAGAAATCAAATTTCTACATATTCTTTTTTCTCTTTTTTAATTTATATTTATGAAAAAAAGGATAAACATATAGTTTATTGTATAAATCATAGTTTATTGTTTTAATCATATATTTTAAATTATTAATAAACATGTTATTATATCTACTTTCTATTTAACTTGATTACATATTGTTCAACTTGAAATTATCATTGCTTTTTTATTTCTATTGATAATTGCATAAATTTAATAGAAAGAAAATACATGAAATTCATGAATATAAAGTCTCTACATACTCTTGCATTCCTTTTTAAGTTAAAGGTACAATTATTTTTAAAGAATTAAAAAATAATAATCTAGATTTATGTATTAATCATAATTTAACATTCATTGCAAAGCATTTTAAATTCTTATTTCAAATGTTTAATTTTTAAGATTTTTTCTTTACAATTAATATAATTATATTTTTTTAATTACAAATAAATATATTATGAATATTATATCTACTTTCTATCGATATCAATTATAAATTGTTCAATTTAATAATATTATTAAATTTATTTATTTTATTTCTAATGCATAAGTTTTTGATCTAGAGAAAAAAATCTATGAAATCTCTCCAAGAACATGTAAATGGTCAAGATATAAATGATGACTTCACTAGGTCTATGAAAAATCACTATTTAAAAAAATTAAATAGTCTTAAGATCAAATATATGTACACCCTCTTGCATTCCATTTTAAATTATAATTATTTTTAAGAAAATAAATGGAGTATCTTATATTATAAATCATAATTTTACTTTCATTACAAAATATTTGAAACTCTTTAGTTTGTAGTGTGATTTTATATATTTAATTTTTAAATATTTTTATTATTTAAAATCAATATTTTAATTAAATTAAAATAATTAACATACTTAATCAAAGTAAAAATAATGGTATATAGATAAATATATTTTATTATATATATATATATAATTATTTTTGTATTTTACATTATAATATTATGGAGTGTATACCTAAATTAGAAATTACCACTTGGTTAAATTATCACAAACAAACAAATGATCCAACCCATCAAAATTATTCAAGGGTCAAATAAATATCAATCATACTAAAAAATTAAAATTTGATAAATGATATAATACAAAATAAATCATCATTCTCACTATTGAAATATAACTAATTTTTTAAAAGATAGACATAATTTACTTAGGGGTTTAAAAGATAGACTAGTTCCACTTGAAAAGATAACTCCAACTCTCTACCATATAAAAGTGGATTCAATATACTTTTTCAAATGGTCTCTCATGAAAAAAGATTTAAAAAAATATGATTACATACAAATGAGGTTTATTGGCCTTTCAAAGTTCAATGAGTGTCACTTCATCATGCAATAAATCCATATGCTCAATAATCTATTTATGTTACTTCACAATGGGCTTTGAGGATAATTTTTCTCTTCATCTCCATCTCTTCACAATGGGCTTCGAGGATAATTTTTCTTTTAAAATTATTTTTTCTTCATCTCTCTCTCTCTCTCTCTCTCTCTCTCTCTCTCTCTCTCCCCTCCTCTATGTCTCCATTTTTCTATCCCTACCTTTTCCTCTTTCTCCCTCTCTCCCTATTACAAACATAACATGAGCCTATTTATTATGGAGCTTGATTATCTTCTTGATTCAAAATTTTTATTTTGGTTATGTTTGGATCCATGTAAGTGGATGCATAGTTTGTTTGAAGCTATCACTTCTCCATTAATATCTTTGTTGGAACATATTATAGTGCCCCCTAGAAGCCACATTCACTAGGAAATATATAAAAAAAATATGTGAAAGATTTGATCCATTTCCATCTTCATATCCATCTCTATCTCTATATTCCTCTCTATGTCTCTCCCCCATATCTAACTCCTTACATATCCTTGCATATCTCTCTCTGCCCCCTCTATCTTTCCTACTATATCTATCTCTTTATCTCTCTTTCTTTCTATCCATGTCTCTATCTTCCTCTCTCAATATCGCTCTCTCTTTATATATCTCTCTACTTTTCCTTTATCCTCTCTCTATTTTTCTCCCTCTCTCTCCATCTCTTATTTATATATCTCTTTCCCTCTCTATCTCTTTCATCACACACACACACACACACACTCCATATTTCTTCATCACTCTCTCTTTATATATCTCTCTACTTTTCCTTTATCCTCTCTCTATTTTTCTCCCTCTCTCTCCATCTCTTATTTATATATCTCTTTCCCTTGCTATCTCTTTCATCACACACACACACACACTCCATATATCTCTCTACTTTTCCTTTATCCTCTCTCTATTTTTCTCCCTCTTTCTCCATCTCTTATTTATATATCTCTTTCCCTCGCTATCTCTTTCATCACACACACACACACACTCCATATATCTCTCTACTTTTCCTTTATCCTCTCTCTATTTTTCTCCCTCTCTCTCCATCTCTTATTTATATATCTCTTCCCCTCTCTATCTCTTTCATCACACACACACACTCCATATTTCTTCATCCTTATATCTATCTTTGTATATCTCTCACTCAAACACACACACATGCAATCCTTATTTCTCCCTCCATATATCTATATATATCTCAAAATATCACCTCCCTTTCTCTATCTCTCCCCCCTCTCTCTATTACTTATCTCTATCTCAGCTACCACTCTCCATGTCTCTTCCCATATCTCTATCTCTCTCTTTATCTTCCAATTATATATCTATATCTTCCTCTTTCTCTCTCCCTCTATTGCCCTTATTTATCTCTCCCTCTCCATCTCTATTTGTCAATATGTGTGTGTGTGTGTCTTTGTTTATCTATCTTTGAATCTTTATCTCCCTCCCCCTATCTTTCTATATATCCTTATATCTTTATCTCACTATCAATATAACTCACCATCTATATCTCTCTCCATATCTCCCTCTCCCTCTTCCTCTTTATCTCTATCTCCCTCTCCCTCTTCCTTTATATATCTCTATCTCTTCATCTTTATCTCCCTTTTCTTCTTCCTTTATATATTTCTATCTCTTCATCAATATCTCCCTATCTCTCTTTATCTCTATCTCTTCATCTTTATCTCCCTTTTCTTCTTCCTTTATATATTTCTATCTCTTCATCAATATCTCCCTATCTCTCTTTATCTCTATCTCTCTATCTTTATTTATCCCTATAGGTCTATCTCTATCTCTTTATCTACTTGTCTCCCTATTCCTCTCTTGATCTACATTCATCTTTACCTCTATCTTAATCTTTCCCCCTCTATCTCCAAACATGTCTCCCTCTTTCTATCTATCCATCTATCTCCCTCTCCCTCTTCCTAGACCTCTATATCTATATCTCTTTTCCTCTCTATCTCCATCTCTCCATATTTCTTCTCACATCTCTCCCTCTATCTCTATCTTTTTATTTCTCCATCTCCACCCCTATAGCACACTCTCTCTCTCTCTCTCTGTATATATATATATATATATATATATATATGTTGGTGTTGACCACATCCTAGGAGCACAATCTATAAAAAAACCCTTCACGAATATGAGAGAAGAAACACGAGGCTATTTCACCAGAACTGAAACTTCTAGATGAGATGCAATATACATGTTGTACAAGAATTTTAAAGGCATGAAAATGCAATGGGTGTAAAAATACCTGATATGGGAAAGAAACCACCTAGATAATTAAATGCACTAATAAACTATTATGCCTAAGTAAACTTAAGCAGGTAAATCCTATTTACTCTAACACCCCCCTCTTAAGTGCAACTTAAGGAGATTATTATGCAATATCAAGATGCAAGATGGGTCCTGACTACACAACCATGTTAGGTACCCATTTACAATACAAAATGCAATGCAATCTCTCACAAACTAAGAAAAGGAGAAAAGCTCTGTGGGAAAAAATCCCTCTCCAAAAGAGAGAAAAAAAAATTGAAAAAGTGAAAGGACTTCACAAGACCCCCCAAGGACAACTCTTGTCACTAATCTCAACAATATACAAAAGGAGAAAGACTATGTAGCCTCTCCATAGAAAATGTTGAAGATCCCCCCATGATGAAGAAACTCTGTTGATCCTGGAAGTCTGAAGAATATCTCTTGTTTGCAAACATGCCTCCCTTTGGGGAGAAACAACCAATGATGCAAGAGAAACTCCAACTTTGAAACAAGAGAAGGGAGAGGATGAATCAACATGAAAGATGCCTCTAAAAACTATCCTAGTGGCTCCATGTAACCAAATGTCATATCATGATTAGGTGCAACCTCAACTGAAGAAGGTGGCTCAACAAGAACATGTGGAAACTATAAATAAATAATCTCCAAAGACACAAATGGTGGGACAAAAATGTAGATATTGTCATAAAAAAGAAGGGATATACCCTCAAATACATCACCCAAATCTGAAATGTGAGATTCACAAAAAAAATCCACAAGACCTATCAAGTGACTATCCCACAAAGAATGATTTAAAGAATAACACTAGAAATAGGGGTGTGAGGCTCATAATCATCATCATCAACAAAATGAGAAAAGGCATAGAGATGAGACTCATGGTCAAATTCACCAATAGCAACGACTTTTCCATAGTTAGCCTCTTTGGTGAAAATAGAATTTGCAGTGAACTCTATAGTCTTAAGTACCTCACCATGAGTAGTCTGATAGATGGATAGTAGATTTGTGTGCAAATCAGGAATGCACAATACATCTTAGAAACAACCATCACCAATCTCAACATTTCCTACCCCAGCAATATCCAAAATCTTACTATCTCCCAATTAAAAAAGTTTAGAAGTATTAGTAGGCTAAAGACCCAAAAAAGGATGGGGAGTAAAACGCATGTGGTGAGATGCTCCTGAATCCAAAAACCATCTATTATGACTAGAATGAATTGTAGAAGTTACCAATGCATTTCCTTTACCCATGTAGAGTTTATCTTCTTTACCACTTGCAAATCCTACATTCCTTGACTATGTAGGTTTGGATGATGTTACAGATGGAGATGGAGAGGTTGTAGAAGAAGGAGTCATAGATGAGGGCAATGGAATATTATTCTTCTAAAGACAATGTGAAATCTCATCAATCTTCTTCGTATAACAATGGTGTTCATCATGCCCTTTCTTCTTGCAATACACACAACTAAAATTCTCCTTCTTAGGCTTGTCCTCTTTTGAAGAGGTGGAGGACTCATTATACTTTGTCTTAAAGGCTTAGGTTTCTTCTTCCTATTGCTTTTAGAGGCTTGTGCAACTAATGCATGATTCATAGAGACCCCCTCTAACTGGGTAAGTTTGGCTTTCTCCCTTATCAAACTGTCATAGAAAGTCTTAAAAGAAGGCATTTGGAATCCATTTCCCAAAGCTTCCATGGTGGAGTAGAAGGGTATGTGCAAGATCATCACGGAAAAAATAGGCCCTTAAGTGGCAAAAAATTCAGAAAAATAAAAGTTAGGCAACTTAACGTAAAAATTTGAATAAGTTATCTATATTATTTCAAAAATATGTAAGAATAGAATTTGTAGCAAATTGAATGTAGTTTCTAAAATACTAGGTTTATTTAAAATAAAAAAAATCTATTTGGTGAAAATTTGAAATTTCAATGCAATAGTACTTAAATTTCAAGGAAAAAATAAGAAGTAGGTGTCTGTCTAACCACCTTAACCACAAAAAAAATGAAAATATTTTTTTATAAGCTTTTAGATATAAGTAGAGGGACTCATGCGGATGTGATGCATATTTTTTTGTAATTTATTATTAATTATGAATTTTTTATTACAACTTTTAAAAATATAAAAACTCATATGTCGACCACCTTAACTTGGTCAAAACTTCATGAAATTCATTTTTTAATCCTATAGTATACCAAGCATAGAATGTGACACATGTTTTGGATTCAAAAATGTGATACCATTTGAAAGCTATAGATGTTTTTCAATCAGCCTATCAATCGAGACTTTAGTAGTAATTCAAATAGAAAATGAATGATAATTATTTATTAAATTCAAAGTAAAGCATAATTTATATTGGTGGAAATTTGGGAATCTCCTTTAAAAACCCTTTTCGCTTTATCAATTTTGGGTAAAAAAAAGTCGTTAGCCACATACCCTACACATACCCATTATATCACCACTATTTGGCCTATCATGATCCTGCACATACCCAGAAGGTAGGAGAAAAAACTACAAATGGACCTCTCAACTTAGACAATATCAAAAAATAGACTCCTTATCAGTTTTACCCTTTCCACATCCCACCAATTGTGACCTCACAGATTTGAACTTGACTAGGAAATCATCAATGGAAGGAAATTCAACAAGCGAAAGAGAAGTTAATTTTGCCTCTAGTTGCAAGGCACAAAACTCATTAACCTGACCAAACAAGTTTTGTAACTCATCCCATACTTCCTTGGGTGTATTACATTCCTCAATTTGAAAAATAATACTATCAGAAACATGCAAGGATATCAAACCCATAGCTTTGTCACACTTGTTTCCATGGGAAAATATTTCATACTCCCTAGTAAAAGTGGGTTGGCTAGCACTCAGTGTGGACCACAAACCCTTAGATTAGAGCAACCTATACATTTTTATCTTCTAGGTATGGTAGTTATGGGGGGTTAACAATTCAACTGAATCAGGAGTAGCCATGAACAACAAAAGGAAAAAATACACCAAACTGAAATCTCCAAAAATATCAATCAATGCAGCCTCTCGAGATTTATTTTTCCAACATCCAAAAAAATATTACTCAGGAAATTAAAAAGGACTGAATCTAAAAAATTTGAGCAAAATAATTGTACACCTTACTGTCTATTTGTAGAAATTTCCCGCACCATATGAAAGCCAAATGAATGCACAAGTCTCCACAACATGACAACCTTTTCATAATCTTTGAGACTTGCTCACACCAACCAAACACACTGCAATGCTATTTAAATAGAAAAAAATTACCCCACGTTTTCAATGTGGGATAATTTTTCCAACAACAAATTCAAAAGAACATGTGACCACTTCCTCTCATGCACACTTTGGAAGTTCCCTAAAATGAAATATTTAGGGGAAACTTTATAAAATATAAAGTTTTAAAAAAAAATTATATCCTAGATAGTGAAGAAACGATCCTTCAACAAAAGAAAATATGGTTTGCCAATAATACTAGTCTTCACGCCAGAAATCGATGCCACCAGCCAATTGGATTCAAATTGCAAGATAAATGGAGAGATCAATTGCAGATAGAAGCATTGTAAATTCCTAAATTGTAGGCTGAATCGTGCCCTCTCAACACTTCCAATGCTTCGCAGTAGGTTGAATCACGCCTCCAAAATAGATGTAAATGAAATTCCCTCCCAAATGTGATCTGGGTACTTGAGTTGATAGGAGGTTTGTTGTGCAAATCGTGTCAACCTTTATCTCATGCAGTAGGTAAAATACATGCACAACATGAGGAAAAAAATTGTGCCTCTTCAAGACTGAGAATTGTGCCTCTCCTCAATCGCTATTGCCTCTAACAAATGGATCTTGCCTCTAATGCTAAGGATTAGGGGAAATCACATGCTCTTCCAAAAATTGATCACGGCTCAAATGCACTATCAATTTAACAAAAATAGAGACAAATCCAAGAAAAATCATGGTCTCTTGCAAATTCCCACATAGAAATCACACTTCTCCTCAACAAAAAAACACCTCTAGCAATCATAAATGTGATGAACATTGGCAAATAAGGAAACTTTTAAATGAAAATGCTGAAAAAAACTTTTAGTAAATAAATGATCTCAAATTCTAATGAAAACTCTCAATGGTGGAAGAAGGCATAGGTTGAAGGCTCTAATACCATGTTGGTGTCAACCACCTCCCAGGAGCACAACCTACAAAAAACCTTCACGAATACGAGAGAAGCAACACAAGGCTATTTCACTAGAAGTGAATATTTTAAGATGAGATGCGATATACATACTGTACAAACCTTTTAAAGGCATGAAAATGCAATGAGTGTAAAACTACCCAATACGGGAAAGAAACCACCTAGATAATTAAATGCAGTAATAAACTATTATGCCTCAGTAAACTTAAGTAGGTAAATCCTATTTACTCTAACAATATATATATTATATATTACTTTCTATTTATATATTTATCTTTGTATCTCTTTCTCTCTCATTATCTCCCTCTATATATTTATCTCTTTCATCTTTGTCTATCATGTGATTCTCTCTCTCTCTTTATATCTCTATCTCCTCCATATCCATCTCCTTCTCCTTCTCCTTCTCTATCACCATTTTTGTCTCTATCTCCCTCTACTTCACATCCCTCTCCCTCTCTTTCTCCATATCAATGTTTTTCTCTATCTCTACCTACTTTCCCCTCTCTCTCTTGCTCTTTCACCCTCTATCTCTCCATCTCTCTATCCCTCTCTTTACCTCTCTCCCTATTGCAAACATAATGGATTTTGATTATCTTCATGATTCAAAGTTTTTTTAGTTGTGTTTGGATCCTTGTCAGTGGATGCATAGTTTATTTAAAGCTATCACTTCTCCATTTAGACTTTTGTTGAAAAAAAATGTCATTTGCTAAATTTCCTACCAATTGACCTCATTTACTACATAAATGTATGCAAAAAATAGACCAAAATTTCTCTTAATTAACCTCCCACACCTCTTCGGCATACCCATTGCACAAAAAGGTGCGATTTCTAGTTTAGATTTTATAATATGATTATCAAAGTATTTAAATGTGGAAAATAAATGTAATAAATAAAAGTATTTATTTTTATGTTCAAGGGAGAGAAATAATCCTCTTATGATGCTAAGTTTTGAATATCTTGAGGTTGAAACTAGAAGATATTATCCTATAAGTTACCTCAAGATGTGAACTATCACTCAACTCCACAATGTGTTGAAATCATAAATTTGGTTCAAACTATCAAATGTAACTAACAATATTTAGAAATAACTTTGAAAAATTATGAAATCACTAGGGATCATGTTCTAGAAAAGGAGCCCTATCTTTAAAGTCATGTCAATGATAAAAAACCACAATCTCAAAACTTAAAGATGCAATAGAGTGGTGTGATTTAGATCAAGATTCATTTTATGTAAGTTTTCTAGCATGCCTTCTGCCAATGAATTATTGAATAATCTTATTTGATATACAATTATAGATGAATTCATTTATGTTAGTGTGAATAATTGTCTTGTACCTAGTTAATTCACTCACTAGGGAATTAGGGAACATATTCGCATGTTTTGTTTAGGTTAAAGTCTGGAAGGCCTAGGACCCGTTACAAAGTAGCCATAGACGCAAAAGATTGGAGACTCATAAAAAATGAGACAGCCAAAAAAAGAAGAGTGAGACTCACTACTAGTGAGCTTGGAAGAACAACAAACAAGCCATGATTTTGATCGAGGCATGAAACTAGAAAAAAAGACCAACACAAAGAGATAGAGATGGAAACAACAAAGGAAACCATCTCAAAAAACACTACCCTACAAGAACAATGAAAAACCAATGCAAGCCATCAGCTTAAAAAACTAAACAAAGGCTGCAACCCCCATGCAGTAACTCCATATTTTTTGGCACCAAACACAAAATAAACCAAAGGGAAAGAGGAATCATTTTCCACAATAACACCCACCTTACCAACAAACCCAAGATCCACCTCCAAAGGAGAAAAATCCACCTCAAAAGGAGTTGTAAAGGGGAAAGCCAGCAAGAGGAAATAGAGCCTCCCAACATGCCACAAAATCAATCTCCACCTGAATAGGAGAACTAGACATAGTGAACTATAAAATAGAAAATAGACTAGTAGAAGGGACATGAATGACTTCCTTAAACACTACGAGGATCTGGTAATCAAGAAAGACAACCCAACCAAAAGTAACTCAGTCATATGATGGATTGTAACTCAACCCCCAAGGGCTTATAAATTGCACCTGTTTAGCTTGAAGTGTCTCCCAAGTGCCTAAAATAGGTATTTATTCATTTTTCCTTAAAATTTTACATACAAAGGTGAAATTTTTCAAAAAAAATATTTTTGGAAAGCTGGTTCTCCCAATTTTTCAATGGTGTAGGTATTTTCAAAACTTTTTTTGTTTTGTGCCTTTTTTTAAGGTTGGAGTCAAATCTTGCTTTTCAGCCTCCAATCTCATATATTTTTGCCCGGGACTCCATTTTTCTCAATTCTTGTGGCATCATGAAGGTATTCAAGAGCACTACAATTCTATACATGCATTTTTTTGCAATTTTTTTTCCAAAATTTCAATTTGAAGTTGATTAGGTACTTTTGGATACACTGTTGTAAATTTGCAAAAAAAGTGTCAATTTGTTACAAACAAAGGGGTTATTCTTGTATTTTGAAAGGAAATTTTTTGTTCCTCTATTGTATTTTTTATTTTTTTAATGGATTTTTCAAAAGTGGTGTCTAACTTCATAGAACTATCACAAATGGAGATAAAAAATGGAGATATTATTGTTAAAATTGGCATTACAAAGAATCACATTTATCCAAGATCCAAAACCTGTAGGAGCTAAAGAAAGAAGAAAATGGCTTGATAGAAGGGATGAAGCTCTTGGTACTCTTCTTTTATCTACTTCTCCAAATCTTAGATATCATGTTGCATCTTGCACACATCCAATCAAATTTGAATTATCTTAGAGGGTCTCTTTGGTAATCAAGATAAAATGAGGAAATTTAAGTTGGGGAATAAAATTATGGGTCTAAATCCTTCAAAATTTGATAATATCCAATACTTTTTCTCTAAGCTCAATTCTCTTATACTGTAGTTATCTAATTATGGGGTCACTAAAGAGGATGGACAATTGATTCTTTCTATTTTTGTTAAGCTTGGTCCCGATTATTCAATGTTTTTTTTCTATATTTTATGCTATAATTGATGCCCTTGAAAATGCTTACAAAATGCCTTCTCTTGATGAATTTAAGGCTCATTTAACAAGGGAGCAATAAAATTTGGTACACATGGGCACATTAAAGTCTTCCCAAACTCATGCTCTTCTTGCAAAAGATTTGAAGGCTTCAAGTGGTGAGGGTAAGAAGCAGAAGAAGGAACCCAAGTCTAATGAGCAAGGTAAATATTCTCCTTCACATAGAACTCTTGAGTCTACTCCCTCTTCTAAAGAGGATTCATCTAGAAAGAAGAATTTCAAATGTGCATATTGTAAAAGGCTAGGACATGATGAGTATGTATGTTATAAGAAGAAGATTAATGAACTCACATACCTTAAAAAGAACAACATCCAATTTTCCTCATTAGTGTCTTCTTCTTCTTCAGCATCTTAGTCAACAACACCTTCATCTTCACAGTAAAAGAATATAGGATCTACAACTAGTTTGAGAATATGAAAGGACAAGAACTCTTGGCCTCTACAAGTCCTAAATCTAATAGATGGATTCTTGACTAAAGGGAATGCATCTCATCATATGGCATCTTCGATGGGAATTTTCTCTTCTTTTGATCCTTGTAATTCACCTCATATTTTGATGGGTAACAATACTTATTAGAAGGTAAGTGGGAAGGTTTCTATTGACATGGGAGAGGGAACTTTTTACAATCTATTTTTTGTTCCTTATTTTTCCACCAATCTCCTTTTTTTTAATCACATTACCCAGTGATCAAGGTAAAACAATTGAGTTCATTCCTGCTAAAGTGTACATAAGGGAATTGGAGACTAGGGATATTATTGTTATCAAGGTGGTTATCATTCATCTCATCTGTATTCCTTTTCTTATTTTTCTTTAGAAGAATATAATATTCCTTTGACTGAATATCACACTCCATAGAGTGTGAATCTTGTTTGTGAGGAGAAGTTTGGTCATCTACACCTTGGTATTTTAGAGACCAGTGTTGAGCTTTCTACTCCTCCACCTCCTACTTCTTCAACCATAAGTGCTTCTATTCAACAAGATAATCCTAGTTTTTCGGATCTTGCTTTGTGGGATGAATATTTGATAGGTATTTCAAACTTGTTTGTGCAATCTCATACTACAGATTTGGAGGGCACACTTGAGGGGGTTTCTCTCCTCTTTGAGGAAAAATTCAACACAACTATTCTTCCATCTTCTTTTCTTTGGAGATTGACATTCATGAGTTTCCTCATTCTCTTGATTTATCATATTTCTTGGTTGAGTTTGACCATGATTATGTTGTGGCTTATTCAAGCTTGGAGACTCCTAATCAGTTTTCAAAGGCATACATGTTGAGACTTCATCCTTCCTCCTTCCAGTTTGACATGCAATGGCTTCTTCATCAAACTATGGATTTGTTTTTTCCTAAGGGAAGATTTGTTGCTTGCAAACATTGGATCATATGTTATTTTTAGGCATTCTTTATTAGCATTGGAGCTTCTTCATTGTATGGGAATATCTTGTCTTTCTATTTCCCTCTTATGGGTGGGTAATTGATTGTATATAAATGATGAATGTAGTCCTTAGGGGTATCATTGAGTTCATATATCATCTTGTTTGTTTCTTTTCTCTCTTTTGGCTTGAGGAGTTTTGTCCCACTGGGTTTTCTCCTTTTCTCCTATTGTGAGAGATTGCATTTATGGCATTTGCATTGTAAATGGGTACCTAACATGGCCTTATAGTCGAGACCCATCTTTGTGTCTTTTGCATAATAATATTCTCCCTAATTTTCACTTAATGGGAGGTGTTGGTGTAATTAAATGTCTTGTACCTAGTTAATTCACTCACTAGGGAATTAGGGGACATATTCACATGTTAAGTTTACTTAGGGGGTAAAAGCATAAAGTTGAGTCACACTTTCAGCCAAATTATCAGCACAACTGAATTTAAGTATTTATAACTAAAAATCAATTTTGGTCAACATATGATATAGTAAGATTCATTCTAGCTAAGATAGATACTTCCACAACTTTTTCAACTAAAATTGTTGGGTAAAAATATATGGAGCACCACTTTGAGTCCAATTTACCAAAAAAATAAAATTATTTTAAAAACTTGAAGTTTCAATAACTCCTACTAATTTAAATAACATTTTTTTAAAAATATAAGAAATATCATTTTCTAGATTCATAAGTGTAGTTTTCAAAAATATATTTATTTTAATATTTTAATTATTAAATTTATATTTTATTTTTTATTTCTATTAAAAGTAGGTTATCAACACAAAATATTAGGTTGATTACCATGCCAAGGAAAAATACTAAAATTTATTTAAAAAATTAAATAAAAATGATGTACTAGATAAAAAAATCTATTTCAAGATGGTATATTTTTTTTCCATTTTAGAAAAGTATTTAATATGAAAGTTGACGTCCAATGCAAACAATTATTTTTTGATTCACAAACATTTTAATATTTATTTAAAATATATATTTATTAAAATTGGAAAAAATTATATCCATGCACTAAAGTTTCAAGTTATAAATACACACAAAAAATTTGAAAAAAAAAAATTACTATTAAAAGTTTGACATCTCATGCAACTTCATTTTTCAACATTTTATCAACTAAAATATAGTGTTAATTTATTAAAAAACTAGTTTAAAATAATTTTTAAATTTTTCTAAAAAAAACAAACACAAAATATACTAAAAAATACATATTTTACTAGTTTACATCATTTCAAAATTCAAAACATATATGCCACTTTTTAGTGATTCAAGTTTAAAAGTTGGATTAGTGTTGGTCGTTTCCTTTATAAAGTGTGACACGCTTTGTGCTTTTACCCTAGGATTTTAAGATTCCTTCTAGAAGTCTTATTTTTTATATCTAGAACTTATCTTTTCTTAGGTTATTATGAGTTAGTTGTCTCAAGTTATAGGATTATCACACTTGTCATGATCTTGTCTAATCTTATGTCTCACCTTGCCTTTATAAGCAATGCATTTTATGAATATTTTCATATTCAACTTGTTACTAATTTTTTGCTTCCCACACAAATTAGTGAGATTTTAATGGACAATTATTTGGTGGGTTATAAACTTTTGATGTTTAGAAATCCTTTGAAAATTTGTTTTCCAGATGAAGGGTTTTCTAAGAATTGATTTATCATAATCATCCAACAGTTTGAGTTAAACTATTGAATAGTCTAGACAAACCAACAAATAGACTTCATTTAGAAAACAAACATTCAGAGGATGTTATGAGAAGTTGAACTATTGTATGCAATTTATGTTATTGTTGTTTATCAGAGAAGAGTTGCAAGTTCTGGAGCAATAATGCAGAAATTATGAATTCATTTTGATGACAAAACATATGATTAAAAAAAATCATTTTAGTTATTTCAGATTATGTAATTGAGAACAAGTTCAAATGGATACACAAGTCATTACATACTTTGAAATAACTGATTTATTAAAAGCCATATTTTTGTAACCCCACACAGGTCATGGGCATGACTAGGTTGATTTAATTCAATAATGAATGTAAACCATACATCTAAACATCAACTAAAAGTAGAAAGACACATAAGAGGAGGTCATGTCCATCATTGCATTAAGGGCTGGTGAAGGGTTGACTCTTTAGCCTCCAGCTTGATCTTCAGTATCTTTAGTCTTTAGCTCCCTTGCTCTTGAGTTCTAGATGCACCTACAGTTGATTAAGAGTTTTGTTAGAGCTCAAGGCATGAGATCTAGTTACATGCTTCATCAACAGATATATAATTTGTAGTTATTATTAGATTAAACCAACTTAGTCATTATAAGAGAGATAAATGCAAAAAGTGCCAGATCAAAAGAAATCATCAGATTCACTATTTTTCTAACTAGTTTGCAACATGTGTAGATATAGGAAAAGTCTTATTATTATTTCATCTGTTTACTGCATGAGTGGTGGAAAATGTGGCTCCCACAAGGGTTGATCCCAACTCATAATAATGGCATAAACAATGTGAAGAACAAGTAATCAAAGTCATCTATTCAACATTTTAAAGATAGTGAACATGCATGCATATTAAATTCACAAGTTTTTCTTCAAGGAGCAGCTACAGAAGCAATGAAGTGTAGCAGTGATTCTTTAATTTAAAATTCATTGTTTCTTTTACACAGTGTTTTGTAAGTATTCAAAGAGGATATGTCACCAGGAGAATAGTAGCCGGAACATTCATTTTAATTACCATTTAAGGGAGTGATTCATCACAATACATTCATGAAGCAGGTTGAGGCTTTCATAAGCACAATACAAAGACTAATGGAGGTCACTACCTTAGTCATAAAAGATCAATCACAGTCAAGCAATAATCACAGTGAGCAGCCATCTTCAGGAAATGATGAGTTAGTGACTTTAATATATGTAGGAGTTCCAAATCAAAGAATATAAGGAAGTCCCTTGTATAGTTTGCATCCGTTAATAAATAGTAGTATTGCATTGAAAAGATTGCCACCAAGATATGAAAAGAGTTTATTGGTAAAAAATCTAATGTAGAGCAATCACAAACCATAGCTTCTTAAAGCCTTAGTTTATCATCAAAAATGGAGAAACCCACTTAGTGTTTTGTTTCAAAATATCAAATATACTGAGAAAAGCCATGAATTTCACATAGAATGCTCGAAATAGAATTCATTTACATTCAAATGTAGTCGACTACAAAAAATATTAAGTCAACAGAGAGAAAAAATTCAAGCTTTTATATGGAACAAACCCTCAAAGAAAGAAGAAATGTAAGCTCTTAGCTGTGGACTACCCATGAAAATCCATGTACAGGTATGTGCAGGATCATGATGGGCCAAAAAGTGGTGGCATGATGGGTATGTGGCTGACGACTTTTTTTACCCAAAATTGATGAAATGGAAAGGGTTTTTAAAGGAGATTCTCAGCTTTCCACCAATATAAATTATGATTTACTTTGAATTTAATAAATAATTATGGTTCATTTTCTATTTGAATTACAACTAAAGTCCTAATTGATAGGCTGATTGAAAAAAATCTATAGCTTTCAAATGGTATCACATTTTTTGAATTCAAAACATGTGTCACATTCTATGCTTCACATACTATAGGATTAAAAAATTAATTTCATGAAGTTTTGACCAAGTTAAGGTGGTCGATACTAATTTTATATTTTTTAAAATTTGTAATAAAAAATTCATATTAATTATTTACTTGGAAAAAATTACAAAAAAGTGCATCACATCGAGACATGAGACCTCAACTTATATCTAAAATATCATAAAAAATATTCTCATTTTATTGTGGTTAGGTGGTTGACGGACACCTACTTCTTATTTTTTCTTTGAAATTTAAGTACCACTGCATTGAAATTTCAAATTTTCACCAAATAGAATTTATTTTTAAAATAAACCTACTAGTTTAGAAACTGCATTCAATTTTCTACAGATTCTATTCTTACATATTTTCAAAATAATATAGATAATTTATTCAAATTTTTACATCAAGTTGTCTAACTCTGATTTTTCTAAATTTCATCACCACTTAAGGGCCTATTTTTTCTATGATGATCCTACACATACCCATATAGAAGCAAAGAATATTCACTATTTTGTTCATTTCCCGATTCAAATTAAGCATCTTTTGCAGATTAAGTGGAGGATATGAATTTTCAACTTACCTAAGTTTATGTTTGGAGAGAAACTCAGCAAAAACCCATAGACTTCTTTTATGGGATTACTCTCCAAAAAAAATTAGACAAGATTTTTCATGGTAGCCAAAACAAGAATCACAAATAGAATACAAAAAGTTCATAGAATAATGTATTAGAAAAGTGTTTAATCCATTGCCAAATGAGCTCATCTTTAGCTTCAAAACTGAAAAAAATTCTAGATTAAAACAAAAATCAGACTTACCTCCCTCAAATCTCCAGAAAACTTCTGAAAATGGTGTAAAATATAGAGATTTCCAATCAAAATCTTGAGCTAGGGTTTTCCCCATGGTGGCGGTGCTTCCTCAAGCAACAAGAAGAAATGAAAAATGAAGTGAAATGTCTATCTTTTGTTTTAGGGTTTGAAACCCTATGGGTTTGATGAGAGTAAAGGCATTTTTTCCTTAAGCTTTTTCAAAAAAGATTTATTCATTTGCTAGGGCCATGGAATTTTTATGCCTTATATTTATTTTAAATGTCATTTTGAAATTTCATAAGATTATCTCATAGCCTTTCATATTTGGCTTTTATTTTTACATTTGAAACAAAATGTAAAACTTTATTTAAAGTGGTGAAATAAATCACTTTCAATAAATGTTATTATTGAATACAAAATAAATATGCTTTTGATATATTTTCAAATAACGGTCAAAAGGGAGTTGTAATGAGCTTTATAAGCTTTTGCTTAAATCTTAGAGGTGCTTGAGAGGATTAGCCCAACATGTGGAGTAAAATCAAGAGTTTGGAGCACTAAATCAAGAGTTTAGTTTCCGTTGAGAGTTCCAATTGATGGATCTTCAGTTAAGGAGCAATTTGAGGAACATAACTTCTTGTTTCATTTAGCTACAACCCTATTTTGGAGGGGTTTTTAGTTGCATACAACCCATGAAGTTTTTTTGAGATTGATAACTCTTTATGCATTTTTGAAGAATTTGTCTTTCAGTTACATGCCTGATTTGAGGGAGAGGATGGACAACACATCATTTCTTGGAGCCAAAATTCAAAATTTGAATTCTTGGAGCCTTTTCTATAAGTCTTTCTCTTCTCTCATTTATTTTTTTGAGTTCTAAGTTTGGTGGCTGTTGTGGCAGATTATTCATTCTTTGTAACTCATTTCTTATGAGTTCTACAGATTTGTAATGCTGATATCTCCTAGTTTTCAATAAAGAAGCTCATTTCCTTCTCAGATTTGTCTTGTGCAAGCACTGTGTGTGAGTCCTTAGATTAAAATTTTGTGATTTCTATGAAATCCTTCTTTTTATCTTATTTCTTCAATGTCTTATTCAGGTGTAGTATGTTATAGTGCAGGTCATTGACTATGTTTCTTACATTTGTTGAATGGTTGTTATGAAAAAAATACTATTTTCTTTCAATCAAACTTCAATCAAAGGAACCTTTTAGATGAAACATTTATGCAAAACATATTAGATTGAGTAGTGAATCATTTTAGCTTCATTTGTTGAGTTTTCTTATGAGGTTTAAAGGAAAATTCAAATTATTTTTTAGTTGGTGATTTACCTCATTGTTTAGTTTTCAGTTTCTGCACCATCCTTCTTACCCTTTTCCAATTTGAATCAATAGTGTTAAAAAAAATATTCAAAGGGAGTCAACCCATAATCTGGAGGTCTACCCTCATTATAGGATACCCACAACCTGAGAGTAGTCCCATGTTGCATAGGATCTAAGATTTTTTTGAACTTAGCATCACGTGCAAATCCCTATGTCAATAGTTTTTGGCATGCCTAGTGGGACATTAAACTGATTTTCAGTTCGAAAAGAGCTTCATTTTACTATTGTTTTGGTGTGAGTAGCAATATTTCTTAGCCTTTGGAGGAAAGATCTACATACACCTGGCGACTCTGAGCTCAAATCTACTAGTTTCAGTAGTCTAAGTTCTAGTATGTTTTAAAACAAATCTATTAATTATGATTTCTAGCTCTTTGAATGAATAGAGATGTCAAGTTTTCATGGAAACACGTGGTTTCACCCCCCATATCATGAGAACACTGCTCCTACACCATTTCAACCATATCTTACAGAATATACTACTAATCTCACTCAAAGCAACCTTATAGTAGTAGATTACCAACAATTTCAATATGCTCATCACCCACCCACCCCTACTCAAGCTTTGCAGCAGTATGTCTATGCTCATGAATCAACAAGCCCAGGAGGGTTATCTTATTTCTAACTAGCAAAATTTCTTTTCTAATGAGCCTCAAAGTTCTGATAACATGAGAATAAAGGATATGTCTTTGTACTTCCAAGAACAATTTGATGAAATCAATAGAGATCAAGAGTATCAAATGCAAGAGTAGGATATGGCTTATCAGGTTCACTGTCATCAACAAGAGATGGAGGCTCAAGTAAGGTATGAGGAAGAGAAAAGTAAGCTAACATTGGTTCAAGCTCAAAATTTAGAAGCAGATTCAACGCTTTCTTTTTCAAACCCATTGTTTGAGGTAGGAGTTTCGAGGTTCAATACATTAAGCTTTGAACAAGATGAATCTTCTTTTGAAGAAAAATCAGAACTTTTGTAGCATGAAGAAGTAGTTTATCAAGTCTATCTTCATGAGCAGAAGTTGGCTGTAAAAGAGCATCAAATTATGCTTCTAACTAAGCAAGTACAAAAGATAGAGGCCCAATCTACTCCTTTCATTTTGGAGCAGCCTGTGAAAGAGAAGGTTCTCAAATTCGAAACCCCAAGCTTTAAACAAGAGAATCCCTCTCAAGAACCCACTTTTCTTAAAGAAGCTCAACAAGCCTATCAAGTTTCCCTATTTTTTGAGTCATCTTTTCCAGGGGAACCTATCATTTGGCCAAAGTTTTGGTTTGATGACCAAGAAAGGGTATAACTTGAAGGAGATCAAAAAGAAACTATTTTTGAAGAGTGTTCTTACATTTTAAAAGCTGACAAATCAAACTTGTTACAAGAGCAAGATGATCATATAGATCCTGGAAAGCAATATGAAGAACAAGTAGAGAGTGGAAAAAAGGACGATGCTACTTTGATGTTTAATGAGCTGCCTTGTTTTGTTGAAAAAGATGAAGGGAGCTTGCTCGCATTATCATTAACAATAGATTTGGACCATCTTGAGGTTGTTCAACAACATGATGAGTTCTTGGTTTAGGAAGTTATCAATAAGCATGAAAAAGAAAAATTGATTCACGAAGATCTCCATAAAGTAAAAATTGGTTATCTCTTACAGAGAAGCAAAGAAGACTGGGAAGAAGACTTGTTCTAGGATGATCTTGAGATATTGTGTTCAAAGCTAGACGATGAAGCAATAAAAGTTGAGGAACAAACCCATGAACAATGGTGTGTAAAGTAAGTGGATGATAATGATGAGGAAGATGTGGTCTACTTGTTTGACCAGATGCCTTGTTTTGTTGACAAGGAGGAGATTCATGAGCAACAAGAAGATAGTGAGTCATTTATGATTCATGATCAATCACAAGTTTCAAGTCTTTTGAATTAGCAAGAAAATGTAGTAGTTGTACATGCACAAGAAACCAAAAAGGATACCCCTAAGTTTAACCTTTCAAGAGGTTGTCCTATTAGACACCTAGCAAGATTGGAGGTCATTTCCACAAGTTTTGCTTGCACCCAAGCATAAAGATGTAGCTGAAGATGAAAGCATTCAACTTATCTATCCATTTTGAA
The DNA here is from genome assembly GCA_007258455.2 of Sequoia sempervirens. Classification (NCBI taxonomy): domain Eukaryota; kingdom Viridiplantae; phylum Streptophyta; class Pinopsida; order Cupressales; family Cupressaceae; genus Sequoia; species Sequoia sempervirens. The sequence goes on along the minus strand of VDFB02270651.1, from coordinate 812,943,857 downwards.
ACATCAGTTTGCTTGATCAAGATGATGAGGTAAATGGAGGCATTTTCATTTACAAAGAGGTATGGCAGTAGCTAATTGAAATTTTTTCATTTCTTTACCTCTTCTTAGTTGTTCATAAACATGTAAAGGATTGTAAGCTTATGAAGAAAGGAAGTTATTTCACCCAACTAGTTAATGGGTTTGTTTGACCAACATCTTTGCTGGTTAGAGTAGGTTAGAGTAAGTTTCATTTTCATTTTTAGGTTTTCTTTCCCTAAGTGCTATTTCGCACAATTGGTTTGTTTACTTTGAGTTTTACTGGGGAGAAATAAGAAAAACCTAGTTGTTACTAATTATAGTTCAATCAAGTAGACATCTCTCATTCATAACATAGAATGGAGACTTTTTTGTCATGAACAACACATGTTTACTCCATGGAACTATAATTATTTGGAGAAAAGTTACAACAGTTAAAATAGTATGAATGAACTTTGTACCAAGTTTTGAGTCAGAAAAAAAGAAAAAATTGACTCCATACCCAATGGATAAGCAAGGCAACTAGCCTTATTTTGTTTAGCAGGAAAACACCCTAGAGAGGTCACCCAAAATGTTACTAATTTTTTTTTCCCACACAAATTAGTGAGATTTTAATGGAAAATTATTTGCTGGGGTATAAATTTTTTATGTTTAGACATCCTTTGAACATTTGCTTTCCAAATGAAGGGTTTTCTAAGAATTGATTTATTAGAATCATCCAACAGTTTGTGTAAAACTGTTGAATAGTCTAGACAAAGCAACAAACAGACTTCATTTAGAAAACAAACATTCAAAGGATCTTATGAGAAGCTGAACTATTCTATACAATTTACATTATTGTTGTTTATCAAAGAACAATTGCAAGTTCTGGAGCAATAATGCAAAAATTATGACTTCATTTTGAAGACAAAATATATGCTTAAACAAATCCATTTTAGTCATTTCAAATTATGTAATTGAGAACAAGTTCAAATGGATACACAAGTCATTACATACATTGAAATAACTGATTTATTAAAAGCCATGTTTCTATAACCCCACACAAGTCGTGGGCATGACTAGGTTGATTTAATTCAATAGTGAATGTAAACCATACATCTAAACATCAACTAAAAGAAGAAAGACACATAAGAGGAGGTCATGTCCATCATTGCCTTAAGGGCTGGTGAAGGGTTGACTCTTTAGCCTCCAACTTGATCTTCAGTAGCTTTAGTCTTTAGCTCCCTTGCTCTTGAGTTCTAGACTCACCTACAGTTGATTGAGAGTTTTGTTAGAGCTCAGGGAATGAGATCCAGTTATATGCTTCATCAACAGATATATAATTTGTAGTTATTATTAGATTAAACCAACTTAATCATTATAAGAGAGATAAATGTAAAAAGTGCCAGATCAAAAGAAATCATCAGATTCACTATTTTTCTAACTAGTTTGCTTCATGTGTAGATACAAGAAAAGTCTTATTATTATTTCATCTATTTACTGCATGAGTGGTGGAAAATGTGGCTCCCACAAGGGTTGATCCCAACTCATAATAATGGCATAAGCGATGTGAAGAAAAAGTAATCAAAGTCATCTATTCAACTTTTCAAAGATAGTGAATAGACATACATATTAAATTCACAAAGTTTTTCTGTGAGCAGCTATAGAATTAATGAAGTGTAGCAATGATTCTTTCATTTAAAAGTCATTGTTTCTGCTACACAGTGTTCTATAAGTATTCAAAGAGGATATGTCACCAAGAGAATAGCAACTGGAACATTCATTTTAATTACCATTTAAGGGAGTGAGTCATCATAATACATTCATGAAGTAGGTTGAGGCTTTCATAAGCACAATACAATGACTAATGTAGGTCACTACCTTAGTCATAAAAAGATCAATCACAATCAAGCAATAATCACAATGAGCGGCCATCTTCAAGAAATGTTGAGTTAGTGACTTTAATATATGTAGGAGTTCTAGATCAAACAATATAAGGCAGTCCCTTGTATAGTTTGCATCGATTAATAAACAGTAGTATTGCATTGAAAATATTACCACCAAGATATGAAAGGAGTTTATTGGTCAAAAATCTAATGTAGAGCAGTCACATACCATAGCTTCTTAAAGCCTTAGTTTATCATCAAAAATGGAGAAACCCACTTAGGGTTTTGTTTTAGAATATCAAATATGCTGAGAAAAGCCATGAATTTCATAGAGAATGCTCGAAATAGAATTCATTTACATTCAAATGTAGTCTCAACTATAGCATTTATTAAGTCGACAGAGAGAAAAACTTCAAGCTTTTATATGGAAAAGACCCTCAAAGAAAGAATAAATGTAAGCTCTTAGCCGCGACCTACCCATGAAAATCCATGCATAGAAGAAAAGAATATTCACTATTTTGTTCATTTCCAGATTCAAATTAAGCATCTTTTGCAAATTAAGTGAGGAGATGAATTTTCAACTTACTTGAGTTTCTGTTTGGAGAGAAACTCAGCAAAAACCCATGGACTTATTTCACAGAAGAATGTATAAAAAAAGTGTTTAAGTCGTGGCCAAATGAGCTCATCTTTGGCTTCAAAACTAAAGAAAAATTCTAGATTTAAAACAAAAATCAGACTTACCTCCCTCAAATCTCCATAAAACTTCTCAAAATGGTGTAAAATACAGAGATTTCCAGTCAAAATCTTGAGCAAGGGTTTTCAACATGGTGGCAACGCTTCCTAAAGCCGCAAGAAGAAATGAAAAATGAAGTGAAATGTCTATCTTAAAAGTATGTGCAGGATCATCATGGAAAAAATAGGCTCTTAAGTGGCAAAAAATTCAAAAAAATCAGAGTTAGGAAACTTGACATAAAAATTTGAATAATTTATCTATATTATTTCAAACATATGTAAGAATAGAATTTGTAGCAAATTGAATGTAGTTTCTAAACTACTAGGTTTTTTAAATCTATTTGGTGAAAATTTGAAATTTCAATGCTTGTACTTAAATTTCGTGGAAAAAAAGAAGTAGGTGTCTCGTGACCACCCTAACCACAATAAAATGATAATATTTTTATAATATTTTATATAAGTATAGGACTCATGTCCCGATGTGATGCATATTTTGTAATTTTTTCCAAGTAAATAATTAATTATGAATTTTTATTGCAACTTTTAAAAAATAAAAAAACTTGTATGTCTAACCACCTTAACTTGGTCAAAACTTCATGAAATTCATTTCTTTTTTTTAATCCTATAGTATACCAAGCATAGAATGTGACACATGTTTTAGATTCAAAAAATATGATACCATTTGAAAGCTATAATTTTTTTCAATCAGCCTATCAATCAGGACTTTAGTTGTAATTCAAATAGAAAATAAATAATAATTATTTATTAAATTCAAAGTAAAGCATAATTTATATTGGTGGAAAGTTGAGAATCTCGTCTAAAAACCCTTTTTGTTTCATCAATTTTGGGTAAAAAAAATTCGTCAGCCACATACCCTACAAAAACCCTTCATATCGCCACTTTTTGGCCCATCATGATCCTACACATACCAATTGTTTTAGGGTTTGAAACCCTATGGGTTTGATAAGAGTAAAGGCATTTTTTCCTTAAGCTTTTTCAAAAATGATTTATTCATTTTCTAGGGCCGTGGCATTTTTATGCCTTATATTTATTTTAAATGTCATTTTGAAATTTCATAAGATTATCTCATAGCCTTTCATATTTGGCTTTGTATACACCTAAAAATGGTCTGGATAATCTAATTAATTAAATACGATATATTTGATTAATTAACCTTAAATTCTTCTACTATTAAATAAATAGAAATATCTATTTATATAGTTCATCTTTAATTTCTTCAATCTTTATTCTATTATTTTGTCTTAATTAAATAAACGAATTTCACTTTGTTTTATTTAATTATCATAATCAAATTCACCTACTATTGAATAAATAGAAATATTTATTTATATAGTTCACATGTATATTCTTCTAATTATTCTCTCTTAAATTAAATAATCAAACTTCAATAGTTTTTATTTAATTATCATTATCCCTCTTTTATTAAATAAACAATATCAAAAATATTTTCTTACTTTAATAATTGTATTTCTTCCTAAAATTGAAATAAAACCAAGTATTCAATTTTATGCACACATATTTCTACAAGTAATTATTTTCACCTACCAAATTAGATATTTTTTATCTAATCAATTCATCTGGACCTTCATGGGCAAATTTGGAGACAAACTTGCAGGAAATCATCTTCATCTTTCTCCAATGACTCTTCCTATCATTTGGTTGAGTGTTTTTTTGGGGAGGAACAATCCCCATGATCAGCTCATGCTTCTTCATCCTTCACCATTCAATCCTCTAAATCAAATCCAAACCTTTGTTGTGCTGCCCCTTTACAAATGTGTTGTCGTGAATCTATAAATACAACCTCTCTCTACAGGAAATGGATCCCAACTTGGTGCAAACTTACTCTGTAGGAATAGCAATCAAGAAATCAAGCATCTTAGCAATAGCAATAGCAATAGAAATCAAAGCATTTTAGCATAGAATCAATATCATGGCTTTTCATTTAGCTGCATCATAGTTTACAGTAGCTTCTTTCATCAAGTTTCATGTTAATTTAGATTACAATAACTTCATCATTATTATTTAGAAATCACCATATAGGATTAGATTATTGCATTTAACAACATCTCATTCTCTAGATTGGCATTTTAATAGTCATAATGCTTACCAAATCTGACAGCCATGTGACTTAATAAATCTTTAGAGATAGAGAACAATATGACGCTTTCAATAGATTGACGCTTTCAATAGATTCTTGCTTTAAATTAGTTTAATTGTTTGAATCTTTGATTTAATGTCTTATTAAGAAGTGTTGTTTGTTATTTTACTCATTACCTATTCCACAGTTATAGGATTAAATTATTTTTGCATTTGAAACAAAATGTAATACTTTATTTAAAGTGGTGAAATAAATCACTTTCAATAAATGTTATTATTGAATGCAAAATAAATATGCTTTTGATGTATTTTCAAATAATTGTGAAAAGGGAGTTGTAATGAGCTTTAGAAGCTTTTGATTAAATCTTGGAGGTGGTTGAGAGGATTATCCCAACATGTGGAGTAAAATTAGGAGTTTGGAGAACTAAATCAAGAGTTTAGTTTTAGTTAAGAGTTCCAATTGATGGAGCTTCAGTCAAGGAGCAATTTGAGGAACATAACTTCTTGTTTCATTCAGTTACAACCCTGTTTTGGAGGGGTTTTCAATTGCATACGACCCATGAAGTTGTTTTGAGATTGACAACTCTTTATGCATTTTTGGAGAAGTTATCTTTCAGTTACATGCCTGATTTGAGGGAGAGGATGGACAACACATCATTTCTTGGAGCCAAAATTCAAAATTTGAATTCTTGGAGCCTTTTCTATAAGTCTTTCTCTTCTCTCATTTCTTTTTTTGAGTTCTAAGTTTGGTGGCTATTGTGGTAGATTATTCATTCTTTGTAACTCATTTCTTATGAGTTCTATAGATTTGTAATGTAGATATCTCCTAGTTTTCAATAAAGAAGTTCATTTCCTTCTCATATCTGTCTTGTGCAAGCACTATGCGTAGTCCTTAGATTAATATTTTGTGATTTATATGAAATCATTCTTTTTATCTTATTTCTTCAGTGTCTTGTTTAGGTGTAGTATTTTATAGTGCAGGTCATTGACTGTGTTTCTTATATTTGTTGAATGGTTGTTATGAAAACATTATTGTTTTCTTTCAAGAAAACTTCAATTATAGGAACCTTTTAGATGAAACATTTATGCAAAACATATTAGATTGAGTAGTGAATCATTTTAGCTTAATTTGTTGAGTTATGTTGTGAGGTTTAAAGGAAAATTAAAATCATTTTTCAGTTGGTGATTCACCTCATAGTTTATTTTTTAGTTTCTGCATCATCCTTCTTACCCTTTTCCATTCTAAATCAGTAGTGTTTAAAGAAATATTCAAAGGGAGTCATCCCATAATCTAGAGGTCTACCCTCATTATAGGATACCCACACCCTGAGAGTAGTCCCATGTTGCATGAGATTTAGGATTTTTTTGAACTTAGCATCAAGTGCAAATCCCTATGTCAACACAACCAATATTCAATCTTGCATTGTTGAAGCAAGTTTTCTTGCCATTCTCTCTCTTGTGGAAGATATTTTTTTCTAGCAACTTTTCTTAGGGGTGTTGAGGAGTCACCATTAACTCTTAAAATTGCATGTTTTTTAAAAAAGGGCATAAATAAATTGTTCAAGCGTATTTTTAGTCAAATCTAGACAATATTTTTCCAAAATTAAATTTAAATTTTGAGAGTTAAGTTTGTATCTACAAGATCAATCTCATGCCCATGAGAATGAATTGGCACATGGGAATGGTAAAATTAAGGTGGATAGCCAATGCATGTAGATAAGTACATGGAAAAGGTAGACCCACAATAATGTGTCCCACTTATGGGACACTAGAAATTATTATGGTTAAAGATTAACAAATTGGAAAAAGCCTCCAATAAAAGGTCTTTTGATTAATACCTTTTTCTAAAGGCTTTTCACATTATTTATAAATAAGAAAAAGGGTCATATAAAGGACCTTTGCTTGAAGGAACTTATGAATGAAGTGCCTTGATATCTTCAAATTAAGGTCCTTAGATGGACCTCTCCACCTCCCTCAAATTTTCTTGTAATTTTTATATTTCAAGCATTAGGTTGGATTAACAAATAAAACTAACATGATAAGATAATTTACAAGATCGCAGGGCTCCCTCAAAGTAGACTTTCAAATATTATAATTTTAAATATATTTAATTTAATTATTATATTTATTTATTTTTCTAGTGAACATAGATATTTCACCTAACATTAAGGTCTCTATTCCACACATGGAAAAATAGAGAAAAATATTCTAAACAATATCTATGAACTAGGAACTAATGTCCTTGTTTCAATAAAAAATAAAAGGAATTAATTTGGATATATATAGGAAAATTTATGCAATATGAGATAAACTTATGTCTATATTTTAATTAATCTCACTTTATAAACAAAGAAAAATTAAAATAATCAACAAAAATTATGAAAAGATATCTAAAAAATAAGTTATTAAAATTTATATAAAAAAATTAAATCATTTTTTTCTAATATTTAGAATCTACACATAAAATATTAAAATTCTTTAGTTCACATTATTTTCAAATTCTTAATGATTTAGCTACTAATAGTGACAAAAGGTGAAATATTTGTTAATAATATTGATTTCAATGTCACACATTGACAAAAAAGTGCAACACATTATCATGAGACCATTGACTATAGCTATTTAATAATTACACAATTTGTATGAATATATTAGGATGACTGTAAATATAGATAAGGTATGGGATGCATTAATAGGAATTCATTTAAATGGATAAGTTAGGGAACAAGGAAAGGATCTGAACCTCATCTATGATTATTAAATTTGTTCATATGTAAATGTATTACTTGCCAATCTCTCAAAATGGGTGTAAAAATAAATAAAAATTCACATAGGTATATAGATTTATAATTACATTTTTCCCACATTTAGAAAACAATTCATAGAATTATCATGTATCTCAAAGTATGTACACTACACACTTAATTTGGGAATAATTAATAATATAATTAACCTAATAATGCCTTGATTTAGTGTTGTAATGTGTTGTACAAATTCACATTTAATCTAGGGCCCTGTTAACTAAAATATACTTAACATTGCCTTATTTGGGGTGTTGTAAAATGTTGTATTACACTTTCACACTTATCTAGGGTTTCATTAATTAATTATGGTTAATTGAGCTTAAATGGCCTCTTTAATTCAAATTCAAGCCCACTTAATTACACTTTCTAAAGGATCTATCCCAACACCCAATAATGATATTGCATGACATTTAATTTAAAAAATTTAAGGTCTTAGAAAATGGTGCTAAGACCCATTCACCTTTAGTGGAAAATGGGTCCTCTCCACATAGGACACCCCTTTCTTGGCATTTTTGAAATGGGTTTTTGATGTTATTTCATCCCCCTGAAGAATGGTCCTAGAAACTCATGCTATGACCCATTCACCTTTAGTGGAAAATGGGTCCTTCTCACATAGGAAACCCCTTTTTGAATTTAATTGTGGCAGGATTCTAATATTTTCAATCCTAGATCTAATGTTGGTTTGAGTTATTTGAATTTCAGGGTTAATTCTCAAGTTATGTATAAATATAAGGCTATTTTACATAATTCCACCTAGAAGAAGATTTTAAAAAAAGCTAAGAGACAAAAGAATTTTCATGAGATCAATCATTCATAGTCAAGAAGCAAGCAAGAGTGAAGTTTGGAGCAACATTACAAGTCTTCAAGATCGTTTTGTGTCAAAGATCAAGCATTAGTGAAGGGTTGATGATAGATGCCTATGGAGAATCATGAGGGATTCTAGGTGTTGGGAAATGCATAAGACATACAAACAAGCCTAAGGACTTGTTTCCTAAGTGATTCCATCTTCTATGATCATCCTACTTGTAGCCTAAAGAGAGGTATATTCAGATTTGTGGCTTATTGAGAGGATTTGGGATCTTCTATAGTAGGTTACTTGCATTGTTCATGTTTCATTTTAGGGTTTTATTCTAACATAATTGAATAGAATTTCCTTTACACTCTTAGGGATCTTAATCTTAGACACATTTAAGGTTAAGATTTGTACACACATTACATATTTCAGAATTGTATTCATCATCAAAGGTTTAATTACCAACAAGGGGTTTGACTGAGGTAAACCCCTATCCACAAACAAGCTACAAAATTTTCCTTTCATATTATTAGCAGATCCAGATCCGAAAACAAGAATTTCAAGGTGCAAAGAAGAAGTGTAGACCTGGAAGTTGAAAATTAGATTTAGATTTTTCTAGGACCTGACAAGACCCATTTTCTTTTAGTGGTGAATGAGTCCTATTAGGGTTTGAGGGGTAGAAGATCCTACACTACACAAGCTTCAATTTCATATTCAGAGCTCTCTGAATAGGCCTACCAGGACCTATTGATGGTCAATTTAACACAACAACATTAAAACAAAATATTGCTACTCTATTTCTCCTAAAAAAGATAAATAATCTAAAACCATCTATCTTCCAAGGTCTCTGTAGTTGGTTCTCAACTATGTTGTCATTTAGTGGCCTATGCAACTGTAATATTCAAGGGTCGTGTTGGTAAAAGAGTAAAAATTGAATAGTACTAACTAATCTAACATTTGGGGGGTGTAAATAAATGACAAAAGATAGAACATCGCTTAGGACAACAACACATGAACACATACTTCTTTTAATTCATACATGTAAAGTTTGTAATGAGCATTTTCTTAACCAACTAAAAACCATAGAATAACACAATCCACAAAATAATGCATACCATTGTATTCATTCATAGTGCAAATTTAAAGCATACAACCCTTCATAAACACTTTGTTTTTTAAACATTCTTTTCAAATAACAAAATATCACAAGCTCATTACCAAAATTAACAGATCAACAAATGTAGAGAACTATCATCCATAGATAATCCAACGAAATGGTTTCAAATTCATAATCTTCTATTGATTTTCATCAAATAAGAGACATTTATGCACAACAAAGCTCATTGGCATATGAATGGACATTGTTCATTGATATTATCGGGTATGTGCAGGATCATGATGGGCAAAAAAGTGGCGATATGATGGGTATTTGTAGGGTATGTGGCTGATGACTTTTTTTTTACCCAAAATTGATGAAATGAAAAGGGTTTTTAAAGGAGATTCTCAGCTTTCCACCAATATAAATTATGCTTTACTTTAAGTTTAATAAATTATTATTATTCATTTTCTATTTGAATTATGCCTAAAGTCCTGATTGATAGGTTGATTGAAAAACATCTATAGCTTTCAAACAGTATCACATTTTTGAATCCAAAATATGCATCACATTCTATGATTTGCATACTAATGGATTAAAAAAAGAAAAATTGAATTTCATGAAGTTTTGACCAAGTTAAGGTGGTCAGACATACAAGTTTTTATATTTTTTAAAAGTTGTAATAAAAATTCATAATTAATTATTTACTTGGAAAAAATTACAAAAAATATGCATCACATCCGAACATGAGTCCTCTACTGATGTCTAAAATCTTATAAAAAAATATTATCATTTTATTGTGGTTAAGGTGGTTAGACAAACACCTACTTCTTATTTTTTCCTTGAAATTTAAGTACTATTGCATTGAAATTTCAAATTTTCACCAAATAGATTTTTTATTTATAATAAACCTAGTAGTTTAGAAATTACATTCAATTTGCTACAAATTCTATTCCTACATATTTTTGAATAATATAGATAACTTATTCAAATTTTTAGGTCAAATTGCCTAACTATGATTTTTCAAAAAAAAATTCCACTTAAGGGCTTGTTTTTTCCATGATGATCCTGCACATACCCTATCGTTAAACTAACAAACTGCTGAAATAAAACTAATTGCATTAAAGCTACAAAAAGTATTTATGAGTATCTTTGCATAAAAAATTGTAGAAAAAATTATAAACTATATCTAATCTCTCGTTTAGGTAGCTAATCTGACTTCAATTATCTGACCTTTACAATGCGGAGAGAATTTTCAAATATAGAAATTTTTTGCATTAATTCCTCCTATCAAAAATTAAGATCCAAAATATGGGGCCTAGATCCACAATTATAGGGATGCCCAGTTAACTCCAAGTGTTTGTCTCTGCTGAAATTACTGGAACTAAAAAGGTGTGTCAGGGTATGTGCAGGATCATGATGGGCCAAAAAGTGGCAATATGATGGGTATGTGGCTGATGACTTTCTTTTTACCCAAAATTGATGAAACGAAAAGGGTTTTTAAAGGAGATTCTCAGATTTCCACCAATATAAATTATGCTTTACTTTGAATTTAATAAGTAATTACTATTCATTTTCTATTCAAATTATGACTAAAGTACTAATTGATAGGTTGATTGAAAAATATCTATAACTTTCAAATGGTATCACATTTTTTGAATCCAAAACATGCATCACATTCTATGCTTCACATACTATAGGATTAAAAAACAAAAATGAATTTCATGAAGTTTTGATCAAGTTAAGCTGGTGACATAATGAGTTTTTTTTTAAAAGTTGTAATAAAAAAAATCATAATTAATTATTTATATGGAAAAAAATTACAAAAAATATGCATCACATCAGGGCATAAGTCCTCTACTTATATCTAAAATATTATAAAAATATTATCATTTTATTGTGGTTAGGTGGTCAGAAGACACCTACTTCTTATTTTCCCTAAAATTTAAGTACTACTACATTGAGATTTCAAATTTTCACCAAATAGATATTTTTTTTTTTAAAAACCTAGTAGTTTAGAAACTACATTCAATTTTCTATAGATTCTATTCTTACATATTTTTGAAATAATATAGATAACTTATTAAAAAAATTACGTCAAGTTGCCTAACTCTGGTTTTTTTGAATTTTTTGTCACTTAAGGGCCTGCTTTTCCATGATGATCCTACACATACCTGTCATATGCCTCTTCAATCAAAATTTGAACTACAAGTCTCAATTCAATCCTTTGTTGATCACCATTTATTACTCTTGACCTACCCATCCTAACTCACAGTCATCCACTTGCTCAAAAATTATCCTGAAAGTACTGTTGCCAAAACAATAACTAAAAGAACCTCTTCACTTGTCATCCTCATGAGGGGCCCCATGATACTCATCATAACTCGAGAAAACTTGCTTCAAGGTATCATCATCAGGTCCATCACCCCAGGAAACTTTAAATGTTGACTCTTCAAATTTCTTCCTTGCTATAGTAACAATGTCTTTTAGGTCACAAATGTCCATGACTACCCACCACATGTCAATTCTAATATCAAGTAGCCTATCCATGAGTGTCATATCAGAAATATCTCCTTGTTTCACTAATTCATTAAGTCTTCCTCCCAAGCATTTTTTACTTCCCCTAACAATTCAAGTCTCTGATCAGGAGGTAAGATTTTACCAATGAGTTTTGAAATAATCTCCTCAAAGAAGCCTTCATGTTCCTATATTTTGTGAATGATTTTTAGCATGGAAATTCTTTATTCAAGGAGATTTTGTGTTTTGAAAATAGATACATTGATAGACTTCAAAATGAAATCAGGGCCTTTATCACCCAAAATCTATGACTGAACCAATTCTTTGTCAAAAAATTTGGCAATCACCCTTACCTTCCCCAAATACTCCCTAAGTTTTTCTGCCTCCTCCCACCATTTCCTTATGGATTCTTCCATCTCCCTAACCAATTTAAGACTTTCAAATAACACTTAAAACCCTCAACTAGATTCTCATTTATATCTAACCTGAATACATTAAACTAGTTATCAAACCATGTGGCCTTCTTTTTCATTTCATTTAAACCATCCACCTCTTTTTTGCTTATCAAAATAGGGACCTTTGAGGGTGCAGGCTATTCAAGAGTAGATGAAATTAACTCCTTTAGAAAATTCTTCATTTTTCCCATGTCTACCTTAAGCTCATCCTTGGCCTCCTTATCTTTAATCAATCTTGAGTTGGTAGTGGTGGCAACAATATCTATCATATTTATTTGTTGATTTATGGTATGCTTTCCCAAATCAATAGTACTTATCTGATAATCTTCATACTGCAATTCTCTATCATCCTTATCAGCAATTGGGGTAGCAACTTCCACTACTAGATCTCCTCCAGCAATCAACTTGGTTGAATATACAACACGAGGCTTTTTCCTTGACTTTACCTTATCTATTTATGTTCTCATCTCATCCCACATTACAAATTCAATTTTAGCCAAGTAGGTGCAGCTGGGTAAGTGGCTATTTGTTGAGCATTAGGAGGTGTTGTGGATGGTGGTGCAAAAGAAATTGTCTCAACATTTTGTTGAGAAGCAGCCTTTTGTAGATCATCTTGCTCCTTTTGTAACGGTTCTTGTTCTTTTCTTTCATTCTCAACTTTTATTTCTTCTATCTTTCTCATTTGTTCCTCTCATCTAGCAACTTCCTCTTCATCCTTCAACCTCTACTACTCTAATTCTTTAGCACGAAGCTCTTCCTCTACTTCCTTTTTCTTGTGCAACTTTCAATTCTTGTTCATGAGCTTCTTCTTCCAATTTCTTCAGTGCTTCAGCTGCTTCCTTTTCCTAAGCTAGCTCTTTAGTAATCTTCCTATGTTCTTCTTCTTCTTGGGTGGCTTGTTTAGCAGCTAACTTTCAGGCACATTCGATCAATTCTTCTTGTTCCTTTTCATTCAATACATCATTTAATTATGCTTCTACACTGTGCAAACTACCAACTTCAAACCTAATTTCTTCTTCTCTTGGTTCCTCTTCAATCTTCTTTAGATATTCTTCCCATTTAGGTCCTCCTTCTTGAGATGGAGTTCTTTTAGAATCTGAAGAAACATCTGCTACATCAACTACAGGAGGTCTTTCCTTTTCAACAGTTGTAGTTCTTGAAGTTGACGACCTGTTAGAAGCATTTTCCTCAGTAGGTAGAGGAACAATAGCATGTCCTCTAGAAATCTCTTCACCAGGGTGAACAACAGTTAAAGGTGTGGCAGCAAAACCTGAAGTAACCCCAACAACAACAGCCTCATAGGTAACCTTTTCCTTATGTAAAACATCATCAATCTCATGTAATGTGATATTTTCTATATCTATTTGAGAAGGCTCTTATGTGGCTGCTTCCACCGTTGTAACTCCTTTCTTCAACCTTTTATCTTGTTTACTCTTCGTAGAGGAATTAGGTTCACTACTAGAACCTCTTTTCTTTGACACCCCAATCCTTGACTGTTTTAGATGGAGTTCAATCCATCTCAAGCTCATGTTCACCACTCCCTATGATACTTTCCTAAACTTAATTTCTTCTTTTTATGCTCAATTGATGGGCTCCAAACTTCTCGTGGCCACCTTGTCCATGTAATATCTAGGATCAAGGGTGATCCCATCATCTTTAGTACCTTCAGGAATATCCATTTTAACATCAAAATCCCTCATCTAGGGAATTGTTAATCTCTCCTAGCCCCTTTTCCTTAATTCAAATTGATCCTAAAGGTTGGCCCAAAAATCCTCAAGAAGTGGAATATGTTGAGGAAATTGAGAAGGGTGCAAGGCATACATTTTTTCTTAGGATCAATTTTTTTCCTGGAAGTGTGTTGCTACAAATTTAAAGCTTGAAATTCCTCTATTTATTACTTAGCCATTACCAAAGAAGAACAAGAATAGAATCCCAATTTCAAGGGAAAAGAATGAGCAATAGTCTTATGTTGTGAGGAGAATACAACATTTACTTCTATAGCTTGTCAAGAAAACTCCATAAGAACCCACCTATCACCACAACATCTTGGAAACTTGAAAGGGTGACCATCAAAACCAAATAATCTGAAATAAGTACTCCTTGGATATTGAATAAACCATTATCCCCATTCATGGATGAACTCCATAGCTTGTCGTGACAATCTGAGACCAATGTCACTTGTGAGCTGATTTATGACAACATATAGAAAAGCGTCTTTGACCCTTTTGAAATGTTTCTCTGATTCCATAATCTCCAATTGGTCATAATGTTCCCAAACCTTATTTTGATCTGGGCCATCTTCCATTGACCCTATAGTGTTCAACCTAGGAAACCTTTTGATCCTTACTGCATAGTAGATGACAAAAGAAGACATATAAAATGTCTTGGTTTGTGCTACTTTGAGGAGTTGTTCATGAATGTTATCTAAGACAATCTGCCCCCAGTCCAAGCATTTCTTTCCATCTAGAATCAATTGGATGAAAGGAAACATCCAATGTTTAGAGATAAGAGAATTTGGTTTGCCAAACACCCTGGCCAATAATCCGATAATATCCCCTATATCTTCAAAAAAGTCTGACCTCTTGGGATTAGGTGGCACTTTTTTCACTAACTTCTTTTCTTTCTTCAACCACCTTTTGTTGATAAGTTGTTTGTTTCCTTCCACATTCTTTTCCCATAATTCAAGTGCCTTAGCCTTAGTCATAATCTTAAGATTGGGGTAAGGAGGAGGGTCAAAAATATGTCTAATCATTGTCAAGGATAGATCAATGATTACATTATCGTGAGCATCAATACATTGTCTCTGAGTAGGATTGTAGGTTTGTGCAGTAGTTAGGATAAACTCAAGACACTGTACAACAATAGGAAAAATAGCTACATGAGCTAGTCTTGATTCTACAATTATCTTTTCCCTTGGAGCAGCATCCTCTGAAAAGGTATCTGTGTGAAACTGCTCCAAATCCATATGTCCCACCAATGTTTTTGTTATGTTCATGACTTCAGAGTCAAATTTAGATGGAACTGGGCTCCCCTGGAACTTATACTTCATTGTGAGAGGCACTTGTTTTGCATTTAATCTCTTAGCTCTTTCTCTCTTGATGTACCTTCAAGTGTCCCCTTAGTAGGCACCTCCTCAATATGTACTTCCTCAGTAGGTAATTCCTCTTCAGAGTCAAACATTTTTTAGTTATCCTACAATTTTCCATTATTAGGAAAAGAGGAAAGATATATATGAGTATTTTAAACACAAGAATTCATATGAAATCCAAATTCATTCAAGTTAGAATCCAATTCAATAATTCAATTCATCATTTTTGGGTTTCGGGTTAAGAATAGAACCAAGAGCTTAGCCATTTTAAGTATAAACTAAATTCTATCGGGAGTCAGGATCGGTTCATGACTAGGTACCATACCTGTGTTAACAAAGAAGTTTAGTGAAATTCTAGAGTTCGACCCCGTAGTGTTCAGGAGTCAGGATCGGGTCTTGGCTGGGCACCTAGACACATGAGGGTAAACAAGTTGGGTATCAATCTACAATCTGATCCTGTAGTGTGATCGAGAGTCAATATCAGGTCATGACTAGGAGGTGGTAGATAGCCAACGAAATCAATGAAGGGGGTCTTGTAGAGTTCTAATCTCAAAATAGAATTGGAAGTCAAGATAGGGTTGTCATCTAGAACCAAACCCATTCAAAATGGATAAGTATCAGTAGCTTCTCGAGTTCCAATCCCAATACGATATCAGGAGTCAGGGTCGGGACTCCATCATGAACCAAGCTTTAAAATATGCACACTAGGAATGGGTCAACTTGGAGTTCTGATCCTGATAAGATATCGAGAGTCGAGATCAAGGTATCACCAGGTCAATGTATCAATCAATGGTTTAATGGTTTGGTATCAAAACAACTTTCGGTCCCAATGGTTATGCGGGGTCGGGAGTGGGACTTGGAATAGCACTTAGTCAATAATTAAAATAAAACTCATGGTATCGGTCCAACCCCTGATCCTGATAGGAATGTGGGGATCAGACAAGTAGAGGAATCAAGACCAAGTAGTGGACAAGCCTAAGTGTTTCTTCAATTCACGACCCCGAAATACATGTGGGGATTGATAAATTGTAGGACGAAAATAACAAGGATGATAACAAATATGAAAACATCTTAATATGTGCCCTCAGGACTGGGTTGTGTGCGGGATCAATATTTTTTTATTTTAAATGGTTAGAACTTAAAATTGGGCACTTTGAACCAGTTCGACCCGAACATAGAGAAAAAAACCTAAACAACTAGGGCACAATGAGATGGAAAATCCCACGACCAAAAAATAAGATGATAACACAAGAAAGAATAACACGTAACGAACCCATCAAGGATTCGAGAGTGAAGGAAAATGCACCAAACAGTGTGAAATAAAATGCAGACAGACGAGACCAAGCCGAACAAGAAAAAAGACGCAAGACAAGAGTAACCAAAACGGGAGCAAGAAAAAAGAAACAAAGACAAGAAATGCAAGCAATAACACCTACCTTCGAATGCACCCAATAATTTTGGTAGCACATTGACAAATCACAAAAAACCTCTCAAACCCTAGCTTGGCGTCTCTCTCATTCTCTTCGCCAAACTCCTTCAAACCAGGATGGATGGAAATCGAGGAGCGGTGGGATAAAAACCCATTCATGCATGTGAATAGTTATGACATTAATTGGTGGTTGGTCGAGCCTCAGGATTGAAGCAAAGTCATAAATATAGGGTTGCAGGAATGAATACAAGTGGGAGTCAAGATTGAGGAATGGACTGAGACCAAAATTTCAAAAGGTGCAAAGTTCAATCAACAGTCTGCAACCTAAAACACGATGAACAAACAAAACATGAGAATCAGAATTGGGTCGTGAGATGAACCCAAAACTTTGAAAAGTTAAAAGTGCAAGTCATGGTCTGAAGTCTAATCCTGAACGACAAAATAAAACGGGAACTAGGATTAGGACCTACGATGAAACTAGAACTTTCAAAAGGTGCAAAGTTTGAGTCATGGTCCGAAGTCTGATCCCAAAGTGAACAAAGACACGACAAGGAGTCGGACATTGGGATCGGGCTAGAAATAGGAACAAGAACTTTGAAAAGTTCTTGGTTCTTGTTCTAGTCCAAAACTCAACACCGACACGAGAAAAATGCATAAGGCAAAGAAGGAGGGTGGGACCGCGACATGCACAAAAACTTATACTTTGCAAAGTAACAAGTGTGAGTGTTGGTACGTGATCTAAACTCGAAAAAACAACAAAAAAAATACACAAGGAAAAAGGAAGAGTCGGGACCAAGACATGAACAGGGACTTGGACTTTTTGAAAGTAACAAGTGCATGTTCCTTCCCAAAACCCGAACCCGAAAAGCACAAGAAACAAGGACTTAGGAAGAAAAGAACAACTCCTAAGACCCAAACAAGAATACCAAGGACAAAACCAAAACAAGGGGGACCCATTTTTACCAAAACAAAATGACGTGGTTATTCAAGGCATAACAATTGGTGACTCGGCTGGGAAAATGGTTTACCCATTTTCAAGATACTGAAGAATTCAGTCACCCAGAACCTCTGGTTTATGAACACTTTAAATCAAGTATGATCAGCTACAACAAACAAGGTTGAGCTAGAATCTTAGACATAAATCAACATTAACTACTTTGAATCTCAATGTGTGATGCATAGTGCATCCCTTTACCTAAATACTTTACTTATCCCTAAACAACTGTATTAAGATTCAAGCTACATGGGTTGAGCTATTTTAACTATCATGCAATGATATCCTGGGTATTGCTCCACTGCTAGCCAGGCATCCATAGCCTCGATGGAGATACCTCTAGTTCTCTCAAAGCATTGCTCTACTACCAGCCAAACATCTATAGCCCCGGTAGAGATCTTGAATCACCCTTGTCATATTGAGTTTTCCATCTTTGTGCTTCTCTTTTCTTTTCTTTTAAATATGCTTTACTTGAAGAAATTTTTTTCTTATCTTTTTCTCAATTGTAATAACTTAAAATTTAGATTGAGAACTACAATGGACTTCGTGATAGTGTTAGGACTCGAATTTTTTACCTGAATCCCAAATATAGTCACCCTAAGACAAATAAGCCTTTATGTAAATAGATGTTTCTATCTATTTTGTGACAGATTCAACTATGGTTCATGAGATCACTTACAATGTACCTATTTGTTCTTAACCTTTCATACTGTTATTAAAAGTGAATAGAAAACACAAGTCTGGAAATGAAAGATTTCAATAGAAATACCTGAAAATACCTAAACCAATTTCTCTCCTAATACCTTTAGTATACTTTGACTAACTACCCCTTTACTCCAAATTAGAGAAAATGAAGGTCCCTAGAAACAAGAGAAAGAAAATAAAAACAAACATAAACAAAAACTTAAAAAAAAGGAAACATAAACAAACAAACCAACAAACCAAAAAATAAACGAGAAAATAGCTAATTACATATATACAATTGACAAAGGATCGGACTTGTTAGAATCCAAGATCACCTGCATGCAAATGAATACCTGTCACATGCAAAAGACATGAAGAACCGAAAAAGATGTTCTCTGTAAACCTCTGTGTAAAAATGCATTAAGAGAATCGATTATTACAAAGTGATCAATCCTTATGAAGGAGATCAAGAAACCCTAAAAGGGAAACCCTAAATGAAACCCTAGTGTGCACACTTAATAATTAATAATTAATTATTAATGTGCCTAAGTTTAGCTTAAGTAATAAAAGGAATAAGTGACTTAATTAATTAATCAATGTGATGTAATTAATTAAGCATAATAATTATTACTCCTAACACCTTAAGATGAACTTAGGAAGAAGCTAAAACACTAGAATAAGATGCATGAAAGCAAAGATGGGTCCCGACAACTAGGCCGATCCGGTACCCATTTACAAATGCAAGAAAGAGTAAGAGAAGGAAAAACCCAGTGGGACAAAACCCCCCTTACAATGAGATAACATGCTGCAAAGAAGCACTGGAAGAACTCTGTAGAGTAACACTGGAACTTGATATAGGCAAGCAAGGAAATATTCTTCTATATACTACTGAAACCAGATGAGAGTCACTGATTGACTCAAGGAATCATGATAAAGCAACAAAAGACCCGATGCCATGGAACACTCGAAAACTCCAAACGGGAACAACTCTGGAATCTATGAAGCAGCAAGCAAGTATTGAATGATGTATTACTGAAAACGAAGTGCAAAGATGCAAGATGCACTCTCCCAACTGCCAAAACATCCAAGTAATCGCCAAACAACCCATCGGGCCAAATCTGGAATAATTGATAAACCTAGGATAGATACAGAAAAAATGCATGGACAACAACCTAGAGCTCCTCAATACCTTTCTGATGCTTCAAACGAGGCGAAAAACAGAGATCGTGGCAAAAAGTTATGAGCTCGGAAGCATAAAAAGTACATCTGACTTCAAACAGAAATAAATGCAGGAAAACAGTAAAATACTAAAAAATAAACAGCACTACTGGAAAGTGCTTGGAACCAGCTTTCCGGCGATATCTCGTTTGCCCAATTTCGATACCGTATGCCCAAGTTATGGCCAAAAGAAGAAAACTGCTCTTTTAGGGAAAACTAGGGTTAGGAGGGGCAAGGAGGGCCGTACGGACGCTGACGTCATGCTGACGTCAGCGGTTCACGAGTATAAATTTGACGGCCGTCTGGCCGTCACAGCAAAAAATCGGCCCCCCTGCAAAAATGAAAAAAATTTGGGCCCCTGGTCCTGTGGGCGACCAGGGGCTGGCGGGCTGGTGCTGGGGGCTGATCCCCTGGTCCTCCATAGGACCTGTGCTGGGGGCTGAGAGTGGCCAGGGGCTGGGTGCATAGCACCCGGTCCCCCATGTGACCGTCGCCTCTGCGCAGGTGGCCCTCGGGAGCTGAGCGAAGGCTTCGGGCGGCAGTGGGGGCTGCTTGAGGGTGGCGCCGCCGGGCAGAGCGGCCCTCCGGTGGCCGCTCGGTGGCCAATGGGCGGCGCTGCCCATTTACACTGGGAGCGTAGATTTTCTGCAAAAAAATCAATTTTTTTAATCTTTTTTTGAAATTTTTCAAAAAAACGTGCCTCGATCTACGTGCTGGGGAGGCCGTACGGCCCCCCAGACAAAATTTTTTTGCCTCCCAGATCAACTACACCAAAATGGATGATTTGACAGGCGTTTCTAGGGTTTTGGGATGTTGCGAACGCGATGGCGACGTCCATTTGAGCCCAAAGTGAGCCAAAAAATAGGCTACCCCCAGATCTTGCAGAAAGGATGCATGTAGAAACCCTTGCACTTGAAACTCACAAAGAGGCCATATCTTCAGATCACGAACAAGCAGCTGCAGGTTTGGAGCTCTGATACAATGTTAGAATCCAAGATCACCTGCATGCAAATGAATACCTGTCACATGCAAAAGACATGAAGAACCGAAAAAGATGTTCTCTGTAAACCTCTATGTAAAAATGCATTAAGAGAATCGATTATTACAAAGTGATCAATCCTTATGAAGGAGATCAAGAAACCCTAAAAGGGAAACCCTAAATGAAACCCTAGTGTGCACACTTAATAATTATTAATTAATTATTAATGTGCCTAAGTTTAGCTTAAGTAATAAAGAGGAATAAGTGACTTAATTAATTAATCAATGTGATGTAATTAATTAAGCATAATAACTTATTACTCTAACAAGACTTTCATGGGCTCAAATAATGTTTGAGAAACTTCCCATTGACTAGCAATGGGATGGGTTCTCCTATTAAGGGGCTCAAACGAAAGGCATTCTCACCAAGGATCTTGGAAATTTGATATGGATCCAACCAAATTTGGTCAAACTTTTGGTGATTACCCTTCTTTTCCCTAGCTTTATCCAATAGTAGTACTAGGTCTGATATTCTGAAGGCTTTAATTTTAGCTCTTTTGTCAAACCATCATTTGACAACAACCTAGTTTTTAGAGAACTGCTAGAGAGCAACATCTCTCTGTTCTTCCAGATTGAGTAAATTGGTCAGTCTAACCTCTATCCTATCATCATTAGATTAAAACTCTACATGAACTGAAGAACATGAATCTGTAGATGAATAGGGAAGACTGGGTCTTGGCCATAGACTAAATTAAACGGTGAGTTTCCTAAGGTGGCTTTGATTCTAGTTCTATCTACCCATAAGGAAAATCTGAACTACATGTGCCAATCCCTAGGGTTACTTTATAGCAATTTCTTAATCACCTCCAACAGATTTTTGTAAGTAGACTCTACTATGCCATTACCCTGTGGATAGTAATTAGAAGAATATTTCAACACAATTGTATGCTCATATTCCCATTAAATAAATTCTGCAGAAGAAAAAACAAGGCCATTATCACATACCAAGGCGAATGGTACTCCAAACCTAGTAACAATACATTAGGAACTTGATCACAACTTCATTGGTACTATTCTTGCAAGGCTAAGCTTCATTCCAACATGTACAATAATATGTCACTGTCAAAATAAACTTGTGACTTGGGTGATCCCACAAAGCTGGTTTACAATTTCTGGGAGATTTTGATTTTTGTTGAAATCACATATTTTTAGAAAATATAATGATTTAAGCCTTAAAAAGTTCCATTTAAAGCATTCCAATTGAAGAGGGTTTGATCAAACTACCTTAGATCAAACCCCCTTGGATAGAACCCCTCTGGTTTTAAACTATACCTATAACAAAGTCTCCTTTACACCTATCAAAATGCTGATAAAAAACTACTTTTGATTTACCTTTTGGGGGATCAAATGAATCATTTAAAATTTATTTTTGTAAGTATATAGTCCTTATTATAAGCTTCCCAAAAAGTATAATTTTAAATAAATTTAATTTTATTATTATATTTATTTTTTATTTCTTGTGAATGTAGGTTTTTCACCGAAAATCAATCTCTTTGTTCTGCACATGTGGAAAAATAGAATATTGTTAAAAAAAATTGAAAAATATGAGTGCACTAGATATTGAAGTCCTTGATCCAACAAAAAAAAAAAATTGATACATACAAAAAAATTTATGTGTTATACAGTTATTTCTAAATTGTAATTGGTTTGACTTCAAAACTTGATTAAGGAAAAAATATTCAATAAAACACTATGAAACCAATTGGAAGCACTAGATATCATAGTTACAAATCTAAATTCAAAAAAATATAATTTTATCCTTCATGGAAAAAAGTTATATATTATACGGTGAGCCACTCTTTAAAAATGGTGTTTACTAAAAAAACTAGTTTTTGAAGGAGATGAAAAAAGAAGTGCAATATGATTCCAAAAATTTTGAAAAAAAATATATTTAGACTCTATAGACAAAATGCTACAAATCCCTAGTTTGCATGATCTTCAAATTACTCACGGTTTAGCTGCTATAGGTGTCTGAAAGTGAAGATTTAGTTAGAAAAAATCAGTTTAGTGTCTAGTTTGGCCAAAAATTGTAAACCAGTATTGTGGGATCACCCACCTATAGAAAAATTTGGATTAATCACCTTGACGAAATCTAATGCCCATTGGGAAAATGGTCTTACCTTGTATACTAGTTGTAGGGGCATCATTGGATTGTGTTCCCTGGATGTTGAAGTCTTACATGTCCTAACATGTTGGTGAGCATCGCAGAACACATGGGACCAATAATAACCTGATCTCAAAATTTGGTGTGCCATGGAATTAGCAGAACCATGCCCACTATTGTGTCTACCATGAAACTCAACAATGGCATGCTTTGCTTGTTACTGATCTAGGCAACACAGGTAAACACCCTCAAAGTTTCTTCTGTACAAGGATCCTCCTTTGAGCATATAATGGGAACTCTTTAGCCTTAATGCTCTCCTCTAAGTGGTATCCATTCCATCTAAACATTTGTTGTTGATTAGCAAGAAAATAAAATCTATGTACCAAGGATCATATGTGAATGATTGTGCAGTGTACTATTGGAAAGCAATCTTGGTGTCAACGTCAACCATAGCCTTGGATAAACCTTGTCCTCAGACCAACTTCATTGGGTGAATTTTGAGGTCGAATTCCTACAAAATTTCCATCCATTTTCCTCGTCTTTCTCCTAGCTCACTTTTCATTAAAAGGGACTTCACTGTAGGGTCCAGCACTATGGAAGTGATCTGGATGTGAAGAATATAATGTCTAAACTTC
Source organism: Sequoia sempervirens (assembly GCA_007258455.2). Taxonomy (NCBI): domain Eukaryota; kingdom Viridiplantae; phylum Streptophyta; class Pinopsida; order Cupressales; family Cupressaceae; genus Sequoia; species Sequoia sempervirens. The sequence continues at coordinate 812,920,272 of VDFB02270651.1, read as the reverse complement.
TTGACTACTCATGCCAATGTGAAGGCATGTTTCTCCAAGGGTGGATATCTAATTTCAGCATTCTTGAATGAAGAACTCATAAAATCTATCGACCTCTCATCTCCTTTACCTTTTTGTTGTGTTAAGACTGCAACACATGAATGATCAGATGCGAAGGAATAAATATAAAATGGGATCAAATAATCGGGATTGGTTAGAACCAGTGCCTCTGAAATAGACTATTTGATCTATGAGAAGAAAGACTTAGCCTCGTTGCTCCATTCAATCTTCACATCCTTCTTCATCATGTCATTGAGGGGGTTGACAATCTCTACAAACCCAGTTATAAACTTTCTTACAAAATTTATCTTCCCAAAGAAAGATCTCATCTCCTTTTTTCTACCTAGCACAGTTAGCTTTAGAATGGATTCTACTTTGTCAGGGTCAATGGATATCCCTCTTTCTGATATTATGTGACCCAAAAGTTTCCCTTCCAAAACTTTGAACACACACTTCTTGGGGTTGAGGGACACACCATAACATACATTTTTTGAGAACTTTGGACAAATATATAGTGTGTTCTTCCCTATTCTTATAAAATACAGTTAGATCATCAATGTAAATGATAATACATTTACCTACCAGGTCTTTAAATTCCACATCCATTGCACGCTGAAAGGTTTCTCCAATTTTGATAAGACCAAATGACATCCTCCGATAAGAAAATATTCCCCACATAGTAGTGAAGGAAGTCTTCATTCTATCCTCATAATTAACAAGTACCTGATTGTATCCTGAATAGCCATCCAAGAATGACATTATCTAGGATCCATTAACTATCTGCAACACCTCATCAAGAGAAGGAAGCAGGTAATTATCTTTCTCTGAAGCTTTGTTGAGGTTCCTAAACTTGACACACAATCTGATCTCCCCACTCTTTTTATGAATAGGGACCAGATTAGCAACCCAGGTTGAATGTTGCACTGGAAAAATATTCTTGCTGACAGTAGCTTCTATACCTCCTTAAAAATTATAGGTTTAATTAAAGCATTAACTGGGCATTGCTTTTGATGGAAGGGCTTCACTTTAGGTTTCAAGGGGATAGTGTGAGTTATTACCAAAGTATTGAAGGTTTTTAAATCTTCGTAGCCCCAAGCGATCGCTACAATATCTCATTTCATAAATTTCAATATTTTATCCCTGATTTCCTTAGGACAAGTCTTGCCAATGTATATATTTTTCTCCAAGCCAGACTTTTCCAAGTTGATCGATTCATATTTCCCTCCCTCACTATCTGTAGGAAATATTTCAGAAGCCCGAGGATTAGAATCGAATATCCTTTCCAATTCTACCATTCCCTTGGGAATGTTGTCGGTTTTCAAGTTAATTATTCCCTTGGTATCATAATTTGTGGGATCCCAGTCTCCGTGATCTCTATCTGATTCATTGATGATTTTTCCCTCAAAGACATTTGAACTTTCCAAGAAAGCAAGTATATGTTGATCATCACCAAAAATCTAGAAATTCTGAATGTTATGGGTATGTGCAGGATCATCATGGAAAAAATAGGCCCGTAAGTGGCAAAAAATTTAGAAAAATTAAAGTTAGGCAACTTGATGTAAAAATTTGAATAAGTTATCTATATTATTTCAAAAATATGTAAGAATAAAATCTGTAGCAAATTGAATATAGTTTCTAAACTACTAGGTATTTTTTAAAAAATATATCTATTTCCAGTGGAAAATTGAAATTTCAATGTTGCAGTACTTAAATTTGAGGGAAAAAATGAGAAGTAGGTGTCTGTTTCACCACCCTAACCACAATAAAATGATAATATTTTTTTATAATATTTTAGATATAAGTAGAGGACTCATGTCCCAATGTGATGCATGTTTTTTTGTAATTTTTTTCCAAGTAAATAATTAATTATGATTTTTTTATTACAAATTTTAAAAAATATAAAAACTCGTATGTCTGACCACCTTAACTTGGTCAAAACTTCATGAAATTCAATTTTTTTTTAATCTTATAGTATGTGAAGCATAGAATGTGACGCATGTTTTGGATTAAAAAAATGTGATACCATTTGAAAGCTATAGATGTTTTTCAATCATCCTATCTATCAGGATTTTAGTCTAGTAATTCAAATAGAAAATAAATAATAATTATTTATTAAATTCAAAGTAAAGCATAATTTATATTGGTGAAAATCTGGGAATCTCCTTTAAAAACCCTTTTCGTTTCATCAATTTTGGGTAAAAAAAAAGTTGTTAGCCACATACCCATCATATTGCCACTTTTTGTCCCATCATGATCCTACACATACCCTTATCTGGGATGGCTGGGAATGAGACCAATTCCACTAAGAATCTCTTCAACTTTGAATCCTGCATGGGTTCCAAGGTGCTAGCAGCAACAACAAGCGCATCGGTGATCTAGTTATCTTATTTTGGAATGAGTTTGATTCCAAAGGCATCAAAGTCTTCTATTAGATTCCATATCATGTTCCTATATGCATCCAACATTTTGTTATGGCATGTGTATTGGTTGCGAGCCTATTTGACAATTACCTCAGAATCTCCCATGACTATCAGAGCTATAACCTTCTTTTGATGCACAAACATTAGTCCCCAAGCGAGTGCTTTGTACTCTACCACATTATTAGTACAACTGAATTGCAACCTGTAAGAAGCAAAGTACGTTTTCCCTTTCGGGTTTGCTAGTTCAATTCTAGCTCTAGTCCCTATTTTGGACTTGGAGCCATCAAATTTGAGGATCCACAACTGATCTTGGGTTGGGATTTGTTTCTTCAAGTTAGGTATAGGTGTTTTCTTGGGAGAAACAAGTGGTGGCTTAGACCAGTTCAAAGTATTGAGATTGGGAGATTATTGTAAGTGATGATCATCAAAAATTTCAGTCATATTTAAAGCATGTGTAGAAATTGGTTCCTACACCTCATCTCGAGTACTCTGATAGTTTGTAGTCTTTTTGAGCAACCCCTTGGGCATTGGAAAGTTAGTAGGTTTTGGTATGTCAGACAATTTTTGAGATTTCTTAGTCTTATCCTGTTGATCCAAAAATAGGATTTGAGTCTATCTAGTTTGGGGGATGACTTCTTCTTGAAGGGCTTTATTCCTTGTCAAAATAATCACATCTCTAGCCTCAAATGGAAACTGACTCAGAGGTATTTTGGGGTGGTGTTCACAAATCTCTCTTGACTAAAAAACATGATTCAAAATATCTGCATAAGGTTGGCATGTCAACTTAGAATGATTCTAGTAATGGACCCTATACCAGTTTGGGAGTAAAATACTCCATATATCAACCTCTCTCCCAAAACTAGATTATCTTGTTGCATTTTCCTAATTAGAACTTGCTAGTTGATAGTGGTCATAGGTTTAGGATTCTCTACAGGTTGTAAACTATCAAAATTAAACATCGAAAAGGTCATGATTTCTTCCCTCCTATAAACTCCTATCTCAGTTTCAAAGTATGCCACTTCATTAGGACAGTCAATCATACTCCATAATCATATGTTTCAAACATAGCTCACTTTCAATCCTAATCTGAGTTGGTACCCCTTTCCATGGCAGCCACATGTGTGAGAAATCCAAGGAGAGGTAACCTCCAATTTTTTTCAAGTCCCAACTCAAAAGCATGCCATATGTTTCAGGGATATCTGCTACCTAGACATCCATATAAGTCTAGATCTGAGGGTCTAATCCAATATGCACATGTATATTTTATAGTTCCTCGATCACATTAACCTCAATTTTTTCTAACTGTATTACCATCTTATGATTATGAACGAGACTTAAACCCAACATTTTGCAAATAGAAAAATGCATAACATTTTGCAATGAGACTAAAAGAAAACTATGCAAATTCTTTCTGAAGATACTTAGACTTAGAAGGAATGGGGTGTTAGAAAACCAAGATCACCTGCATGCAAGATGGATACCTGTCACATGCAAAAGATATGAAGAACCAAAGAAGATGTTCTGTAACCTCAAAGTGTAAAAATGCATTAAGAGAATCAATGATTACATAGAGATCAATCCTTATGAAGGAGATCAAGAAACCCTAAAAGGGAAACCCTAAATGAAACACTAGTGTGCACACTTAATAATTATTAATTAATTAATTATTAATGTGCCTAAGTTTAGCTTAAGTAACAAAGAGGAATAAGTGACTTAATTAAATAATCAATATGATATAATTAATTAAGCATAATAACTTATTACTCTAACACCCCCCCTTAAGATGAACTTAGGAAGAAGCTAAAACACTAGAATAAGATGCAAGAAAGCAAAGATGGGTCCCGACAACTAGGCATGATCAGGTACCCATTTACAAATGCAAGAAAGAATAAGAGAAGGAAAAATCCAGTGGGACAAAACCCCCCTTACAATGAGATGTCATGCTACAAAGAAGCACTGGAAGAACTCTGTAGAGTAACACTGGAACTTGATATAGGCAAGCAAGGAAATATTCTTCTGTATACTACTGAAACCAGATGAGAGTCACTGATTGACTCAAGGAATCATGATAAAGCAACAGAAGACCCGATGCCATGGAACACTCGAAAACTCCAAATGGGAAAAAATCTAGAATCTATGAAGTAGCAAGCAATTATTGAATGATGTATTACTGAAAATGAAGTGCAAAGATGCAAGATGCACTCTCCCAACTGCCAAAACATCCAAGTAATCGCCAAAAAACCCATCGGCCAAATCTGGACTAAGTGATAAACCTAGGATAGATATAGAAAAAGTGCATGGACAGCAACGTAGAGCTCCTCAATACCTTTCTAACGCTTCAAACAAGGCGAATAACGGAGATTGTGGCAAAAAGTTATGAGCTCAGAAGCATAAAAATTACATCTGACTTCAAACAGAAATAAATGTAGTAAAACAGAAAAATACTGTAAAATAAACTTCACCAAATGAAAGTGCTCGGAACCAGCTTTCCGGCGATATCTTATTTGCCCGATTTTGATACCGTATGCCCAAGTTATGACCAAAAGAAAAAAATTGCTCTTTTAGGGAAAATCAAGGCTAGGAGGGGGCAAAGAGGGCCGGCCGTACGGATGACGTCATCATGACGTCATGCTGACATCAGCAAAAAAGCGAGCCTAAATTTGACGGCCATCTGGCCGTCGACGCAAGAAAAAAGCCCCCTGCCGGAAAATTTTTACGGTTGCCGGTTTCTTGTGCACGTTGACGGAATATTCGCTGAATTTGGCATAATATACTCTGGCGGCAGGGGCTGACTGTTGGTGCCTGGTCACGGATATGACCGCTGGCTGGCACAGAAGAGCCTGCAAGGGCTAGGCAAGAGGCCCCCGGTGCTCCATGTGACCGGGGGAAAGCGGCCGAAGCCCGCAAGGGCTGGACAGAGGCGGCGGATGGGTAGTGCAGTGGGGCGGCGGCAGCAGTATGGTGGCCGCCTGGTGGCCGCCGGGTGGCAGAGCTCATTATTACTAGAGGCGCCAGCGCGAAGTCCGAGAAGGCCCATTTTTTGACATTTTTTTTATTTTTGTGCATCGATCTGTGTGTTGGGGAGGTCGTACGACCCCTCAGACAATTTTTTTTGCCTTCCGGACCAACTTCTCAGAAATCAACGAAATGAAGGGCGATCTTAGGGTTTTTGGTCGTTGCGAACGCAATGGTGACCTCCGTTTCTGCTCAAAGTGCCCCAAAAAATTGGCTAACCCCAGATCTTGCAGAAAAGATGCCTATGGAAACCCTTGCACTTGAAACTCACAGAGAGGCCATATCTTCAGATCACGAACAAGCAGCTATAGGTCTGGAGCTCCAATACCATGTTAGAAAACCAAGATCACCTGCATGCAAGATGGATACCTATCACATGCAAAAGATATGAAGAACCAAAGAAGATGTTCTGTAACCTCAAAGTGTAAAAATGCATTAAGAGAATCAATGATTACATAGAGATCAATCCTTATGAAGGAGATCAAGAAACCCTAAATGAAACCCTAGTGTGCACACTTAATAATTAATAATTAATTAATTATTAATGTGCCTAAGTTTAGCTTAAGTAACAAAGAGGAATAAGTGACTTAATTAATTAATCAATATGATATAATTAATTAAGCATAATAACTTATTACTCTAACATGGGGGAGTCCCTGTTTTACCTCTATATAATACCATGTTCATGTTAGTAGTTGGAGTCACCTTATTCTTTCCTTTCAACCTATCTGCCTCTTCCAAATCCCTCAACACAATATCATGTTGGGTGGGGTACCACTTTAAGATTTCAAAGAATGACAAGGAGGTCTTTTGTTTCTGCATTTTAGAAATGAAATTGAATTCCTTATCATTATCCATCTGGTATTTAGGAACAAAAGTAGAGTTACCTTTTTTGGAATTCGAGTGGACCTTTTAATGGGGGTGGATTGTTATCAACATTCTGGTTAGGGGGCACCATGGTGTTAGGAGGGGTAGATGTGGTAAATGGGCCCTTATTCTAATTTCTCAGAAAATGACCTCCTTTGGTTTGGAAAGCCTGAGCATCATATGTATCTTCTTTTGGTTTGTTTTCCTCTTTCTTAGGGAAAGGAGATCCCTCATCATAAACCTCATAATCCATGGCTATATCCACTGACTCACCACCTTTGTTGGAATTTCCTTGTGGCGATTGGGAGTCAACTTGTGTTATTTTTTCAACTTTTTCCATCTTAGGGAAATTAATTTCAAAATGTGTGTCAATGTCATGTAACCTTCACTAGTTTTTCATAGGATTTAAATTAACAACATTCGCAGTATGTGGCTTATCTTCATTAGCTTGATGATTGTGAGGAACTCACCCATATTTTGGTCCAGTGTTCCATTGCTTATTATTATTAGGCCTCTGGTTGTATCCCCATATTCTGGTTTTGGTAGTTTTGGTTGGGGAAGTTCTAACTTTGGAAATTCCTTTGATTCTGATTGGCATTTTGGTTGGAATAATTAACTTGGTTGGAATACCCTCCCTAATTCTGATTCTGAGAGGGGTTGAGCTTAAGTTGGGCCATCTCATTAGTTACTTGTGATAACATTTTTTTCAAAGTTTCCAACTCTGTGGTTAGGTGAGCAATGGGTTCACTTTCTATAGTATTTATAGCTGATGGTTGATTGGTGGGGTTAGACCCTCCAACCTAATTATGAAAATTTTGTGTTTTCTAGGAGGAATCCCAAGTCTCGTTATTAAAGAATGGTAGTGGTTATGGAGTTTGTAACTCAGCCAAAGGTCCATATTGATAATGGGACATCTCTGAGGCTGTATTGAAAAAAGGAGTTGGATTAGGCATATGATATCCCAAGGAAGGAAAAACTCCTCCTAAACCTCCTTATTCAGAACTTATCTACTACTGCAATTTAATAGCTAGGTGATACACCTTAGACAGGGAATCAATGTTTGGTGGAAGGTAAGTTCTTTGCAGAAATAAGCCAATTAGTAGGTCTGTGGCTTTAAGATATTCCTGGATGGAAATGTTGTAAGTAACCAAGTAAGGTTCCTGTAACTGTCTGTACATCCTTTGGAAACATGTATTAGACAGAGGCAATGGTTCGTGTGGTTCCTTCCTTATTGTAGAAAATTGGTGGTATAAGATGGTAGGGTCGACATAGACCCAAAATTGGTTGATAAACACATCTTCCAAATTTTTCCAACTTAGGATGGATCTAGTAGGCAAGTTCAGATAAACGCATCTTCCATCTTCCAAAGTGTGAGCTACTCTAGTGGTGTTGGCATTAATGTTGTCATTGATGTCAACACAGTTCAATATGTTGCAGATTGTACATGTATAGTTGAGATGCTTCTGATATGTTGTGAGTATGTGGAGCTATCATTATGTCATTGCAAATTTGTTGTGTTGATGAGTTTCCAAGTGCTTTTGAGAAAATTAATAAAGAAGAGAAGTCAAAATGATGAATGTGTTTAGAATGTTCTTCGCTATGTGCTCCGTGTTTCTCCTATGTTGATCTTATGCCTGTGCGAATCTAAATATTTGATAATAGTGATCTTGTAGTGATATATCCTAAGTTTTATCTTCTAGTGTGATTGTATGTGAACTGCTCTGGCAGAGTTGGTCTTTTGTTGACTGGGAGAAATAGATTTTCTCTGTAGTCCTCCACTATTTCATTTCAGATCTTGCAGATCTAGGACATGTCTTTTGAAGCTCTTTTCTATGCTCTGGAAAAGATTTTTGAGGTTTGGTGATCTGGAAGTCATGTTTCAGTGTTTCAGTGTGAACTTGTACAGTCTGGATGGAATGGTGTTCAATATTTGAAGTTTTTTGCATTTGTTGCGGATGTATTTGGAGAATTCTAAGATGTGTTCTTGTGCTTATTGAAGTGTGTTGTGGAGTTTGTGTCATCTTCTTGTTTGGAAGTGTGTACATCAATGCTTATTTTTGTTTTTATTAGGTTTGGCCGACTTGGTGTTTACACTTCAATCGAAGAATAAATTTAAATTGAGGAAGCATGTGATTGATCTAAGACATTATTTTTGGTATTGGTTAAATATTTTATTGGTCCACTCTTATTCCTTTCCACCACGAGAATTTTGAGTTTCCAACCTAATTTGAATTTATGAAATGAGGCAATTGTGGCTGACCTTGGAGAAGTTTCTAAGGTTGAGGATGGTATAAAACCAAGTTGAATTGTGAAGAGTTGTATGAAAATGTGATGCAAAGTGACTGAAGTGAGCCACAAATCATAAGAGCAGAAGTGTGTGTGCGAGTGAGTTGAGACAATAGTATTTCATTGTGTTGGAAGCTATGAATATGAATTAATTATTGTGGTGGATCCTTTTGTTATGTTTTATATTTTTAGGTAATGAGCTTCCCTATTGGACAATGAGTCCTTTCTGTAGGTAGTGAGCCTTTGTACTTGGATAGTGAGTCCTCTTATGGGCAGTGAGCCCTTGGTAGTGAGCCTTTGTTTTATAATATTTTATATTGTGAGTTCACCCTCACCGTGGTTTTTCCCTCATTGGGTTTTCCACATCAAAATCTGGTGTTCATTATGTTGATTTACTTTATGTTATTTGTGTTACATGCTTTTACTTAATAATAGAATTTTGTGAATTTGGAATTGATAATTGATGAAGTTTTAAGTTTGAATTTTGTGACAACTGATTCACCCCCCCTCTCAGTTGTCCTATGCCTGCTTAACAATTGGTATCAGAGCTTTGGTTCCTTGGTATAGAGCTTAACCACTTAAGGAAGATCTGATGGCGCATAAGTTGGCAATCCCTATGTTTGATTGAACTAACTACAATGATTGGAAGAGACAGATGAAATGATATATTATCTCTCTTATTTTTAAAACCTAGAAGGCTATAGAGGCAAAGTATACATACCAGTCTGGTGGTCTTACTACTGTAGATGAGATTTCTACTTATGAAGAAAATGAGAAGGAAAAGTATGCTATTTGCAATGGCTTATCTAAAAATGAGTGAGCTAAGGTTATTTCTTTGGATACTACATATGAAGTCTAGAAGAAGTTGGAAGACATGTATGAAGGAAATGAAAGAGTGAAATTGAAAAAGAAGCTAGCAAAAAAGCATAGATTGGTGAATCTGAAAATGGAAGAAGGTGAGGAATTTACAAGTTTCTTTCAAAGGGTTGAACTGACTGTAGATGAAGTTAAAAATCAAGGAGGAAAACTATTAGATGAAGATATAATTGAGATATTGATAACCCTACTGGATTTCTACAGTGATAAGATCTCAGTTATTGAAGAAATGTATGATCCTAAGAAGTACACTTTAGAACAGTTGTGCAGCACCTTGCAAGCATTTGAGATGAGAAAGTTTTGGAAAGAAGATAAGATGGAAGAAAAGACTAAAACGGTATTTAAGGCAATGAATATTGAAGGCGAACCAGATAGCAATGGTGATGATGAGTTGGAAGCAAACTTCACCAAAAAGTATAAAGGTATGTTGCCCTTTAAATGTTTCAGTTGTGGTAATATTGGTCATTATGCTTTGAGATGTCTGAATAGAGTTGTGCATAAGAAGAACAAGGATTATAATGATAAGGATAGAAAGGATAAGAGTTATAAGAACTTGTACTGTGTTAAAGAAGCAGGAATTTTTGATGATGAATTTGAGAATGAGGCTGATGATAGTGAATGCTTATTCTTAGCTTTGGAAAGTAAATTTGTATCCACTAACCTTGGAAAATGTGTAAGCAAGAAGGCTCTAGAGAATAAGAGGAATAGGATGGAAGGTACTTTGGTTACCGCTTTTCATGCAAGATAGGATGAAGACTACTAGGTAATTGATAGTGGATGTTCTAATCACATGACTCGAGATAAGAGTAAGTTCACTAAAGTTGAGAAATATAATGGTGGTTTAGTTATGTTTGGTGATGATTCAGGAGCCAAGATCTATGGGAAAGGTTCAATTAGTTTTGATGGAGTGCATAATACTGATGATGCATATTATGTGAAGGGTTTGAGGCATAACCTACTAAGTGTTGGTCAAATGTGTAGCAATGGCTTTAAACTTGTGTTTCAGAGTAACACCTATGAAATCAGAAAAAGATCCGAAAATGGAGATATGGTTATTGCTGGAAGAACTCATGAAAACATCTACAACTTAAGGGAATTGATGGTAAATTCCTTGTATCTCAAATCAGTGAAAGTTGGTTATGGCACCGGAGAATGAGACATATAAATTTTCATAACCTGATCAAGATTAGTGCAAAGGAGATTTTTTGAGGGCTGCCTAGAATCACATGACCTAGTAATGCTATTTGTAGAAGTCGTCAATTGGGGAAATAAACAAGATGCAACTTTAAGGGGAAAGAGTACTCTACTACTGAAATGCTAGAGTTTATTCATACTGATCTCTATGGTTCGACTAGGACTGGAAGCCTGAATGGTGATAGGTATTTCATGTTGCTTATTGATGATTATACTCAAATGAAATGGGTTGCTTTTCTTAGAGAAAAGACTCAGGCTATGGATAGGTTTAAGGTATTCAAGGAAAGAGTGGAAAATGAAGTAAACTTGAAAATCAAGTTTTTGAGATCAAATAGAGGTGGAGAATTCACTTCCAGTGAATTTAATGCAATATGTGAACAACATGGAATAAAAAGACAATTTTCTGCTCTGAGAACCCTTTAGCATAATGGAATAGTTGAAAGGAAAAACTAGACAGTACAGGAAGCTGCTAGAACTATGATGAAAGAATCAAATGTATTGGATGTGTACTAGAGAGAGGCGATACACACTGTTGAACTTATGTTCTTAATAGAGTTCAAATCAGATACAATAGCACAAATAATCCTTTTGATTTATGGACTGGTAAGACTCCTACTGTGAAGTATTTTAAGGTATTTGGAAGCAAATGTTATATTAAAAGAGATGATGAAAATCTTGAAAATTTTGATGCTAGATGTGATGAAGGAATTTTTCTTGGATATTCTACTACCAACAAAGCATACAGATGCTTTAATAAAAGACTGAGAAAGATTGTTGAAAGTGTTAATGTGAAAGTTGATGAAGATATACGTAAACTTATTGAGATAAGTGAGGTTGAACCTAATGATCCCATTTGTGTACATGTACCTGAGGAGACTAAGGAGAAGGATGAAGAGGAAGAGAAAGAAGAGAAAATGGAAGAAGAAGAAGAAGAGAATGAGCCAAAATCTGCTATTAAGACTCCTAAGTATGTACAGAAGAATCATCTGGAGGAACAGATAGTTGGAGATAAAAGTGAAGGTGTGAAGACTAGAAGCAGAGTTGCAACTGAGGTAAATATGTGTTTTCTTTCTAAAGTTGAACCTAAGTCTATGAGTGAAGCATGTGAAGATGAGAGTTGGATGAAGGCTATGAAAGAAGAGTTGCAGCAGATAGAAAAGAATCAGACATGGGAACTAGTCCCTAGACCTATGAACAAAAATGCGATTGGCCCGAAATGGGTGTTCTGGAATAAACTAAATGAAAGTGGAGAAGTTGTAAGGAATAAGGCAAGACTTGTATGAAAGGGATATTCACAAGTTGAAGGTATAAATTTTGAAGAGACATTTTCCCCTATGGCTAGAATGGAAGCTATTAGGATGTTTTTGGCTTTTTCTTCCCACAAGAGCTTCAAAGTGTATCAGATGGATGTTAAGTCAACTTTTCTGAATGGTGAATTGGAGGAAGAAGTGTATATGGAACAACTTGAAGGATTTTGAACAATTATCTGACAAACCAAACATGGTTTGTAAGTTGAAGAAGGCGTTGTATGGATTGAAGCAAGCTCCCAGAACTTGTTATGCAAGATTGGATAGATACCTGACAAAGCAAGGATTCAACAAAGGTTTTGCCGATAGCAATTTTTACTTCAAAGTGCAAGGTAACAAAATGTTGATAGTAGTTGTATATGTTGATGATATCATTTTTTGTGGAAATGAAGGCATGTGTAAAAAATTTGTTGTAGAGATGCAGAAAGAATTTGAGATGTCTATGATTGGTGAATTGAATTTCTTCCTTAGTCTACAAGTGAATCAAACTGACAAAGGGATATTCATTTCGCAATCTAAGTATGTAAAAGAGTTGTTGAAGAAGTTTGGGATGGATGATTCCAAACCTGTTTGTACTCCTATGATAACCAGATGTAAACTAAGCAAATATGGTGAATCTGCTAAGAATGGTCAGAGCAAATACAAATCTATGATTGGCAGACTCATGTATCTTACTGCTACTAGACTGGATATTATGCATGTAATATGTTTAGTTGCCAGATTCTAAGTGTTGATGGTGTTTTTTGCACAACAACTCAGACAAAATATAATACCCTATCTCTCTTGAAAAGTAAATCTCTATCATCAAGCCTTAAGAGATAACCCCAAGGTCTCTAATGTCGAGTCTTGACAATGCAAAAACAACTCAGTGATAAATGTGAAAATGTTGGTAATCACAAGGAGCCTTACAAATGAACAATGCTAGAAGTGTACTTTCATCGAATGTAACAATATGGTGATGCCTTCAATCCTGAAACTAACCCAAATTCAAAATAAACAACAAAATAGATAAGGGTTTAGAGAGATTTCTAAGAATAAAACCTAAGACCAGTCACAACAATGATGAATGCTACAAATGGACATATCCCCAATGAAACCAATTTCTACTTGATTAGGGACAAACCCACAACTCCACAGAAATGGTGCAATCTTCTAAGGAAACTGAATATTTTTAGACCATAAATATTCATCCACATACCCAAGAACTAGCGCAATATGAACAAACATTTACAGTTGAACTAAGCACAAAAAATGAGGCCCAGACTAACTTTGTACAACAATCTACAATCAACAAATTGCAAAAAGTATGGACCGGAGATCGATCAACATCATCAACATTTCACCATTATTGCAAAAGAACTAAAAACTAACATCTAACATCTAAGAATCAAGAACAAGAAACCATAAATTTTCAAAGTGTAACACAAAGCTTGTCAAGTCAACAATCCAATTGCATTACTTCTCCAACATTACATAACAATTTCAAGTCTCTCCTCTCCTACAGCTACTGACTTCTCTAACTTAGCCAATTCTAGCTTTTTACAGCCTCTAATCAGCTATTCTAACCCCTAAATCTAACCTTTACAAATGAGAAGGCACTGGCCTTATATAGAAAATTACATTTTGAACCAATGGATAGGATTTAATTCATCAAATGGCTGCAATTGCACTTCTAGAAGCATCAAGTTGTTACATTTAATTTGGGAGCTCATGGTACATCATCATCCAATTGCATAAAAGCAGTTGCATCATGGAACAATGAGAAAACAATATTATGCCAACTTGTCATTAATGAAAATTTTGATTGGATGGTGAAATCAACTTCACATGTCTTCCAGAAACTCCTTCCAGCTGTAGACAGTTTGGGCAGGGATTCTTATGCAAGCCCACTTTTAATATTTGAATTGAACTCTTCAAGATTTCCCTTTTAGCATGAATCCATATGCAAGTCCCCCTTTTTTATTTATTTAATCCTAAAAAATGAATACAATCATTAGTAGCTCACATGTTAATCATTTTTGGAAATTTTCTATTTTTGGAAAAAAATTATTTTCAAAATTTTTTCCATCTCAAGAATTTCATTTTCGAGAACATTTTAAAATTTCATTTTTTCCAAAATTTCAGAAAAAGTACATTTTTTTTTCAAAATTTCATTTTTTGGAAAATTTTGGGATTTTGAGGGGGTCTCAGAAATTTCCAAAAATGGAAATTTCAAGATTTTGAGCCCTTCATGGAAATTAGGCCATGGAGGAAATTCGGGGATTTCCTAGGGTGAGGGAATTACGCGAGATGCATGAAATCCCCAAAAGTGCAACAATAACTTAGGAAATTTAAGAGGTTGACAGAAATCTGGGATTTCCACATAGGGACAGAAATCCCATAAATTAGGGGATTTCCATTAGAGACGGAAATACCTGAATTTCATGCAAGGTAAAAATCCCCTAAACCTCAACTTTTTTTCTAGAAGGAATTTTCAAAAAATTCAAAAAGCAACCCTGCCTAATTTTCTGTCCTTTATCCATGGGTGCAAAAAAGAAAATTTCCATTTTTGGAAAATTTCAGGATTTTGAGGGGGTCTTGGAAATTTCCAAAAATGGAAATTGATGGAAAGCCCCTATTTCTGGGCATGGTCAAAATCCCCTAAACTCTATAACTTTTTTTCTAGAAGGAAATTTCAAAAAGTTCAAAAAGCAACTAGCCTAATTTTTCATCCTCTATCCATGGGTGCAAAAAAGATTTACATATAACATTGAAAATTCACTTCAAAATCCCCATTTTCAAATTCCAAGACAGGCGAATTTCCCCTAGAGCCTCAAAATATTGTCCTCATCAAACCTAGTCTAGACTTAATCCCAAAATAACCTCCCAAGAAGAGCAAAACCAAATATTTGACCAAGCCAAGAGGCAGAGATGCAAAAGAAAAAAGAGGGTCCCCGCCTCTGATGGGGCGTGTGTGCGAAAATTACACAACAGCAAGCAGATCCTAAAGAAGCACATGTTATAGTTGTAAAGAGGATATTTAGATATCTTAAAGGTACACCAGATTATGGATTATGGTATGCTAAGAGTGATGATTTCACCCTGAGTGCCTATACCGATGTTGATTGGTCCGGATGTGTAGATGATCAGAAGAGTACCAATGGTGGTGCCTTCTTTCTTGGTGGAAGATTGGTTTCATGGTTGAGTAAAAATAAAGACTTGATTTCTTTATCCACTGTAGAGGTAGAATATATTGTTACAGAATCATGATGCACACAAGTTTTGTGGATGAAGCAAACTCTAAAAGACATTGGAGTGATATGTAATGAGCCTATTTCTATTTTCTATGACAACACAAGTGCAATAAAAGTTTCAAATAACCTAGTTATGCATTCAAGAACAAAACACATATCTATCAAATATCATTTCCTGAGAGAAAAAGTGTTAGAGAATGAAGTCATATTGGAATATGTGACAACAAAGGAACAAATTGCAGACATATTCACTAAGGCTCTTCCAAAGGATACTTTTGAGCATCTTAGGGAGATGTTGGGGGTTAATGACCCTCCAAACTAAGTGTACATGAAGGTGCATCAGTCTAGTGAATTCATAGATTCTTTATTTATCTAGACTGATAAATGGGTCTACTCCACAGGGGGAGTAGAAATGGTTTCATTGTTGCAGTATGAGTGTGCTCCTATTGTGGAGTAATCTGGGTTGTTGATCTTTTCCATTGATGTCAAAGGGGGAGAGATTAATGTGAAAAATAGTTGCAAAGGAAGAGAAGGTGTTTTCCTGAGATATTATGAAGGATGTTGTCTTTGATGGTTTTTCACACCATGTGTTGCTATCAATGACAAAGGGGGAGATTGTTGCAAGTGTGAGCTACTCTGGTGGTGTTTTCATTAATGTTGTCATTGATGTCAACATAGTTTAGTATGTTGTAGATTATACATGTATAGTTGAGATGCTTCTGAGATGTTGTGAGTACATAGAGCTATCTTTGTGTCATTGTAGATGTGCGGTGTTGATGAGTTTCCAAGTGATTTTGAGAAAATTACTTTAAAAGAGAAGTTAGAATGATGAATGTGTTCAAAATGTGCTCTGGTATGTGCTCTACGTTTCTCCCATGTTGATCCTATGCTTGTGCAGATCTGAAGATTTGATAATGGTGATCTCGTAGTGATATATCCTTAGTTTTAGCTTTTGGTGTGATGGTATGTGAAAGTTACATTCACTAGTATGTGAACTGCTCTAGCAAAGTTGGTCTTATGTGGATTGGGAGAAATAGATTTTCTCTGCAGTCCTCCACTATTTTGTTTTAGATCTTGTACATCTGGGACATGTCTTGTGAAGGTCTTTTGTATGCTCTAGAAAAGAGGTTTGAGGTTTGATGATTTGGAAGTCATGTTTCAGTGTTTCAATGTGAGATTGTACAGTATGGATGGACTGGTGAAAGGTGTTCAATGTTTGAAGTTTGTTGCATTTTTTGTGGATGTATTTAGAGAATTCTAAGATATGTTCTTGTGCTTACTGAAGTGTGTTGTAGAGTCTGTGTGTATATTCTTGTTGGGAAGCATGTACATCAATGCTTATTTGTGTTTTCATTAGGTTTGGCCGACCTAGTGCTTACACTTCAATCAAAGAATAAATTTAAATTGAGGAAGCATGTGATTGATCCAAGACATTATTTTTGGTCTTGGTTAAATATTTTATTGGTTCACTCTTATTCCTTTCCACCACAAAAATTTTGAGTTGCCGACCTAATTTGAATTTATGAAATGAGGCAATTGTTGCTGACCTTGGAGAAATTTTCTTAGGATGGTATAAAACCAAGTCGAATTGTGAAGATTTGTATGACAGTGTGATGCAAAGTGACATAAGTGAGCCACAAATCATAAGAGCAGAAGTGTGTGTGCGAGTGAGTTGAGACATCAGTACTTCATTATGTTGGAAGCTGTGAATGTGTATTAATTATTTTGGTGGATATTTTTTTTCTCTTTTTCATTTGTAGGCAATGAGCCTCCCTGTTGGAAAGTGAGTCCTTTCTGTAGGTAGTGAGCCTTTGTACTTGGACAGTGAGTCCTCTTCTGGGCAATGAACCTTATTTTTATAATTTTTTATATTGTGAGTTAACCCTCACCATGGTTTTTCCCTCATTGGGTTTTTTATGCAAAGTGAGCAAGGGAAACTTCTTCAGATGATCAACTAGATGATCAAACCATAAACTTAGCACAACTTCTCTCAAATACTCTTTAAGTGGACTTTGTCAATCCACTACTCCTTCAATGAAATGACCCAACTCACCTAGGGTTCTTGTACTCAACACAACCAAGGGGCTTGGAATTACTTTGAACAAGTTCCAAATGACCAAACTAGGCCACAACATCCTAATTAGCACTTAGGAAACTCCATTTGTTCATCGATCATACCAATAGGCCTCTTTAGCCTTGAATGCTTGTAGCACTGCCCGGTAGGATAGTCTAAATAAAATCCACCCACGAGCCTGTATCAGGCTCAAACTACTAAATTTAGGAAACTATGATATGCTTCTACAAGACCCCAAAGTCTCACTTTTTGACAGTGGATGGAAGAGTAACCATGGACCAATGTACCGTTGTCCTCAAGAGGCCTAATTTGCTGATCACAACTGGATTTTGATTACCCAGGCTCTCCCCTTCACCCCAAAGTCTTGATTAAGACTCCTACAGGATAATTACAACCATTTTCAACTTTCCTAAGTGCCACTTTGAATAAAAGCCACACAAAACAAGCAAAACTCACTTTTTGCTTCACCAATTAGGCCTGTCACATGAAGATGCCAAACCTAGTTCAAAGCATAAACTCCTCCACACCTTTCCGCTCTCCAGTACCAAGGAAAAATGAAAATATACACAAGTACCTTCCATCCCACCAAGAATCTGCAATTTTACAACGTGGAGATGGAAGGAAGAGCCATTTTTCAACCAAAACCCTACTTTTGAGGGTTTCAAACCTTCCCCTACTAAAATGGCAATAACTTTTTCTATACTCAATTAAATTCTATCAAATAAATGCCAAATGAAATCCAGGTCTTCCCTCTATCCAACCATATCAAGCTTGTACCTGTACAGTTTGTACAACATCCGTACCACGCATTTTAGCAGCAATTTTACATACAAATTTTTTCCAGAAAATAGCAATTTTTCATTAGAACTTCAAAGAAGGTGTTTCATCAATCATGCCTCAACCATGGGAGGTTTATTTCAACTTCTAAAAACCTTTCCCAATGTCCTCCAACTCAAACTTTGATTAGTTGGATGTTGGAACTAATCAAACTTCCTTGTAGATACCAAATTGCCTCATTAAGGAAAATTACACAATCACCACAAACCAAATTACAAGGAGAGTTTAAGAGGTGTCAAAATCACTAACAACACTTCAAAAACACCAAGGTAACTCCCCTCAAGCACCTAGTTGCAACATGGAAATTTTATTCCTTAATTTTCCAAGGTGCACCAAGCTTACAAAGCGAGGATGGAGACCTTGTTATTACACTGAAATTTATCACCAAGACCAAAAACTCACAACAAGCCTAGAAAACCTATTACAAGGAATTTAATATGGTCCTTAAGACCTTATTACATCAAAAAACTTGACATCAAACACAAAAAACAAACAAGGCCTCAAAGAGGCATGGAAGCCCAAGGTGTCCTTACACCAGTTTTCCAAGTAAAAATTTGGTATTCATTGTATTGATTTACTTTTTGTTATTTGTGTTCATGCTTTTTCTTAATAAGATAATTGTGTGGATTTGGAATTGATAAGTGTTGAAGTTTTAAGTTTTAATTTTGTGACAACTGATTCACCCCACCCTCTTAGTTGTCTTGTGCCTATTTAATAGAATAGTTTACATGCAACGTCATGATGGGCTATTTGATCCCGAGTACAGACATCTTTGAATGCTTGTATGTTCTCTTCAACACTTTGTGACTCTCCATGGGTGTACCTGGGGCAGAATTTGTCCAGATTCTTAGGCATTTCGTGTATGCCACCAAGAATAATTCCCAATGGTGAAGGATTATTTACAAAGAATGCCATAGGTGATGGTGGATTTGGTCGTGCCAGCTGTGGTATTGGTGGAAATCTAGGTGGACTACGTGGCAGTGTTAATGGTGATGGGATAAAAACCCTACGAGATCAGGTCTAATAGCGGTATGGAGTTCAACTAATGGTGGTGGATTAGTAGCTGATTTGAGAACTCTATCAAACCTATCTAGTGAAAAGACTCGATTCAGTCCAGTTTGTTCCTCTGGGCTCTCCTTCTAGAGCCAATTTTGTTGATGGTCAATTTAACACAACAATGTTAAAATAGAATATTGCTACTCTATTTCTCCTAAAAAAGATAAAAATTCTAAAACCATCTATCTTCCAAGGTCTCTGTAGTTGGTTCTCAATTATGTTGTTGTCATTCAGTGGCCTATGCAACTGTAATATTCAAGGGGATTTCTAGTAAAAGAGTACAAACTGAATAGTACTAACTAATCTAATGTTTGGGGGGTGTAAATAAATGGTAAGAGATAGAACAGAGCTTAGGATAACAATGCATGAACATAGACTTCTTTTAATTCAGACATGTAAAGTTCATAATGAGCATATTCTTAACCAACTAAAAACCATAGAATAACACAATCCACAAAATAATCCATACCATTTCTTTTATTCACAGTGCAAATTTAAAGCATACGACCCTTCATCAACACCTTTTTTTTTTAAACCTTCTTTTCAAATAACCAAATATCACAAGCTCATTACCAAAATTAACAGATCAAAAAATGTAGAGAAATATCATGCATAGATAATCCAATGAAATGGTTTTAGATTCAGAATCTTTTATTGATTTTCATCAAATAAGAGACATTTATACACAACAAAGCTCACTAGCATACAAATGACCATTATTGATTGACATTATCGTTAAACTGACAAACTGTTGAAATAAAACTAATTTCATTAAAGCTATAAAAAGTATTGTTGAGTATATTTGCATAAAAAGTTGTAAAAAAAATAAATTGTATCTAATCTCTCATTCAAGTAGCTAATCTGATTTCAATTATTCAACCTTTAAAATGAGGAGAGAATTTTCAAATATAGACAAATTTTGCATTAATTCCTCCTATCAAAAATTAAGATCCAAAATCTGGGGCCCAGATCCACAATTATTGGGATGCCCAGTTAACTCCAAGTGTTTGTCTATATTGAAATTACTGGAGTTGAAAAGGTGTGCCATCTGCCTCTTCAACCAAAATTTCAACTACAAGTCTCAATTCAGTCCTCTGTTGATCACCGTGTATTACTTTTGACCTGCCCATCCTAACTCACAGCCATCCACTTGCTCAAAAACTGTCCTAAACATGCTGCTGTCAAAAAGATAACTGAAAGAACCTCTTCACTTGTCATCCTCGTGGGGGGCCCCACGATACTCATCATAAATGGAGAAAACTGGCTTCAAGGTATCATCATCAGGTCCATTGACCTAGTCAACTTTAAATGTCGACTCTTTGAATTTCTTCCTTGTTGTAGTAACAATGTATTTTACGTGACAAATGTCTGTGACTGCCCACCACATGTCAGTTCTGATATCAAGTTACCTATCCATGAGCATCAAATCAGCAGTATCTCCTTGTTTCAATAATTCATGAATTATTTCCTCCCAAGCATCTTTTACTTCTCCTAATGATTCAAGTCTCTGATCAGGAGGTAAGATTTTACCAATGAGTTTTGACATAATCTCCTCAAAGATGCCTGCCTATTCCCATATTTCGTGAATTCTTTTTAGCATGGAAATTCTTTGTTCAAGGAGATTCTATGTTTTGAAAATAGATACATTGATAGACTTTGAAATAAAATCAGGGCCTTCATCGCCCAAAATTTGTAACTGAACCAATTCTTCGTCAAAATTTTTGGCAATCACCCTTACCTTCCCCAAATACTCCTTGATTTTTTCTTCCTCCTCCCACCATTTCCTTATGGATTCTTCCATCTCCCTAACCAATTTAAGCATTGAAAAATAGTACTTAAAACCCTCATCTAGATTATCATTTATATCTATCCTTAATACATTAAACCAGTTACCAAACCATGTGTCCTTTTTCATTTGATTTCATTTAAACCATCCACCTCTTTTTTGCTCATCAAAATAGCAACCTTTGAGGGTGCAGGTTGTTTAGGAGTAGATGAAATTAACTCCTTTAGAAAATTATTCATTTTTCCCACTTCTTCCTTAAACTCATCCTTGGCCTACTTATCTTTAATCAATCTTGACTTGGTTGCGGTGGCAACAATATATATCAGATTTATTTGTTGATTTTTGGTATGCTTTACCAAATTAACAATACTTATCTAATAATCTTTGGGCTGCAATTTTCTATCATCCTTATCAGCAATTGGGGTAGCAACTTCTGCTACCAGATCTCCTTCAACATTTAACTTGGTTGAATGTACAACACGAGGCTTTTTCCTTGACTTTACCTTATATATTTTTGTTCTCATCTCATCCCATGTTACTGGTTGAGCTTGTACTTGCTACCTCTTCTCAATTCAATTTTATCGAAGTGGGTGCAACTAGCTTAGTGGCTATTTGTTGAACATTAGGAGGTGTTGTTGATGGTGGTGCAGAAGAAATTGTCTCAATGGTTTGCTGAGAAGCAACCTTTTTTAGATCCTCTTGCTCCTTTTGTAACTGTTCATGTTCTTTTCTTTCATTCTCAACTTTTCTTTCTTCTATCTTTCTCATTTCTTCCTCTCATCTAGTAGCCTCCTCTTCATCCCTCGGTGTCTGCTACTCTAATTCTTTAGCCTAGAGCTCTTCCTCTGATGCCTTTTCTTGTGCATCTTTCAATTCTCATACATGAGCTTCTTCTTCCACTTTCTTCATTGCTTCAACCACTTCCTTTTCTTGAGCTAGCTCTTCAATTTTCTTCCTTTGTTCTTCTTCTTCTTGGGTGGCCTCTTCAGCAGCTAACTTTCGGGAACTTTCCATCAATTCTTTGTTTTCACTTTTAGTCAATACATCATTTAACTTCGCTTCCACATTGTGCAAACTACCAACTTCAATCCTGGTTTCTTCTTCTCTTGGTTCCTCTTCAACCTTATTTAGATATTTTTTCCATTCATTTCCTTCTCCTTCCTAAGATGGAGTTCTTTTAGAATCAGAATAAACATTTTCCACATCGACTATAGTAGGTCTTTCCTTTTCAACAGTTGCAGTTCTTGAAGTTCATGGCATATGGTAGGAGCATTTTCCTCAGTAGGTAGAGGAACAACATGTCATTCTCTAGAAATCTCTTCACCAGGGTGAATATCAATTAAAGGTGTGGCAACAAAGTTTGAAGTAACCCCAGTAGCAACAACCTCATAGGTAACCTTTTCCTTACGTAAAGCATCATCAATCTCCTATAATGTGGTATTTTCTTCATCTATTTGAGAAGGATCTTCTATGGTTGCTTCCACTGTTGCAACTCCTTTCTTCAACCTTTTCTATTTTTTAGCCTCCATAGAGGAAGTAGGTTCACTTCTAGAATCTTTTTTCTTTGACAACCCATCCCTTGGTTGTTTTAGACGAAGTTCAATCCATCTCAAGCTCTTGTTCACCACTCCCCATGATACTTTTCTAATCTTAGTTTCTTCTTTTTTTTCCCAATTGATGGGCTCCAAACTTGTTGTGGCCACCTTGTCCATATCATATCTAGGATCAAGGGTGATCCCATCATCTATAGTACCTTCAGGAATACATCTTGGCAACTTGAAAGGGTGACCATCAAAACCAAGTAATCTGAAATAAGTACTCTTGGGATAATGAATAAACCAATATCCCCTTTCATGGATGAACTTCATATCTTATCATGACAATCTAAAACCAATGTCACCTGTGATCTAATTTATGACAACATATAGAAAAGCATCATTGACCCTTTTGAAATGTTTCTTTGATTCCTTAAGTTCCAATTGGTCATAATGTTCCCAAACTTTCTTTTTATCTCGACCATCATCCATTGACCCTATAGTGTTCAACCTAGGAAACCTTTTGATCCTTGCTACACAATAGATGACATAAGAAGACATATAAAATGTCTTGGTTTGTGCTACTTTGAGGAGCTGGTCATGAATGTTATCTGAGATTATCTACCCCCAGTCCAAGCATTGCTTTCCATCTAGAATCAATTGGATGAAATGAAAAATCCAATATTCAAAGATATGAGAATTTGGTTTGCCAAACACTCTGGCCAGTAATGTGATAATATCCCCTATACCTTCAAAAATGTTCGACCTCCTGGGATTAGGCAGAAATTTCTTCACTGACTTCTTTTCTTTCTTCATCCACCTTTTGTTGATAAGTTGTTTGTTTCCTTCCACATCCTTTTCCCATAATTCAAGTTCCTTAGCCTCAGTCATAATCTTAAGATCGGGGTAAGGAGGAGGGTCAAAATATGTCTGATCATTGTCAGGGATAAATCAATGATTACATTACCCTGAGCATCAATACATTGTCTCTGAGTAGGATTGTAGGTTTGTGTAGTAGTTAGGATTAACTCAGGACACTGTACAACAATAGGAAAATTGGATACATGAGCTAGTCATGACTCTACAATTCTCTTTTCCCTTGGAGCAACATCCTCTTAAAAGGTATCTGTGTGGAACTACTCCAAATCAATATGTCCCACCAATGTGTCTGTTATGTTCATGACTTCAGAGTCAAATTTATATGGAATTGGGCTTCCCTAGAACTTATACTTCATCATGAGAGGTACTTGTGTTGGCTTTAATCTCTTACCTCTTTCTCTCTTTTATGTTCCTTTAGATGTCCCCTTAATAGACACCTCCTCAATATGTACTTCCTCAGTAGGTAATTCCTCTTCAAAGTCAGACATTTGTTAGTTATCCTATGATTCTCCATTATTAGGCAAAGAGGAAAGATATATGAGTATTAGTTTAAACACAAGAATTCATATGACATTCAAATTAATTCAAGTTAGAATCCAATTCAATAATTTAATTCATCATTTTCAAGTTTCAGGTTAAGAACAAAAAGAATAACTTAGCCATTTTATGCATAAACTAAATTCTATTGGGAGTCGAGTATCGAGTCATAACTAGGTACCATGCCTATGTTAATAAAGAAGTTCAGTGCACTTGAAGATTCCAACCCTATAGTGTCCAGGAGTTGAGATCAAGATTGGGTCTTGGCTAGGCACCTAGATACATGAGGGTAAACAAGTTGGGTATCAATGCGCGGTCCGATCCAATAGTGTGATCGGGAGTCAGATCGAGTCACAACTAGGAGGTGGTAGTTAGCCAATGAAATAATTGAAGGGTGTCTTGCAGAGTTTCAATCTTGATATAGAATCAGAAGTCAGGATCAAGTTGTCATCTGAAGCCGGATCCATTCAAAATGGACAAGTGTCACTAGCTTCTCGAGTTCTGATCCCGATAAGATATCGGGGGTCGGTGTCGGGACTCCGTCATGAACCAAGCTTTAAAATATACACATTGGGAATGAGTCAACTCCAAGTTCTGATCATGATAAGTTATCAAGAGTCGAGATCAGGGTGTCACCAGGTCAATGTATCAATCGATGCATTAATGGTTTGGTATTGGAACAACTTCTAGTCTTGATGGTTATGCGAGGGTTGGGAGATGGACTTTGAATAACACTTAGTCAATAATTAAAATCAAACTCATGGTATCGGTCTAACCCTTGATCTCGATAGGAATGCAAGGATCAAAAAAGTAGGGGAGTTGAGACCGAGCAATGGATAAACCTAAGTGTTACTTTGATTCCCGACCTTGAAATACATGTGGGGATCAGGAAATTGTAGGATGACAATAACGAGGACGATAACAAATATGACAACATCTTAAAACATTCCCTCGGGACTAGGCTATGTGTGGGATCAAGGATTTTTTTATTTTAAATGGTCAGAACTTAAAATTAGGAACTTCTAACTAGTCCAACCCAAACATAGAGCAAAAACCCTAGACAATTAGGGCACATCGAGATAGAAAATCTCACGACCAAAAAACAAGATGACAACGCAAGAAAGAACAATGCGCAACAAACCCAACAAGGATTTGAGAGTGAAGGAACACACACCAAATGGTGTAAAAGAAAACTTAGACAAATGAAACTAAGCCAAACAAGAAAATAAAAATGAAAAACAAGAACAAAGATGTGAGATGAGAGCAACCAAAATGAGAGCAAGAACAAAGAAATAAAGACAAGAAACACAAGCAAAAACACCTACCTTTGAATGCACCCAAGAATTCTAGTAGCACATTGAAAAATCACAGCAAACCTCTCAAACCATAGCTCGGTGTCTCTCTCGTTCTCTTTGTTAAACTTCTTCAAACTAGGATGGACGAAAATTGAGGAGCAGCAGGATAAAAACCCGTTCACGCATGCGAACGGTTATGACATTAATTAGCGGTGCAAAAGGAAACAAGAACCAGGATTGGGATCTATGAAGAAATTAGAACTTTCAAAAGGTGCAAAGTTCGAGTCATGGTCTGAAGTCTGATCTCAAAGCGAACAAAGACACAACAAGGAGTCAGACATCAGGATTAGGCTAGAAATAGGAATAAGAAATTTGAAAATTTATTGGTTCTGGTTCTGGTCCAAATCCCAACTCCAACACAAGCAAAACACACAAGGAAAAAAAGGGGGTTGAGACCACGACATGCACAAAAACTTATACTTCGCAAAGCAACAAGTGTGAGTGTCGGTACATGATCCGAACCCAAAAGAACAACAAAAAAAAGACACAAGGAAAAAGGTGGGGTCGAGACTGGGACATGAACAGGGACTTGGAATTTTTGAAAGTAACAAGTGCATGTTCCTTCCCAAAACTTGAACTTGAAAAGCAAAAGAAACAAGGACTTAGGAAGCAAAGAACAACTCCTAAGATCCAAACAAGAACACCAAGGACAAAACCAAAACAAGGGGGACCCATTTTGACCAAAACAAAATGGGGTGGTTATGCAAGGCATAACAGGATCCATTTTCCTTTGGTGGAGAATGAGTCCCTACATTAGCACTTCAGAAAAGTAGGATTTGATCGGGTGCACAAGATTATCTACTTTCTGTTTTTCCAAAAAAGTTATAGTTTACTTTTGTTTTGTGTTAGATTTATGCAATACATGTGTTAGAACTAGAATTAGGGTTTATTTGTTAATTCAATTTCTTCTCCCCAAATTGTGATTTAGATCACCACCCCATCCTTGTATAAAGGATAGGTTGCAAGATCACTAAATTTTGACTTAATTCACCTCTTGGGTTGATAGTTATTTCAAGGTTCTTGTATCTCATCTTTTGAATGAAACTATAACCTAGAAAAATGGGGTTAGGTATCATAGCCTCTCTTTTTCTACATTTTAGTAGAACTAGCAAACATCCATACAAATTAAATATTTAGACATAAAATGATATCCTTGGGTCCATATAAACTAATGGGATACTATTATATTTTATTTTTTAATTCTATCATTTGAAACACCTATGCCTCAAAATAACTTTCATCATAGAGAAAAAACAAATTCAATGAGTGGCTTATGCCTTGAAAGTGAAGGTGAAAACTACAAGATAATTTTTTCTATCAATAATAAGAAATGAAAGAGAGATAGGAGAAAGTAGATTTAAAAATATTTATCCTCTAATAGTGATGCAGATGGAAATTCTCCTTCCTGATCACATGGCCATACAATAACTTCAATTTGACAATTTCATTTATCTATTAAATCTGACTCTAGATTTCACAATAAAGGGAAACCAAAGTATCACCGACATTTGACTTCTATCAACATTCAAATTTAAAGGCTATCAAAATTTGAATGAACTTTCATTAAATGATTATTATACATTGATTAATCTCAAGAAATATATTTTACAATATCACAATTCCAATTAAATTTTTTATTTAACCTTTTTGGAGCTCTACCCAACCTCAACCTACATTCACTCAAACTAATCCTCCTTTATTCAAGCCACATTTCACTTCCTCTCATGTCTCACAAATATTTCCAATCTTCTTCTCCCTTTACTCTAACTCCTTATCTATGATTTTTTTTAGTTGTCTTTTCATAAGGCATGACCTGTAGTTTACTCTTCCCACATTCATGCCTCCAGTCCAACCATGTCCTACACTAAACTTCTCTCACTTCAATTTTCATGGTATTCTCTACCTTAACCCACATGACTCCTCCCTACTTCTAAATTTCCATACAGGTTATAACTGGCATGGCTCCTTATTACTTCAATTTCTCTTTTACCCATAGGTGGGTGGCTCACTTATTGGGTTGCAATTATTTTTTTATTCAACTTTTATTCTTTTTTCTCCCATACAAACCGTGTTCACCCATATGTCCCTCACACTTTTTCCCTTGTGTGCCTCTCCATATTTCTATTGTTGTGTGATAATTATCTTGGACCTCTTCCCTATGCGCCTCATTTTGACCTTCTACTCTGCATTATTTTGAAATGTTTCTTCACTTTGCATTCTCCTCTGTGCATAGACTTTCCTGTATATGTGGGGCCTCTTTTCTCTTTTTTTTTGTACACCCTCTTATGATGCCAATCTACAATTTTATGTTTATTGGTGATGCTTCAAATTTTTTCCTAAAACTTTTTGTTTCTACTTGTTTTCCCATGGCTTTTCCTTGCCATTTGTAACCTCCTTCACACTCTTTTATCCTCATTATTTTATTATTACCAATTCATATTATTCTAATCCATGATAAGTTTGGAATCTTCAACTTTTGTGAATCGATTTCCATTTTATGCATATGATGATTGGAAATTAATTGAGATTCAATTGAAATAATCAAAATTTAGAAGATAAATTGAATATGAAATTTTTTCAATTAAATGAAATAATGTCATCTGGCTTCCCCCTCAAACAACCATGGTTTGAGATTGAAATTACATCATGAGAAAAAATTAAAACCAAATGAAAGAAACCAAACCAAGATCTCTTTAGGATGATTTGGATCATTCATTTTCCTAGGATGCTCTTGCATCAAACATGTTGAGTAAGAAATCTGAGAGAATAGGCTCACAAAGGTGGAGCTGAGTAGTCAAACTACTCTTCTAGGTTGAATACAACCTACAGCGAGTTCCATTGTTGAATATCATACACAAAGTTATTCCCTCTTCTATTTCCTCCAACATCTTTTCAGAACACTCACCATCTTCCTCCAACAACACTACATCTGCTTCTTCCTTTCTTTCATAACTCGTGTCAACCATGAACCATCCTTCTCTACCAAAGACTCTTTCCTCTCCTCCTCCAACCAATCACTATTTTTTTCTCCTCTTTTAGGGGATTCAACCCACCACTGACAAACCACCTCCACCAAATCTCTCTTGTCACATCCTCTAGGGCCTCTACCTCCACAACTTCTTCTATTGTAATATCCTCTGATGTTACACTATACAACTTCTCTATCTTTGTGATATCATCCTCAAGAAACACTTTCTCTTCTTCAAGTTCATCAAAAATTTGATCATAAAACATCAATACATACTTTGTTTAAACTGCAACAACCTCAACTATTTCAACTTCACTCACCACTGCATCTTCTATGTTCTAGACAATCTCTTCGCTGCACACTTCTAAAACCTCTCCATCTTCAACCAATGCTACAACAAATTTCTCTTCTTCAATTTTATCCTCTTCTTCCATGCTCTCATCCAAGCATATTGCTACAACCTCTTTATCTTCCTCTACATACAGGTTCATCAACAACCAAACTTATTTCCTCCCCTTCCCTTCGCTCCACAGCTACTCTAATTTCTCTCAAAATTCTCAACATCCTCTTCATTTCATTCTCATACTCTCATTCTCTTCTAACAAGAACTCAAATCCCCAAAGGATTTCCTACAACAAAACTAAAGCTCTTCATATTTTTATCTTCACATACAATTTCCAACCTGCAACACAATCAACTCTTTGTTTTCTTGTCCCTCTTAGCTCTCAATTGCTCAAGACTCCTCACACAATTGCAACAATTCTCTCAAGCTTTTTAGACAACTCTATCACTTCACACTTACTTTTAGGTACAAACTACCTCACAATCAATGATCTATTCACATAAATCCACCCACCAGTCCTAGCATAGGCTGCCTCACATTTGATGCTTTTCCTATGCACTCAAAACCTCTGGCTCTAATACCATTTTATGCAAATGGAAATTACCCTTCCCAATCTCACAGTCATATGACAACTTTAATTTGACAATTTCATTTGTCAACTGAATTTGATTGATTTTACAATAGAGGGAAACTAAAGTATCACTAGATCATTTAACTTCTATTTCTGATACCATTTTATGCAAATGGAAATTCCCCTTCCCAATCTCACGGTCATATGACAACTTTAATTTGACAATTTCATTTGTCAACTGAATTTGAATTATTTTACAATAAAGGGAAACTAAAGTATCACTAGATCATTTAACTTCTATTAACATTCAAATTTAAATGCTATCATAATTTGAATGCACTTCCATTAAATTAATTGATTATATATTGATTAATCTGAAGAAATAAATTTTATAATATGATAGTTCAAATTAAATTTGTTATATAACCTTTTTGGTGCTCTACCCAACCTCAACCTACATTTACTCAAACTTATCCTCCTTTATTCGAGCCATATTTCACTTCCTCTAATATCTCAAACCTCTTTTCAATTTTCTTCTCCCTTTACTCTAACTCCTTATCTTTAATTTTTAACTTTACCTTTTTGCAAGTTGTGACCTATAGTTTACTCTTCCCTGATTCATGCCTATAGTCCAACCATGGCCTGCACTAAATTTCTCTCACTTCAATTTTCATGGAACTCTTTGCCTTAATCTACATGACTCTATTTGCTTTTGAATTTCCATATAGGTTCTAACTGGCATGGCTCCTTCTTACTTCCTTCAATTTCTCTTTTTTCCCATAGGTATGTGGCTCTCCTATTGGTTTGCAATTCTTTTTTTATTCAAATTTTATTCTTTTCTCTCTCGTGCAACCTCTATTCACCCATACACCCCTCACACTTTTTCCCCTTGTCTACCTCTCCTTATTTCAATTGCTACATGATAATTATCTTGGACCTCTTCCCTAGCACACCTCATTTTGACCTTCTAATCTACATTTTTTTAAAATATTTCTTCAGTTTGTGTTCTCCTTTGTGCATAGGCATTCCTATATGTGTGGTGCATTTTCTCTCTTTTTTGTGCATGCCCCCTTATGATGCCAATCTGCAATTTTATGTTGCTTAGCACCCCTTCAAATTCTTTCCTAAAACTCTTTGTTTCTACCTATTTTTTCATGGATTTTCTTTGCCATCCTCAACCCTCTTTACTCTCCTTTCTCCTCATTATTTTATTATTTATGTAATTAATATATTCTAATCCATGATAAGTTTTGACTCTTTAAATTCTCTATGTCGGCTTTCCCTTTTACTCATGACGATTAGAAATTAATTGAGATTCAATTCAAATAATTGAAATTTAGAAGATAAGTTGAATATGGAATTTTTTCATTTAAATGCCAATAATTCCATCTTGCTTCCCCCTCAGAAAACTATGGTTCGAGATTAAAATTTTCATTCCAACAAAAAAAAAAAAACCAAATGGAAGAAACCAAACCAAGATATCTTTGGGATGATGTTGATCGTTGATTTTCTCGATATGCTCCTGCATCAAATAAAAATTTATAATACCCCGCCTCATTTTATAGTCATCAAATTAAAGGGAACATGGGGATTTCCCAAGTTATATAACAATGATCATCTAAGTGTTTAAAAATGAGCATACATACATGGTTGTCCAATAATTATATTTCAATCAAGCACATGACCTTAAATAGGATGACATATAGTTAAATCATACTTAAAATTATTCCTTCATGGTGAAATTAAATTTTCAATCCTTTCAAAATATTTCATGTCATACAGAAGTTAACTTAAGTCAAAATTTAAGTATCAATATTTTTTTCTTATTTAAAAATCTTTATTTTTAGCCAAAATATTTTTGTTTTCACTTAGTTTGTCAAATCACCTTGAAAATCACTCTATCTACCTTGATGGACATTATATCCACCCTATAGAATGTGAGTTTACCCTAGTAAAAAAATTCATACAAAAATCATGAACAACTATTTTCATCCCTGGTGAGGAGGTGCTTCAGGTTAATGGTTGGTCTTGGTCACAGCTTGTGGATTATGAAGGAGTCCCCTTTCACTGTAGATGCTATTTTTATACTAGCCAAACTAGGCCCTTAAGTGGTAATGAAAATTCAGAAAAATAGAGTTAGGCAACTTGACATAAAAATTTGAATAGGTTATTAACATAATTTAAAAAATATGTAAGGAAAAAAATTGTATCAAGTTGAATGTAGTTTCTAAGATACTAGTCATCTTTTTGGAAAAAAAGTAAATCTATTTGGTGGAATTTTGAAATTTCAATACAGTAGTACTAAATTTTCAAGAAAAATATAGAAAGCATGTGTATGTCTAACAAACCTAAGTACAAGCAAAAAATAATATTTTTTTTTAAACTTTCAATATAAGTAGACGAAACATGCTCGGATGTGCCACATTTTTTTAATAATTTTTTGCAAGTCAATAATTAGTTATGAATTTTTTATTAGAAAATTTTTAAAATATTAAAACGTGTTTGTCTGACCACCATAACTTGGTCAAAATTTTATGAAAATCAATTTTTTATTTTTTTATCCTGTAGTATGGGGAGCATATAATGTGCCACATCTTTTGGATTCAAAAATATGAAATCATTTGAGAATTATATATTTTTTTCAATCAGCCTATCAATCAGGACTTTAGTTAGAATGCATGTAAAAAATCAATAATAATTATCTATTTAATTCCAAATAAGTCATATATTATATTGGTGGAAAGTTGATAATTTTATCAATAAACCCTTTTCGTTTAATCAAATTTGGATTAAAAAAATGTCGTCAACTCGTGAGTGCCCTAATGGCTCGTGTCCTATTTCTTCCTCCACTTGGTGGAAGAATGCTCATTGAGAACATTTAACTATATGCCATGATGAGGATTTTCTTCTAGTAGTGAGGATTCCAGGCCTCCTCTTGCTTCTCCTTAGACAAATAATCATGTTGCAGATGGTGTTGTTTCTCTATTTTGGCTCAAAACTTGGCAGATTCTTCTTCTGATAGTAAGCTTCCTAATCCTCCTATGTCTACTCAGAAAAATAATCTTGTTGTTGATGGTGTTGTTTCTCTGATGGTTTATGTTGATCTAGCTTAGAACAAAGTTGTTCCATCTGTTGTGTGTGTTGCCTCCCCTAAGGCCCCTATCTTTACTGTGGATCTTGTTACTATTGATGTTGTTTTGCTTGGGGTTATTCTGAATAACGTCATTCTCTCTATTGTATGTGGTGCCTCGAGGCCCCTCTTGGTCAATATATTTCTATCCTTGATTCTTCTTGGATAGTTGTGCATCAAAAGAAGAAATGCACTCCTAAAAAAGTCTCTATTGACAATCCTTTGGGAGAAAATTTGTTGGTTTCAAGCTCTGGAGCTTAAATTTCTTCTCTCTAGTTGTTTTGCTATTTTTTTTTCTTGTCCCACTATTTTTGGTTGATTTCTATGTTTGGCCAGTCTATTTTATTGGGTTGTTCTACCTAGTTGTAAGCTTTGTATGGGATCATGGCCCATCCTTGCTTATATAATCAAAAACCATTTTCATCCCTTTTATATGATCCCTATTTGTAAATAATATTTTTAATGCACAATCATTTTATCTCAAGTTTTTTATTTTCTTAAAGTACTATTTTTAAAAAGTCTTATATACCTCTCCAAACCTCTACTTAATATTATTTTCCTATACATACCTATTTATTGGTTATTATAATGGTCCATATTTTTATCTTCTGAATTTCTCTACCTTCCAAGTGAACTTGTAACCAAATAAAATATGTCATTCTTCCAACATCTATCTTTTGAACAATTATTATAAATATTCATGTTTAATAGAAAATCACTGAAATCCATTCTCATCACTTATTCTACCTTATAGGATTTCCCTCTTTCCACAATTTGAATTGAATCAAAAATGTGAAGGAAGAAAGGATGCTAAAAAGTGTAGTGTTGAAAAATGTACTCCTTTACATTTTCACACTATGTTTGGGTCCCTTAATTAATTAAGCCTAATTAAGCATCTAATTTCCTAAATTTTGCATTTACAAGCCTAATTAATTGCAATTTCCAAAAGGGGATTTGTGATTTAATTAATGCATTTATCATTATTAACACCAAGAAATGAATAGGTCTTGATTATTTATGTTAGGACCCATTCACCCTTAGGTGAAAGGGTCCCCCTTGTTGGTAACTCAAGGGCAGACAACTGAGAGGGGGGGTGAATCAGTTGCCATAAAATTTAAAACTTATTCAACTTGTTAACCTTATTCTCAAATCTGATCAACAACCATGAAAGCATAAATGAACAACACATCAGAAAAACACATAAAACCAAGGTTTTTATGTGGAAACCCTGTTAGGGGAAAAACCATGGTGGAGGTCAGTCCACAAGATTATACCCTGTTAAAAGTATAAAGAAATATGAATGGAAAATGCACATGAATTTAGGCACACTGCTTGGAGCTCACTGCTCAATTACAAAAGGAAGGCACACTGTCTTACAAAAAGATTCTGATTACATCCATCAAATTTGAACTGAGAAAAATAACATCTGCTAATTCCTGGTTACAGTTTTGGTTTAGCTCATAAACACTTATTCACTCTTCTTCACTCTTATTCACTCTTCATCACACTCTACTCTAACTTTGAATGATTTAGAAAATTATTTGCACACACCATTCCTTCAAATGATAAAACAATCACTTATATATATCCGCAACAAGAAATTACATTGCTACAAGTTAGCTTCAACAAAATAATAAAAAGAATATAAACAGTCAACCCAAAACAATAAAGATTATTCATGTGAATCCCCCAAGGTTGGCCATAACATAGTGAAGACCCAAAATAACATCCTTAAACATGAACCACTTCAATTAATTTCTCCTTGAAAATCCACAACGCACTACAAATACCTTGTCAGCCAATAACATGAAAAACATGAACACACAAGACAAAATCTCATATTGCAAGCACAACGATCAATTCGGGCATGCAACATAGATAGAGAATGATCTAGAAACATCCACAAACATCATGAATCACTAGAGAAGCATCCACAACAATTGAACTTATTGAAATCGAATAATCTTCATTCAAGAACACAAACTGAAGTAACAAAAAAACTGTCATAATACAAATCTTCATAACTTGATCAAATCTTCATGTGGATCTTTGAAACTCGATGTGGATAAACTAGATATACTTAAAAAGAAACCCTTTAGTCCACAAGATCTAAAAAATAACGTACTTAACTCATCGACATACTAAAATTTACTTCACCACTGACAACTTGTAACTCTTTTTATTACAATTTTCTCAATATCTTTGACATATACAACTTCTAATGCATTAATGCTAATAGTGTTGACATCAATGACAACCACATATCAGAAACACAACCACAATAGCCAATAATATCCCCCTTTGGCATTGATGATAACACATGATGTGAAAAAAACCATCAACACAACAACACTTACTCCTTAGGTTCTAACTTTTCTTTCCAACTCATCCACACAACTCTTCTCTTCACAAGGTTCTTCTCTTTTCAGAAATTTTTTCACATTACTCTTTTCCCCTTTGACATCAATGAAAAATATATCTTCTATACAATATTTGAACCACATATCTCAACATCTAACTACTCCCCTTGAGTAGCAGCCACCACAACATCAATCTAGATCAAAATATGACCATGAAATGCATGGATTGATGCAAGTCAATGCATCTTAGTTCTAATTAGGAGGGGTAATCACCCCTAACTTCCCTTTGAGATACTCAAAAGTATCCTTAGGCGACATCTTGGTAAAGATGCCTGCAATCTGCTCCTTAGTAATAACATACTCCAATTTGTCTTCCTTTTCACCTAATTTCTTCTCAAAAAGTGAAACTTGATAGATATATGCTTGGTCTTTGAATGCAACACCAAATTATTAGAAATTTTAATAGCACTTGAGTTATCATAGAATATAACAATAGTCTCATCATAAACAACTTTGATATCCTTCAACATCTTCTTCATCCATGATGTAGAGTGGCAGGGGAAGACAATCTCTTAAGAGTTTCTCTCAAATACTCTTAGATAGACTCCTTAATACACCATACAACTAATGAGGAACTTAAGCACTATTTTAACAACACACACCAAAATGCAATCAGGAGGCTTGGAAATGACTCATAATCTCTTAACAGGGCTAAACTAAGCCAACAAACAAGACTTCTCACTTGGGAACACTCTTTCATCTATCATTGCCATATTAGGCCTTGCAGCCCTTGTAGCCCTATCTAATAGGGCAGTCAACATAAAATACTTATAATGACTGAAACCAAACCAAAATCACTGGTTTTTGACACTTGATACTATCCTCCACAAACCCTCAAAACCACAAGTTTTGACTCCAACACAAAAGGCAACAAATGACCTGTTTTCTAACGCTACAAGGAGGCCTAAAAGACACTTTTCAATTCAAGTATGGTTACCTTGGAACACCCCAACACCCATAAGCCAATGAATACCTTCCTATACCTTCAAAAAACTCATTCCAACTGATCCCAAGTGACACAAAACAGAAAACTCACAAATCTTGCCTCAAATCAGATTTTTGCAACAAATTTTGGCTTGTCACATAGAGATGCCAAGCCTAGGGTTGCTCAAAAGTTGCACCAGAACCCCTTCCATCCTCCAAGACCTTAAATAACATAAATTACATGATATTCCTCTCCTTCCCACCAAAAATCAGGCCATGAGAAAGTGGAGAAGGTGAGTTAGAAAGCTTTTTAGACCAAACCTGAATTTTGAGGGTTTTCTAGACCACTTTCAGTAAAATGTGGATATCTCTTTCAATTCTTAATTAAAAAGGATCAAACCACCACCAAAATAAAGGTAGTTCAATCCTCTATTGATCCATTATGGTCTTCTTCCCATACAGTACATAATAAGGTCGTACCACGCATTTTAGAAGAAATTTTACACATAAAATGAAGGAAAACAAGGTTTCTTTTTATTCAAACTTTCTCCAAACTTCACCATCAACATGCCTCGACCAAAAGAGGCCTATTTAAACCTTTTGAAACCTCTTTCCAATTTCCTCCAACTTATTTTTGAATTATTTGGATGTTGAAAACAACTAATTTTTACAATATTCTAAACTAGACTCCTAATTGCCTAGTTAAGGCAATTTATACTACTCTCAAGAAGCCCAATTACAATGAACATTTAAAAGGTGTTAAAACACCACAAAAAACATCAAAAACATCAAGGAGACTCCCCTCAAATACCTAGTTGCACCAAGGCATCTTAATTCCTTAACTTGCCTAGATGCACCAAGTTCACATGGTGAGAAAGGAGACCTTGTTCTTACAACCAAACTTGACTCCAAACCTAAAACTTGTTACAAAACATGAAAGATGGTTCTTGGAACCTTATTACATCCCAAAATTATTGACAAAAAACAAAAAACAAAAAAAACAATACCTCCAAGAGGCATGGAGACCCCAAGGTGCTCCCAATTACATTGTGATTGGTCTTTTTAGACCTTATTAAGCCTAAATAACCACAAAAAATTCTTATTCCATCCTAGACTTTATTGTCATCATGAAATTTGTTGAACCTTCAAGGAATATTTTCCCTTTCATTCCAAGGTGTAGGTACCCTTGCACCATACACCCCCCCATAGCAAAAATATTGTCCCAAGAGTAAAATTTGGCTCCTTGTCTCCACATTGCTGCTCCATGCATATCTAGACTTGCTACTTTCCTTTTGCTCACACCTGGATCAAAATTTGATATCCTCCTAGCCCTTATACCTGAAAATAAACAAGGGTTAGAAACATAGTGTTCTACCTTCTTCTTTGTTCCATCTCCACACTTGTATCCATGCATTTTTGCTTACATACTCTGCCCTCTCTTCACTGTCATCAGATCTTTGCACCTCTGTTCCTCTTGTTCTTTCCTCACTGTGATCAGACCTAGTTCACTGTCATTACCCTTTATCATTGTTGGATCAGACTCACCAGCCTCTATTCTTGCAAATTTCACATGCTTTTCACCATTGCTCATGCTGATAGGACAGAAAATGGTCCCCACAGTAAGCTCTTCCTGCTTTCTAAACACCTTACCCAGTTTTCCATACTTATGCACCATCCTACCACCATTCTCCTTGATTGTATCAGACCTAGATGTGAAGTCATCACTCACTCCTTGTAAAACAAAACTCCTCATTGTCCTCTCATCCTTCACCTCAACCAGATCAGACTTAGGCAAGAGTGCTTTCTCTGCCTCTGACAAAAACAAACTTCCTACTGTCCTAACACTATTTGTAGGTGCCTTCGATACTGTCACAACACCATCAACCTACTCCAAACCTGCGATCACATTAGACTTACTGTTCTCAGGCCTTAAAGGCTCCTTCTTACCAAACATCACCACCTTAGACTCACCCTTATCTTCTCCACTTGTTTTTAAGGGAGTCAACTTAAAACTTCTATCATCCTTCTTGATGGTATATGTGTTCTCCAGCCATCATATATAGACCTTCTATAAAATTGCCAAGGTCTCCCCAAGAACACATGACAACAATCCATTGGCACAATGTCACATAAGCCTCTATCCTTATACTCCCCAATTTGGAAATCAACATATGCTTTCTCATTCACCACCAAGTTTTTACTATCATTTACCCAAGAAACTCTATAGGGTGCTACATTAGGTATCCTTTCCAAACCCAACTTATCTACCATCTCCAATGAAGAAATATTATCAGTTGATCCTGAATCCACTACCATTCTACATACTTTACCTTGTACCTTGCAATTGATTCTGAAGAGTGCTTTCCTTTGTGGGCGTTCTTCAAGGATTGGTGCCTTGAGAAATGTTCTTCTAATCATCAAAATCTCTCCAAATTTTGATGTAAGGTTCACTAAAGGTGAATTCACACTCTCTTCATCCTCGTGCACTAGTTGATTCCTCCTCTCTCCACCATAAGATCTTGAGCCATGCTTTTCAGGGCATTTGAAAGCTGGATGTCCAGGCTAGTTACAAGTGTAGCATCTCCCTGAGAACTAGTAGGAGCCTCTTCCTCCAGTAAATCTGCCTCTTGAACCTCTCCATCCAGCTCTGAAATCAGATTGCTCTTGATCCTTCTTGTCATCCCCTTGACTCTCATTGTTTTCCTTTGAATTAGGATTGAATCCTCTTCCTCTAGAAGTGTTGCCTCTTCCTCTTGCTGCATTCTCTTGTCTCCTCTTTATTTTCTCTTCTGCTCTCATGGCCATCTGGAAACATTGCTCAATTGACTTAGGTGCCAAAATGTTTATCTCATCCTGGATGTTGTACCTCAAACCATTCAAATACCTAGCAACTATTTCATCCTCATCCTCTTCATGCTTAATCCTTATACTTAATTTATAAAATTCTTCAGTTTATGATTGTACATCCAAATATTTATGTCTAAGATTTTGCAATTTCTTAAGCAATTGAACATTGTAATCAGTAGGAAGAAATTTACCTTTCATTTTAGCCTTCATCCTTTCCCATGAAATGATCTTGATCTTTCCTTGCCTCTCCCTTTC
Source organism: Sequoia sempervirens (assembly GCA_007258455.2). Taxonomy (NCBI): domain Eukaryota; kingdom Viridiplantae; phylum Streptophyta; class Pinopsida; order Cupressales; family Cupressaceae; genus Sequoia; species Sequoia sempervirens. The sequence continues at coordinate 812,881,518 of VDFB02270651.1, read as the reverse complement.
CTCCTACACAAAATTCCACCATACCAAGGCATGTCCCTTCAATCCTGTTTTGGCCCTCTTCACCTTAAGTCCTTCATCAACATCTTCACTATCAAAGTAGTTTTCCATAGCCCCAATCCAATCCAGGAGCTCTTCACTATCAAGTTTTCCTCCATACATAGGAACATCTATTTTTCCATGTCCTTCCTTCTTCACAACCTTCAAAAGCTTGATTTTTCTTGCACCATCAGGTTCCATCTCCTCTTCTTCACCAAGAGCTTCTTCTTCCTCTTCAGTTTCACTTACATCCTCTTCCACTCTATGCTTTTCCTTCCAAGCAACCATCTCTCTTTTTAAGGCTTCTATCTCCCTATCATGAGTGTCAATTTTCCTTGCAACTACACTTCCTTTGGATGGAATTTTCACAATCCTATCTCTTTCCCAACCTACAAAACCAATCAAACAACACAAGATCTATTCCCTTGCTTTGATACCACTATGATGCAGAGTGGCAGGGGAAGACAATCTCTTAAGAGCTTCTCTCAAATACTCTTAGATAGACTCCTTAATACACCATACAACTAATGAGGAACTTAAGCACTATTTTAACTCCACACACCCAAATGTAATCAAGAGGCTTGGAAATGACTCATAATCTCTTAACATGGCTAAACTAAGCCAACAAACAAGACTTCTCACTTGGGAACACTCTTTCATCTATCGCTGCCATATTAGGCCTTGTAGCCCTTGTAGCCCTGTCTAACGGGACAGTCAACATAAAATCCTTCTAATGACTGAAACCAGACCAAACTCACTAGTTTTTGACACTTGATACTATCCTCCACAAACCCTCAAAACCACAAGTTTTGACTCCAACACAAAAGGAAACAAATGACATGTTTTCTAACGCTACAAGGAGGCCTAAAAGACACTTTTCAATGCAAGTATGCTTACCTTGGCACACCCCAACACCCCTAATCCAATGAATACCTTCCTATACATTCAAAAAACTCATTCCAACTAATCCAAAGTGACACAAAATAGAAAACTCACAAATCTTGTCTCAAATCAGATTTTTGCAACAAATTTTGGCTTGTCACATAGAGTTGCCAAGCCTAGGGTTGCTCAAAATTTGCACCAAAACCCCTTCCATCCTCCAAGACCTTCAATAAAATAAATTACATGATATTCCTTTCCTTACCACCAAAAATCAGGCCATGAGCAAGTGGAGAAGGCGAGTTAGAAAGCTTTTTAGACCAAACCCGAATTTTGAGGGTTTTCCAGACCACTTTCAATAAAATGCAGATATCTCTTTCAATTCTTAATGAAAAATGCTCAAACCACCGCAAAAATAAATTTAGTTCAATCCTCTATCGATCCATTATGTTATTCTTCCCGTACAATACGTAATAAGGCCGTACCATGCATTTTAGCAGCAATTTTACACACAAAAAATGAAGGAAAAAAAAGTTTCTTTTTATTCAAAATTTCTCCAAACTTCACCATCAACATGCCTCAACCAAAAGAGGCCTATTTCAACCTTTTACACCTCTTTCCAATGCCCTCCAACTTATTTTTGAATTATTTGGATGTTGGAAACAACTAAGTTTTAAAATATTCTAAACTAGACTCCTAATTGCCTAGTTAAGCTAATTTATACTACTCTCAAGAAGCCCAATTACAATGACCATTTAAAAGGTGTTAAAAAACCACAAAACACATCAAAAACATCAAGGATACTCCCCTCAAATACCTAGTTTCACCAAGGCATCTTAATTTCTTAACTTGCCTAGATGCACCAAGTTCACATGGTGAGGAAGGAGACCTTGTTCTTACAACCAGACTTCACTCCAAACCAAAAAATTGTTACAAAACATGAAAGATAGTTCTTGGAACCTTATTACATCCCAAAATTCTTGACAAAAAAAAAAACAATACCTGCAAGAGGCATGGAGACCCCAAGGTGCTCCCAATTACATTATGATTGGTCTTTTTAGACCTTATTAAGCCTAAATAAGCACAAAACATTCTTATTCCATCCTAGACTTCATTGTCATCATGACATTGTTGAACCTTCAAGGACTCTTTTCCCTTTCATTCCAAGGTGTAGGTACCCCTGCACCAATCCACAATACTTGAGTACAATTTTTAGCAAAAACAATGTATTATGCCTCTGCAATAGATAAAGAAATAGCATTTTTCTTCTTTCTTAACCATGAATAAACTTCTTTCCCAAGAAAAATGCTCCACCACTAGTACTTTTCCTATCATTCACATCTCCTTCCCAATCAGCATCAGTAAAGGCACTCAAATTAAGATCGTCATCTTTAGGATACCACAGGCCAAAATCAACTATCCCCTTCAAGTATCTAAAAAATCCTCTTTATAGTAGTCACATGAGATTCTTTAGGATCAGCTTGAAATATTCTAATAATACATACAACATTCATGATATCAGGCCTAGTTTGAGTTAAATAAAGCAATCCACCAATCATTGATCTGTATCTATTCTAATTTTCCTTCAGAGAATCATCATCAGTTGTCAACTTGCATCCGGTCACCATGGGTGTACCAACTGGCTTTGAATCTTCCATACCAAATTTCTTTAGCAATTCTTTCACATAATTGGATTGAGATATAAAGATCCCTTTATATGACTAAGTAATTTACAATCCCAAAAATAATTTCATCTCTCCAATCATTGACATCTCAAACTCATTCTGCATCTCATCAATAAACTTCATGCACAAGCTATCATCTCCTCCATAAATGATATCATCAACAAAGACTTCCAAAATCAAATCTTTATTATGATCAATCTTGAAATATAAATTACTATCAATATTACCTTTGTTAAATCTAAGCTTCAGCAAGTACTTATCCAATCTAGCATACCATGTTCTAGGGGATTTCTTGAGTCCATACAATGGTTTCTTCAATTGGAAAACCATATCTCCCTGATTAGTCAATTGAAAACCATCTGGTTGCTCAACATACACTTCTTCCAACTTTCCATTTAGAAAAATTGACTTGAAATCCATCTGATAAACCTTGTAGTCTTTGTAAGCAGCTTACACAAGAAACAATCTCACAGCTTCAATTCTAGCAATAGGAGCAAAGGTCTCTTCAAAATCAATACCTTCCATCTATGAATATCCCTTACACACCAATCTCACTTTGTTTCTAACCACTTCACCTTGCTCATTTAGTTTGTTTCTAAAGACCCATTTAGTTCCAATTACATTTTTATCCTTAGGTCTAGGAACAAGAATCCATGTATCATTATTTTCAATCTGCTATAATTCATCTTTCATTGCTTCAACCCAATATTCATCTTTGCATGCTTCATTCACATAGTTAGGCTTAGTCTTTAAAATTAAACAATATTCTTCTACAATATTTCTCCTAGTCTGAACACCTTTGTTATTATCACCTATGATATGATCTTCTAAATGATTCAATCTTACATACCTCAGAGTCTTAGGCCGTTCTTGAATTTCAGGCTCTTCTGATCTCTCTTCTTCACTTTCACTAGTTTCTCCTTCCTCTTGATCTTCTTGATTCACCACAATGATTTGAACTTGATTTAAAGTCTGAAATTTATTTCCTTTGTTTTTACTATGATTTTGATCATTAGAATCACATCCACAAGTTTTGGATGGTGCATGTATGTCTTCATCAACCTTGACATTTGCACTTTCAACCATTTTCTTCAATCTCTTATTGTAGCATTGGTAGACCTTTCTTTTAGTAGAATAACCCAAAAAGATTCCTTCATCACTCCTAGCATCAAATTTTCCTATATATTCATCTCTTTTGATATAACATTTGCTTCCAAAGATCTTGAAATATCTAATAGTAGGATTTTGACCAGTCCATAGCTCAAAAGGGGTCTTACTAGTATCTCATTTCATTTGTACCCAGTTAAGTGTGTACATAGCAGTACTCACTTCTATCCAGTAGATATGACAAACATTTCTTTCCAGCATCATAGTACTAGCAACATCTAGAATTGTCTAGTTCTTCCTTACGACAACTCCATTTTTTTTAGGGGTTTGTGTGCAGATAATTTTATCTTTATTCCATGTTCCTCATAAAAAGAATCAAACTCACCGGAAGTGAATTCACCACCTCTATCTAATCTCATACATTTAATATCCAGACCTATCTCTGTCTCAACCCTAGCCTTAAAGATCTTGAACTTTTCCAGAGATTTAGATTTCTCCCTTAAGAAAGAAACCCATATATCATTCTTGAATAATCATCAATAAGCAACATGAAGTTCCTATATCCTTGTAAACTTCTAACTCTAGAAGGACCACACAAATTAGTATGCAGAAGCTCCAACAATCCATTTGAATTATGTTGTTTGCTCTAAAATGAAATTCTAGTTTGCTTTCCTAACTAACATTCCTTGCATATGGAATTAGTAGGTTTCATCAACTGAGGAAGATCTCTCACAACCTTAGTAGATCTTATCTTGACAATATTATCAAAGTTAACATGACACATTCTCCTATACCACAACCATCTTTCATCAACTTGAGAAATCATCAAATTTTACTAGTAGCACTCAAGTGAAAGATATTACCTTTTTTTTTTGTACCTGATGCAATCACATTTCTAGAATTTCCTAAAAAATTTCACTTTCCATCCTTGAACTGAAGATTGTATCCCTTATCAACCATCTATCCAACACTTAAATATTATGTTTCAAACCTTCCACATACAGGACATCATCAGTATTATGCTTACCATCAAGAGAAATGTATCCTCTGCCACAAATCACACCAGCCTTATCATCACCAAATCTCACAACACCACCATCATACTTTTCAAAGCTCACAAACTTACTTTTATCTCCTATCATATGATGTGAACATCCACTGTCAATCACCCATTCATCTTTCTCTTCAACTCGAGTAGCTAGGGATTTCTCCACATTTGTACAACTAGCAGATTCAATAGACACAAGATTATTTTCCTTGATAGAAATAAATACAAATTCATCTTCACTTGCATTCCCTTTATTAGATTCATCATCTACCACACCTTTTTCAGAAGCATAGTAACACTTCTTTTGAAATTTAGGCTTGTTATATCTTGGTTTAGAAGCTCTTTCTGGACACCTTGATGCAAAATGACATATCTTATTGCAAGAGAAAAATTTAATAGGAAACTTCCCTTTATACTTACCCTATCCTCTAGCTACTCTTTTCACAATCAATGCTTCTAGCTCTTCTATCTCTCTTTCTTCTTCTTCCATATGTTTCATTTCATCCTCATACTTGAATGTCTTTCTTGATGAACTTTCACTCAGATCATATCTATGTTTATCTCTTCCAAAAGTAGTGACCTTAAATGCATATTCAACCTTAGGAAGGGAATCACCAAATTCACTCAACTCAAAAGTAGTAATCTTACCAATCAACATATCTCTAGTAACATTTTTTACAGTCCAGAGCTCTTCAATAGCACTAGCTTTGACTTTGTAGGAAGTAGGAAAAGATCTAAGCACTTTAGCAACAATCTTTGGTTTGTCCAACTGTACACCAACACATCTGATACCAAACACAAGTTCATTCACTCTTTTCATGAAAGTAGTAATGTTCTCATCATCACCCATTCTCAACATCTCAGATTTCCCTTTTAGAATTTGTAGCTTAGAAATCTTCACATTAGCATCACCTTCATACAAAGTTTCCAATTTTTTCTAGATCTCATAAGCAGTCTTTAGATCCATCACATTTTTCATCTCAGTATCAGTCAAAGCATTCAACAATGCCTCCTTAGCCCTAATATTATACTCAATATCCCTAATCTTAGCAGTGGTAGTAGGACCATTATGTGGAATAACATACCTATTGCTTGTAATGTACCAGTAAGCTTCACCAATGCATCTTAGATGGCACTCCATTCAAGCCTTCCACAAGGAATAATTTGTTCCTTCAAATCTAGGACTATCCTTCTTATAATATACCATCCTAGATCACCTTAAGTTGTTAAAATTCTTCCAAGGAACCCCCTCTAATACCAATTTTTGGCACCTCAAGGGAAGACAATTGAGAGGGGGGTGAATTAGTTGTCACAAAATTTCAAACTTATTCAACTTGTTAACCTTATTCTCAAATATGACCAACAACCATGAAAGAATAAATGAACAACACATCAGAAACACACATAACACCAAGTTTTTTATGTGGAAACCATGTTAGGGGAAAAACCACGGTGGAGGTCAGTCCACAAGATTATACCCTATTAAAAGTATAAAGAAATATGAATGGGGAATGCACATGCATTCGAGAAAATTGCTTAGAGCTCACTGCTCAATCACAAAAGGAAGACACACTGTCTTACAAAAAGATTCTAATTACATCTATCAGATTTGAAATGAGAGAAATAGCTGCTAATGCCTGATTACAATTCTAGTTAATCTCATGATCACTTCTTCACTCTTCTTCACTCTTCATCACACTCTACTCTATCATTGAATTATTTAGAACATGATTCACACACCATTCCTTCAAATGATAAAACAATCACTTATATATATCTGCAACAAGAAATTACATCGCTACAAGTCGGCTTCAACAAAATAATAAAAAGAATATAAACAGTTGGCCCAAAACAATAAATATTATTCATGTGAATCCCCCAAGGTTGGCCATAACATAGTGAAGACCCAAAATAACATCCTCAAACATGAACGACTTTAATTAATTTCTCCTCGAAGATCCACAATGTGCTACAAACACCTTGTCAACCAAGAACATGAAAAACATGAACATGCAAGAGAATATCTTAGATCATGAGAACAACGATCAATACAGACATGCAACACAGATAGAGCATGATCTAGAAACATCCAAAAACATTGTGAATCACTAGAGAAGCATCTGCAACAACTGAACTTACTGAAATCACATAATCTTCATTCAGTAACACAAACTGAAGTAACAAAAAAATTGTCAGAATACAAATCTTCATAACTTGATCAAATATTCACGTGGATCTCTAAAACTTGACATGGATAAACTAGATATACTCAACAAGAAACGCTTTAGTCCACAACCTCTGAACAAAAATGTACTGAACTCACTGACAGACTGAACTTCACTTTACCACTGACAACCTGTAACTCTTTTTATTACAATTTTCTCAATATCCTCAACATATACAACTTCTAATGCATTAATGCTAATAGTGTTGACTTCAATGACAACCATGTATCAGCAACACAACCACAACATCCTACACCCCTTAAGATCACAATTTCAAAATTGAAACATGTTTTTGGCAGCATCTTAAGGTCCTAAATTCAATATTTAAGAGTTAGCTTGTAATGTTTAATTTTTGTAAAATTATAAAATTTTCTATAAAGCAAGGTCATTTTATCAATTCAAATCCTAGCAACATAATTCCAATTTCACAAGAGCAAAGATTATTGCTAAAGGTATTCAAGAGTAGATTTCTCAAGAATTTGTTGTAGCATTCAAGATCTCAAGCATCATGTAAAATTTATCAAGCATCATGCATTTTTTTCGAGCTAACATTGTGATGTAGGTTTCAAGCGTCAATATCACGTCATCAATCAAGCCATTCATGCAATATCTAGAGCTTGGAGAGCTCTACTAAGTTGAATTCCTTCAAGGATTTCAAATCAAGGGTTTGGTGAGTTGCAACATAGCAATTGTTCATTCATAATTCCTTTCATGTTTCATTATTTAAATTCAAAGTTTAATTACCAAAATGGGGTTTGACCAAGGAAAACCCCCAGTCACCGAATTTTTTTTTTTCCCTCTTGTGTGTGTGTTGCAGATCTTAGGTTGAAGACGAATTGAATATCTCTTAAAGAGAAAAATTGGAAAAGTTGTCAAAGTTGCAAAAGTTATCAAAGTTGTCCTTAAGGAATGTAAACCCACCTACAAGATTTATTTCCAAAATTTTGACAATGAAATCCAAAGAATTTTGGAGTACGGACATAGGACCAAAGGACCCAGAAAGTGATTTCAAAAAGCCCTACAAAGACCCACACGCCCTTGGGAAAATGAGTCCCAAAGGACAGTCAACAACAACATTTTGATGACAGGTGCAAAAATATTAAACCCTCTTAGATATGTCTAAAAGTTGCAAGTTCTGATAGATTAAAGTTTAATCTTTTGATTTCATGTTTCACATTGCATTTATTTATTTATTTTCTATTGTTAGTCTTTCTCCCAAAAGTGTTGTTTCAACAGATTTACCCCATCCTAGATCATAAGGAAAACAACAAGATCTCCTTCAAAGTTGACTCACGTAATGGTTGAAAGTTAACCTTGGCTTAAGGGATATCTTTTTTCTAATGAAATAGAGGAAAATAGGTGTATTATACCCCATTTTCCCCTTTCTATTTATAGTAAAATTGGTGAACCCCCATTCCAAAACAACAAGAACACATTTTTCTTCATTTCATTTTGGTGAACCTGACAATCTTGCACTAAAAACTATCTGAATTTGGAGTCCATTCAAACCCTAGATCTAGGATTTTCATTAATTTTCATCTCATTTAGGGTTGTTAACTTGCATTAGCTTATGTAGCATAGAAAAAAGTAACTATTTTTCACACTTAATTTGGGAATGAATAATTAATGATAAAATGGACTTAGCGGTGCTTTATTTAGGGTGTTGTAAAGTGTTTCTTTACACTTTCACACTAATCTAGGGATTTATTATTTAATTGATATTAATTTGAGATTAATTGGCCTCTTTGATTCAAATACAAGCCTTATTTATTGTATTTTTTTAGCAACACTTATTTTTGCAAGGAATGTGTCCTAGGATAGTGACCTAGGACCCATTCACCCCCTAGAAAATGGGTCCTCACTGGGTCCTAGGACCCCCTCTTGGCATGTTATTTCACATTCCCCGAAGCATGTCCGAGTTGAGTATGCTAGGACCCATTCGTCGTTCTCCTTAACTTACAACACCCCCATTAGGATGTGTTTTGGGTAGGATTTTAATGATTTTAAATTCAAGATTTGATGTTGGCTCATGTTATTTGAATTTTGGGATTTAATCTTAAGATAAGTATAAATGTAAGGCTATTTCACATAGTTTCATCGTAGATCTTCATAAACAATCAAGAGAAATTTCACAAGAGCATTATAGAGCATTCATGAGCATTCAAAAAGGAATTCAAGGGAAGATTATTAGAGTTTATTGCAACAATCAAAGGTCATTTCATCATATCAAAGGCATAGTGCATCATGCATGTTGTTGAGCTAATGTGTTGATGTAGCACTAAAGATCCAATTCAAGCATTGTTTCACATCAAATTCCATGATCAAGATCTACATTCTTTGAGGCTACTTCATGAAAGATGTTTGATTTGTCATCCAAGATTTTAAGGTATCATTGTTTCATGGTTGATCCTTCATGTTTCATTCTTTCATCATAAGGTTTAATTACCAAAATGGGGTTTGACCAAGGAAAACCCCTATTCCCTAACAATCAACAATTTTTCTTGTCCTTTGATGTGTGATTGTAGGTTTTAGGTTTAACATCAAGTGGAGATCAAAAGTTGCAAAAGTTGTCAAAGTTGCAAAGTTGTAAAAGTTGTCATCTTTATTGCAAGATCACGGAAAATCTACTATAGAATTTTTTTCCGAATTTTGAGATTTGAACACCTGGGATCTAGGATTGTAGACATTGAAGAACAAAACCCAGAAATCAATTTTATAGAACCCTAACATGGACCCATTCACCACTGGGCGAATGAGTCCTCAATGAGGCCCAAAAAAGCACTTTTTGCAATAGGTACACATCATTTTAGCATCCTAAAACCTACCTTTTTAATGTTATAATAGTTAGGTTTTTTTTTTATTATTAAATGCACATTATATCCCTTGTTAATTGATTGAAACTAAGTCAAAATTAGGTCTACCCATTTGATGAATCTCATTTGTGGTGCACCCTATTTTTCTTTGTTTCATTTTGGTGAACCCAACTTCTTGAACATTGTAGTTTTCTAATTTTGGAGTCTCTCTTTCCATCTTAGATTAGATCTTGAATTCATTTGCATTCATTTGCATTGAATTATATCTTATTTAGGGTGTCTTAGTTTGCATTCAAATTTTCATCTCATCTAGGGCTTTAGGATTCCATTGTTTGCATTCTTTAAATTTTGAAAAATACAAAAAAATCAGTCATCCTACATATCATTTAGATCATATAAACTTGCATTTGAAAATCAAAACAAATTGCATATAAAAATAGGTGTTTTGTTATGAAATAACTTGCACAATAGAAGAATATGATATGAAATATGTTGCAAATACTTGATAATAACTGAGAATAACAAGCCACTTCGAGGGGGAAAACCTCCAAATATCTCTAATGAGAACACACTTCACACTTGATGATGAAATAAGACTCACAACCTCCTATATATACCTATTTATCCAAGGATATCACCTAGGCTGACTTAGACACACCTATATAAGACTTAGGCTGACCTAAACAACTAAATAACAATATACTAATGATAATATGACTTAATAGAGAGTTAAGATAGCCACAAGCCGACTATTCATAACCCAATGTACAATAATATTAAGGGTGTAGCATTCCCCCCTTCTTCAAAGAAGCATTGTCCTCAATGCTAATCAAGTTTGGAAACTTTTGAATGAACTCCTCGTCTTCGCATGTGGCATCTTCAACTGGTAAATTCTTCCATTGGATAAGATACTCAGTGATAGTTCTATTCCTCAACTTCTTTGTGCGTGTTTGACAAATGCACTCTGGTTCCAAAATGATTCTTCCTTCTTGATCTAGCTCGGGAAGTGTTGTTTGAGTGGGAATATTATGCCCAATTACCTTATTCAAACAGGAAACATGAAAAACTGGATGTATCTTTGTTGTTGGTGGCAACTCAAGCTTGTAGGCAACACTACCAATCTTTTGCATGATTTGGTATGGACCATAATACTTTGGAAACAACTTATTATTCTTTCTTTGCTGCTTTAGTGAGATTTTCTTATAAGGCTGCAATCGCAAGAAGACCCAATCCCCAACTTCAAAACTTATTTCACTACGATGTTGGTCTGCCTATTGTTTCATTTGATTTTGTGCCATGGCTAAATTATCCTTGAGTCCTGAAAGTACTTGTTGTTGATGAAGCAAGTGGTTTTCTACTGCCTGAACTCTTGGGGACACCTTAATTGATGATGTGATGGAAGGAGGATGATATCCATAAAGTGCCAAAAATGGAGACATTTTTGATGAGCTATGAAAAGAAGTGTTATACCACCATTCCGCAAGTGGTAGCCAATCTACCCACTGAGACTGTTTCTCGAAGTGAAACAACGTAGATATCCTTCCAAACACTTATTAGCAACCTCTATTTTCCCATCTGATTGAGGGTGGTATGAAGAGCTAAGAGCCAATTGAGTACCCAAACATGAGAATAAATCTTTCCAAAAGTGACTAGTGAAGATAGGATCATGATCACTAACAATAACTTTAGGTGTACCATGTAGCTTTTGGATATTCTCCAAAAAAGCTTTAGCCACTGCACTTGTTGTAAAAGGATGTGCTAATGCAATGAAATGTGCATATTTAGTGAGCCGATCAACTACCACCATGATGATATTATGACCTTTAGATTTGGGAAGCCATGTGATGAAGTCCATGGATACCTCTTCCCAATGCTAGCTAGGAATAGATAAGGGTTGCAAGAGACCTGGTGTCTTAATTGTCTCCCCTTTATGCCTTTGACACACCAAACATTCAGCCACAAATTTTTGAACATCACCCTTTAGCCCCTCCCAAAAGAAATCCTGCTTGACTCGATGATATGTCTTCAAAAATCCTGAATGACCACCCCTGGAGACTCATGCAACTCTGTGAGAATCTTGATTTTAAGGTTGGAATTCTTGTAGAGATACAAACGCTCTTTATACCAAAGAGTATCTCCCTTCCAACAAAACTTATCTGAACTACTAGGATCACTTTTTAATTGCTCGATGAGATTACTTGTCCAACATCATTTTGCCACTGCTTTGGCTTCCTCCACCCAATTTGCTTGTAATATTGAAAGGGCACACAATAAGGCTTCATCTTTATCATCCTTCCTTGACAGTGCATCTGCGACAATATTTTCTTTCCCTTTCTTATATACAATCTCAAAGTCATATCCTAACATCTTAGTGACCCATTTTGTTGCTCTTCAGAAGATAGTCATTGTTCCAAAAAATATTTTAGGCTATCATGATCTGTCTTAACCTTGAAATGTCTACCCAATAGATAAGGCCACCATTGTTTCACTGCATGGAGTATTGCTAGCATTTCCTTCTCATAAATAGGTTTTAGTTTATTCTTACCTTTTAATTGACGACTCTGAAAAGCAATTGGTTGACCTTCTTGCATGAGCACCAATCCTATCCCATTTCTAGAAGCATCACATTCCACAATGAATTCCTTGGTGAAGTCAGGAGTGGCAAGTACTGGAGTTGTACACATAGCCTCCTTCAATCTCTCAAATGCTGTATTGGCAGACTCGTTCCAATGAAAAGAATCCTTCTTCAATAGAGTAGTGAGAGGTGCTGCTATACTACCATAATTCTTCACAAATCTTCTATAGTACCCTGTCAATCCCAAGAATCCTCTCAGCTTCTTAATGGTTTTGGAATAGGCCATTCCATGATAGCCTTGATTTTGTTAGGGTCCACCTTTACTCCTTCATGTGAAACTATGTGTCCCAAATACTCCACCTCTGTAAGACCAAAAGCACACTTGGATGGCTTAGTATAGAGTTTATGATCTTCAAGTATTTGTAATGCTTGGTCCACATGTTGCAAATGTTCTTCCTAAGTCTTGCTATAAATTAATATATCATCAAAGAATACTAACACAAACTTTCTCAAGAACTTCTTAAAAATGGAATTCATCAAACTTTGGAATGTAGATGGTGCATTGGTAAGACAAAATGGCATCACCAAAAATTCATAATGACCCTCATGAGTCTGAAATGCTATCTTACAAATATCTTCCTCCTTAATCCGAATTTGGTGATAACCAGATCTAAGATCTAACTTGGTAAAAAACATAGCTCCATTTAATTCATCTAGCAAATCATCAATGACCGGAATTGGAAACTTATCTTTAATAGTGTACATGTTGAGCACTCTATAATCTGGACACATAAAACAAGTATCATCCTTTCTACGCACCATCACCACAGTGATGAGTAAGCACTTTGGTTAAGGCCTGATGATTCTCATTTAGCATCTCTTCGTCAACTTTTCTATCTCACCCTTTGTATGTGGATACCCGTCTGAATGTCTGGTTAGTCTCTGCTAATCAGATGGCATGACTAAGGATCCCTTTAGGGAGAAGTCCTTTTAGGCATATTCCAAGAACAATCAGAGTGATCGCATCAACATATTTGTAACTGATGAGTAGGAGTATTAGATTGAGAGACTTCTAATGAACATAGTTGGGCCAAAAATCCATCCACTCCTTTCTTAAGCAACTTTTGCATTTGATAAGAGCTTACCATTTGTGGAGATTTTTCCTTTAACCCCCTTAGCTCTACTAGCCTTCCTTCTAATTAAAATCTCATGAATAGTTCTTGAAGTTCACTTCACCTTGTTCTAATGTAGTAAGCCATTAGAATTCCCAAACAATATCTCAGCCGCACTCCATGGATATTGTATGCATTGGGGTACTGTTGATAATATCCTGCTGTGGATAGTTTAATGCTATGACACTTCCCTGAACAACTAACTGTACCACCATCTACAATCAAAACTTGAAACTCTGGAGCTGGATATATGAAACAATTTAGACGAGTAGCTAACTTTTTGTTAATGAAATTATGAGTACTACCCGAGTCGATCAACACTGTTACCTTCTGCTTCTTTAGGAACCCCACCACCTTGAGAGTTTGTGGAGCGCTGAAACCTGAGAGTGCATGAAAAGAAATGATTGGTTGAGAATCATGTGATTCTCATTTGACTCCCCTTTCATCTTCTAGTATGGGTTCCTCCTCTCCTTCTTCCTCATTGGGACCTTCTAATATAAAACAATTTCTTTTCACTCACATTTATGTCCTCGAATCGTATTTGCTATCACAATTGAAACACAAGCCTTTTTCTCTTTTCTCCTCAATTTTTGTGGAGTCAACTTAGTAGGTTGTGTTGAATATGCTTTCTCTCTTGTCACATTAGCCCCTTGCTTCTTAGGAATCAAATATTTCTCCTCTACCCTGCGTGCTAAGATAAAAGACTCATTTATGGAACTAGGGCTAAACATGATTACCTCATGTTGAATGTGATCCTTGAGACCACCCAAGAATAATTCATTCAAGTTTTCCTCCGTAATTGTATCCACTCCTAAGGATAGATTTTGGAATTGCTAAATATAATCCTTAACTGATCCTGTTTGTTGAAGTTTAGCTAGCTGGCTAAAGAAGTTGTGTGTGACCCTATTGTTATATTGTGCTTGGAGTTCCTCTGTAAAAATTGACCATGAGACAAGGTGAGCCCCTTTTTCTTCGATGAGTGCAAATCCAACGATACCAAATGAATTGATCTAGTTCTAGATATAAGGAAGCCATCGTGACCTTTGTCCATTTGGGATTTGGTGTACTTCAAAAAAATTCTCCATTTGGTTTATCCATGTTAGAGGATCCTTACCATCAAACTTGCGCATATCTACCTTTGGAAATAAATTCCTAGATCCCATAGGAGTACTAAAGCTTGTGTCAGTAGTAGCTGACCTAGAATTTTCACCTTGGCCGCTTGAGAACTCCTTTCTTGATTCAGCCATGTAGGTGCTTAACATGTTTCGTATGTCCGATATATCTCCTCTTAGGTCACACATATCCATCTTAATTGAGGAAATTTCTTCCTTGACCTTATTTATTTCCTCATTATGAGTAATATCCTCGATTGTTTCACCATCCTTATCAGGAGTCTTCCCCTGAGTGACATTCTTTTACCCCTTGTTCCAGGCCCCGGCATGATGGAAACCACTAATGTTGAAATAAATCACACAAATGAAACTTAAATTCTCTAAAATTTTTACTGTAATCTCTTTTATTATGTCTTCAAAACCCAATAAAAATTAGACTCCAATTCAACAAGATGTGGGAGATATGTAGATTCCAAAAAAATAGTGTAAAAACCCTAATTCTGCAATAATTCGCTTAATTCTGCTCTAATTCTTCTGAAATCTGGACTGTAGCTTCTTCAATATGTTCTTCAAAAACCCTTTAAAAATTAGAAAAAAATCACCAAAATCTGAAAGATATGCTCTTCCCAAAATCGCCTCTAAAATTGAGAAAAACCTTGCCTCTATGGTGCCAAGATCATGCTCTGATACCACTTGTTATGAAATAACTTGCACAATAGAAGAATATGATATGAAATATGCTGCAAATACTTGATAATAACTGAGAATAACAAGCCACTTCGAGGGGGAAAACCTCCAAATATCTCTAATGAGAACACACTTCACACTTGATGATGAAATAAGACTCACAACCTCCTATATATACCTATTTATGCCAAGGATATCACCTAGGCTGACTTAGACACACCTATATAAGACTTAGGCCGACCTAAAAAGCTAAATAACAATATACTAATGATAATATGACTTAATAGAGAGTTAAAATAGCCACAAGCCGACTATTCATAACCCGATGTACAATAATATTAAGGGCGTAGCATGTTTTAGATCATCATTTTATCATAATTTGCACTCAAATTTTACATTGTATTTACAACTATATGAACTTGAAATTTACTATAGAAAAATTGAATCCAAAAATCATTGGAAAAGGCTTAAAATTATGTAAAAATTAGTTTTAAAAACCTAATCTAGGACCCATTTTCCCTAGGGAAAATGAATCCCTGATCAAGTGTTGATCTTTATTTTTATAAATTGAAATCTTTAGTTCTATGTTTCTATTTATTGTTGCCAGATCTTTGTTACAGTTTCCTGATTTTCTGTTTCATTCATTTCATTAGATCTAGCTTAATTTGGTTAATTTAGTGCATTCTATAAATTCAAAATTGCATTTACAACATTTAATTTTTAGATTGTTGAATAGTGTAATCAGTAAATTACCTTGTTTAGAATCTAAAAAATGCATTTACACATTTCATTCTAGGTCATTGCATTGCATTTTAAGCCTCTTTCCATTTTTGGTTGCACACTAAGTTTGTAAAACTCGTATGAGCTTTACAACTTGGTATCCTATTAAGTAATACTATTGTTAGACTATTTCGAGACTCATGTCATCCTACAATATACCATTTGTCGTGGATCTTGGGTTTTCTAGCTATCTTTCTAATAGTGTTGATAATGAACCCTCTATAGATCATAGTATGCATACCTCATTTCCTATTACTTCACTACCTACAACCAATGTGCTTGATGTTCATTTCTCACAAGAAGATATAAAAATACTAGATAAAGGGCTAGCAAACTTACAAGACTGCATGGACATTAGCATGATTCCCACTTTACAAAATCTAAGGAAACTGTTTGAAACTAGAAATGGAACAAAAAATTTCAATATCCTTAGTTGCTTCCCAAATGAGAACTTAAAAAAAACAAGAGAATAATAACATCCATGCCTCGGTCAACTTTATTGAAGCTAAACCTCGTAAGGACTCAACACAAATTCCTCTTGATATTGCTTTCTCACAAAAAGATATTCTTAAATATACACCCAATGGTCATCTTTACATAGCCGGAGGAATTAATGACAAGCCTACTAATGGGTTATTAGTTGATCCCATTTGTGGAGAGAATGTGATCACTGAAGAATTCCTATTTGTCCATGAACTCTATCAAGATACATATGATAAACCAAAAGCATGGATCTAGATGCATAATGGTTTTTCTTGTCCTACGATAGGATCAATAGATCTCCCTTTAAAAGTTGAACCAAAAACATTAAATGTCTCATTCACCATCATCCCACAATTGGAAAAATTTTGTGTGAAGTTACGCTATCCATGGCTTCACTCCATGAATGTCATCCCATCGGTTGTGCATAAATTTTTAAATTTTCCCTTTGGAAATCAAATATTTATTGTGCATAATAGTGGCTTTAATACTATGTCTTCCCGAGACAAATTTTCATTGGATTTATTTTGGCCCAAGCCTATTGAACCTATAAGACCTCATGACGACTAGTTTTTCAAACCATATTAAAAATTTAAGGAAAAATGAATAGCAGAATTATCCCTTAGAAACATGCCTCAACCCATGATTGAGCCACCTATCCTTGACAAACCAATGAATAAGAAAAAATCCCTTCCAAATATTCAAGAATGACCAATAACAAAAACTCCTGAAATTTCCTACAAGATGCCACAAGACAACCAAAACAATCTCGTTGTGCCTCCTAAAGTCAAACAAGTTTACAAGAAAAAATAGAAATTGGTTGAACAACCTCCTATGGTTCCTTCCATGAGAAAAGAAGAGAAACCTATGATTGAAAAACCCGCTGCTACACAAACACAAATTGACAATAGATTGAAACAAAATTGAAATGCTAAAGAGCGTAGGTGTAGACGTCATGCTATTGCTCGTATATTACAAAATCAAGAAGAAAAGAGCAACAAAGAAAATAAAAATATGAACTTTCTTGAAGCAATGCATGATGACTCAATACCCTCGCCACAATGTAAACAAGAACCTTCAATAGAAATTATCATTTCACCTCTTGTTGTGATTAATCTAGATGATGACATTGATATTGTGAAGATTTTCAAACAAGTGCATAATGAGTTGAATACAATGTTTTTCTCTTTTATGAGCTTAAATGAAAAATATCCTAACAAGAGTGTTGAACTTGGTGCTTACCCTTATTTTGGCACTTGTTGTCCCTTTGGCTAGTTGTTTGCCTTCCTTTTATACCGATTGAGATTAGAATGCATACGACCTGGTATAGGTTGATTCACATGTGCCTTACTAGTATTTTTGCTTTATTTTCATGTTTATTTTATGTGATTGCATGTGTGTAATGTGATCCCCCATGTCATTGTATTTGATGTATCTCTCTCTTTGTGCATTCCTCTATATGTATCTACATTCTCCTCTATGTCATAAACATTTTATCTTTTTCGCTTGTCTTTTGTTTTCCTTTTGGGGATGACACAAGGTGTCGAGACATTTAGGTCTCTTCCATGTTGACACAAAGGATTTTTCTTTGCTTTCACTCTCTTTGT
Organism: Sequoia sempervirens; assembly: GCA_007258455.2. Classification (NCBI taxonomy): domain Eukaryota; kingdom Viridiplantae; phylum Streptophyta; class Pinopsida; order Cupressales; family Cupressaceae; genus Sequoia; species Sequoia sempervirens. Next base: position 812,863,312 of record VDFB02270651.1, on the reverse strand, counting down.
GACATTCTTCTGGAGTTCTATGAGTATTTTGGGAATGATGACAATTTTGTGCTCTATAATAACATTTTAGCAAAGATATATTGACCTTGGATCCATAGATCCCTTCTGTATTTTTGGGGGTAAACCCTCCTTCATTTTTCATGACATAGCTCTACTTCGGGAACATATGACTTGGCATAGGGCTTCCTGAGTAAGCTCTCATGTCTTGGGATGGAACATTGGCTACTTTAAAGCAATTTATCACAACAATGGTCTTAGCAACCGCTTTAAAGTATGGGCATACATCGATGACATCTTTCAACATTTTGCATATTTTATGGCATGATTTTATTTTTCTTGTGACACATACTTTTCTTGTTGATGTCATTGGGTTTGATGTCCTACAAGAGCATGATATGTCTAAGTGTACGAATTTCCCTTAGTGGCATGATGCGAAGCGAGGCATCCCATAAGTGGTAATCTATGATACTTGACTTGTCCTCTCTTGGAGAAATTAGGATTGATGTTCCCTAAGAAGAAGACCTTACATGAAGCAAGATCCCCTTGAACGAAAAAAAAAAAACCTATAGACATAATATTCATAAGCATTCAGCAATGTGGTGCCTTATCAAAGTTGTTAGGAGGATAATTTTGATATGGTATAGGAGCCTAATGTTATTCTCTCATTTTCCACCCTTTTGGGATACCACCTAGTGGATGACCTGAGGTTCCACTACCCCAAAGTGAGCATATGTGTCGTTTGCATAGTGGGCATCAAGTTCTAACTGTGAATGTTTTTGGACAAACAGTTGAGATGTGTTCCACATCACATTGGACAGTCAAGGCTTGATCCTTCCCCATTTTTAGACAAACAGTCATGTTCCACATCACGTTGGGGAGGTTGAAGCTTGATCCTTTATTTTCTAGGTCTTTGATAGTGTATGATTGATTATATTTTTCATTGTTCAATACATAAGAGTCTTGAATTTCTACTTTAGTGTGAATTTAACATGGGGGTAAACTCTTACTAAAATGGGGGAAAAATGTAGTGTACAAAAAGGTAACCCTTTTTCACACTTAATTTTAGAATGAATAATTAATGATAAAATGGACTTAATGGTGCCTTATTCAGGGTCTTGTGAAGTGTTTCTTTATAGTTTCATACTAATCTAGGGCTTTATTAAGTAATTTAGGTTACTTTGAGCTTAATTGACCCCTTTAATTCAAATCCAAGCCTTATTTATTGCATTTTTTGAGGGTTAAAACCCGACACTCACTAATGAAATTAAACAACACTTAATTTTTCAAGGAATGTGTCCTAGGTTAGTGACCTAGAACCCATTCACCACCTGGTGAATGGGTCCTCACTAGGTCCTAGGAACCCCTTTTGGCATGTTATTTCACATTCCCCGAAACATGTCCTAGTTGAGTATGTTAGGACCCATTCACCCCATGGTGAGTGGGTCCTCCTTAACTTAGGAAACCCCCCTTGGGATGTGTTTTGGGTGAGATTTTAATGATTTCAAATTCAAGATCTAATGTTGGCTTGTGTTATTTGAATTTCAGGATTTAATCTTAAGATGGCTATTTCACATAGTTTCATCCTAGATCTTCATAAGCAATCAAGAGCACTTTCAAAAGAGCATTATAGAGCATTCAAGGGAATTTAAGAAGGAATTCAAGGGTAGATTATTAGAGTTTATTATAGAAATAAATTGTCATGATGGGGTAGGGTTGGATGGGACACTCACTGTCCCATGCTCTGGTTCCTTGGTCTCAACAACCCTTAGGTGACTTCCCCACCTTAATCTCTAGGTCCTATTTCAGGTATAGAAACCCTTGGTCCTTCTGGCCAACCCCACTATCAACACTCTTCTTCCCACCAAGCCAATCTTGGTGCCTTGCCACTATCTCACCCTTGACCCTTATTCTTCCCTAAAGGCCAAATTCTCTCAACATTCAATTGGGTTCTTGCAGGGGTGTGAAAATGTTGTAAAAGCTTCCAAGTAACCTATTTAGGGTTCTTATTCAACCCCAAGACTCCAATTCCTCATCGCTTCCACCAAACCCCTTCCTAGGGTTAGAAAAGGCTACAAGCCTAGAGCCCCAATTAGGCCTCTCAACTGAGAAAAAGTGCAATTTTTCCCTAAACTCTCCAAACGACCAAGGTTCTTCATTTGTGGTTTGTGTTTCCCATACCCACACCTTAAATATTTTTGGGGTTTTGAGCCTGTACAGTCTGTACACTACCCATTCACCAAATTGGCCCAAAAGCTAGGGTTTGTAAGCTTTTCCAGGCTGATTTTAGACTGTCAGAGTTTTCTCACACCAAATGGATTGGTGGAGCCTCCTCCTAATCACCATGCCTTGCCAAGACCCCCAACTAAATTCTCCAAAAGGAATTTCTCCAAAATCTGAGCACCCTTGCAAAATATGTTCCTTTCACTCCTAGTCTTCCCTAGCCGGACCCTACCTGGCTCGCCTAGGGCAAGACATTGCTAGCAACTCTTGTACTCAAACAAAACCTACCAACTAACATATGTACAACCATGGTGTCTAGGCACTTTTCCCAAAGGGCTGTATAGTTTGTATGGTGGGAAAGTGCTCTAGCACCCCATTTCCTAAACACAGTCTTGTTCAGACTAGAATTTGAGCAAAGTTAAACTATTTACAACAAGTGCTTGCAAATTGAGCAAAGAATCTATCAAATCTTACACAATGATTTTAAACAACCAACACTACATTGTACAAACAAAATAGTAGCAAAACTAATCCATAAAAAGTCTATCAAGATGCAATAATTCAGAAATTTAACTCAGAACGTTGTTTTCTTCAATCACACAAGGTTTCACCAAAATATTATTGCCTCCAACCTTGCTCCAGGGTTGAGTCACCCCTTAAATAAGCACCAAAAATAGTTAAGTTTCTTTGGTTGAACCTATTGATTACCTAATGGCAAAAGTTATAATACCCACTGTGTTTTTCAAACATTGCCAACTTTTGACAACTTAGCAAGATGAAGTTCAAAACCTATTTATCTCATGTCAACTTCTTTCCTAAAGATCAAAAACATCTCAAAGCCCTCTACACAATGGTCAACATGACCTTGAAGTATTAAAACTCAAAATTGCTTCCTAGGTCTCCAAAATTGCCTAGTGTTTCCCAAATGCCTTCTAGGTGCTCCTGCACCATGTCATTTCATCATGTCAAAGGCATAGTGCATCATGCATGTTGTTAAGATAATGTGTTGATGTAGCATTGAAGATAAAATTCAAGCATTGTTTCACATTGTTAGTGAATGAAATGGCTTAGGACAAATATACTCAAAATAAATGACTCTCAACCCAGATATAGCACCAATGAAAATCCATTAATAGCTCTGAAAAGACCACAAATGCATTTGTGACTTTTCTCTGAATTTTATTGAGGTACAACTCCCTCACAATATTTTCAATAATTTAACTAAGCTAATGGACATAGGTATTCTTTTGACTAGAAAGAAGAAAAGGAAAAAACACATCAGTTCATAAATATGAAACTAACATGAGAGTGTAAATCACAGTCATAAATGACCAACACAAAGATTGAAAACCTATGACCATTTAATCAAAGAAATAAGACGAGACTGCAATAAATGAATACCATACAACTTATCTTGCAAGGAAGACACAACTATATCACATGCGTAATGCAAAGATCAGTTTACTAAGCATATCATTAAATTCATAACACAGATTACAAACTATTACAATATGAAATAAATGCTAAAATCCCTCAATCCTTCTCGATAACACCACAAGGTGTATATTTGGAGAACCCCCATCTTCTTCACTATTTTCAAATATATAGTAAAACCAATGCCACTGAACAGTCGCCAAAGTCGTTACTAAATTGGTGGCCTTCTTGCTTCTCCACCATATCTTGGAAACTGCTAAAATCAACTAGAATAATTAATATTGGCAAAGGAATAGACATCGAGCATGAAAAATTGATCTTGATCTCATCGAAAATCACCAAATGACCTTTCACACAACCAAATAATTAATGCAACATTGAGGGAATATCAAATGATAGCATGTGTATGTTGTTTGATGGGAAATTGTAATTTAAACTAGCTCAAATCAGCCATAAATTGGAACTGAGTTTCCATTTCATCAAACTTAGGAGAACACACCAATGTCTAACCAATCTTCTATGAATTCAACCATTGTTACCTTTCTTCTTCAATCAGTAGCATCGAACATGGTGAGCTCTCAGAGTGGCAGTAATTCTACCAATGACTACATTTTCTTGGAAGAGATCGAATGTAGTCCACTTTTTCGACATATGTCAGATCAACTGAAAGAGGTCCTCATGATTCAGAGTGAGGTAGAAGAGGAAGTGCTTTGTAGCATCTTGGGTGAAGCATTTCTAAGCCAATCCCATGTTCACAAAACCACCATGCTGGAGCATTTCATATATAACATCATCAGGACTTCCAATCATTGAGACTGGGGTGTGAGAGCACTAGAGTGCCTAGTAAAGCTTAAATTCCACCATCATGTCAATGTGGCAATCACCAAGCTTAGCCACTACCCTCAGGATGGACTAATTATTGACACCATCTACATAGTGTTGGCCTTCAGGATGAGATGTTGGAGGAAAATGTGGCTCTTTTGTGTGTAGGAATTGTAAGAAATGATATGGGACTCTTTGCACAATTCCTTCAATCACACAAGAACCTGTTGACACTAGCTCACTGATTCAAACACCTCCAGACTATAGTTGAGGGCATTTGAGTCCTGATATTTTCCCTGTGTGCCTGAATGAAGATGTATCTTTTTGTCTTTTTCCTCACGATATGAACTTTTGTAGTCAAATTAGATAATTTTGTAGTGCCAATGTAATGTAAAAATGTTTATATATATAAATATAATATCTCCTTTGATATCTCTATGTTTTCATATGCATGGCTTCATTTGTTTCTGTTCATATTGTATTTGAAAATTTTTGGTTTATTTTCTGTATAATGCACTAGTTATGTGAATTAAACTTGTTATTCTATTAATCATTGAAAAGATTTTGGGCAGCAAAATGGGTAGTTCATGTAACTTAGTAAAACACTGCCTAGGTTTCAAACAGCTTAAAGAATACCACCTACAAGCGTAAATTGTAGGGGAAGCTATCGAGTAAGTTCTCAAACATGACAACTCATACCCCAAGCTACTCACATACATACGCACACCTTTTTTTTTTAGGAAAGGTTGGATTCAAACAAAGTTATAAAACACCGCCTAGCAAAAGTGCAACAATACAAGTGGTAAATTCGAAGGTTAGAAGAGCATAAGAAAACCCCACCTCAGTTCAAGAAAATCAACAAAATTTTGCTCGAAAATGATTTTAAGTAAAATGACTAAGGAAAAAGATAAGATAGTTTTAAAAGAAAAGGGTAAGGTCACGTTTATGAGTAACAGTGGCTCTAATTAGGGACAAGGACTACAAATGATGCAGAGAACCAAATATGCGAGACTATTCCTTTCCATTGGGAACGAATTCGAACGAGAAGGATACCAAACCAAACAACAAGCCAAAAATGAACACACCAAAATTGCGACTATTTACAAGGTAGGACAAACCTACCGGAGGAGGAAAATGAAGGGTAATAATCACACAAAACCATTCACTGGCTGAGAGAAGAATAATCCTTTCCTGAAGAGGTCCACCTTCCTACACAATCTTTGAAACAAGTCTAGGAACATTGACACTCCAGCATGAATACAAACAAACATGTAATCGTAGTCAAATGATTTCCCAAAAAGCCATTCTTTGTCAAAAATTTCATCCTGCTGCCATCCTATCGTCATTAGACCATCTTTTATCAGTCGATTCCCACAATCAAGGCTCATCAATCCAAGTGTATCCAATTCTAACATAAAATTTTGAGTTCTAACTTCCTTTCTGACATTACATTCCTCAAACACCCCTTCATTTTTTGAAGAATCACCATAGGAAACAATATTCTCTTTAACTTCACTACACTTTTCCTCAGTCAAGTTATTTTCATGAAATATAATTACCTTTGTAGACTGATACAATGTTGGAACCAACTTGCTTCTAACCTCTAACTGTTCACCAATCTAGAAAAATTCACCTTCCTCAAATGCAAGATTAGCAGTTTTCCCAACATCTCCTTGACTGTGACCATCTTTATCTATTGATACACACAATTCAGCCTCAGACATAAATTGAACACCAACTAAATCTACAAAGAGAGGATTGTCATATACTTTGAATTCATCAAGATCAAAGAGAGGGTTGGGATGAATTGGCCATTTTTCTTCCCCTTGAGAAGTACCATGTGCAAGATCTTCATTTTCCTCTAGATGGAAACATATATTCTCCTTTGTCACTTCTTTGAAGGAGAAAATTTCATATTCAGGAATAGGAAGGGAACTTGACATCGAGTCTTCTGATTAGCCTCTGAGGAGTAGGACTTATCTTCAAAAAGGGGAGGAGGAACAATTGGTGGCTTATTTTGTGGCTCATCATCTTCGTTATCACTGGATAAACTGAGATCACTTTCAACCTCAAATGAAGTATATAAATTGAAAGTCTGATCACTACAATGTGGATCTTGTTCCTCGCTAGGCTGCTGCATGCTGTCAAAAATTATCAAATTAATGTTTTCAATAGTTGGGCGAGGTAATTTTTCTCCTTTATGGCTCTTAAACCTGAACTCAGAGTATAACTTGCAACTAGATTTAGGCTTCACATTTGCTTTTGGTTTCCATTTTCCCATGGCTATGAAATCATCTTCAACTTTCACTGCTTCCAATTGAGCTCTCTCAATCCCTTGAACTTTGTCTCTTTTGAGGATTAATTGAATGTCAGGATCCAAAGTGGAAATAAAAATATGAAACTAGATCTCCTCACTAGGTATTTCTAGAACAAGAATTCGTTGAAGAGACCAATTGAATTGGTATACAAAATCCCTCATTGTTTCAGCCTTATTCTTTATGATCTAAAAGAAAAGATGTTGGGTAGCCACAATGTTAATTGGAATTTTGTAGTGTTGGAGCAACTTTTTTTTTGAGAAAATTCCATCCAATAATGCTTCCTTTTTCAAGTCCCTTGTACCATTCAGTCGCTTTCTCAATCAAGCTGTCAATGAAAATTCTTACAAAAACATCCTCTTCTTGAATTCCTAAAATTGCACTTACTGCAGTCATAGCTAGGATGTGTTCCTTAGGATATTGTTCATTTTGACTAGAAAATTTAGGGAAACGTTTCTGGGAACCTTGGGGTAAATCATGATATTGTGGCAAGGCAAGTGGTCCAACTTGATTACACCAAAGATACAAGGCCATAAATGATCAGAATTACCAACTCACATGGGAGTAAAGATTTGGAAAGATAATTACTGGGTTAATTTCTAGGTGGTGGATGAGTCGGAGGTGGATTCTAAAGTTGAGGTACGGGTGAGTCCCTTGGATGATGAAACAGTCGATTAGGGTGATGCTCAGGACGACGCGAGGGGTTGTCATTGTACACGAATATCAGCCTCAAAGGGAGTTCAATCATAGGTGTAGGTGGGCACTAGGCCAACTCTTCCTCTTCTTCCAAAACAAAAATCACTCACATATAATCTATTGTGTTCCTTCTATATCTCTAGGTGAGCGTATTTAATTATGAAATGATGTCTTCTTGTTCTGCCCTAACCCACAAAATAGGAAATATGTTGTTATGAGGAAGTACCATCTTGTTGCTTGATGTGACGAAGGTTATCAAAATTTTTAATTAATTCAATTTTCTCCCTAACGGAGTCACCAAAAATTTGTTAGCAAATGAAATGGCTCAGGAAAAATATACTCAAAATAAATGGCTCTCGACCCATATATAGCACTAGTGAAAATTTGCTAACAACTTTGAAAAGACCACAATTACATTTGTGGCTTTTCTCTAAATTTTGTTGAGGTACAACTCCCTCACAATATTTTCAATGAATTCAACTAAGCTAATGAATGTAGGTATGCTTTTGACTAGATAGCGGGAAAGGAAAACAAATGCTAGTTCATAAATATGAAACTAATGCGAGAGTGTAAATCATAATCATAAATGACCAAAATAAAAATTGAAAACCTATGACCATCCAATCAAAGAAATAAGATCAAACTGAAATAAATGAATACCATACAACTTACCTTGCAAGGAAGACACAACTATATTGCACGCGTAATGCAAAGATCAACACACTAAGCATATCATTAAATTCATAACACATATTAAAAACTATTACAATCTTAAATAAATGCTAAAATCCCTGAATCCTTCTCGATAGCACCACAAGGTGTATATCTGGAGAACCCCAATCTTTTTCATTATTTTCAAATATATAGTAAAACCAATGCCACTGAATAGTCACCAAAGTTGTTACTAAATTGGTGGCCTTCTTACTTCTCCACCGTATCTTGGAAACTGCTAAAATCAACTAGAATAATTAATCTTGGAAAAGGAATAGAAATCGGGCAAGAAAAATTGATCTTGATCTCATCAATAGTTACCAAATGACCTTTCACACCACCAAATAATTAATGCAACATCAAGGGAATATCAAATGATAGCACGTGTATGTTGTTTGATGGGAAATTGTAATTTAAACCAGCTCAAATCAGCCATTGGTACTGATTTGTCTTCTTATCAAACTTAGGATAATGCACCAATGTCTAACCAATCTTCTATAAATTCAACCAGTGTCACCTTTCTTCGTCAATCAATAGCATGAAACATGGTGAGCTCTTAGAGTGACAGTAATTTTTCCAATTACTACATTGTCTTGGAAGATATCGAATGCAGTTCACTTTTTTGGCATATGTCAAATCAGCTGAAAGAGGTCTTCATGATTCAGAGTGAGGTAGAAGAGGAACTACTTTGCAGCATCCTAGGTGAAGCAAATCTGAGCCAAGCCCATGTTCACAACACCACCATGCCCAAGCATTTCATATATACCATCATCATGACTTCCAACTGTCGAGACTGGGGTGTGAGAGTATTGGAGCGCCTGGTAAAGCCTGAATTCCACCATTGTGTCAATGTAGTGATCATCGGAGTCAGCCACTGACCTCAAAATGGACTGATATCTAACATCATTTGCATAGTGCCGACCCTTCAGAATGAGACACTAGAGGAAGTTGTGGCTCCTCTACGTGTAGGAATTGTAAGAAACAATATGAGACTCTTTGTGTATTTCTTTTAGTCACATGAGAACCTGTTGTCACCTGCTCAAGTCGCATGCCTCTAGACTATAGTTGAGGGAATTCAAGTCCTGATATTTTCCCTATGTTCCTAAATGAAGATGTCTCTTTTTGTATTTTTCCTCACGATATGAAATTTTGTAGTCGAATCAGACAATTTTGTAGTGCCAATGCAATGTACAAAATGTTTATGTATAAATAAAATATCTCCTTTGATATCTCTATATTTTTGCATGCATGGCTTCATTTGTCTCTATTCATATCGTATCTGAAAATGCTGGTTTATTTTCTACATAATGCATTGGTTATGTGAATTAAACTTGTTGTTATTCCATTAATCATTAAAAAGCTTTTGAGTGGAAAAATGGGTAGTTCATGTAACTTAGTAAAACACCGCCTAGGTTTCGAACAACTTCAAGAATGTCGCCTACAAGCATAACTTGTGGAGGAAGCTATCGAGTAAGTTCTGACACATGACAACTCATACCCCGAGATACTCACATACATACACACACCTTTTTTTTAGGAAAGGACAGGTTCAAAAAAAGTTATAAAACATCACCTAGCAAAAGTGCAACAATACAAGCGGTAAAGTTAGAAGTTAGAAGAACATAAGAAAACCCTACCTCAATTCAAGAAAATTGAAAAAATGCCGCCCGAACAAGAGTTTAAGTAAAATGAATAAGGAAAAAGATAAGATAGTTTTTAAAATAAAAGGGGAAGGTCATGTTTATGAGTAGCACACATCAAAGTCCATGATCAAGATCTACATTCTTTGAGGCCACTTCATGCAAGATTTCTGATTTTTCATCCAAGATTTCATCCATGGTATCATCGTTTCATGTTTCATTCTTTCATCATAAGGTTTAATTACAAAAATGAGGTTTGACCAAGGAAAACTCCTATTCCCTAACAATCAACATTTTTTCTCCTTTGATGTATGATTGCAAGTTTTAGGTTGAAGATCAAGTTGAGAAAAAAGTTGCAAAAGTTGTAAAAGTTGTAAAAGTTGTCATCTTTATTGCAAGATCACGGAAAGTCTTCTACAAAATTTATTTTTGACTTTTGGGAGCTGAACACCTAGGATTTGGGAGTGCATACATTGAAGAAAAAAACCTAGAAATCAATTTTCTAGAATCCTAGCATGGACCCATTCACCACTAGGCGAATGAGTCCTCAATGAGGCCCGAAAAAGCACTTTTTACAATAGGTACACATCATTTTAGCATCTTAAAACCTACTTTTTTACTTTTATAATACAATTATGTTTTTTTTATGATTGCTAAACGCACATTATATCCCTCATAAATTGAATGAAACTAAGTCAGAATTAGGTGTACCCATTTGATGAATCTCATTTGTGGTGCACCCTATTTTTCTTTGTTTCATTTTGGTGAACCCAACTTCTTGAGCATTGTAGTTTTCTGATTTTGGAGTCTCTTTTCATATTAGATTAGATATTGCATTTATTTGCATTCATTTTCACTGAATTAGATCTCATTTAGGGTGTTAGTTTGCATTCAAATTTGTATCTCATATAAGGTTTTAGGATTGCATTGTTTGCATTGTTTAAAATCTAAAAAAATAAAAAAAAAATCAGTCATCCTACATATCATTTAGATCATATAAACTTGCATTTGAAAATCAAAACATATCAAACTAGTTGTTTTAGGTCATCATTTTGTCATAATTTTCACTCAAATTTTATATTGTATTTACAGAAATATGAACATGAAACTTATTGTAGGAGACCTAAATTTGAAAATCATTAGAAAAGGCTTAAAAATCTATAAAAATTAGTTTCAAAACCCTAATCTAGGACCTATTCACCCTAGGAGTCCCTGATCAGGTGTTGATCTACATATCTGGAATTTGAAATCTTCAGTTTTGCATTTTTGTTTGTTGCTATCAGATATTTGTTACAGTTTCATGATTTTCTATTTCATTCATTTCATCAGATCTAGCTTAATTTGGTTCATTTAGTGCATTGTCTAAATTCAAAATTGCATTTACAACATTTCATTTTTAGATTGTTGCATAGTGTAATAAAAAAATTACCTTGTTTATAATCTGAAAATTGCATTTACATATTTCATTCTAGGTTATTGCATTGCATTTTAAGCCTCTTTCCATTTTGGGTTGCACACTAAGATTTTAAAACTTGTATGAGCTTTACAACTTGGTGTCCTATTAGTAATACTATTGTTAGACATAGTTTGAGACTCATGTCATCCTATGATATACCATTCACCATGGATCTTGGGTTTTCTATCCCTCTTCCTAATAGTGTTGATAATCAACCTTCTATGGATCATAGTATGCATACCTCATTTCCTATGTATTCACTACCTACAACCAATGTGCATTATGTTCATTTCTCGCAAGAAGATGTAAAAAAACTAGATGAGGGCCTTGAAAACTTACAAGACTGCATGGACATTAGCATGATTCCCACTTTACAAAATCTAAGTGTGATCGATGGATTAGTATGGGCCAACTATACTTGATCCATGAGGATACGAAGTCTAATCATGCCACTAAACATCAATCCAATAAATATCATTCAATTTGTGCAAAGATAAAGAAGCCATTAAAACTACCATATTAAATCATGAAAGCTTGATAAAACCTCTATTCTAAGACATTGAAACTTTTCCTATTTGGGGAGATGTGTCACATTGATGTGGAACGGTGACCCTTTTCCAATCCCGTGGATAATGAGCTTGTTTCAATCAGTTTTATTGAAGAAAACTAATGAAACCATTGTGAGATGTGTGATGAAACATGATTTAAAGCTAAATGAACATGATGCAAGCTATTCTAACATGATTTTATGCTAAGATGATCAATATGTGTGAATGCAAAGCTAATCTAAATGGGTTTAAAACTAAAATATTGAAACCTTAATTAATAAATAAGCTAAATGGATGCATTTATGTTACCATGGAAACCATTAATGGAAGCTAAGATAATTAATGCAAGTAATTAAGATAAAATGGTACTAAATAAATGCTAAATATGAGTGTGAGTGTGAGTGATTTCAACAGTATGAGTTTTCTCTAAAAAATATGGATCCATTTGTCTCCAAATAGTGACCTATTTATAGGAGAGCAAATGAGAAATGGAGGGTTGAGATCAAAAAGGTTAATCAATAGTCAAGGATGGAAGAAGTTGGAGGCATGGATCATGGATTCTCATCAATTGACAAGAATCAATGATGAAATTTGATCAAGGGTTCACTTTTGTCCAAACAAACACACTTTTAACTTGCACAAGAAGTAATAAGTTAACTTTCCCAAGAATTCAAATAAGTTTGTTACAAAAAAGGAATATTCTCCTTTTTCAAATGAGTGAGGAAAGAGAATATTCTTTGGAATATTCTCATTGGTAAGGAAAATAGACATTTAGAAAATAAAACAAAGTTTTAATGTGCAAAAGGGGAAGGAATATTCCATGGAAATATTCCCTTTTGGAGGAATGTGCAAAGGAGGAATATTCCCTTGCAAGTTGGAGGAATAATACCATCCATGCCTCAGTTAGCTTTATTGAAGCTAAACCTCATAAGGGCTCAACCAAAATGCCTCTTGATATTTCTTTCTCACAAAAAGACATACTTAAACATGCACCTGATGGTCCTCTTTACATAGTTGGAAGAATCAATGACAAGCCTACTAATGGGATATTAGTTGATCCCATCTATGGAGAGAATGTGATCACTAAAGAATTCATGTTTGTGCATGAACTCCATCAAGATACATATGATAAATTGAAATCATGGATCAAGACACATAATGATTTTGTTTGTCCTGCGATAGGCTTGATAGATCTCCCTTTACAATTTTGACAGAAAAAATTAAATGTGTCATTCATTATCATCCCACAATCAGACCAATTTCATGTGAAGTTAGGCTATCCGTGGCTTCACTCCATGAATGTCATCCCATCGATTGTGCATAAATGTTTAAAGTTTCCCTTTGGCAATGAAATATTTACTGTGCATCATAGTGGCTTTAATCATGTGTCTTCTTGAGGGAACTTTTCATTAGATTTCTTTTTGGCCTGAGGCTATTGAACCTATTAGACCTCATGAGGACTACTTTTTCAAATAATATCAAAATTTAAGGCAAAACACATAGCAAAATTATCCCTTAGAAACATGCCTCAACTCGTGATTGAGCCACCTATCCTTGATGAACCAATGATTGATAAAAAATACCTTCCAAATATCCAAGAATGAGCAATAACAAAATCTCCTACAATTTCCTAGAAGAGATCATGAGACAACCAAAAAAATCATGTTGTGCCTCCTAAATTCAAACAAGTTTACAAGGATAAAAAGAAAGTGGTTGAAAACCTCCTATGGTTCCTTCCATGAGAAAAGAAGAGAAACATATAATTGACAAACTCGATCCTAAACAAACACAAATTGACAATAGATTGAAATGAAATTGGAATGCTAGAGAGCATAGGTGTAGATGTTGTGCTATTGCTCATATGTTACAAAATCAAGAAGAAAAGAGCCACATAGAAAATAAAAATTTGAACTTACCTAAAGCAATGCATGATGACTCTATAACCTCTCCACAACGTAAAAAATAATCTTCAATAGAAATTATCATTTGACCTCTTGTTGTGATTAATCTAGATGATGACATTGATATTGTGAAGATTGACAAACAAGTGCATAATGAGTTGAATACATTGTTTTCCTCTTCTATGAGATTAAATGAAAAATATTCTAATAAGAGTGTTGAACTTGGTGCTTCCCCTAGTTTGTCACTTGTTGTTGTCCCTTTGGCAAAATTTTCCACCTTTTTTTTATACCAATCGAGATTGGGATGCAAACGACCTGCTATAGGTTGATTCGCATGTTCCTTACTAGTATTTTTGCTTTATTTTCATGTTTATTTTATGTGATTACATGTATGTAATGTGATCCTCTGTGTCATTTTTTTTGGTGTATCTCTCTCTCTCTTTGTGCATTCCTCTATATCTATCTACATTCTTCTCTATGTCATAAACATTTTATCTTTTTCACTTGTCTTGTGTTTTCCTTTTCAGGATGACACAAGGATCGAGACATTTAGGTCTCTTCCATGTTGACCCAAATGATTTTTCTTTATTTTCACTCTCTTTGTGTAATTTTTCTAATTCTATGAGCATTTTGGGAATGATGACAATTTTATGCTCTATAATAACATTGTAGCAAATATATACTGACCCCGGATCCATAGATCCCTACCGTATTCTATGGGGTAACCCCTCCTTCCTTTTTCATGACGTAGCTCTATTTTGGGAAAATATGAATTGGCATAGGGCTTCTCTAGTAATCTCTCATGTCTTGGGATGGAACATTGGCTACTTTAAAGTAGTTTCTCATAGCAATGGTGTTAGCAACAGCTTTAAAGTGGGAGCATACATCGATGACATATTTCAACATTTTGCATATTTTATGGCATGATTTTTTTTTTCTTGTGACATGTTCTTTTCTTGGTGGTGTCATTGGGTTTGATGTCCTCCAAGACCATGATATGTTTAAGCGTACAACTTTCCCTTAGTTGCATGATGCAAAGCAAGGAATCCCATAAGTGGCAATCTGTCATACTTGACTTTTCCTCTCTTGGATACATTAGGCATGATGTTCCCTAAGAAGAATACCTTACACGAAGTAAGATCCCCTTGAACGAAAAAGAAAAAAAACCTATAGACACAATATTCATAAGCATTCAACATTGTGGTGCCTTATCGAAGTTGTCAAGAGGATAACTTTGATATGTGTGGGAGCCTAATACAATTCTCTCATTTTCCAACCTTTTGGGATACTCACCTAGTAGATGGCCTGAGGTTCCACTAACCTAGAGTGAGCACATGTGTCATTTTCATAGTGGACATTGAGTTCTTCTTGTGAACATTTTTGGACAAATAGTTGAGACGTGTTCCATATCATGTTGGACAATCAAGGCTTGATCCTTCCCCTTTTTCAAACAAATAGTCATGTTCCACATCATGTTGGGGTGATCGAAGCTTGATCCTTTATTTTCTTAGTATTTGATAGTGTATGATTGAATATATTTTTCATTATTGCATACATAAGATTCTTGAATGTCTACTTTAGTGTGAGTTTGACATTGTTGCAAGTATGAGAAAGTTTGGTGGTGTTGTCATTAATGTTGTCATTGATGTAAACATAGTTCAGAATGTTGTAGATTATGAATGTAGAGCTGAGATTTTGCTGAGATGTTGTGATTACATGGAGCCATCCTTATGGTGTTGTAGATGTGTTGAAATGATGGGCTACCAATTTCTTTCAAGAAAATTAATAAAGAAGTGAAGTCAGAGTTGTGTATGTGTTTAGAATGTGCTTCGGTTTGTGCTTTGCGCTTTTTCTATGTTGATCCCATGCTTGTGCAGAGCTAAAGGTTTATTTTTGATGATCTATTGGTGACATCTCCTAATTTTTAGCTTCTGGTTTGACGGAAGTTGAAAGTTGTGTTCACCGGTGTGTGAACTGTTTTGGAAAAGTTGTTATTTGTGGATTGGGAGAAATTTTTCTGCTCTGCATTCGTTCGCTATTTTGTTTCAAGTCTTTCAGATCTAGAATATGTCTTGTAATGATGTTATCTAGGTTTTGGAAGAGATGTTTGAGGTTTGGTGCTCCAAAAGTTGAGCTTCAAAGTTGTTTTGTGGGTCTGCATAGTTCAGATGGACTGTTGGAAGGTTTTTTGTGTTAGAAGGTTGTTACACTTGTTGCGGATGTATCTAGAAGTATCTAAGATGTTTTCTCATGAATGATGAAGTATGTTACATCATTTTTGTGTTATCTTCTTGTTGGAAAGTGATTACTTCAATGTTCATTTATGTTTTCATTAGGTTTGTGGTGTAGGAGCATCTTGTGCATTTTATGCCTCAAATAGGCAATTATATAAAATTTGAAGTTTCATCATGAAAATAATGTAAAAATATCATGAGTGGACTCATTTAATTGTATTTAAGTCATCTTTAGGTTCCTAGGAAGTCAGATTGCACAAAGTTGTCTTTTGTTGCAAAAGTTGTCATTTTGTTGCAAAACATGCAAAATTGCAAAAAATGCAAACTTGTGAGAAGATGAAGAGTCATGTTGATTAGGAAGGTTGTTGATCATTGGAAGTTGAAGGGGTAGTTGTTTTAACTGATTGGAAACATCTTTAAAATAATTGTAAAGGCAAGCCAAATATTGGAACTTTGTAATTTGAAACAAATTTTATAATAAAAGTACCTTGTTCTACTATAGCAATGTTTTATTTGTGATTTTTCAAGATTGTTTTGTCTGTACAACACTACTAGGATTTTTTTCTATTGTTTTGAGTTAAAAAAGGTTTAAGTTCTTCAAATAAAGTTGTTTCGAGAGGATCCAATTGAATCTAAATTTTGTTTGGAGTCTTCTTTCTTAAAACAGTTTTGAAACCCTCAATCAAGGGTTTGAGGGTCTAATATGTATTTAGCCACCATTCCATCGATGTAGGATTAGAAAATAAATGGTATGGGTTAATATAGAGTTCTTTCAGTGTGGTGTGTGTTTTGAAGACACAGGGGAAGTCAAATATCAAGGTTTATGTAGCTGCCCTCATAGATTTTATGTGTTTTCTCCATGAAATAGGTGGCTCCAAGTCAGAATTTGTTAAAAGTACATTCAAGAAGGTTGGGAAGTGGTTTCTAAAGCTTTTGTATGCTATTTTTAGGATTTTTTAAGTTGTGGTTAAGTGAAATAAATTTTGGAAGGCTTAGATCCAAAAAACCCCTATCAAACCTAGTTAAGATTGACCTAGAGCAAGGGTTTTACATTTTGAAGCATTAATGAACCTTCCAAACTCCAAGAGTTTGTTATTCTAAAGTTTTATTACCTATTGAAGGTCTTTCCACTATTATTTTGAATTGAGAGGTGAGTTTGATATCATGTGCTTTGTAAAATAGGCCTATTTGGAGCCTTAAACTATGAGATAGTCAATTTTTATGTTATTCTTTCTAAAACAACAGTGCCTAATATTGAAGTATGTTTAATTAGGCTAAAATGGGTTCCTAAAAATGTATTATTTCAATGGTGATTCAATCAGGTTCAAAAGATATACCCAATTTTGTTGTTGTGGACTACTACAAGAAATTGGTGTCAAGGGTGCAAGTAATTGAAAGTTTGATAAAATAGTGGTATAAGAGAATTTCTTTGCTTTGATTCAGTCAAGTTAATGATATTCAAGGTGTTTTTAGGGTTTTTTGTGAGTTTGGAATGCTGATTGGGTGTTTTGGTGCATTGTTCTCCTCTTGGAATCAAGTGTAAATGAAGGGAATTTTGTTGAAATTTTAGTTGAACTTTTCAAAGTTTGTGGTTTGGGTTTTAAGTACCCTTGAAGTGAGTAGATGCTCTGCATCAATTGGTATCAGAGCTAGTTGATTTGGTGGTTTGTTGAGTTGTTGGTTGCAGGTGCTTGATCCATCTTAAAGCTACAAGAAAGAGAGAAGGAGTTTCCAGATGGTGTGTTGGCTATAGACAAGGAAGAAGTCTGTGTTCACTATCCTCCAATAGAGATTAATTTGGGGAGAAGGTGCAAAGAGAGTGACACCACTGAGAGAAAGAGTGGTAGGTGCATCTTTCAGGATATACTGTTGGGTAAGATGGATGGTATGTTGAGGTTGTGTGGTGAAGCAATGAGGGAGATGGATATTTGTCTTAGAAGAACTTGAAGAGTTTTCAGCCATTACAGAGTTTGAAGATGTTGTTCAGTTGGAAGAGTAATGAAATGTTGAAGAAGAGAGTTGATAAATTGGTCTGAGAAGGTCAAGGATGAATTGGTTGAAAAGAGGAAAGATTACTTAGAAAGCAATGTGAAAGGAAAATCCTATGTCCTTTGATTAAGAAAAGGTTAGAGGAAACTTAAGTACTATGAAAGGATAGTCATGTGTCCTTTGATTAAGAACAATGATTGGTTAATCTGATGGGCAAAGAAAGAGAAGAAAAAAGATAAAGACAAGTGAAGAAGAGTTGAAGGAAAAAGTTGGAATCAAGACAAAGGAAAGTGAAAGTTTCAAGAGTGCAACAAGAGAGAGTTATCCAAGACAAAATTGAAGAAGGTATGTAGGTTTCAAGAAGACTGGTCTATAGCAACACATTTCCAAAGGAGCTTGGAAATTGTTTTTGGTTGGTTGTTTGGTGCAGGAGCACCTTGTGCATTTTATGCCTCAAAAAATAAATTATGTAAAATTTGAAGTTTCATCATGAAAATCATGTAAAAAGGTCATGAGTAGACCCATCTAAATGTATTTAATTCATCTTTAGGTTCCGAGGAAGTCAGATTGCACAAAGTTGTCTTTTGTTGCAAAAGTTGTCATTTTATTGCAAAAGATGCAAAATTACAAAAAATACGAACTTGTGAGAAGATGAAGAGTCATGTTGATTAGGAAGGTTGTTGGTCATTGGAAGTTGAAGGGGAAGTTGTTTTAACTAATTAGAAACATCTTTAAAAGCATTATAAAGGCGAGCCAAACATTGGAACTTTGTAATTTGAAACAAATTTTATAATAAAAGTACCCTATTCTATTGTAGCAACGTTTTCTTTGTGATTTTTCAAGATTGTTTGGTTTGTATAGCACTACCAGGATTGTTCTCTATTTTTTTGAGTTGAATAGGGTGTAAGTTCTTCAAATAAAGTTGTTTTGAGAGGATCCAATTGAATCTAAAGGTTGTTTAGAGTCTTCTTTCTTAAAACAATTTTGAAACCCTCAAACAAGGGTTTGAGGGTCTAATATGTATTTAGCCACCATTCCATCAATGTAGGCTTAGGAAATTAGTGGAATGGGTTAATATAGAGTGTGTTTAGTGTGGTGTGTGTTTTGCAGACATAGGGGAAGTCAAAGCTCAAGGTTTGTGTTGTTTCCCTCATAGATTTTATGTGTTTTCTCCATGAAATAGGTGGCTCCAAGTCAAAATTTGTTAAAATTACATTCAAGAAGGTTGGGAGGTGGTTTCTAAAGCTTGTGCAAGATATTTTTAGGATGTTTGAATTTGTCGGTAAGTGAAATAAAGTTGGGAAGGCTTAGATCCAATAAACCCCTATCAAACCTAGTTAAGATTGACCTAGGGTGAGGGTTTTACATTTTGAAGCATTAATGAACCTTGAAAACTCCAAGAGTTGGTTATTCTAAAGTTTTATCACCTTTTGAAGGTCTGTCAACTGTTATTTTGAATTGAGAGGTGATTTTGATGTCATGTGCTTTGTAAAATAGGCCTATTTGGAGCCTAAAACTGTGGGACATCATTTTTTTTTGTTATTCTTTCTGAAACAATAGTGCCTAATCCTCAAGTATATTTAATTAGGATAAAATGGGTTCCTAAAAATGTATTGTTTCAATGGAGATTCAATTAGGGTCAAAAGATATACCCTATTTTTCTATTGTGGACTACTACAAGAAATTGGTGTCAAGGGTGCAAGTAATTGAAAGTCTAATAAAACATTGGTATAAGTGAATGTGTTTGCTTTGATTCAATCAAGTTAATGATGTTCAAGGTGTTTTTAGGGTCTATTGTGAGTTTGGAATTTTGATTGGGTGTTTTGGTGCATTGTTCACCTCTTGGAATCAAGTGTAAATGAAGGGAATTTTGTTGAAAGTTTAGTTGACCTTTTCAAAGTTTGTGGTTTGGGTTTTAAGTATCCTTGAAGTGAGTAGATGCTCTACATCAATTGGTATCAGATCTAGTTGATCTGGTGGTTTGTTGATTTTTTGATTGTAGGTGCTTGATCTATCTTAAAGCTATAGGAAAGAGAGGAGTTGTCAAATGGTGTGTTGGCTATAGACAAGGAAGAAGTTTGGTCAAGGATGAATTGGTTGAAAAGAGGAAAGATTTCTTAGAAAGCAATGTAAAAGGATAGTCTTGTGTCCTTTGATTGAGAAAAGGTTAGAGGAAAGTTAAGTACTGTGAAAGGATATCCTTGTGTCCTTTGATTAAGAACAATGATTCGTGAATTTGATGGGAATAGAAAGAGAAGGAAAAAGACAAAGACAAGTGAAGAAGAGTTGAAGGAAAAAGTTGGAATCAAGACAAAGGCAAGTGAAATTTTCAAGAATGAAACAAGAGAGACCAATCCAAGAAAAAATTGAAGAAGGTATGTAGGTTTTAAGAAGACTGATCTTCAACAACACATTTCCAAAGGGTCTTGGAAAAAATTTTTGGCTGGTTGTTTCGTGCAGGAGCACCTTGTGCATTTTATGCCTCAAATAGGTAGTTATGTAAAATTTGAAGTTTCATCATGAAAATCATGTAAAAAGGTCATGAGTGGACCCATTTAATTGTATTTAAGTCATCTTTAGGTTCCTAGGATAGACTGCACAAAGTTTTCTTTTGTTGCAAAAGTTGTCATTTTGTTGTAAAAGATGCAAAATTGCAAAAAATGCAAACTTGTGAGAAGATGAAGAGTCATGTTGATTAGGAAGGTTATTGGTCATTGGAAGTTGAAGGGGAAGTTGTTTTCACTAATTGGGAACATCTTTGAAAGCATTGTAAAGGAAAGCCAAATATTGGAACTTTGTAATTTGAAAGAAATTTTATAATAAAAGTACCATGTTCTACTATAGCAACGTTTTCTTTGTGATTTTTCAAGATTGTTTGGTATGTATAGCACTACCAGGCTTGTTCTCTATTGTTTTGAGTTGAATAGGGTGTAATTTATTCAAATAAAGCTATTTTGAGAGGATCCAATTGAATTTAAAGTTTGTTTGGAGTCTTCTTTCTTAAAATAGTTTTGAAACCCTCAATCAAGGGTTTGAGGGTCTAATATGCATTTAGTCACCATTCCATTGATGTAGGCTTAGGAAATCGATGGAATGGGTTAATATAGAGTGTGTTTAGTGCGGTGTGTGTTTTGTAGACACAAGGGAAGTCAAATCTCAAGGTTTATATCGCTGCCCTCATAGATATTTTGTGTTTTCTCCATGAAATAGGTGGCTCCATGTCAGAATTTGTTAAAAGTGCATTCAAGAAGGTTGGGAGGTGGTTTCTAAAGCTTGTGCAGGCTATTTCCAGGATGTTTGAAGTTGTGGGTAAGTGAAATAAATTTGGGAAGTCTTAGATCCAATAAACCCTTGTCAAACCTAGTTAAGATTGACCTAGAGCGAGGGTTTTACATTTTGAAGCATTAATGAACCTTCCAAACTCCAAGAGTTGTTAAGTTTTATCACCTGTTGAAGGTTTTTCCACTATTATTTTGAATTGAGAAGTTATTTGATATCATGTGCTTTGCAAAATAGACCTATTTGGATCCTAAAACTATAAGACAATCAATTTTTTTGTTATTCTTTCTGAAACAACAATTCCTGATCTTCAAGTATGTTTAATTAGGCTAAAATGGGTTGCTGAAAATGTATTGTGTCAATGGAGATTCAATCAAGGTCAAAAGATATTCTTGATTTTGCTATTGTGGACTACTACAAGAAATTGGTGTCAAGGGTACAAGTAATTGAAAGTCTAATAAAATAGTGGTATAAGAGAATGCCTTTGCTTTGATTTAGTCAAGTTAATGATTTTCAAGGTGTTTTTAGGGTCTGTTGTGAGTTTGGAATGCTAATTGGGTGTTTTGGTGCATTGTTCACCTCTTGGAATCAAGTGTAAAGGAAGGGAATTTTGTTGAAATTTTAGTTGATCTTCTCAAGTTAGTTTTTTCGGTCATGAGTACCCCTGAAGGTTGTAGATACTCTGCATCAGTTTGATCGACTTGGTGTTTACACTTCATATGAAGAATTAAAAATTTAATTAAGGAAGTGTGTGGTTGATCTGAGACGTTGCTTTTGGTCTTGGTTAAGTGTTTAATTTGTCCACTCTCATTGCTTTCCACCACAAGAATGTTGAGTTGCCAACCTAGTTTGAATTTATGAAATGAAGCATATGTGGCTGACCTTAGAGAAAGTTTCTAAGGTTGAAGATGACATAAATTCAAGTTGAGATGCGAAGGATTAGATGATGCAAAGTAACGAAGTAAGCCACAAGTGAAGAGCAAAATTGTGCAAAAGTGAGTTGAGGAAGTAGTACTTCATTATGTTATATTCCTAAAAGTAGTGAGATGAAGGTTTCTGCAATCTTCTAATCAAGGCTATGGATGTGTGTAAATTGTTGTGGTGGATCTTTCTATTACCTTTTGTATCTGTAGGTAGTGAGCCTCCCTGTTGGACAGTGAGTCCTTTCTATAGGCAGTGAGCCTTTGTATTCGGGTAGTGAGCCCTTGGCAGTGAGCCTCTTGTATTCGGTTTTGATAGTACTTTATATTGTGATTTAATCCTCACTATGGTTTTTCCCTTATTGGGTTTTCCACGTTAAATCTAGTGTTCATTGTGTTGATTTTTCTTTATCTTATCTGCATTTCATGTTCATACTTAATAACAAAATAGTGTGGTTGTAAATTTGATAAGTGTTTGGAGTTTTGAGTTTGAATTTGGTGACAACTAATTCACCCCCCTCTCAGGTCTCCTACTCCTTTTAACAATTGGTATCAGATCTTTGTTTCCTTGGTGTAGAGCTTAACCGCTTAAGGAAGATTTGATAGCGCATAAGTTGGTGATCCCTATGTTCGATGGATTTGATTACAGTGACTGGAAAGTGTAGATGAGAGGATATATTATCTCTCTTGGTTACAAGACCTAGAGGGATTTTGAGTCAAAGTATATTCAATTGGCGAGTGGTCCTACTATTGCAGATGAGGTTTCTGCTTATGCGAAGAATGAAAAAGTGAGGTATGCTATTTATAGTGCTTTATCTAAAACCGAGCGAACTAAGGTTATTTCTTTGGGAAATTCTCATGAATTTTGGAAGAAGTTGGAGGAACTGTATGAAGGAAATGAAAGAGTAAAATTGACAAAGAAGATGATGACAAAGCATAGATATGAGAATTTGAAAATGGAAGAAGGTGAATATTTTGCAAGCTATTTCTAGAGGGTTGAACTTGCAACAAATGAAGTTAGGAATCAAGGGGGAAATCTGACTGATTAAGATATAATAGAGAAGATCCTAATAACCATACCTGAGTGTTATAGTGATAAGATCTCAATTATTGAAGAGATGTATGATCCTAAGAAGTATACAAAAGAACAGTTATTTGGAACCTTGACAACATTTGAGATGAGAAAATTTGGAAATAAAGAGGAAAAGACAGAAACCACATTTAAAGCAACAAAGAATGAAGATGATCTAGATAGTGATGGTTCTGATGAGTTGAAAGTGATTTTTACTAGGAAGTTGAAGAAAGGTACCGGTAAGTATAAAGGTATGTTACCCTTTAAATGTTTCAATTGTGGTAATATTGGTCATTATGCTTCAAGATGTCTGAATAGAGATGTACATAAGAAGAACACGAATTATGAAGATAAAGATAGAAAGGATAAGAAATGCAAGAAGTTGTATTATGTTAAAGAAGAGGGAAAAATCTCTGATGATGAATCTGATTATGAAGGTGATGATAGTGAATGCTTGTTTTTAGCTTTGGAGAATAAATCTATGTCTGCTAACCCTAGAAAATTTGTAAGAAAGAGTGTTTCAGAGATCAAGAAGAATGAGATGGAAGGTACTTTGATCACCACCTTTCATGTAGACATGATGAAGACTATTGGGTGATTGACAGTGGATGTTCTAATCACATGACCAGAGATAAAAGTAAGTTTACTAAACTTGAAAAGTATGATGGTGGTTTGGTCATGTTTGGTGATGATTTAGGAGCAAAGATTGTTGGGAAAGGTATAATTAGTTTTGATGGAATACACAACACTAATGATGTATATTATGTAAAGGGTTTAAGGCATAACATTTTGAGTGTTGGATATATGTGTAGCAAAGGTTTCAAACTTCTATTTCAGGATAACACATGTGAGATCAGAAAAGGATCTAGAGCTATGGTTGTTGTAGGAAGAACTCATGGAAACATCTATCAACTTAAGGGTGTTGATGGTCAGTGCCTTGTTTCTCAAGTCAATGAAAGTTGGTTGTGGCACCGAAGAATGGGACATGTAAACCTTGATAATCTAGTCAAGATCAGTTCAAGAGATGTTGTTCGAGGTTTGCCTAGAATCATAAAGCCTGCTAATACTATTTGCAGAAGTTGTTAGTTAGGGAAACAAACAAGATGCAGTTTCAAAGGAAAAGAGAAATATACTACCAAAATGCTAGAATTAATTGATACAAACGTATGTGGTTTAACTAGAACAAGAAGCTTAAATGGTGACAGGTATTTCATGCTCCTTATTGATGATTATTATTGAATGACATGGGTTTCTTTTCTTAGAGAGAAGACTCGAGCTCTAGATAGCTTTAAAGTGTTCAAAGCAAGGGTAGAAAATGAGGTGAATCTAAGAATCAAATGTTTGAGATCTGATAGAGGTGGAGAATTCACTTCTAGTGAGTTTAATGCATTTTGTGAAGAGCATGGCATAAAAAGACATTTTTCTACTCCTAGAACCCCTCAATAGAATGGAGTAGTTGAGAGAAAGAGCTAGACTATATAGGAAGTTGCAAGAACCATGATGAAAGAATCAAATGTACCTAATGTGTATTGGAGAGAGGCAATACACACCATTGTTTATGTTCTTAACAGAGTTTAGATTAGAGGCAACAACACAAAGACTCCTATTGTGAAATACTTTAAGGTATTTGGAAATAGATGTTACATTAAAAGAGATGATGAAAATCTTGGGAAGTTTGATGCTAGATGTGATGAAGGAATTTTTCTTGGATACTCAACTACCAGCAAAGCATATAGATGCTTCAATAAAAGATTAAGGAAGATTGTTGAGAGTGCTAGTGTGAAGGTTGATGAGGATATGCACAGACCTATTGAGTTAAGTGAAGTTGAACCAGATGATCCTATTTGTGCACCAGTACCTGAAGAGAATAAGGAAGAGGAAGATGAACAAACTGAAGAAGAAGAAGAAAATGAACCAAAAACTATTTCAAAGACTCCTAAGTATGTGTAGAAGAATCATCCGAAGGAAAAAATAATTGGAGATAAGAGTGAAGGTGCAAAGACAAGAATTAAAGTAGAAGTTGAGGTGAATTTGTGTTTAATTTCTAAAATTGAACCTAATTTTGTGTGTGAAGCATGCGGAGATGAGAATTGAGTTAGAGCTATGGAAGAAGAGTTGCAGCAAATAGAGAAGAATCAAACATGAGAACTAGTTCCTAGACCTGTGAATAAGAATGTAATTGGTTCAAAATGGGTGTTCAAGAATAAGTTGAATGAAAATGGTGAAGTTATAAGAAACAAAGCAAGACTTCTATGCAAGGGATACTCACAAGTTGAAGGAATAGAATTTGAAGAGACATTTGTCCTAGTGGCAAGAATGGAAGCTATTAGGATGTTTTTGGAATTTTCTTTCCACAAGAATTTCAAAGTATATCATATGGATGTCAAGTCTGCATTCCTAAATGATGAATTGGAAGAAGAAGTATACATGGAAAAACCTGAAGAATTTCATTTATCAGAAAAACCATTTATGGTTTGTAAGTCGAAGAAGGCATTGTATGGACTGAAACAAGCTCCTAGAGCATGGTATGCAAGATTAGATAGATACCTGACACAATAAGGATTCAACAAAGGCTTTGCTGACAATAATCTCTACTTCAAAGTGCAAGGTAACAAAATGTTGATAGTAGTAGTATATGTTGATGATATCATCTTGGAAGGAAATGAAGGTACATGTAAGAGAATTATTGAAGAAATGCAAAAATAATTTGAAATGTCCATGATTGGTGAGCTAAATTTCTTTCTTGGTCTTCAAGTAAATCAAACTGATAAGGGGATATTCATTTCACAATTGAAATATATGAAAGAGTGTTTGAAGAAGTTTGGAATGGATGACTCCGAACCGGTTAGTACTCCTATGGTGATCGGATGTTAGCTGAGTAAAGATGATGAATCTGCTAAAATTGATTAGAGTACATACAGATCTATGATTGGTGGACTGTTGTATCTTATTTCTACCAGACTGGATATCATGCATGCAGTATGTTTAGTTTCTAGATTTCAAGCAGAACCTAAAGAGGCACATGTTATACTTGTAAATAGGATATCCATATATCTTAAAGGTACACTGGATTATGGCTTATGGTATCCTTAGGATGTTGATTTCACCTTAAGTGCTTATACTAATACAGATTGGGCCAGTTGTGTGGATGACTGGAAGAGTACCAGTGGTGGTGCTTTCTTTCTTGGTGAAAGATTGGTTTCATGGTTAAGTAAGAAATAGGACTTGGTTTCTTTATCCACTAAAGAAATAGAATATATTGCTGCAACATCCTACTACACATAGGTTTTGTGGATGAAGCAAAATATAAAATATATTGGAGTGATATGTGATGAGCCTATTCCTATTCTCTATGATAATACAAGTGCTATAAACATTTCAAAGAATATGGTGATGCATTCAAGAAAAAAACATATATCTATCAGATATCATTTCTTGAGAGAAAAGGTGTTGGAGAATAAAGTCAAGCTAGACTATGTGTCAACAAAGGAACATATTGCAAATATATTCACTAAGGCTCTACTGAAGGATACTTTTGAGTATCTCAAGGAGAGGTTGGGGGTTATTGGCCCTCCAAACTAGGTGCACATGGAGGTGCATTAGTCCAATGGATTCACAAATTCTTTATTTATCTTGACTGATAAATGGGTCTACTCTACAAGGGGAGTAGAAATTTTTCATTGTTGTAGTATGAGTTGAATGGGTGCACTCCTAAGGGGGAGTGATCGTAGATTTTGATCTTTTCCATTGATGTCAAAGGGGGAGAGAGATTCATGTGAAAAATAGTAGAAGAGAAAGAGAAGGTGTTCTCTCAAAATATTGTGCAAGATGTTTAAAGGAGAATGTGTTCTTTGATGGTTTTTCACATAATGTGTTGCCATCAATGACAAAGGGGGAGATTGTTGCAAGTATGAGAAAATGTGATGGTTTTTTTATTAATGTTTTCATTGATGTCAACATAGTTCAGAATGTTGCATATTGTGAATGTATAGCTAAGATGTTTTTGAGATGTTGTGAGTACATGGAGTTATCCTTATGATGTTGTAGATGTGCTGAAATGATGGGTTACCAAATACTTTTGGGAAAATTAATAAAGAAGTGAAGTCAAATTTATGTATGTGTTTAGAATTTTCTCTGGTTTGTGCTTTGTGTTTCTTTTGTATTGATCCTATGCTTGTGCAGATCTAAAGGTTTATTGTTGATGATTTTTTGGTGACATCTATTGATTTGTAGCTTCTGGTTTGATGGAAGGTGAAAGTTGTGTTCACTAGTGTGTGAATTGTTTTGGAAAAGTTGGTTATCTATGGATTGGGAGAAATTTTTTCTCTCTGAAGTCCTCTGTTGTTTTGTTTCAAGTCTTGTGGATATGGAATATGTCTTGTAATTATGTTCTCTAGGTTATGGTAGAGATGTTTGAGGTTTGGTGCTCTGGAAGTTGAGCTTCAGAGTTGTTGTGTGGGTTTGCATAGTATGAATGGACTGTTGGAAGGTATTTTGTGTTTGAAGGTTGTTGCACTTTCTGCAAATGTATCTAGAAGTATCTAAGATGTGTTCTCATGAATGATGAAGTGTGTTACATCATTCATGTGTTATCTTCTTGTTGGAAACCGTGTACTTCAATGTTCATTTATGTTTTCATTAGGTTTGGCTGACCTAGTGTTTATACTTCATATGAAGAATTAAAAATTTAATTAAGAAAGTGTGTGGTTGATTTGAGATGTTGCTTTTGGTATTGGTTAGCTATTTAATTGGTCCACTCTCATTCCTTTCCACAGCGGGAATGTTGAGTTGCTAACCTAGTTTGAATTTATGAAATGAAGCGTATGTGGTCGACCTTGGAGAAAGTTTCTAAGGTTGAAGATGGTATAAATTCAAGTCAAGATGCAAAGGATTAGATGATGCAAAGTAGCGAAGTAAGCCACAAGTGAAGAGCATAATTGTGCGAAAGTGAGTTGAGGCAACATTACTTCATTCTGTTAGATTCCTGAAAGAAGTGAGTTGAAGGTTTCTGCAATCTTCTAATCAAGGATGTGAATGTGTGTAAA
Organism: Sequoia sempervirens; assembly: GCA_007258455.2. Taxonomy (NCBI): domain Eukaryota; kingdom Viridiplantae; phylum Streptophyta; class Pinopsida; order Cupressales; family Cupressaceae; genus Sequoia; species Sequoia sempervirens. Next base: position 812,835,030 of record VDFB02270651.1, on the reverse strand, counting down.
TTGATATGGTGGATCTTTCTATTATCTTTTGTATCTGTAGGAAGTGAACCTCCCTGTTGGATAGTGAGTCCTTTCTGTAGGCAGTGATCCTTTGTATTCGGGAAATGAGACCTTAGCAATGAGCCTCTTGTATTCAGTTTTTTTATTACTTTATAGTGTGAGTTAATCCTCACCATGGTTTTTTTCTTATTTGGTTTTCCACATAAAATCTAGTGTTCATTGTGTTGATTTTTCTTTTTGTTATCTGTATTTCATGTTCATACTTAATAACAAACTAGTGTGGTTGTAAAGTTGATAAGTGTTTTAAGTTTTGAGTTTGAATTTGGTGACAACTGATTCACCCCCCTTGAGTTGTCATGCGCCTTTTAACAAACATGGGGGAAAACTCTCACTAAAGTGGGGGGGGAAATGTAGCATACAAAGAAAGTAACCCTTTTTTCACACTTAATTTTGGAATGAATAATTAATGATAAAATGGACTAAATGGTGCCTTATTTATGGTATTGTGAAGTGTTTCTTTACACTTTCACACTAACCTAGGGATTTATTAATTAACTGAGGTTCATTTAAGCTTAATTTTCCCCTTTAATTCAAATCCAAACCTTATTTATTGCATTTTATGAGGGATAAAACCTAACACTCATTAATGAAATTACACAACACTTAATTTTACAGGGAATGTGTCCTATGATAGTGACCTAGGACCCATTCACCACCTGGCGAATGGGTCCTCACTAGGTCCTATGATGCAAATAAAAAATCAGCCTCTCAAGAGCACACACACATGCTCTGATACCATTTAATGCAAGACACAACTTCTTCTCACAAACTCACAATGCAACATACCTATATTGCAAATAAAAACAACTCATAAAACTAAAAGAAATGCAAACACATTCATATTTTTATTGTATTCAATCAACATGAGACAATTACAAAATTTACTCAATACATCATGGATTCAAATCTGCCCCACATGCTCTTCCTATAGCTTCTTTCACTGTCCAAAACTCTTCATACCATTTCTCCAAAAAAATTGCACCTTTCCTCTTGAGCTCCATGTTGCCCTCTTCTTTTTCTTGCATAGAGCTTCTAAAACCCATCACATTCTTTCCATCACTAATCCCTCATTTTACTAAATCTTCTAAAATGGTTTTTGGGTTTTGTGCACCTCCTTCCCATCTTTTTACAATATTTTAAATTCTTGATTTCGTTTAGAAATGAGAAATTTTTGTCTATTTTACTGAGACTGGGTCTCACATATCCAACCCTAGGCCATCTTCCTCTACCCTTGAGTCAAACTTCCAGAATGCTCCCTTCTTCCTTTTTGGACGTAGGTTTTCTCTTTTTGTCTTCAAAATTCAATTGACATTAAAAAAAATTATCCCCTTCTCAAACCCACTTTCTCCATCCCATCAATTTCCATCATTCCAATCCTCCAACAAGATGCAATTTATAATTTCTGAATGGATTTATGATTTTACAATAAATGTTCACTCACAAGCTTGGACATGAAAGTTTTCCTTTTTGGGAAATTAACACTTTTCAAACATTGTAAAACAAAAAAGTGAATCAATCAATTAATTTATTTATTTTCCCACAATCCATCACCAAATTCTGCTATGCTGGAGGAGTTGAGAATTTCAATAATTTGTGTCTGCAACCAAAAATCAAAGTAAAATACAAGCATAGAATTTTAAAATAGTTTTGGTTGTGCAGGATTGTTTGGTACCCCTAGATGCTCCTGCATCATCCTAGGAAACCCTTTTGGAATATTATTTCACATTCCCCGAAACATTTCCTAGTTGAGTATGATAGGACCCATTCACCCTATGATGAATGGGTCCTCCTTAACTTAGGACACCCCCCTTGGGATGTGTTTTGGGTGGGATCTTAATGATTTCAAATTCAAGATCTGGTGTTTACTTGTGTTATTTGAATTTTGGGATTTAATCTCAAGATAAGTATAAATATGAGGCTATTTCACATCTAGTTTCATTCTAGATCTTCATAAGAAATCAAGAGCGCTTTCACAAGAGCATTATAGAGCATTCAAGAGAATTCAAGAAGGCATTCAAGGGACTATTATTAGGGTTTATTATAGAAATCAAAGGTCATTTCATCATGTCAAAGGCATAGTGCATCATTCATGTTGTTGAGATAATGTGTTGATGTAGCATTGAAGATCCAATTCAAGCATTATTTCACATCAAATCCCATGATCAAGATCTACTTTCTTTGAGACCACTTCATGCAATATTTTTTATTTTTCATCCAAGATTTCATGCAAGGTATCATTGTTTCATTGTTTCATGTTTCATCCTTCATGTTTCATTCTTTCATCATAAGGTTTAATTACCAAAATGGGGTTTGACAAAGGAAAAACCCTATTCCCTAACAATCAACAATTTTTCTTCTCCTTTGATGTGTGATTGTAGGTTTTTGATTGAAGATCAAGTGGAAAACAAAAGTTGCAAAAGTTGTCAAAGTTGTAAAAGTTGTCATCTTTATTGCAACATCATGGAAAGTCTTCTACAAAATTTATTTTCAACTTTTGGGAGCTGAACACCTAGGATTTGGGAGTGCATACATTGAAGAATAGAACTTGGAAATCAATTTTCTAGAACCTTAGTAGGGACCCATTCACCACTGGGAAAATGAGTCATCAATGAGGCTTGAAAGAACACTTTTTGCAATAGGTACACATCATTTTAGCATCTTAAAACCTACCTTATTATTGTTATAACAGTTAGGTTTTTTTATTGTTAAATGCACATTATATCCCTCATAAATTGAATGAAACTAAGTGAAAATTAGGTGTTCCCATTTGATGAATCTCATTTGTGGTGCAGCCTATTTTTCTCTTTTTCAATTTGTATCTCATTTAGGGTTTTATGTTTTCATTTTACAAGCTTTAAAATCTAAAAATTTCAAAAATTTGCATTAATTTTGCATAGTGTTTGCATGTTTGTGTATATTGAATCATTCATATTAAAAAATGAGTCAAAATTGCATTTCAAAAAGTGTCATATTATACATCATTTCTCATTCATTGTACTTGCATTTAAACATCAAACTCTGGAAAAATCAGTCACTAAAAGTACAATTTATAACCTAAAATAGGAAACCATATATCTTAACTTCAAATTCAAATTTAAATTTTTGTAACCCCTATGTTAGGACCCATTCACCCTAGGAAGAATATATCCTTGTACAAGTCATGTTTCATACTTTTGGGCACTGATTTGTCTCTATTTACATTCCTCTGATCTATTATTAAATCTAGGTTTTGGTTTTAGAAATAAAAAAAAGGTCATTGTTTGCATTAGGTTTAATTGGTCTAATTCAGTGCATTGTTTAAAAATTAAAATTTTCATTCAAAGCATTTCATTTTCAATATCTTACATGTTCAAAAAATCAGAAATCTAAAAAAATTACATAAAAATTCATCATGGACATGAGTATGGGTAATATATGGAAAAATCTAAAATATTTGGTCGATGTCTCAAGTTGTGTGTTTGGTGAAGACCCTAATGCAATTGAGACTATTAGTGAACCTTCACCTCCTAATGAATGTCCTCATGAAGTGGAAATATTAGGCCAAGATGAAGACAACATGCAACAATTCATACAAGAATCCCTACACAACCTTGAAACAATACATCCTTTTATCCATCCATGTAAAGATATGTTCAGGATCATGATGGGCCAAAAAGTGGTGATATGATGGGCATCTGTAGGGTATGTGGCTGATGATTTTCTTTAACCCAAAATTGATGAAATGAAAAGGGTTTTTAAAGGAGATTCTTAGCTTTCCACCAATATAAATTATGCTTTACTTTGAATTTAATAAATTATTATTATTCATTTTCTGTTTGAATTATGACTAAAGTCATGATTGATAGGTTGATTGAAAAACATCTATATCTTTCAAATGATATCACATTTTTTGAATCTAACACATGCATCACATTCTATGCTTCACATACTATAAGACTAAAAAAAAATTGAATTTCATGAAGTTTTGACCAAGTTAAGGTGGTTAGACATACGAGTTTTTATATTTTTTAAAATTTGTAATAAAAAATTCATAATTGATTATTTACTTGGAAAAAAATTACAAAAAAATATGCATCACATCAGGACATGAGTCCTCTACTTATATCTAAAATATTATAAAAAAATATTATCATTTTATTGTGGTTAGGGTGGTCCAGACACCTACTCATTTTTCCCTAAAATTTAAGTACTCTTGCATTGAAATTTCAAATTTTCACCAAATAGATTTTTTTTTAAAAACCTAGTAGTTTAGAAACTACATTCAATTTTCTATATATTCTATTCTTACATATTTTTGAAATAATATAGATAACTTATTCAAATTTTTATGTCAAGTTTCCTAACTCTGATTTTTTTGAATTTTTCACCACTTAAGAGCCTATTTTTTCCATGATGATCCTATACATACCTGTAAGCACCACCTATAATCCAAAAAAAACATCAATCATTAATAAGCTTGATCTCAAGAGCAATAATGATACTATTCTATCTTATGTTCATCAAGTCACTAATACACCCATTAACTTAGAAGAGAGTTATGGTCAAGGTTTTAAGATATTAAGTAAACAAGGATGTGACATAACAAATGAGCATGACATTCACATAATTTTATAACAAATACCATCCAAGGATACCAAGGGGTTAGGATATCAAGATCTTCCTCCCCCTTTCACATCTCCCAAGGTAAATGGTGTTCTCTTTCGCAAGGATCATAGGAACACCATAGATTCTCCTCTCCCACTTCCACAACAAAACATTGACCAATCAAGTAAGAAATCCAAGCCTTCTAAAATTCAAAAGCTACTATTTCTCCATGCCATAACCAAGACCGAACAAGCTTTATAGGCCCTCCTTGAGCAAGGACTTATAACATTACCACCTATCAAAGAAAAGAAGAAAGAAAAAAATACAAACATGTCTTAATGTGCATGTCATAGAACTCTTGAACATACTACTGATGAGTGTCATGCCTTGAAAAAGATTATAGATGGATATGATATCATTTAAGAATTTTTTCCTTAGAATACATTCAATTTTCTCCTTGTCATGTGATAGTTGTAGGATCATAGTATACTCACTATTGCATGTTTCACATTTATTGCAAATCCTTTCTATATTACAAGGAGCCCTTTCTCATCACCCATCTCGGATCATCCTTGTCCTACAATTAGTGGAGGAAAGGAGTTAGATAACCTTTTCCTATTTTGACACTTGTTGTTTTCCCTTTAGATAGTTATCCACCTTTCACATATGATGAACAAGATTGGGATACAAATGACCTGCTATAGGTTGACCCGCATGTGCCCTACTAGTATTCTGTTTATGTTCTTTTTGATTGAATGTGTGTAATGTGATCCCACTATAGTGTTTCTTGGTGTGTTTATATGTTTGTGAGCATACTTTTTATGACACTTGTCACTCTGTCGGTGCAAGGATACAAAGAAAGTGAATCTATTGTGACATTCTTCTATTTGTATCTACATTTTTCTATATGTCATAAACCTTTGTCTTTTGTTTTCCATTTGAGGATGACTGATGTAGAGTCAAGGTATAGAAGACTCAAAACAAATCATATTTCAGTAAAAAAACAACCTTTGATAACACACTCAACCATCTTGGATCAATTATCAACAACAAGGTTAAAAGGCTTCAAAACTCAAGAATTTGGTTTATATTTTAGAGAAGGCCTCTCAAGGACCATCTCATCATCAATATAGAATCTAATCAGAACCCCAACACCATTCCCAAGCCAAACATACAAGGTTTCTTTGCAAGTTCTTGCAGAATGATAGGGTAGGGTTGGATGAGACACTCACTGTCCCATGCTCTGGGTCCTTGATCTCAAGAACTCTTAGGTGACTCTCCCACCTTAACCTTTAGGTCCTATTTTAGGTATAGAAACCCCTGGTCCTTTTGGCCAACCCCATTATCATCATTCTTTCATTCCACTAAGCCAATCTTGGTGCCTTGCCATTATCTCACCCTTGGCCCTTACTCTTCCCTAAAGGCCACTAAACCTCCAAGCTTCACTAACTTGTTGCAGGGGTGTGTGTTGACTTCCATAGCTTCAAAACTATCCAACTAGGGTTCCTGATCATCCACCATACTTTATTTCTCCATCGCTCTCACCAAACCCTATTCTAGGGTTTAAAAAGGGCTACTAGCCCTTGAGCCCCTATTAGGCCTCTTAACCCAAGAAAATAGGCTAAATATCCTATCTGAATAATGAACACCACAAACTTCCTTTTGAGACCCTAGTTCATTTTCTAACCTCTCAAGGATTTTTGAGGTTTCAGGCTTTCTCAGTCTGTACACAGGCGTAACCCTAATTTTGTGAGAATTAGGGCTTTTTAGGCCATTTCTTGACCTCACTATGAATTGTCTACTTCTTTTAGCCACCAAATGGATTGGTGAAAACTCTGCCTTCCTGAAAAACCTTTGTAAGGTCTCCTACAACCACCACACACCCTGAGTTACCAAGGAATGGTCACCCCTGCAACCTTAGTGCTCTGCTCTCCTTGACTGTTCTAACCAGGCACTATCAAGCTCGCCTAGTAACAGTCTTTCACCATGGTTTCCTGCCTCTTAAAGACTCCTAGACCTATCATATATACAGGAATGGAGCTTAACCTCATTTCCAAAAGTCTACACACTAGGTATAGAGGAAAATAGAGGTCTAAGACTCCATGATTTGTAGCTTGCCGGTCTGATCAGAAATGGAAAAGAAACAAAACTAACTAAAAGCAAAGCTATAAAACATTGAGACAAGCTAATTACTGACTACAAAAATCTTGTAAGACAGTTATCACATGTTCCACACACTTCTCACAGCCTGGAACCCTCCATTAACACATAATTAAGTACTAAAACCAGAAAATTACAAGAAATTCAATGCTCTTTCATATGAACAGTAAACTCAAACAAATACAATTCTTTTTCCAACCCTCATTCCAGTTCGAGGACTACCTTTTAAAGGCTTCCAAGGTGGTTACCTCTCCATTGGTCAAACTTAACCACCACAATAGGCCAACATTGCACAAATGCAACATTTTGGACTTTATTTCTGACTCCTAGTGAAACCTAGTGAAACAAACTAAGAAACTCATCCACTCAACTATAAGTTACTGATCAACCTTCATCCTAACATCTTCTAACATCTCACAACTCAAAACTAAATGGTCAACATGACTTTAAACATCAAAATCACAAAATTCTTCCTAGGCTTCCAAATTTTGCCTAGTGTTTCCAAATGCCTCCTAGGTGCTCCTGCACCATTCTCCCCCTCTTAGCCCAAACACTAGGTAATGGAATTAGAGACCAATGACAGGTCAATACCAAATTTCTTGAACTGATCTTCTTGAATCCATGTGGCTTCTGATTCATGCTTGTTCTTCCACTTGACAAGGTGCTCCATGTACACCTTATGTCTTGTAGCCTTCTTCACTCTTGACTCCAAAATCTTCTCTACCTGAGGCTTGTCCTGAGGAGGTAAGGATACATTGCTGATGTCCTTGAAGATATCCTTACTGTTCTGATCCACATCACTAACTATCCCATTATACTTGATCAAATCAACTACATTAAACACTGGAGAGATCCCTAGATCGGTAGGTAACTCCACCTTGTATGCATTCTACCCATACTTGGCCAATATCTTGCATGGACCCACTCTCTTCATCTACAACTTGGTTGACATTCCCTTCTGCAACCTTGACTTGTTAAGGTGGACCATGACATAGTCTCCTACTACAAATTGTACATCTTTCCTTGACGTATCTGCCTTCTCCTTCAACTTTTGTGTAGCCTCAGTGACATTCCTCTTTACCTGCTCCTAAATCTCCTTCATGGTCTGACTGAAGTCTTCTGCATGTCCACTCCTATGCTCCATAGCTCCAAGATCTTTGAGCTCACATATGCCTCTAGGGTGCATCCCATACACAACTTCAAAAGGACTCTTCCCTATGGTCCGATTCACACTATCATTGTAAGCATACTCAGCTTGTGAGATAACCATATCCCATGTCTGTCCATACTCCTTAGTTAGGAACCTTAGAAGATTACCTACCACCCTGTTAACCACCTCTGCTTGACCATCGGTCTAAGGATGGTAACCTGATCCAAATGATAGATTTGTACCCAATCTACTCCATAGAGTCTTCCAAAAATGACTCATGAACTTCACATCCCTGTCTGAAACAATGCACAAAGGAAATCCATGGATCCTTACAACCTCCTTGAAGAAAAGATGAGCTATGTAGCTAGCATCATGAGTAGTTTTGCAGGGAATGAAATGACTCATTTTGCTAAATTTGTCCACTACTACATAAACACTGTCAAAACCAGTCTTGGTCTTAGGAAGGCCTACCACAAAATCCATGCTCACACACTCCCATGGTCTGTTAGGAATGGGTAGGGGTTGATATAAACCAGAATTACTAGCTCCTCCCTTAGCTTTCATACACACAACACATTGTTCCACATACTTTCTAACATCTCTTGCCAACTTAGGCCAGTAATAGAATCTTTGCACTAGTTCTAAAGTCTTGTTGATGCCAAAATTTCTACTAAGACTGCCATTATGCTTTTCCTGAATCAGATTTTCCCTCATTGACCCTCTTGGAACACATAACTGATTTCCCTTAAACAATAACCCACTTTGCAATATATACTCTTGGAACACATAACTGATTTCCCTTAAACAATAACCCACTTTGCAATATATACTCTAAGTATTGACTATGGAAATGGTTCTCAAAGTTAGAACATACCTTATAGACCTCTGCAAAGTCTTCATCTTCCCCATAGAGATCCTTGAAACTCTCTATGCCAATGCTCTTGATTTGTATCTCTTGCACTGTCAACAATCTCCTGCTCAATGCATTTGCTACTTTGTTTCGCTGTCCCTTCTTGTGCTTGATGGTGAAGGTAAAAGCTTGTATGTATTCCATCCATTTCAAATGCCTATTACTCAACTTCTCTTGAGTGTTGATAAAGTTGAGTGCCTGATTGTCAGTAAAGACTACAAACTCCTTGGGTAGAAGATAATGCCTCTATTTCCTAAGTGACTGAACCAAAGCATAAAGTTCTAAGTCATAGGTTGAATACTTCTTCTTTGCTTCATTGAGCTTCTCACTAAAGAAGGCTATAGGCATGCCCTCTTGACTTAGCACTCCTCCTACTGCCACTCCACTTGCATCACATTCCATAGTGAACAACTTGTCAAAGCTAGGTAATAAGAGAATTCGTTGAGTTGCCACCTCTTGTTTCAGTTTCTCAAACCCTTTCTCAGCTTCTTGAGTCCACACAAACTTAGTTTTTAAACCACCCTTTATTGTATCTAGGACTGGTGCACATATGCCACTAAAGTTTCTTATGAATTTTCTATAAAATTGGGCTAATCCATGAAAAATTCTTACCTCTATCCCTGTGGTTGGAGTAGGCCAGTTTAGGATGGCTTCCACCTTGCTTGGATCCATCTTCAATGATCCTTTGGACACTACAAAACCCAAATAGACAAGTTCTTTCTTGAAGAACTCACACTTCTCGAGATTGATTGCCAACTTCTCCTCTTGCAACCTTCTAACAACCATCTCCACATGTTTCAAATGCTCTTCTGTTGTCTTGCTGTATATGAGGATGTCATCAAGGTATACCACCACAAATATCCCTGTAAAGTCCTTGAGCACTTCATTCATGAGCCTCATGAATGTGCTAGGGGCATTAGAGAGGCCAAATGGCATAACTCTTCACTCATATAACCCATCATTTGTCTTAAAACCTATCTTCCACTCATCTCCATCCTTAATTTTGATCTGATGGTATCCACTCTTGAGATCCAACTTGGTGAAGTACTGAGCTCCTCCAAGACAATCCATCAAGTCTTCAATTCTAGGAATAGGGAACCTATACCTAATCGTGATCCTATTTATTGCTCCAGAATCTATGCATAACCTCCATTTACCTCCCTTCTTGGTTGCTAAAACCACTGGTACTGCACATGAGTTGATGCTCTTTTGAATCAATCCTTGATCCAACAACTCTTGCACTTGCCTAGCTACCTCTAGGTTCTGATCTAGTGTAAGCTTATAAGCTGCTTTATTAGGTAATGAAGCTCTAGGTATGAAGTCAATTTGATGACTTATGGCTCTCTTTGGTGGTAGAGTTGCAGGTGTACCTTCACTAACTATGCTCTTGTACCTTTCAAGTAACTTCTGAACTACCTCCGGTAAGACTGTCTTTTCAGCCTTATCTTCTTCTTTAGGTTGTAACACAACCACATATCCTTCACCCCCTTGATGAAGGTTGTTAAGGAAGTCCTTCTCACTACTCAACATGATGTTTGGTGTCTTTGACTGTCCCTCTTCTTCTTCTGATAGTGACTGCAACTTAAAAGTCTTCCCATCCTTCTTGAATGAGATGGTGTTCTCTTTCCCATCATATATGACACTTCTGTCATATTGCCATGGTCTGCCCAATAGTAGATGGCATGCATCCATGGGTAACACATCACAAACTAACTTGTCCTTGTACCCTCCAATAGAAAAATCCACCCTTACTTGCTCATTTACTAAAACACGTTGTCCCTTGTTTAGCCATGTGACCTTGTAAGGGTTAGTATGAGGTACCTTCTCCAATTTCAGTTTCATTACTACCTCTTCTGAGATGATATTGTCTGTTGAACCTGAATCCACTATGACCTTGCATACTTTACCAAGTATCTTGCACCTTACTCTAAATAGAGCTCTCCTCTATTTTGGTTCTTCCTTGACCGGTTGTCTGATCAAAACTCTGTTGAACATCAGATTCTCTCCTACCTCAGATTCTATATGACTAACCTCTGATGACTTAGGACTCATGGTGTCCTCTTGTGCATAAGCCACTCTCTTCGCATTGCTTGATGAAGATTCTTTCTCTGGGCACCTATAAGCAGGATGACCTACTTGTCCACAATGGTAACACTTCATGTTTGCAAAGTATGAATTGCTCCTGCTTACTCCTCTTCCTCTGTTTGAACCTCCTTGAGGTCCTCTACCTCTGTTATACCCTCCTCTAGAAGGTTTTTCATTGCCATGATCTATGGATTTAAACTCTCCTTGGTTCCTTTGGTCATTGCCTCTACCTTGGTAGCCACCACGCTGTCCTCTTTGATCTCTGCCTTTGCCTCTGCCCTTAGAAGCGTGGTCTTGCTTTCTCTTGCTTCTTTCCTCAATCTTTATGGCCAACTGATGGCATTGGTGTACTATCTTGGGACTTAAAAGAGCCATCTCCTCTTGAATGTTCCACTTCAAACCATTAAGATACCTAGCCACCTTGAGACTCTCATCCTCTGTCACATTAGACCTCATGCAAATTTTTTGAAACTCCTCAGCATAAGTGTTTACATCTTGGTCTTTCTACCTTAGGCTTTGTCTCTTCTTGTGTAACTGAATCTCATAGTCATCTGGCATGTATGCTTCTTTTACTTTGGCAACCATACCCTTCTAAGTAGTTATAGGTTGCTTGCCTTCTTTTTCCCTCTCTGTTTGAATGAATTTCCACCATGTCAAGGTAGATCCCCTTAGTCTTGATTTGGCCACCTTTACTTTTTGTGCTTCAGTGACTCCATCACACTCAAAATGGTTTTCCATTCCCTCTATCCAATCTATGACTAGATCAGCTTCCATTTTTCCACTAAATAATGGTATGCCTTCAAGTGCTTTTCCACTCAAGGTCTTCAATGCCTTCAAGAAACGCTCCTCTTTCAAAATAGGGTCAGGTTTAGGGGTCTTATCTTCCTCTGCAACCTCTTCCTCCTTTGGTATCCTTCCCTCAAATTGCGCACTCCTCACTGCTTGTTCAAGTTGGGCTATTCTTTCCCTCAATTGCCTATTATCTTCCTCCTACTCTTCAACCATCTTGGCCAATTGTGCATTTGTCACCATGACGGTAGTATCACTTGACTCAACCTCTGACATATATTATGCTTTCCCAAATCTTTTACTCACTCTGATACCAATCTGATAGGGTAGGGTTGGATGAGACACTCACTGTCCCATGCTCTGGGTCCTTGATCTCAAGAACTCTTAGGTGACTCTCCCACCTTAACCTTTAGGTCCTATTTCAGGTATAGAAACCTTGGTCCTTCTGGCCAACCCCACTATCATCATTCTTTCATTCCACCAAGCCAATCTTGGTGCCTTGCCATTATCTCACCCTTGGCCCTTACTCTTCCCTAAAGGCCACTAAACCTCCAAGGTTCACTAACTTGTTGCAAGGGTGTGTGTTGACTTCCATAGCTTCAAAACTATCCAACTAGGGTTCCTGATCATCCACCATACTTTATTTCTCCATCGCTCTCACCAAACCCTATTCTAGGGTTTAAAAAGGGCTACTAGCCCTTGAGCCCCTATTAGGCCTCTTAACCCAAGAAAATAGGCTAAATCTTCTATCTGACTAATGAACACCACAAACTTCCTTCTGAGACCCTAGTTCATTTTCTAACCTCTCAAGGATTTTTGAGGTTTCAAGCTTTCTCAGTCCATACACAGGTGTAACCCTGATTTTGTGAGAATTAGGGCTTTTTAGGCCATTTCTTGACCTCACTATGAACTATCTACTTCTTTCAGCCACCAAATGGATTGGTGAAGACTCTGCCTTCCTGAAAAACCTTTGTAAGGTCTCCTGCAACCACCACACACCCTGAGTTACCAAGGAATGGTCACTCCTGCAACCTTAGTTCTCTGCTCTCCTTGACTGTTCTAACCAGGCACTATCAAGCTCGCCTAGTAATAGTCTTTCACCATTGTTTCCTGCCTCTTAAAGACTCCTAGACCTATCCTATATATAGGCATGGAGCTTAGCCTCATTTCCCAAAGTCTACACACCAGGTATAGAGGAAAATAGAGGTCTAAGACTCCATGATTTGCAGCTTGCCGGTCTGATCAGAAATGGAAAAGAAACAAAACTAACTAAAAGCAAAGCTATAAAACATTGGGACAAGCTAATTACTAACTACACAAAGCTTGTAAGATAGTTATCACATGTTCCACACACTGCTCATAGCCTGGAACCCTCCATTAACACACAATTAAGTACTAAAACCAGAAAATTGCAAGAAATTCAATGCTCTTTCATATGAACAGTAAACTCAAACAAATACAATGCTTTTTCCAACCCTCATTCCAGTTTGAGGACTACCTTTTAAAGGATTCCAAGGTGGTTACCTCTCCATTGGTCAAACTTAACCACCACAATAGGCCAACATTGCACAAATGCAACATTTTGGACTTTATTTCTGACTCCTAGTGAAACCTAGTGAAACAAACTGAGAAACTCATCCACTCAACTATAAGTTACTGATCAACCTTCATCCTAACATCTTCTAACATCTCACAACTCAAAACTAAATGGTCAACATGACCTTAAACATCAAAATCACAAAATTCTTCCTAGGCTTCCAAATTTTGCCTGGTGTTTCCAAATGCCTCCTAGGTGCTCCTACACTAGAGAACCTTCAAACTGCCCTACAAAATGGGTACAAGATTAGCCATGTTTTACAAAAAAAGTGTTCTTTAACCTTCACCTAACCACACAATCTCTTGGACTGTCATCAAACATGTCATAAAACTCCCAATTCCATAGGTTTTAGATGAGTATTCAACCTCTAAGCCACCGTTCCTTAAAACCACCAATTTCCTAACAAAAACCTAGGGTTTTCAGCATCTCACAACTCCAAGGTTTTCCAGACCTTACCAAAGCATCAAAAAAGTTTTTTAGGGTATGAACACACATAATAAACCTTCACTAGGCCTTTATCCTCATTATATCTCAAAAACACCACTTTAGTTCCTCCTTTTCATGCCAAAAACTTAGATTCATGGCCTAAGATAGCATCACCAGCCCTATAGACACCTTTCCACAACTAAATGAGTTATGAAAACTTGAAAACAACATATTACAAGCCTTTCCTCCAAGTCACAAGTCACCACAATAGGAGGAAAGGCTCCATCACAAAATTGAAATAAAACTCAGACCCACAACCAAAGGAGTCTCAAAACCAATGGAAATCCAAGTTAACACTTGCCACTACAATTATTTATGAATTTCCAATCATGGGAGGCCTGTACTAGGCCGTCCACAAAAGAAAGAAACTTAAAATACAAAAAAATTCTTAATTTCCACAATTTTTGGTCTTGAGCAGAGCACCAAATCCTGAAAATCAATTCATTGAACCCCCATTCGGGCTTGTATGATGTTTTTAATACATTTCAAATTATAACCAACTCCCTTCAATTCCCACAACTATCCTCTAACCACTTTACCCTCCATTAGGCTAAAGGGTACTAATATTGACAATTACTTACTAAATGAACATCATTATGCAAGCCTATTGTAAAGAACTCTTAGAACCAATTAGACACCCTTATTATACCCCTAACATGACTCCTAGAATCTGTTCTTGTATTCCCACTTACATTTTACATATTTCTCCTTCAAAGGCTACAACGACTCTTCAAGTACAAACTTAACATTCCATCCTTAAAGGATTCAAAATCCCTCCATTTACATTATGATTGGTCTTTTTAGATCGTATTCATGAAAAAAGACTCAAAAATACTAGAATTAACCTACTAGGAATTCAAATGATCCAAAATTGATATTGTGGTGTAGGTGCTCCTACACCATACACCCCCCCTAGAAAATACTCATGCCTCATGAGTTGGTGTAGATACCACTACCTCCAAGCATCATGCATGCTCCACTAATCCATAAGTCCACTCAATTGATTCATGTAAACTGGTTGTATAATCTGCTCTATACCTTTAGCATGTTGAAATGTGTTTACATGTGCACTTACTCTTTCCCCTGTCCTTAGACTAGTCAATTGTCCTTTATCTTTCCTCTGACCAAGATTTGATTGGTTATTATGCCATGTACCTACATGAAAACATGGATTAGAAAATATGTGATATGTCTTCTTTCCTTTGTTACCATCATACTTATTGCTCTCTTTTTTGCTTTATTTTCTCTGTCCTTTAGTTACTGCTCCTTTGTCTTGCTTTACCACTGTTAAATCAGACTTATATACCTTTGCATCTACAATTTTTTCTTGGTTCTCAACTTTATCCTTGACCACAAGACATTCAATGCTACCTACCATCACATTGTCTTTCAAATTCACTGTCCTTACCTCCTTTACCTCTATTTTTCCTTTAGACATGTTGTTCCTGCACTTTCAGACCTACACTTATTCAAAACATCATAAATTTCAATTTCTTTCAAAACATTTATAGGCTCTTTCATCCCACACATAATAACCTTTTCCTTACCTTTCTCATCCTCTACCCAAGGATTTAAAACAAACTTTTGACCATATTTCATTATAGTATCCTTATTTTCTCTTCCATCATACATAGCACACCTATCATACTGCCACAGGCTTCCAAGGAGTATGTGACAATAGTTCATCGGAAGAACATCACACTCAACACTATCATGATAACCACCAATTTGAAAATCCATAATAGCCTTTTCATTCACCAATAAAGTTTGATCATCATTCAACCATGAGATGTTATAAGGACATTCATGAGGAATTATTTTCAATCCTAACTTGTTTATCATTTTGCATGAAACCATATTCTCAGCTAAACTAGAATCAACCACAACTTTACATACCTTTCCCTTACTCTTGCAAGTGGTTCTGAATAACCTCTTCATATGCAATGGCTCCACTTCTTTGGAAGTCTTCAAGAGTTTCTTGTGTAGCCTCAAGGCTTCTCCAACTTCTGATGTGAGGTTCATTGTAGGTGAAGTCAAACTCTCTTCATCTTCATGCACTAGTTGATTACCCCTCTCTCCACCATGAGAGCTTGAGCCTTACTTTTTGGGGCATTTGAAGGTCGGATGTCCAGGCTGGTTATAAGTGTAGCATCTCCCTGAAAACACATTGTTAGAATTCCTACCTCCTCCAAATCTACCTCTTGTGCCTCTCCATCCACCTTTGAAATCAGATTGCTCTTGTCCTTTCATGGCATCTTCTTGATTATCATTGGTTGGCTTTGAACTACACATGGATCCTCTTCCTCTTGTTGCATTACCTCTTCCTCTAATTGCTTTGTCTTTCCTTCTCTTCATTTTCTCCTCCGCCCTTATTGCCATTTGATAACATTCCTCTATAGTTCTAGGGTTAGCCAAAACCAATTCATTTTGTATGTTTAATCTTAAACCACCCATATATCTTGCAACTTTTTCATCTTCATTCTCATGATGACCAGCCCTTAGACTTAATTTATAAAACTCCTCAATATAAGACTTAACATCCATTTCATTTATCCTTAAACTTTACAATTTCTTAAACATTTGAACTTGATGATCTTTGGGTAAGAATTTACCTTTGAGTTTGGATATCATCTCATCCCATGATGTGATTTTAGACTTCTTTGTTTCCTCCTCTCAGATTGAAAGTAGTCCCACCATACCAAAGCATGGCCTTGCAACTTGGTCTTTGTAATTTTTACTCTTTTCTCCTTAGGAACTTCATTGCATTCAAAATGATTATCTAATGCAGCAATCTATCCAAGTAGTTCTTCATCATTTAAACTACCACCATACTTAGGAACACTAATTTTTACCTTAGGCTTGTCATCCTTCATGACCTTCAACAACTTTGCAATTCTTTGATCCTCTGGAGTAAGCTCTTCTTCCACATCTTCAAAATCATCATCTTGCTCTTCTTCTGTCTCACTCTCTTCCAATTCTCTTCTTTTTTTTGTGTCCAAGGCTATGATTCTCTCTTCCAACTCTCTGAGTTCCTTAGCACGCCATTCTTCCATCTCCTTCATCTCTTTAGCCATATCATTCTTCTTTGGAGGCATCTTGTCAACCTTGCCTCTTCACCTTCTTCTTCAACCTGCAAAATTTAAAACAAATCTACTCCCTACTTTTATACCACTATGATGCAGAGTCAAGGTGGAGAAGACTCAAAACAAATCAGATTTTAGTAAAACAACAACCTTTGATAACACACTCAACCATCTTGGATCAATTATCAACAACAAGGTTAAAAGGCTCCAAAACTCAACAATTTGGCTTATCTTTTAGAGAAGGCCTCTCAAGGACCATCTCATAAAAAATCTAGCATCTACTCAGACCCCTAACACCATTCCCAAGCCAAACATACAAGGTTTCTTTGCAACTTCTTGGAGAACCTTCAAACTACCCTACAAAAAGGCTACAAGATTAGCCCTGTTTTACAAAAAAAGTGTTCTTTAACCTTCACCTAACCCCAAAATCTCTTGGAAAGTCATCAAAAATTTCATAAAACTCCCAATTCCATAGGTTTTAGATGAGTATTCAATGTCTAATCCACCATTCCTTAAAACCCTCAATTTCCTAACAAAAACCTAGGGTTTTCAGTATCACACAACTCCAAGGTCTTCCAGACCTCACCAAAGAATCAAATAAGTTTTTTAGGGTCTACACACACATAATAAACCTTCACTAGGCCTTTAGCCTCATTAGATCTCAAAAATGCAACTTTAGTTCCTCCTTTTCATGCCAAAAACTTACATTCACAACCTAAGATAGCATCACCAGCCCTATAGACACCTTGCCACTACTAAATGAGTTAAGAAAACAACATATTACAAGAATTTCCTTTGAGTCACAAGTCACCATAGTAGGAGGAAAGGCTCCATCACAAAATTGAAATAAAACTCAGACCCTACTAGTCTGTACAGGCTAATCAAGAAGAAAAGAGTTTTCCTTTAACCAAAACAACCAAAGGAGTCTCAAAACCAATGGAAATCCAAGTTAAGACCTGCCACTACAATTATTCATGAATTTCCAATCATGGGAGGCTTGTACTGGGTCATACACAAAAGAAAGAAACTGAAAATACAAAAAATTTCTTAATGTCCATAGTTTTTGGTACTGAGCAGAGCACCAAATCCTCAAAATCAATTCATTGAACCCCCATTTAGGCTTGCATGATGTTTTTAATACATTTCAAATTAGAAACAACTCCCTTCAACTCCCACAACTACCCTCTAACCACTTTACCCTCCATTAGGCTAAAAGGTGCTAATATTGACAATTACTTACTAAATGAACAACATTATGCAAGCTTGTTGTAAAGAACTCTTAGAACCAATTAGACACCCTTATTATACCCCTAATATGACTCCTATACTCTGTTCTTGTATTCCCACGTACATTTTACATATTTTTCCTTCAAAGGCTACAAGGACTCTTTAAATACAAACTTAACATTCCATCCTTAAAGGATTCAAAATCCCTCCATTTACATTATGATTGGTCTTTTTAGACCTTATTCATGAAAAAAGACTCAAAAATACTAGCATTAACCGACTAGGCATTCAAATGATCCAAAATTGATGTTGTGGTATAGGTGCTCCTTCACCAATGACACAAGGTGTTGAGACATTTAGGTCTCTTCCATGTTGACCCAAAAGTGTCCCTTTGTTTTCTTTGTATGTGTCATTCTTCCTTTATGTTCATTGTTCCATGAGTTATTTTAGGAATGATGAGGATTTTGAGCTTGATTATATCACTGCAACAACAGCAAATGTTAACCCCAGATCCATGGATCCGTTATGTGTTATCTTAGGATTGCATATAGGGGGAAGCCCCTCCTTTATATTATGTGTCTTTATCTCATAAGTATATGTTTACGTAGGGATTTCTGAATATAACTCTCATGTATTGGCATTTGTCATGTATGTTCTACTTTAAAGTAATTGCTCACATTAGGGTGTTTAGTAATTTCTTTAAATTGGGGGCATATGTTTCCCCACTCATTTTTTTCTTCAAAGTGTGGTCTTCTTTGTGTGATGTGTCTTCTTGGTGGTTAAAAAGAAGAAAATTGTGTTCCCATCTCTTTCACTTCTAGGTTTTTGGACCTAAAAGGAGAGAGGAAATTTCCTTACTCTTCACTCCAGAACAAACGCTTGAGATTTCAATGCAAAGGAGATTGAAATCTGGCAAAGGGATTGTCCTAGGGGATAAATGAGATCTAATCATGGGTTCACCACCAACTGTAAACTTGGAAAATATAATTCAATGCAAGACACAAAGTAAAAACCCTAATTGTATGCAAGATAACACTAAATGACCTAGAAATATTAATACAATGTAATAGAAAGCTATGAGATTGGAAGTGTGCACCTAGAAGATTGAAGAAGGAAAAATGGAGATCTACATCACTGAAAAATATAATGTTAATGCTGACTAGGACTCATTCTCCAAGCTAGGTGAATTAGTCCAGTTTCCAGGAAAATGTGTTCGAACAGGTTTTAGCCAAAAGGGTATCCAAATATGTACAATGGGACTCATTCACCAATAGTGGTGAATCATTTCACATCTTCTTTTCTAGAAGTTCTAAACTGGATTTTGTACCTCTTAGTCTACTATGCTCTTTTTGATTGGTTTCCAAATCTGAAACTGCAATTTTCCACCTGTGGACCTTCTCCAAGGATTGATGAAAAATTTGAAAACTTTAAGGATTTGAAAACTTTTCTTCTTGAAGAATCTACAACCTAGCCCTACAAATCACACACAAGAAGAGGGAAAAATGTTGTGGGGGTTAGTGAATAGGGGTTTTCCTTGGTCAAAACCCTTGTTGGTAATTAAACCTTGAAATGAAATAAAATGTAAATGGAGAATGATGAATGAACAAATAGTAATTTTGTAACTCACCAAACCCTAGCAATAAGGTGTTGCAAACATGTAAGTAATGACTACAATGGATGTGGTTCTTGACTATAGCTTGAAGGAGATAGATCTTGCTTGAAACACTTCCTTGGATCATGAACTCTACATCACAATTGTTAGCACAATGACAAACATGAAGAATGCAATCTTTGACATGATGAATGACACTTGAAAGATTCTCTTGAAGCCTTGATAATCTTCCCTTGAAATTCCTTCAATGCTCTTGTGAATGCTCAAATGCTCTTGTGAACTTTCTAATTGATCTCTTGAATGATAGGTGTCGAATATGAGTGAAAGAACCTTTTATTTATACTCAATTATGCAAAGAAATCCCGAAAATACAACACTACAAGTCAACATCAGATCTAGGAGAATAAAATCTTGCCAAAAATTTGAAATAAATTTGAATTTTGGTCACACGAGACTCATTCACCCAAGGTGGAAAATGAGTCCCATCACACATAATTTATGGGACCAAAAATGAAAAGTGCTTAGAAATGTGTGAAACCTACATCGGGGTCAAAAAGACTTAGGTGGGACTCATTCGTCCAAGGTGGTGAATGAGTCCCAGACACTAAATTTGGGCCACACAAGCCAGGAACACCTGAATTATGATTAGTCACTGATTGGTATCAGGCTTATCCTTGAAAAGATACAATAAATGAGGCTTGTGGATGCAAAATAGGGCCAATTAAAGCATAAGAAAGTCCAATTATTAATGACAAGCCTAGACGAATGTGAAAGTGTGTTACAACACTTTACAAAACTCCAAATAAGGAAAAATTAATGTTGATTATGATTATTATGCTTGGTTAATTGATAAAACCCTAGAAAAATGTGAAAGTGTGTTACAACACTTCACAACACTTTTGCAAGGCACCATTAAATTCCATTAGTTCATGTTGATCATCAAATCTTGCACCTCTTTGACTGTCTTATGGGAAATTTAGTGAGTGGGGGAACAATTTGCAACTCACTAAATACCTCTAGGATTTTTATAGAAAGTTGACTCTTCTTTAGGGTTTGGAGAAAAGGGTAGAAGGAAATGTAAATATTAAACATGAAAATGGTGATGCGCCAATGCTTTTAGAATATTTCAAACCCAATCATTCCTATGATTGATATAATTAGACACAGAACACTACAACCCTTCATTTTTGGAAAGAGAACAAACAACAAAGGCTAAAAACAAGCATAGTGCAAACTTTCAAATCTTTCCGCAGGTAGTGTTCATTAAGGTCTGATCAAACATAAATATTTCCAAGGGTAATAGAAAAAACATTCAGAAATTGCATGAATTCTCCCTCCTAATACAACATAATATAATAAAACAACAACCTTTTAGAGAAAAAAGAAGTCCAATGACATAATCCAACTTTCACAAGTTATTCTACTATATGAGCATACAACATGGAAATTATCTACTTAAACTATTTGAATTCAGCTTGCAAGACACAATGTTTCATTCAAATAAAAAAAATAAAGAAAGAAAGCTTGATAAAATCCATACATGCACAGTCTCAATGATTTCTTCTCAATGATTCGTGCTTTAAATATCAAATGAACTTTAAAACAAAGTTTGGATGCCAATCCAACAACATTTTAAGCCTTAAAAGATATAACATGCCAGAGAAAAGTAGTTCTGCAACTTTACTCCTGAAAATAGTTCTATATCCAAAGAAAAATAAAGAAACTTTTCCTCAACATAGGAAACTGAAACTTGGAATCCAACCCTTTCATCTGTCGTCGCCTCACTTTTATGGTTGTGGAAAGAGGAAATTGTCGCCACAACACAAGTAATCACTACCAGGTGTTGGCTTTTGATAGCACATGATCTTATCATAGATCATTTGTTAGGTAACGCCAATATTTTCTCATCAATTCTTAGCTACCGCATTAATGCTTTTTGGATATTTAGCAAAGATAGAGGTATGTAAATGATCAAATCCTAGAAACATAGCCTAGAAAAAAGGTCTAGTTGACAAATCACATCACCTTATGGCACCAACTCAAAGCTTACATCCTGAAAACCAAGAAAAGAAAAAGGATAGAAAGCTCCAACAAACTCCCAAAAGATATTGCTTCATAAGAAGTGCAATCCTCCTGCAACAAAGAGATGGTGTGTCAAACAGGTGGAAACTTTCAAGCTCATGAATATAGCTCCATAGAAAATCTCCGACAAACCAACACATGTCCCGAATCTCTCCCAAAAGGAAGGTGAAATATGAAAGCTATGCAACCACCACGTGACATATTGCACACCTTTCTAATAACTCTACTTAAGTGAGGGAACATCCGAAACTAAAAACATTATACAAGACAAAAATCAAAATGATTAAGTAAAAAATGCTTCATAGTTCTGGCAACTCATAGGGGGTCTTTGCTTGCGAAGGATTGAACCTAGGCCTCTAGTAATTCTTGGAGTTTGAGGAAAGTAGAATGTTGCACCTCCTATTTTGCATCAGTTGGTAGGATGAGTAGGGATCAACCTGTATGCTTGCTACAGCTCGAAAACCTCTTTAAAAGAGATAAATCCCCATTTGGAAGAAATCGCTCCAAGATGATAATAGAGTCGAGAAAGAGGATAAATCTCATGCTCAATATCATCAACTGTGGGTGTTGTACTTGAACCTAGGAGTTCCGTAGAGGTATGGATCTTGTGTCAGATTGCATCTGTGACCTGCTCAACTGTTAGCACATCTTGATCTGGTGAAAGAAGAGGAGGTAGACCATAGTTAACCAAGACACCAAAGTCCTTGATCTCGATGACCTACTTGTTCAACACCGTCTGACACTCTTTACACTTTCTTGAAACCTTGTGATAGTTGATGATCTCATTAGCTTTGATGGAGGTGACTCTCCGATCTAGAATCCATGCATTATTTAGGGCCTTATTAGTTGCTACGCACAACTTGGAAATGAATCTTTATGATTCCACCACTCGGGGTGATCATTTTTGCATAAAGTGATCGACCATCACGCTGACCTTAACATTCAGTTCTCAAACATCTCTTAAGAATTACAGAGTGGGCCTGAGAACGGTAACACCAATTTTGATCCACTCCTAATGCATGGATACCAGCTTCTTCATTATCGGGAGGGTTTCAGATCCTCATGCAGTAGCTAGCTCCTGGTTAAACTAAGCCTCTCTTGCTCTTGTGCTTTCCTCCATTTGACTTCTCTCTCTAAGGGCCTTTGTCAATTCTGAGCTCAACCTTCTAATCTCTTGTTTTGACTCTTCTGCTTCTTCCTTCCACAAATCATTGAAAGTTTGGGATCATACATCATTCAACTCTCTTTTTCATATTTTCCTAAATGTGCTAATGATCTGTATTCATTTTGCACTCAGTAGCCAACTCACCTTTCAAACTTTCAATTTCAGCACGAAGTTGAACTTGTTCGCTTTGAGCTTCTACAGGAAACTTAGATGTTTCCCCTTGTTGGCCTTGAATTTTCCATACATGGGTCATTTCAGCTTCTCTGGCTCAGATCTCATTCTACAATCTGCTCACTATTTCCTTCACATTTATCAACTCTGCCTCTCGCTTCTTCATTTTTTTGTCCAACCTCTCGTAGTCCGCATATACCACCTTCTGAGTGGCCTTAGCTAGGACCACTTTGTTGTGCAACCAATTTTCATTCAAGTCCAGGCCCATGGCATGAATGTCATATTCCTCTATCTGCATTTGTTCTTCAGGCTTAAAAACAAGCGGCTTCATGGTAGTGATTAGCAAAGAGTTCCGCTCTTCATTGAAGCAAGATTCAATCTTTTTGGTAGCGGGCATCTTGGTATTTTTTATCAATATTTTTTTCTTTATGGCCTATCGGGCCTACTTCGTAGCATCAAAATGGCCTTGAAGAGTCTGATGGACATCGATTCTCTATGTTGCAATGGAAGCACAAGGATGCAATCTGAAAAGGGTGACAGAAGGGGAAACTTTGGATGTATGAGCACGCAGGGACACAAAAGCTAGCAATATCAAGGAAAAAGGAGAGATACCAAATTGAGCAAGCAAAAAATTTAGTTGGGGTGAATAGAGAAATGGGCTAATGGAGAGGTTCCTTCCCAGTAATAGATGGGATGAAAGTGATAGGTAAAGTGGGGATATCTACTGTTTCAATGGGGGCCCTTGATAGGGTGATTAAATAATCAATAGCGGCTGCAACAGATGATGCTCCTTCGATGTGTGGGGTAGCTTCAGAGGATTTATTAAAAATGGCAAGGGGTGCCTTCAGGATTATTAGCTTTGGGTCCAAGGACAGAGGATTACTTTCCATGGGAGGAGGTAGGGGATTAACCAAAGATGCAAAAGTAGGAAGAAGAGGGGGAGTGAAACTTACCTAAGCCATAGTAGTCAGAACATTTTGTAGGATAGAATTCACTTCTTCTTGTCGGGCTGGTACGTCAAGGGCACCTAGATCTTCGACTCATCTTCTCTTTGCATGACTAGAACTAGTATGTCCCAATCCTCTGGCAACCAACCCTTCTGAAACTTGGCCTTCAAAGACCATGGTGGACCCTCTCGAAGACCGTTGGGTCCTTTTTCCATTACTTTAGGCATTGAAGGAGGATGGAGCTTGTGAATCCTTTCGCCTCAAGTCTCTTTGACTGTCAGATTCTTGAGGCTGAGAAGCTTGAAGTGGAACTTGTTCCTCATCAATTTTGTGGCTCATCTTTAGATTGTTGTTGGAATCAACCTCTTTATCATAAATTTCCTTGAATTCATCATCATGTGGTTGAAAGTTACCGAACGGGGCTCCTAGGCATCTCATCTCATGTCGAAATCTCTAGAATTCTTCCTTTTTCCTTTCCGACCATCCCCTATGCTTCAACTACGTGTTGAGGGATTTTCCCATCAGGAGGTTCCTCTGATACTCCGCTTGTGGTTCATAGAAATTTAGCCATTTTGGTCGTTAGAATGGAATGTGATCCAAATCAATGTATAGCTTTGTGCTTTCTCAAGTAAGATTCCTCTCGAAATATTCCCAAATATCATGTTTCAAACTATAAACCCTCTTCGGGTTATAGTCCCACTTGTCACAAATGAGGACCAAGCCTAAGGCCTCAAATAAATTCATGATTTTTCCTTCATCCTTCTACTTATTCAGCATTACCTGACTTTTAGAAATTAAGAGAAGTGAATATATCTTCATTTTATTTCTTTTGGTGCCATAGATCTTGTCAACAATGGTTACCTGACAACATGCATCCAATGCAAAAGCTCTATCTATTACAAATATGGGGAGTCAAAAAGGCTCCCTAGGAAAGCCGTAAATCTGATAAATGTGAAATCCTCACCTAGGAAATAATCCATTGGGGTCAACAGATCTTCCATCCATTGTATGACCTCTTGAGAGAAATGACCAATAGGGGGAGGAAACAAATCTTTAAGCACTAGTCTTAGAAAGTTATCTACAAACTAGTAATAATCCCCTATTCTCGAAAGGACATGGGTCCACATAGAAACTAGTTGGAGACAACCCCTTTCATCTAACCTAGACACTGGTATATTCCTCTCTAGCCACTCAAAATTTTGATGCAAAATTAAATGAGCCAAGATAGGAGAATACTTGAATTTAGACTCAATACTGTAATTCTTCAATCGTTCTAGCATGTTTCCATCCATCACTTTAGCAAAATCATAGTACTTCTGGCTCCTTTCCCTTTTGAGTGCAAAAGCTAGGCCAAACTGAAAAGGATTGACCTGCTTGTCATTATCAAGGCTGAAAACCCAGGCCAACATCAAGAATATAGATTGTGTGTCCTTCTTGAATTTCTTGTGTGAAAGAGGAAAGAGAAGATAACATCTCTTCGGCCTTTCCTTTTCCTCGTCCTCATAAAAAATTGTTTGTCTGACTATTTCTTCCCCAAAGGTGTCCATTTGTTCTTCATCAAAAATTTCAGCACCCCAGGTCATAGGGATACACAACATATCCTTTATGAATTTAGCAGAAATGGTAACCTTGATCCTAGTGCTTTCAATGGCCTCTATCATTTTATTGAATCTTTTGGCACATGCGTTGACCAACTCCGGGCATGGATGTATAGCAGGTTGTATAAACTATGGTAGACCACAATTCCAAAGCCAAAATGAAAAACCATCTGACGGTTCATGCTCCACCATTCTCTGAAACGCACCTTCCCTAAAGATTTTAGGGTTAGCTAAAAACTTAGGGTTGAAAACATTGTTGGAAATATCTTGCACCACCTCTCTTGGTATGCGTTTATCAGGTAGTACCTTCTTACAAAATTTGAATGGATGCTCCTCAACTACTGGGACATTAGCGAACGAGTTTCACCCAAAAATATCGGTGTAACTAGGTCTTTTTCTTGAAACTACAACTTTTCTACCAGAGGTTGATGCTTCCACCATAGTTGTATGAGAAAGTTGCAGAGAGTTTCCTTGATGACAACAACCACTTACCTTTCACTTCTTTGGAGAAATCTACTTTTGAGTGCAGTTAATTACCTCGCTTGTACATGTAGTTAAGGCTATGTCATTACCGCTAGTTCATTAAATGATGCCACTAAGGTGATACGTGTGGATTTGAGATTTGTATCCATTGGGATGTTGAGAATGCCATGAGAATGGAATTAGTACATTCTCCCTACCGCCTTTTTTACAAATAAACTCATTGCATTGAAAAGTGTACTTTTCACTATGTGAAATGTGTTGAAGTGATACAAGGTACCCTTGAAAAGACGTGACCATTAATTTTTCAAATTTTAGCATGTTAATCTATGTCTTTTCTCATTAGTAAGTTGTTCGGTGCTGATGATGGCAAAGGACACATGTCAACAATCAACATACAAGAGCATTTACTCCCAACACCGAAATTTATTTCTCAAGACATTCTATCAAATTCTCCATATGATGTATCTACCCTTCTCTGGTTTGCTTTGATATTTTCCCATTGCCATCCAGCCAAAAATAGACCTTATGTTGGTTGCGTTTGCTAGCTCATATTTCTATATATAGCTATGCCACCTTTTGCAACATTCATTCAAAAATATAGCCTCTTAAGTTTAGCAAGCTTTCTGCTTATTCCCATTTTTCCATAATTCGTTGCTCTATCAAAATGTCTGCTAGCTTAGGTACTCCTATTTGGCTTCTCCCATGGAGGCCACAATACTACTTTGCAAGAGACATTACTATTGACCGAATTAAGCACCTAGTGAAGAAATGTGACCACCTTTCCATGGTTTTGTTTAAGTGGGTAGTTGGCCAAGACTTCATCGACGATGAAAACCAACTCTAGAGCAACTGCAACATCCTTTCCCGCTTTGTGACCTCGCTGCTTGACCTAAACGTGGCCAAGCCTATGATAATTGAGTAGTGCCACCAGATGTTCAACACTTCACTGATGGAAGGGCTTGGTGAGATAGTGCAAGTGGCCATCCCCATCATTGATATTCCAAGTGCCATGGATCTCCATAGGCACATGTATTTTGGAATAGACGTACCCTAGTTACCCTTCCTTTCTAAATTCCACACTATGGACCTTGAGATGGATCACTGCTCTTCTCAATCAACAACCACATATCTGCTATGAGAGTACAACATGGAGTGCATTCCAGGACTCACCTGGAGGAAGCACTTTGACTTTGTGGTTCAAATCCATGGTGAGTAGGCCTTGGGTTTGCACTGTTTGGAGCCCGTGTGTGTTGTGTATTCAACCCCTTTTTGTACCTCATCAGATAAGAAGAAGAAGAAGAAGAATCCAATAATCGAGCCCTTTTTCTTCATAGACAATGGTTGGAGGCTTTACTTTACTATTTTTTGCACTTTTCCTCCCTTTTTCTTCTTTTTTCTTTGTAACTTGTTTTGGGTTTGCTCGAGAGAGCCTCATGTTGAAACCAGAGCCTCAAGCTTTGTACTACATTGCAATTTTTTTATGAATATAATATAATACAAACTTTTCACTTCTTATGTGTCTCCCTTTTGCTTTATTCTCAAAATTTAGAATGTATTTACAAAAAATTATACATATGGTACATAATTGTTAAAATTTGTAAAAAATTGTGTATTTTAATGGAATAACTTTATATAAATATTGTTTACCAGTATATATAAAGCATTTCCTTCCATATCTTCAAGTTCATCCACATTCTTCTCCTTGCACGTGCTAATTCAGAAGGGTCCCTTCCATAGCACTTCAAATTTTGTGTGTTGCTTTGGTTTTGCAGTATGTTCATCGTACTTTAGCACTAAGCTCCCCTCTTTGAATTCTATATTAGAAGTCATTTTTTAGAACCACCGCTTTACTATTTTTTGATGGTTGATCATGGCTTCGTAATATTTTTCTTTATCTTCTTCTAGCTTGAGGAGTTCCCCTAGTCGTACTTCCATTCCGTTGCTTTCTTCAATTTCCAGGGCTTTCAGTAGTTGTAAGGTAGGAATCTCTATGAAAATGGGTAACACTACCTATTTTTCGTAGACCAATTTATGAGGGGAAGTCTTCAAATTTTTCTTGGGAGTAATCTGGTCCACCCACAGAGCAGCTCGCAGAGGTTTGTGCCAATGCATTTGTCGTTTCAATCCAGTGTACTTGATTAACCTAATTAAGTTTTTGTTGGTTGATTTTGCTAACCCATTCCCTTATGGATAGTAATTTGATGAAGTTTTAAAAAAAATCCCATCTCTGATGAAAAAATATGACATTCTTGATCCTACAAAATCTTGAGAATTTTTAGATATGATGGTCTTGGGCGAGTTGAATTTGGCTACTAGCTCTTCAAGGAAATTGACAATTTCCCCCTCTGTGGCATTTTTAAGGGCTACGACCTCTTTCCACCTTGTGAATTAGTCAATTTCCATGAGGATCCACTTATGTCTAGCATTGGAAATAGAATTTATCATTCTGATAAAATCCAAACCCCATTGAGCAAAGGGTTCCTCGGTTACGATTGGGCTCAGGGGAAAAGCAACATTCTTTCTTTTTCCAAAAAAATATTGGCACAGGGTACACTTTTGCACCAGATGATGTGCTTTGGAAAACATAGAAGGACAATAATATCATGCTTGCATTATCTATAAAGTGGTAGTCTTGGTGGAGAAATTTCCACCCTCAGGACCATGATGGAATTCATTGAGAACTCTTTCCACCTGTAGCTTGTCTAGACATCAGAGCAGTACACCATCATAATTTCTCTTAAATAATACACCCTCAATTAATACATACCTAGTGCCTTGCAATCAGTAGTATCTTCTTTTATGAAGTAGAAGGATAGTAGGGTAGTATCCCTTTTTCATATACTATGTCTAATCAACCACCCAAGGTTCTTCAAACTCGAATTGGTTTGAGTAGACTCGATCGGTCTCTTTTACAGCTACCGGACTTGATTCATGTGCAATCTATTCGTACAGACCTCTTCCCTGAACTAGCTTGGTTGGTCTAATGTCCACATCATATTCTAGGATCTTGGTGATCCAATTTTCCCTCTTTTCTATTATTTCACCTTCTGTAATGTATTCCTGCACACTGCGATGTGCTACGAAAATAGTGATCTTGTTGGCCAACACCAAGTGTCGAAACTTATTTAAACTTTCAACAATGGAAAAAGCTAATTTTTCTACAAAATTATACCTAGCTTTGTAACCTTTTAGGGTTATTGAATGGAATGTGATAGGATTCTCCCCATTATCCTCCTTGCACTTCTGAGTGAGCACTGAAGCTATACTATGTTGGCCAATGTACACATAGAGTAGAAAGTCTTTGGAAAAATATGGGTTGACCAACACCAAGGCTGCAAAGATGGCTATCTTTAGCTGCTCAAAATTTGATTTGCCTTTGGGGGGGCACTTGACAAGAAGTTATTCTTAAGCATCAGTGTAATTGGTCTTGCAATGCTTGTGAAGTCTGATATGAATCTGTTGACAAAATTGATCTTCCCCAGAAAAGACTGCAGTCCCTTTTGGTTTACTGGCAGAGGTAATTCCATTATAGATCTGACCCTTTTGGGGTCTATTTCTATTCCCTCCTTTGATACTACAAATCCAAGGAGCTTACCTTGAGGTACTTCGAAACCTTTTGTGGGATGTAAAGAAATCCCAAACTATTGGCATTTCTGGAAAACCTTCTCTGGATGATCGAAGTGATCATCTTTCAATTTTGAAAAGACTGCTAGGTCATCCAGATATATTAGGATAATCAAGTTGATCAATCCCTTGAAATCAATATCCATTTCTCATTGAAAATTCACACCAACATTGGAAAATATGAATGACATCTTTGAGTATACAAATGTTCCCCACTTAGTGGTAAATGTTGTCTTATGTTGGTCGACTTCCTTTACATAGAATTGACTATATCCTGAGAAACCATCTAGTAAAGATAACATCTCTGATCTTGCCACAATCTACAAGATATACTCCATTAGTGGCAAGGGGTAATGGTCTTTTAATGAGGCCTTATTCAAATCTCAAAAATCAACAAAAAGTCGAATATTGCCATTCCTTTTTTAGACTGGAACCAGATTCAACACCCAGGTAGAATGATTGATAGGGTATATGATCTTTGGCTCGAATTGTTTGGTTAGTTCTTATGCCATCAATGCTTCGAGCTTCAGGTTGACTGACCTTTGCTTCTATCAAATGGGTTTGGATCCTTCCACCAAGTCAATGGTATGCTAAATTATGCCTAGGTCATAACCTCTCAAATCATCATAGGTCCAAGTTATAACCCTGTCATATTTGAAACATAGATCCTTTAGTATTTTCTTGTCCTTGTGAGGAACTTCCCTTCTGCCTTTCAAATTTCTATTGCTTCTGACATCAAGCTCTTTGTAATCCCTTGCATCCATAGTGAAACTTTTCTTGCCATTTCTTGTGTCTATATAGGAGTAAATTTTCACCCCATGTGCAAATCCTCTTTTTTCCTTTATCCACCTTAGAAAACCAAGTTCAGAGGCTTAATTCCACCTAAGCCCACTACTTGCATCACACTTGGTGCCTGTTTTGAGATTCGATGGGGAAATTTATATCAAGGATGCTTGTGTGGTGTGCAGACATCTGTGCCGTGCGCTTACATCCTTGGTAGATTCTTGCAACTGAACCTGTAGAGGCATTATGTACACTTCTCATTGTGAGTCAAGTTGTAACTCCCCCTTCGCCCGACTGACTCGAATATGGTCGTTTCTTTCATTCCTTCTTCAAATTCACTCCTTGAACAAGCATTTCATCTTCTACACTCACTCAAAAAATCTTCAACACACTCTTTTGCATCCACTTCAAGCTTCAAACAACATTCCAAGCATTCCATTGTAGCCAAAGCAACACTGCATCACTTCTATAGAGAAATTTTGGTACCACACCATTGCAATAGAGGCTCGAGTACTCTTGTATTCTCCCCCAAGTAGCCTTGAGTGCTCTTGGTGGAGGTTTTAAGCTTCCCTCTCCTCTCCTCTATCACTTGGTTGAGTTAGCACTTTACTATTTTGTAGTGCTTTAGTGCTCTTTACTACATTTTTTTCTTTATCTCATTCTCTTGGTTTTCCATGGAGGTGGAAACACCTAAATGAGGGTCTAACTGAGGTAGGCCCCTATACAGCCACCCAACATATTCCTCTCTTTCTATGTGTAGGAGTACATGCCTTTTGAGGAATCAACTGGCGAAAAAATTCCTTGGTGAGATCATTCTTTCCCTTTTCACTCTTGCATTTTTGCTTTATAATATTAGATAATATTTCATTTACTTAATCACATCATTTTGGCCCTTTAGTTAGTTAGCTGGGTTGTTAGCTAGTTTTTCTAGGTTTGATCTCGTCTTCACTGTTGTTTGGTCATATGAATGACAACACTTTAGAGATGCCAGTGTGTCACACTTTCATCCTCGAACAAAGAGCTTCCTGAGGTGTAGTGTTGGAACTAAAAATTGGCTCACCTAGCCCCTTCCTACATTTTGGGTTTGTAGAGTGACAGAGAGGCCTCACAGTCCTCGTCACTCTCACCTTGCATTTCCTTACACTAGACTTAGCTGAGGTAAGTTAGGGTAGCCTCTCACGTCTTGGCCCTCCATGACCTGGGGTCTTTCACGTGGTGGTCCCCCTCTCTTACATTTTTGGTGAACATGACATGAACCATTTTGGTTCCATTTTTGTGATCCTGATAGTTCCTTTCCTCATACTCTAGGAATGTTATAGGTGTGAGTGTTGTAAGGATGTTGCCTTACAACCCAACCTACGACTCCTAGTTGGTGTAGTTGGAAGGTTCCAAAGATATTGCACGATGAAACCTTAATTGGGTCACCGTCTTATTCGTTAACCTTTAGGGACTCTATGAAAGCATTGTCTAGTGTGTGTAATGGCCTCCTTGTATCAAACTATCCCATCTATGCAGCCTATGGATAGTGGTACTGGTATAACTTTCACTTCACAGGACCTGCCAATGGGTTTTAACAAGGAACCATATCCTCTTTACATCCCTGCATGGATCAATGGGAACATCGTAGCAAGTGTTCTTATTGATCTGACTTCACAAGTAAACATAATAAGAAAGGAGATTATGTTGATAAACTTCCTACACAAGGATGGGTGTGATGCACTTGTGAGTACTATCTGCATGCATGATGAGCTTTCCATACCCCCTCTGGGTAGTATCATCTTGTCGATCTTAGTTGGACCTAAGTCCATGAAGCTCTTGTTTGACATCATCCCTGGGTCTAAACTTTTTAGGGTGAAATTGGGTATCCCTTGGTTGGCAGCGATGAATGCGGTACCCTCCGTCGTGCATAAATGTCTAAAATTTATCCACGGGGGTGTTGTACATGTAATCCATGACACTGGTTATAGACCACTGATTGCACATGGTATCTACTTGTTGGACCACTCTTGGTCTATTCTTGTTGGTCATCTTCTGCCTAGAATGGACCTTCAACACCAAACATATCAAAACTGTAAGAAAGGGTGCCTAAGGCTGAAAGTTAGATACCCTCCCTCTCCTTATGCTATTTCACATAGGGCTTTCCTAAAAGCTAATAGCGATGTCGCTAAGGCATGAAAGAAGGAAGAAGAGAAGTAGTCACGAGATCCTCCTTCTTCCTCTTCCATTCATTAGTCTGGTGCTTCTTCTCACTCTGCTAAGGTACCATGTTCTGCTCCTCATCTATAGGAGAATCCTATGGTGCCCGCTTGGTGAAAGCCTAAGCATCCTACTTTTGAACTTCTTGTTATGCCGACGGAGCCTATACCCATTCCATATAATAGAAAGGTCTCCTGAGGAGATTCCTCCTTTTCTTGACCTTCACAGCCTCCTACCGCTCCTACTCCTAAGGCAGTGAATGGGAAGAGGCCCGCTATTGAGGCTCTTGAGTTGACTCCTCCTACCGCTCCTCAGCCCGTTCCTCTGCCGGAAATGGCCATAGTGAACATCCCCATGGTTGAGCAAAAACCTTTTGTTCCTTCCCAACCTCCAGCCTCTAACTCCAAGAGTCATAGAAACTACCTTGCACATGAGCGTAAGCACCAATGAAAGGATCTCTTGGCTGAAAAGGCCACCTTCTAAAGGAAGGAGGAAGAAATGATCACCCTTGCTTTAGGGCCTCCTGCAGCGTCTTCTTCCTCCCTTTCTTCTGCTTCCCTTCAGTCTGGCTCCATACTGCTCCCGACTTCTATTGTGAGTACAAATGCACCTAACCCTAAATGGGTATAGGTGTTAATCTCTCCCTTAGTGGAGCCGCCTTTGCTGATATCTGTTCTGGATATCCAACCCTTCTTAAAGCCCGTGGATATGGTTAATACCTCGGTATTATTCGCTGCAATTCTTTCCTCCTCTTCCTCTATGCCTATATCCTCATCTATGGGGATTTCATCTCCTCTAAAAAAATAGGAGGTGGAGTGTTGTCCTTCCAACAACAAAGGACGAAAGAGGAGCATGCCTTCTCCACAAGGTGGCCCCACGTTGACTTGTTTTGTCTTGGTGACAGAACCAGTTCCAACTTCCCCCAAGTTTGTCACCGCTCCTGAAACATTCGATGAGCCTAGTAGTGAACCTTAGGTGTAGCCTATCCCATCCACTAAAGTTAAACATGATGCTCCTATGGGGTGCATGTTTAACTCCATGGATGAATTCCTGGCCTTGTTAGTGATCTTCATGAAATTGTTGACCTTAGCTCCATAAGAACTCGGTGAAGAAGACCTTGTAGGGGCTTCTTCCTTAGCCCTTGTTGTGGGAGGGACGGATGCTCCTCCTCTTAAAATCCCACCATTGTAGGCTCATCCTCCTTCCCCTTATGAGGATTTAGATTAGGAAGCGGATGACCTCTTGGCCGATCAATGTTAGGAGGAGGCCCTTTCTTGATCTTGTGTGTGTGTTTTTTGTGATGTGTTCCCCTATGCTCATGTTTTGTGTGCCTAGATGACCCTCGTCAACCCCATTGGTGCTTGGATACAGGCGTGGTTTTTGTGTCGTAAACCTTCTTCTATTTGTATCATCATTCTTTCATGTTTGTGCTTGACTTTTGATAAATTGGTGATGATGCAAAGCATTGGGAGCCTTTAAGCTCCCCTTCCATGTTGACCCATTTTTTTATTTTTAATCTATCTTCTCATGCATTCTTCACATGGCCTGATATACTAGGGGGTTGATGACATTTCATTTATATACCATTACTATACATACATACATATATATATATTCATGAGCGATTCTGACCCCAAAATATTAGGCTACCCCTATGTCCTTCATTTCCATTTTCTCTCTTTTTCTTTAAATTTTTCTCTTCTTTTCTTAAGTTGTCCCTCTCATGTGTGACAATGATTTTCTTTAACATTTTGATTTTCAGAAAATGCATTCATTGCCAACGACTCTTTTCTCAAAAACCCATGCAAACTTTTCCTTAGAATTGCATTCTCAACTTAGAACCCTAACGAAACATGTTTCATTCATCACAAGTTCATAAAGGGGTATGTGCAGGATCATCATGGAAAAAATAGGCCCTTAAGTGGCAAAAAAATCAGAAAAATCAGAGTTAGGAAACTTGACGTAAAAATTTGAATAAATTATCTATATTATTTCAAAAATATGTAAGAATAGAAGTTGTAGCAAATTGAATGTAGTACTTAAATTTTAGGGAAAAAAATAAGAAGTGTCCGCTAACCACCTAACCACAATAAATGATAATATATTTTATATTTTAGATATAAGTAGAGAACTGATGTCCCATGTGATGCATATCATTTTGTAATTTTTTCCAAGTAAATAATTAATTATGAATTTTATTACAACTTTTAAAAAATAAAAACTCATATGTCCTGACCACACTTGGTCAAAACTTCATGAAATTCAATTTTCTTTTTTTAATCCTATAGTATGTAAGCATAGAATGTGACACATGTTTTGATTCAACAAAGTGATAATCGCTTTGAAAGCTATAGATGTTTTTCAATCAGTCTATCAATTAGGACTTTAGTCACAATTTGAATAGAAAATGAATAATAATTACTTATTAAATTCAAAGTAAAGCATAATTTATATTGGTGGAAGTCGAGAATTTCCTTTAAAAACCCTTTTCATTTCATCAATTTTGGGTAAAAAGTCGTTACACATACCTATCATATTGCAACTTTTTGGCCCATCATGATCCTACACATACCCAAAGAAAGGACTTGAAGGCCTTCCTCCAAAGCGGGAATATTTTTAATCTTCCCATTGCATGGGGGCATATCCTTCCTTTTGAATTCCTTGGTGGAGTGAACATCTTTCGAAAGAATTCCTTGATGATGGATCACTCTGAGAAAAGGAACATCTTCTTTTGAGTTGTGTGTCCCTTGAGTGGAACCCCATTTTCTTCATGATGGGTTCTCGAGGGACCCCCTTTGAAAGTTTTTATCTCAAATGGATTATTTCGCATCTATCCTGGTGGCAGCTTGACTAGACCTATTCCATTGTCTTTCACGTCTAGCTTGGGGACAACCTAACTAGACCCATTTCATATCTTTGCGTCTAGCTTGGGGGGAGCCTGACTAGACCTTACCTTTCAAACAATGTGTCCCTTGAGTGTACCCCCTCTCCTTTTGAATGGTTCTCAAGGGACCCCTTTGAAAGACTTACGTATCATCGACAATCTATATGATCTTCTACTTACTTTCCTATGTGGCCACTTCTTTACTCTATGGAGTTTGCTTCCTTTGGGTTTCCTCCATGCTAGAGTTTTTGGGGGATACCTTCGTTGTAGGTCTATGGGCCTGTAAGGTACTTACTTCATGAGACTTCCTTCATGTGAGAGATCTTGGGGGTTGCTTCCTTGCAGGTCCACAAGCCTGTAAGACGCTTTGTTTTTCCAACTACATAGTTTCAAGCAGCATTGGAGTCCTTTGCTTCCCTGCACCTTCAGGTTCTCTAGATTGTGGTCTGCTTCCTCGACGGTTCAGGTATACATTTCTAACCCTACTCTTTCTTGATTTACTTTACCGAGCACTCATCAGTATTTGTGCTCACTAAAGTGGGGGAAAAATGTATAGGAGTAAATTTGCACCCCATGTGCAAATCCACTTTATTCCTTTATCCACCTTAGAAAACCAAGTTCAGAGGATTAATTCCACCTAAGCCCACTACTTGCATCACACTTGGCACCTATTTTGAGCATTGGAAGAGTCATTTTTGTTGGGGATGCCCACATGGCATGCAGACGTCTATGCGACATGCTTACATCCTTGGTAGATTCATGCGGATGAACCTGCAGAGGCATTACACTTCTCATTGGGAGTCAAGTTGTAACACCCCCTTCGCCCGACTGACTCGAATATGGTCGTTTCGTTCATTCCTTCTTCAAATTCACTCCTTGAACAAGCATTTCATCTTCTACACTCACTACACAAGCTTCAACACACTCTTTTGCATCCACTTCAAGCTTCAAACAACATTCCAAGCATTCCATTACAACCAAAGCAACACTCCATCACTTCGATAGAGAAATTTTGGTACCACACCATTGTAGCAGAGGCTCGAGTACTCTTGTATTCTCCCCCAAGCAGCCTTGAGTACTCTTGGAAAAGGTGGTAAGCTTCCCTCTCCTCTCCTCTATCACTTGGTTGAGTTAGCACTTTACTATTTTGTAGTGCTTTAGTGCTCTTTACTACATTTTTTTCTTTATCTCATTCCCTTGGTTTTCCATGGAGGTGGAAACACTTAAATAGGGGTTTGACTGAGGTAGGCCCCTATACATCCACCCAACATTTTCCTATATTTCTATGTGTAGGATTACATGCCTCTTGAGGAATTAGTTGGTGAATGAATTCCTTGGTGAGATCCTTCTTTCCCTTTTCACTCTTGAATTTTTGCTTTATAATATTAGAGAATATTTCATTTACTTAATCACATCATTTTGGCCCTTTAGTTAGTTAGCTAGGTTGTTGGCTAGTTTTTCTAGGTTTGACCTCATCTTCATAGTTGTCTGGTCATACAAATGATAGCTCACTTTAGAGATGCCAACACACCGCACTATCATCTAGATACCATGCTTTTATCCTCAGAAAGAAAGCTTCTTGAGGTGTAGTGTTGGACCTGAAAATTTGCTCACCTAGCCCCTTCCTACATTTTGGGTCTGCAGAGTGACAGAGAGGCCTCACGGTCATCGTCACTATCACCTTGCATTTCCTTACACTGCACTTAGCTGAGGTAAATTAGGGCAGCTTCTCACGTCTTGGCCCTCCATGAACTGGGGTCTTGCACATGGTGGTCCCCCTCTCTTACAGTGTCTTCACAATCAAAGATATTTTTGAGAGAAATTAATCCTCGGGGAGGCTTGTTCCCTTTTAATTGGATGACTTACTCCTTAGGAAATTCTGCTCTTGGTGATGAATAAGTGTAAGTTGTCATTGATTTTTGTATGAAGGAAGAAATTTGGATGTCATCATCAAAGACTTGACAGTTTTTATCATTGTTAGGAATTGAGGGTCGGACGATAACTTGCACCACACTTTGCTTGGTCGGATCAAACACTGGTTCAAATTGCGAGCTGACAAAATCCATCCGATCAACAACACTGTTTTACAATCGGCAAATAACTTGTATATTGAAAGCTTTGAATCTCTTGATAAGATCCCAAACTTGATGTCTTTACAACTTCATCCTTATGTTTTTTGCAGTTCCTTGTCTACGGACCTAGCTCACCACTAGCTCTGAATCTCTGAAAGCTTGTATTCTCCTTGCGCCTATTCACTCTGCAAGGATTAGCCCGTGAACCAAGGCTTCATATTCGATGTCATTATTGGAGCATGAGAACTGAAAATGGTAAGCTTTGATGGTTTCTGATCTTGTCAGAGACACTAGTCAGACATCCACTCTAGAGCTAGCTTTGCACTTGGCGCCATCAAAATATAGGGTCCATAGACAATTGTCACCCAAATCATCACATTCCTATTGATCCTTCATTAATTTTGGAAGTAACTGATCATCATCAAAAATCAGATAGATTCCTAGCCCTATTGCATGGAAGTTTATGAATGGATCAGAGTCAATGAATTGGTTGAGTAGCACCTCTTCTTCAAGAGTCTGATCACTCGCATCTTCTTCAGCTTCTAACATTTTTACACAATATCTCTCTTGCTAAGAGATGGAGGTATGTGTCACCTCAAAGAATAGGACTACGCTGTTTGCAATGTGTTCAAGGTGCAAATATTTAGACAAAATCTTTATCTTCACCCCATGCTTGGTTCTCAATATTAGGTGGGACAAGTCGAGCACTAAGTATCCGCCAAGCTTTGCAATGAAATCTCTTGAAAGACACATTTTGAAGACCAAGGGAATGTCTATTACTACTATTTCTTGTGTGACTGTTTGGCTTGGACATGAGAAGAGGGTTAGAGATAGATCCTTTATCTAATCTAAAGTCAAAACCTTCTTCCCATATAGTTTCATGATTCCTTTTTCAAGGGGCTCATACTTAATTTTCAAGGCATCGACCACTTCTTTTGGCATGACAGTCGTGCTAGCCCCCAAATCAATCATATTATTATGCAAAAGCTTATCTCCCAAAATAAGTGTTAAAAATAAAGGTGTGGGCTTCGGTTTTCTTACCTCTTTCTCTTTTGCATTTCCTACATTGGTCCCATAAGCTTCTACTTTTGGAGCTTGAGAGGGTGACATGGATCCTTTTTCTCCACTTCAGCCACATGACTAAGTTGTGTCTGCCTGTAGGATTTGTTCTTCTTTCTTTAATGCTTCTCGAAGCAATTTATTTTTTTGGGAATAGATATGATGTCCCACAATCATACATTAGTAGGCACCTTCTTTAATTGTTCCACCACAATGAGCATTTCGACTAGTTGATTCTTAGGCTTGCATGGTGGTATTTCTCTTGTTTTTGGAAGAGAACATTCGGTTGTGACTAGGCTTGGTGCCTTGTTTAACTCTTTCTCTATCAACGATGGATTATGTAGTTGTGGAAAAGGCCAAGTGATAGGAGATGGAGCCTGCTTTTCCTATGGCAACAGTTGACATGGCTAAGGATGTGGCAGAGCTTATTGTACGTATTCTCCCATGAGTCTTATTTTAGATCTTGTGTTGTAATCTAATTATATTTGTGGGGCACTATTCATTGGAGCTTCATTTGCGAACACTGCATCTTCTTCTTCCATCCATGAAAATAGAGCTGGTCGGGCACAATAACTAGTTCTTGCTCCAAGGACATTTCTTACATTTGTGCTCTGAAATGATCATTTTCCATTTCGGAAGATTTATATTCGTCCACATTCAGAAGCATGCCTTTGCTCCTTTGTTCCACTATCCTCTATTGCATATTCCCCCTTGGGAAATTTCAGGGCATATGGCTATCATTGCATAGAAAACACCATACATTCTCATCTTCCGCCAAATGTTTTTGGCCTAGAATTAGCTCTTTACTCGAGTTGTCCTTGATCGTCTGTAGTGACATGGTGACTAGAACTATCTAGTTTGCAAACATTTTTTGTTGACCTCCTCCTCTAGAGAATCCTTAGTATGGATTCTACTAATAGGACGACTTTCCTCTTCCACAGGCTTGTGTAGTCTGCTTCGGAGGCGCTACTTGTTGTCGTTTGATAATGACAAACTCGTTAGAAAAATTATGCATGAGACTCTTCATGTCACTGATTTTTGTTGTGATTGAGGAAGAGCCCAATGAGCTTGTTTGAGCGGCAAGATATGCGTACATAGACTGGAGCATGCCCGATGTCAATTGTGTAGTGGAAGTTCTAGGAGTAGCTTATTCCCAAAGATCACTGTAGATTTCTAAAAATACTGGCATCGAAGGTTCAGGCGGAAGCTTCCCAATATCAATTAGACTATTCTTTGCGTGCATAACCACCTAATATACGTCAGGCAAGATATCCCCTCCCATGGAGGTTATCATAATTGTGATGTCTGAATTTAGATCATTCAGATAGAACATGAATGCCAACACATTTTGGGGTCGAGCAGTTATGGGGATCCTTTTCCAAGTCTTATGAAACCTAGTGTTAAAATTGCTCATGTCCTCTTGCAGAGCTCTCTTGATGGTGATTAGTTGTTGCAACAATGAAGAGCGGTCTCCTTTCTCTTAGAAGTGTTCAAAAAATCATTCTCTGAGCTAATCCTAGGAGATTATAGAGATCTAGGCCAAAGATTGATTCCAATATTGGGCCTTTCCTTTGAAATAGGAAGCTAACAACCTTAAAGCAATGTTCTCCTCTGCTATTTTATGTACCCTACATACATCTACTATATCTTAAAGGTGTTCAAAAGGAGTTTTGAAGTCTTCTTTAGAGAATTTTGGAATATTCTTGAGAGCGTTAGTGGGTATGGAAAGCCATACATCTGGGGGTGTAGGTGGTCATAGCAAACTACCATTATCCCAAGTTACAAAATTTCTAGGAGCAAGGGGAGGTATACAAGCCATAGAGAAAAGATTCCTATAAATTAAGTATAAAGGTATTCTAATTTAGAAGGTTGATCCTCTGGGTGGAGTAGATAAGGCTCTAGATATTGGTCTCTTACTTCTTTCTCTATTGCTCCTTACAGGTGATACAGACCCTGTAAGTCTTATCTTTCTAGGTACTGAGGTAGGTAATTGAGAGTACTGGAAGTGACCTCTCGAAGATGCTCTTGTTTGGACTCTGGGAATTAAACTTCCAGTTTCCTTCCTTAGCTTGATTTAAGAAATATTTCTAACTTCTAATTAGGCATTTGAAAAACTTCTTATCCCACTGTGCGTGCTAGAAAAAGAACTATTGATCATCAAAGCTTGCGCCTCTTCGACAGTCTTATGGGAAATTCAATGAGTGAGGGACCAATTTGCACCTCACTAAATACCTTTGGGATTTTTATATAAATTCAACTCTTCTTTGGGGTTTGGAGAAAATGGTAGAAGGAAATATAAATAGAAAACATAAAAATGGTGATGCACCAATGCTTTTAAAACATTTCAAACCCAATCATTCCTATGATTGATAGAATTAGACATAAAATGCCACAACCCTTTGGTTGATGTGGTGTTTTTGCACACTTTCTCAACACAAGAAATACATAGGTGCACTGCCTCTCTTGAAAGGATACTTCCAACAACAAGTTGCTGAAAATCATCCCAAGGTCTCTCAAGTGTCAGGTCATGACTAGCACGGAATCCTTCAGTTGATATTTGATGTAATTTTGCTGGTAATCATAGGGAAGACTTATGAAGTTGGATTGAATGAAGTGGATCTTGAGAATTGAAGTTCCTTGGGATGGAAGTTGATATGCACTTTGTTACAGGTTCAAACAACAATTTGGAACTCCAATGTTTTTCTAATTTTTGGCTTTACAATGTGCAATGAACCTCATAATAGGCTATTTCTAAAAAAAAAGAAAAAGTTTAGGGAAGAGGAGAGTTCCATGGATCTACAACTAACCATGAACAGTGATCATGGAGGTTTCTACTATGGACAACTTCCTTAAACTAGAATTCCACTTAACCAGAAAGTTCATAATGTCATGAAATTTGTGCTATCTTCTAAGGTCTACAAATGTTTTACCATTCATCCACCATATACATGCATGAACAAAGATAAAATTTTAAGGAAGCTTTAAGTTTAAGTCCAGACTAACTTTACATAGCCATCTACTAGCAGCAAACAACAAAAAGTATGGACTAGGAAGGAATCTACATAGCATAAATCTTCACATCCACAAAACAACATTACCAAATCTATCAAAGCAAGCTATAACTAACTAAATAACAATGCAAATCTAACTAGATCAACTAACTATTGGAGATGAATCATGAAACATGCAAAGAAACTCATAAATCCACCAAATTCAATGTATTTCTATTAAAATTTCAACAGCATGTCATTACAACAACTCAACTCTCTGTTGAAAATGGGAGGAGACCCCCTATTTATAGTGTCCAAAAAGTAGAATGAATGGCCAAGATTGATTTGAATTGTGTGGCCAAGATTCACTAAAAACTAGGGTTCTACCTACCCCACAATATATTTCATTTTAAAACACATCTTTGTCCTTATCCCTAATTTGTCTTCTAGTGGCAGCACTGAAGCATTTTTTTCTTTTGTTTATTGCCTTTTCTTGCAACTATTTTGTAAGGAGTTCTTCACCAATAATAGGGTTACCTTCCTTCTTCTTCAAAGCAACATACTCTATGAACTTTAGAATTAATGGATGGAGCTTATCAACTTCCAAAATTTCATATCACAGCACTTGATAACTCCATTCTTTGGATTGGACGGTGAGCTTTTCCCAGTCTTCATCGTATTTAGCAGTGTGGTCTCTGAATAGTTCTGACTAGGTGAAGGCTCGAGCTGCAAAACTCATGAAATTGGTGGTGATCTCATCTGACATCTCATCCTCAATCTTATTTTGGAAGTGAGGCTTTATCTTTTATGGATCAATCTACATGATAGGCATATCATAGCCTATCATTAGCTTCAAGTATTGAGTACAATCCACTCTGAATTCCTTAGCCCACTATATATCTGGATCCACTTTGTCGAGCACCTACTCCATCCTTTCCTTTCGGTTCATGAAATATCACTTCCATACATCCACTAGCCAACAATCATCCTTTTTGAATGCAAGCTCCTTCTCCTAAGTCATGCTTGGTAGTCTGAGAATAGCCTCAATCTTCAGGTAAGTGGACTCATATATCCTTAGGATGTCAGTACAAAGTTTTTCATGTACCCTCAAGAGACTTATGTAGATCTAAGAAATTGTTTTTTTTCTGAATAGAATGATTGATGCCCATATTTCCTATGTACAAGACCAGCCAGAACCAACTCTATGTGGTCTTATCCAAGTTCTTCCTCCTTTTGAGCTTTTCTATTTATTCTAACAACAACTACGGTGGGGCTGAAGACATGGTAGGCATTTCCTCTATTGAAGACCACTATTGAATGTAGGTTTTCAGGTA
The DNA here is from genome assembly GCA_007258455.2 of Sequoia sempervirens. NCBI lineage: Eukaryota > Viridiplantae > Streptophyta > Pinopsida > Cupressales > Cupressaceae > Sequoia > Sequoia sempervirens. The sequence continues at coordinate 812,791,899 of VDFB02270651.1, read as the reverse complement.
AGCCACCTATGCCTTGAGCTCTTCCTTTGAGATTTTATCCTATTGAATCAGGTGTACTACCGTGGTGATGGACTCTTGAAGGTGCTCCACTTTCTACTATCTAGTAATTGATCCTAAATCAATAGTGGAGACATTATAGCTTACCCCCTCTTTGCCCTCCACGAGTGTAGCTACTTGCACAGTTCTATATCCCGAAGCATCCATTGTCACCTTGCATCTAACTTTGGGCTTCTTCTCTTTCTTGTTACTGATTTGTGCTTAGGCTCAGATAGCCTCCAGTCTTTCTCTTGAATCACTCAGGGCGAGAGCTTTCTTCTCAAACTGCTTTTCCAGCCATTCAAGCATCTAAACTTTTCCTTTGGGTGATTCATTATCACCCTCTTCTTCATTCCTTCTAACTTCAACTTCCTTGTCCTTGGATGTTTCCTTCTCCAGCCTAGTGTCCTATCCTTCTTTATAAGAGTCCTGGATGAACATTGTGTGCTTGATGGGGGATTTAGTGGGCAATCATTCTTTAGGACTTTCTTTTTCGACATCTCTTTCTTCCTTTCCTTCCCCTTATTCATCATGCTTGTGTTCCTTAGGCTGGTCTAGATTCTCATAGGTTTTAGCCTCTTCCTTAGGCTAATCTTCTTCTTTATCATTCATTTCCTCATGTAGAGGTGGCACATCTTCACATTCTTTCCTTTCCTGTTCTTCCGGGAGAAGCATCTCTTCGTCGTGCTTGGGGCCTTCTTCTTGTTTACCCACTAGAAGTACCAGGATTTCTTCCATTTCATCATCTTCTTGTTTTCCTTCTTCTGAGGGTGGCCTTTCTATTTCTTCTCCAACATCTTTTAATTGTCGGACTAGTTCTTCCTCAAAATCAACATTGAATATTTGTATAATTTTAGTACCATTATCCCTTTCTCCAATACTCTCAGAAGACTCTATCTCCTCTCATTCACGAACTACCTTATCAATTTTTAGATGTTGGTGAACTATGGATGTTCATGGTATTCATCCACTTCCTCCTCCAATGCTTTTGTGGCCTCCCTTTCTTGTCATTCCATCTCCTCAGATATTTCATTGTGGCTTCCATTGTCAACAATTCCGTTGGAGGCTTTGAGGGAGGAACACTAGCAAGAACCTACACTAAGGCAGCCTAGATGGTGGGACTCAACAATACCTCAAAAATATTTGAAGGAATATTTTACATCTGCCAGGTGAAAGCTTCAGGAAGGGAGAGCGTTGGTATAGGTATTGTTGTTGTCGCCAATGAAAAGGATGTAGTTGGAGACATGGAAGCAAAAGAAAGTGGAGAGGTGGTGGCAGAAGAGGAATCAACCACCATGACTGGACCAATTGGTGAAGAAGAAGCAAGGTGGACCGAGATGTCCACTGTAGGCAGGGAGGTAGCCACCATAGCTTGAGACATCAGCAAAGGAGCAATGGTAAAAGAGGCAGTTGGTGTAGACTCGGGTTGATTCGTTTCCATTTATTCTCCTTCATGGAGTGGGTCCTCCTAAATAACAAGCACTGAATGAGTACTACACATCCTTTTATGTTTCTTGGAAGATTCACCTTCTGAAGCCTTTCTTGCATACACCTACAGGTTAGGTTGTTGCTCCTCAGTCTCTTTTCTTTTCCTGGAGCGAGTGAGCGGAGGAAATTTGGATGTTTCTCCTATTGGGGCTATAGCAGCTCCATCATTTGTTGTGCTAGGTTCAATTTTGAGCCCTTGATAGGTCAAGATGAACCCTTATTTCTTTAATCACGCAACTTTCCCATTGACCCATTCCCTTGTAAGAGCTTCGATTGGCTTAGTTATGATATCAAGGTCATCGATCTCTTACTCATCCCACTCTATCAATGGCAGTGGCAAGTTTGTGACTACATTATACCTAGGACCCATAATTGTGCTCTCATCTTCTTTAGCCTAATTGGGCACAAGGAACAAGTTCACCCTTTTCACAAAGTAGGCAGTCATTCACATGTAATGCCTCATGCGCACCTCCTTATCATCTTCGTAGTTTTCCCAAAAATCTTCAACATGGTGCAGATGGGCGTAGTCGGGTCCAAGTGCCTTTAATATATGCCTGTAAGCATCCATTTGTGGGTGAGCAATGTGAAGCCAGAAATAATACTCAGCTAGCTCCTTTTCTCAATTCCTTGCACATTGAGAGGTATGCAGCTTATACATCCCTTGGCCGAAAGGTAGGGGATATGAAATCCTAGCCAAATGCTTGCTGCTTAGTAAGGTGTGTACATGCCACAGCTACCGAGAGAATTCCAGCAATATAATCTAGTCATTAGGATACTAGGGTAGCTTGTTCAGCCTTTTTGTGAAGCCTTGAGTGTGAATGTATGTGAATTTAGGATAATCGATGAATAGGAAGGCATATTGTTTGAGGAAAGTGCAAGCACTGTGGGAGACTCACCTTTCGAAATCACCTCCAAGCAACCTGATAATATGGCCTATGAAAGCACCATTCACCTTACAATAATCCCTCTTGAAGTTTCAAAACTGTAGCTAGGGGTATCTATCATAAACTTTCAATTCCTGACCAAATTATTCATCTGGAGCCCTAAACTATCCACTATACTACCTCCATTCAGCTAGCAAGTACACTAGGTAAGATGTCATATAAAACCTGGAGGTCTTTTTAGCATTCATGAATTGCTCGAGGAAGTAGTCACTTATTATCCCTCCCTAGTAGAATGTGGTTTGCATGGCATCATCCTCCTTTCTACGAAAAATTTTCTCAACAAAGTAGACCACCCATTCTTATAAGTACGCAGTAGTGGGAAGGCCCATTATTCTACTCAACAAGGTTACTAGGTCATGGTAGTCTTCATGGAAATCTTTGTAGAAGAGCTCCTAGGGAACCTTAGCAACATTTCCCCACTTCTCTTTGGGCCAATATTTATTTATATGTTTTTTACATCCAATGGGGTCCTAATCCGACATAGCCTTACATTCATTTATGGTTGGCAGTTCCATCTCCCCAAAGGTAGGGATGTGGTAGGTCTTTGTTATTGCTTCGCCCGACATGTCAACTAGAATGTTCCCATCCCTGTCTACAATGGTTTTGGTTTCTAGCTAGTATGTTACCCTACAAGCTATTACTAGCTCAGGGGTGACAAGAGATGGAGGAAATCCTACAACCTTAGCAATCCCACTGCCTCTGATCAATCTAGCATTTTATGTCTTATGACTGATTCTGACTCTTTGTTTAAATTCATCAATGTCGATGCGCCCAATGTTGGTATGTGTAATCTCCTTCCAATCCATGATGACCTTGGAATACAATGGCTCCCATTGGAACTATTACTTCATTTGATCCTTGTCCTCTTTTCCATGAGGAGCTCTACCTATTTTCTTTCCTTTGTCCTTTTTTGTGGCTACCCTTGAGGGTTCTGCACCCGATTCCATATATCCTACAAACGAAGGCATGATGAGTATAATCAAACTTGAAGATACCAATGTTAGTGAAAATACCTATGGATGGAGTCAGATTAGATAATACATCATTCAAGAAATCAAACATTTACTCCAAAATGTCAATAGCAACTTGCTAGAAGGATTTTAGATGGTTTAGGTCCCAAAGGCCGAGCTTCCCTGACAAGATTGTTGTTTTGAAGGGTGAATAGGGTAGGGAGGTCTACATGTTTTATCCCGTGTTCAAATTTAGATGATTTGAAAGGTCCATGTAGGAGAGGCTTTAGTTTAAGTACGTGGGTCGAGATTGGTTTCCAGATTGGAGATCATTTGAATCATCATTAGGGCACTCAGAGTTATGAGGAGGGAAAGCTGTCTGAGGTTTTCGATTTGGAACGACTCTAATGAAATAGAGTTCTGAGCAGAGAGTTCCAGGATTCGGGACTCATGATGCTAAAAGATGGCTATCATAATTCCTCAGGTGCTTAAGTGTGTGAATCAAATGGGTCGGGGAGCTACTTGAAGATGACCATTTAGAAATGGCATACACTAAGCGGAAGTCCAGTGGGAGCAACCCGGCGGACCGGACCCGACATTGCGCTTGGCTTTCAAGTTTTCTTCATTGAGTTCATCAATGTTCAGGGTACCGGGATCCAGAGGTTGGAAGGACGTGCTCACTTTTCCTCATGTGATGGCCAATACGGGACAAAGTACTAACGACAGAAGTCCGGTGCAGCGGGTCCAGTGGAGGCAAAGGTACTTAGGTTTCATCGTTTGTTGTTCATGCAGCATAGGGACACTTGGGGCCTGAAGGGTAGAAGGTGGTCATTTGATAGCTGTGATAAATGGAAAAGTTGTAACAAAGGCCCACGGACAAAACTCTGAGAATCAGGACACAAAGGATACCAAGGATGTGGCAGTTTGTTTTGTAACTCCAACGGTGAACGGAAAGGCGGATCTTAAGGCTTGGGTGGATAGGGTTGTTATGCCGTTCGGAATGGTGAAAGTTATACAACATCCCAAGGATGGAATCCCACATAAGCAGACTCGTCAAACACACTTGGAGGCAAGGAGTTCGTTTTGTTAGATTTCAACAACGAACCGTCAAAGGAGATCTAGGGTAGCAGACCCGAGGACACATTCCACCATTTCGAAGTTATTTAAGTTTGAAGTTTTATTAAGCGGCGACAGGGAGGCCCAGGTCTAGAGGGCGTGAGCGCTCTATGGGAAGAACGACACCTGGGCATGGAAGATTCAGATTCAGTTACATGATGATTTGGAAGTTTTCTTAGGATTTCATCACATGGGTTTTTTAGGCCTAGCCCTCCTCTATCAAATGAATGCATTTTTACACCATTTTTTCCATTATTTTAACATGAAATCATCAAAAAAAAAGTGGGAGTAAGGATGGCAGACTTACCACAAGATTCTGGCAAATGGAGTTATTGAATCCATGAGGAATTGAAAAATGAAGGTAGTGGGCACAAAGGCGGTGGGCGACGAAGGCTTTGAATCTCTCTAAAAAAAATTTGAACTTCTTTGGCCAACCTGACATGTGAAAATGACAGGTTGGACCAAATATTTATACCTCTAAGTGCATTTAATGCACCCCCATAAATTATTGTACGGTCGCCCAAAGGTTGGTAAGTTCAAAGTTTGAATACAACTCTTGGGAGTCCGGGACCCAAAGGTCAGAAAGACATGACCCGACAGCTCTTCCAATCATCAAGTGGAAAGTCATTGGAAAAGAGGGGCCCAAGGTTTGATGGGTGGGACCCTGGTGGAGGATGGTAGTTTGGAAGAGAAAATTCATAATGGAATTCTGGGCGGGAAGATCTGGTGGAGCAGGTCTGGTGTGAACGAAATACTGTCAGTTGAAGCCTAAGTTATGAGGATGACATTCAAGGAGATGGGTCTCATGGCACGAAAAGGTGAAGCCTTTTGTCCATTTTGAACATCAAATGTAGCCTAGAAATCCAGTGAGGGAAACTCACCATGATGGACCCAGAAGGGCTCAAGGCCTCTGGCAGAAGCAAACTACCAAAGGAACTTTGTGAAGACCTAGGACTTAGCAAATTTGGAGGGGATGAAACATGGTCAACTTGAAGTGAGAATTTGGAGGAACATTGACCATCTAGGTCACCAAAATGGGAACATGCAAAATGAGGGGGCAACAAAATGACCCTGCAAGGTGAAAGAAAGAGGTTCCCCATTCTGAACGGAGCATGTGTGATGAGGGCACAAAAAATGGCGACTCTATTGGGGAAACACTCCCAAGAATTTTGAGGATAAGTATTCATTCAGGACCCAAAATATTTGGTTTCGCAGATGAGGGCATGACTTCCAAGAGTGAACTGGGAGAACAAGGTCCTTAGTTGGGTCAATCTATGAAACATCTCAGAAGTGTGTGTGTAGTGAATTCACTCCTTCCCTCAGTAATTGTGACAAGAAGTGGCTAATCAAACGAAACAAGCTACTTAAATCATCCAACACTAAAAGTAACCTAGACATTGTGCCGCTTCTAGTTAGGCATCCATAGCCTCAGCGAAGTTGTCACTGTGAGCCCATGGATAGTGCTCTACTGCTAGCCAGGCGTCCATAGCCCTAGTAGAGTTATTTGCACACCCATACGGTTGCTTGATTTCAGAATTGTCTTTTCTTCCTTTCTTTTGATATTTCTTTTAGCACTTTATCTTTTTCTCAACCATGTAAGCACTGAAGCCTACGATGGGTTTGAGAGCCATAGTGGTCACTGGAGAGGACTTAATATTCTTCACTCACCAGGTTATCATAACAGCTATTGTATAGGCCTTTGAAAATAATTAAACATGTATTTTTTTGCAAGATCTAAGATGAATGTAAAAGGATTCAACCAAGGATCAGGTTCTAGAATAGAGTTCAAATGAGGAAATCATTCCCAAGTAGCTATCAGGGATCAATAGTCAAGAATGGATGTTTAGCCAAAGAACACTAAGGAAGGGTAGCAATGTGAACCGTTCGTTGAATGAGCATGACCATCACATTAGGAGCAAAGAGGCCCTGATCAAAGAAAAACAACCGGGAGATGGGCAAAATGGAACAATGCAAAACAACAAAATGAAAGCAAAGCGAAAGGAAACCTAATCTAACCTATGTACAAGTATTTACAGGAATAGCTCTACACGAGCTCAGACTTGGAAGTAATGCTTCAAATTCTTCCCATTGAAAGGCAATGGAACATCCTCACTAGTAAGGGTCTTTAAACGAAAAGAATTGTCTCCCAGAATTTTAGCTATTTGAAAGGGGCCAAGCCAAAGCTTTTCAAATTTATTATGTCCCCCTTTCTTTTCATGGGCCTTGTCCCAACATAAGACTAAATTAGCAATTCTAAAGGCCTTGATCTTGGCTCGACGATCAAACCAACATTTTACTATGCCCTAGTGTTTGGAAAAAATTTCTATTGCTTGGTCTCATACTTCTTCTAAGTGCAAGAGCTCAGCTAATCGAGCTTCTCTATGATCCCCTCCATAAAAATCATTGATAAATTGGAGAGTGGGAATTTTCAAGTGGATCAAAAAGACAAGCTCTAAGCCATAAACTAGATGAAATGGGGAATCGCCAAGGGCAGCCTTGTGATGAGTGCGATCTTCCTAAAAGGAAAAACAGAGCTGGGTATGCCAGTCCTTGGGATTCCTATCTAACAGTTTCTTGATCACGGTTATCAAATTCTTGTTTATGGATTCTACAAGGCCATTGGCCTTGGGGATAGTAATTGGATGAGAATTTAAGGGAAATCCCATAGTCGAAAGCCCATCTAGAAAATTTTAGTGAAGCAAATGTAGGTCCATTATCACAAACTAATGCATAAGGGAAACTGAAGTGATTTAAAATAAAACTTTCTAGAAAATTAGTGACTACCTTGGTTGTACATTGCCTACATGCAATTTTTTATGTCCATCTAGTACAATAATTAGAAGTGGTAAGAATGCACCTGTGTCTTGCAAATGATGGAGGGCTTACCAGGCCAATGAAATTGAGACCCCATTTTGCAAACAATCTCAACTCCAAAACAAGTTGCAGTGAGACAACAACATTCTTCTCCTTGGTAGCGGTGGTCTAGCATGTGTGACATGAGTGAACATGGTTTGGGCATCCTTGAAGACCATTAGACAATAATAACTTGTCCTTAGTATCTGATGTGTGATGGACAATCTAAATCCATGGCCAATGCCAAACTTGTCATGAAATTCCTTTAGGACTCAATCTGCCTCTTTTTTGCCAAGGCATCTCAATTAGATACCTTCATGATTTCTTTTATACAAAATGGACCATTGAAGCATGAAATTTCTGCTCTTTAGGCAAAGAGCACATTTCTAAACTCCTTGTAGGTGGGGTGGACACTTATGATTCAAAAAATAATAAATGACATCTTCATACCACTCCCCTTGGGAAACATCTTCAAGCTAGTATTGTTGCACTATAAGTTTGGGCCATGCATTGACTGTTGCCTCAGCAATTGTTCGGGTAAGCACTTTTCCTCTCACTAGCTTTGGTTGGATTTTCATATCGTACTCTTGCAGCAGCATGACCCACTTTGCTCTTCATTCACCTAACTCATTCTACATAAGCAATGTCTTCACGGTCGGGTCAAGAACTATGGCTAACACTTTATTACATAGGATGTAATGCTTTAACTTCTTCACTCCTCTAACAAGGGAATATGCTTGTTTTTCTATGTTATGTTAGTGTAGTTCAACATCTTTCAAAGGAGCACTCATGAAGAAAATCGGGTGCTCACTCCCTTCGTCATCTTTCTAGGTCAGAATGCTAGCACATTAATGATCTGAAGCAAACAAATAGATGTAGAAAGGCTTTAGATAGTAGCAATTTTGCTTGTTTAATTTCTTCAAAATCTTGCTTTGCTTCGGGAGTCCACTCAATCTTGGCATCTTGTTTCAGCATGGCATTAAGGGGCTTGACGATCTCAATAAAAGTTGTAATAAACTTCCACACAAAGTTAATCTTTCCAAAGAAAGATTTAATCTCTTTCTTGTTTCCTAGTAGTTGGATCTTCAACAGGGACTAAATGTGCTCTAGATCAATGGAGATGCCTCGCTCTGAGATAACATGTTTGAGCAGCTTCCCTTCAGTAACTTCAAAGATGCACTTCTTGGGATTAAGGAAGACCCCAAACTCTTGGAACCTCTAAAAGACCTTGTACAGATCAGAGACATGATCACTTTGTTTTTTGAAAACACCGTCAGATCATCCATGTAAATGATTATGCATTTTCTGATCAGATCTTTGAATGCAATGTCCATAGCACATTTGAAGGTTGCATCGACATTAATGAACCCAAATGGAATTCATCTGTAGGAAAAGTGCCCCACTTGGTAGTGAATGTTGTCTTATGGTGATCTTCATACTACACCATCACTTGATTATACACAAAATATCTATCGAGGAAGGACATCATCTACAAACCATTAACGATCTGCAATACTTCATCCAGTGAAGGCACTGGATAATTGTCCTTTTCTAAGGCTCAGTTCAAAATGTGGAAGTCCTTGCACAACCTAATTTCACCATTTTTTTTCCTAACTGGTACCAAGTTAGTGACCCACATAGAGTGCTGGACTAGAAAGATAATCCTCATTGAAAGTAGTTTCTGCACTTCTTTGAAAATAATTGGCTCTAGTAGGGCATTGGTAGGGCACTGTTGTTTCCAGAAGGGTTTCACCTCAGGCTTGAGAGGGATGGTGTGCATTATGATGGAGGTTTCGTATGTTTTCATATCTTCATAGCTCCAAGGCACCACATCGTGATACTTGTGAAGAGCATCAACGATCCCTTGATTTTCTTCTATGGTACACACCTTGCCAATAAAGACATTTTTTATTTCCTCAAGTATTCTGAGGTTGTGGACATCACATTGATTGTTGATGGATTCCTTCTTGTCCTACTGGTCTTGATCTCTGATCTATTCCAAGTCAAATATATGCTCCAGCTGAACCATGCCTCTGGGAATTGTGTTAGTATTGAGGTTGATAACCCCTTCTATGTCGAGTTCAACTTCTTCTGGATCAACTTCATCTATTATTTGGGTGGAAAAGACATCAAAGCTCATGATGAAATTGAGGATGTGCTTATCATCATTAACTTGAAAGTGAGTGACATTATTTGGAACAAATGGAGTGGATGTCAACTCAACTGTGAAGCGTTTGAGGCCCAAAAGGGAAAGTGGCTGCAGTGTGCTAGTTGCTTGAGCCAAAGCATCAACTATGTGATTCTGAAAGCACGGGATCAACTAGATATTGAAAGCATCTAAACCTTCTAGAAGATCCCAAACTCTATGTTTGTAATTGGAAAGTCTTTTGTCATGGTAGAAATACAAATTTCTAACTTGTTTGACTACCAACTCAAAGACACCAAAAACTTTCAGCATTTTGGCATTTTTCTTTAGGGCCATAAGAAGACCATGCATTAGGGCTTCATACTTGACTACATTATTAGTGCAATAAAAATACAACCTATGAGCAGCAAAAAAGGTCTTACCCATTGGGTTGATTAGCTCAAATATAGAACCAATTCCTTGCTTTGACTTAGACCCATCAAATCAAAGCATCCAAAACTTGACACCTGGTCCAACAATGCCTTCCCTTTCTCTTGGCTTGGTGTTTGCCTCTTCATTCCTCAGGAGATGTGTTGATTCAACATGATTAACAATGGGAAGTTCTGTTTGTATCTCCTTTGGCATTTCTCTTGGAGGGGTAGCTAATCCCTTGACATGTTCTACCACTGTTTTCCATAGGTAGCACTCAAACTCAGAGTGGGAAGCATTGTGAATTCTACACCAATTTGGAAGCAAGAGATCTTGGAAATCCATTCAATCACCTAGGCTAAGTTGATCCTTGACATACTTTTCCATGAACTCTTGGAACCCATTTAGTAGTCCCTAGTTATCATCTTCATCTGGATCATCATCTGACTCTACCAAAATCTTCGTACTTTGAGGAGTCTAATTGAGGTTGGCTGGAGGGTTGCATTGCACTAAGAGTACTTCTGCAACAAATTCTTCTTCTTGGGGTTCTAATTCTCCTTGACAAGTGAAGGGACAGTAATTTCCCAATTCTATCTCAACAAACACCTCATTGGTATTGTTGTACTCTGTGATCATGTACTTCATATGAGGATCTCCTTGAATTTGGTTAGGTAGCCCTTTCCATGGTATCCACATCTAGGAATGATCAGTCGCGACATATCCATTCAATGTTTTGGTGAATTCTCGTCTTGGAAGGATAAGCCCGTAGGTGTCAAGGATATCAACTACTTGAATATCAATGACGTGATGTATCCTTGGATCCACAATAATTTGCATTGGGATCCTATTCATTTCTCCTACTATGTTGATCTTTGTTTTGTCCAACTGGGTCACTTTCCTTCTTGAAGGTGTGGGAGTAATCCCAAGAGCTTTGCACACTTCCAGGGGCATAAAATTAGTGGATGCTCCTGAATCGAGCAAGCAGTTGTGCAAATTCTTCCCAAATATCTATATGGTGGTGAGGAAAGGTAGAGTTTCTAACTTTCCTTGGAAGAGACCCATAGGCATGTCTATCTAGGCTATTGAGCCTTGTTCTTATCACCCGTTCTATCGTTAGTCCACCCACAAGATTGATCCTTCAGTTTTTGTCTGCTATTTTGATTGGATTCTTTTGAGAGTTGTTCTCTCATGGGATGATTTGAGGGATTATCCTTCCTTTTCCCTATGGTTTCCTGTGTCTCAAGTTCCTATCTAGGTTCTTCAAAGGTGACCCTTTTGGCTGGTGTTTCTTGCATTTTTTTTTAAGACGGAGTTCCAGTAATCACCATAAAGAAGGCATGTCTTACAACAAGAACCTTAAGTAACTCAAGGTGAACAAGCTGATTTTAACTTTCTTGAACTCCTCAGCGACATACTTGCCCATTTGTTATATTTCAGACTCAAAGGCTCTACCTATAGTAGAGCTAGCAAGATGGGTTTGTGCTTGACTTGAATGATTCTAGGGTTTCCCTTGAGCTTGATTTTGTGACTAATTATGAGGCTAATTTAATGACCTATCCTTGTTGAAATATTGGGTGGGTACGTGAGGGAAACCGGGATTGTTGCTAGCATTTGGGTCTAGTAGGGTAGTGAAGTAATTAGGTGGGGTGGATGTAGTGAATGGTCCCCCTGCTTTCCTATTCCTTAAATAATATGGAGTGGCTCTCTGATGGAATGCATGTACTTCATCCTCGCAGGGCTCTTCATCATCTAAAGGATAATTATCTACTGAATCAAATAACTGAGATAAGGATTCACCGTTACTTACCTCTTTAACTTCCTCAACTTTTGTAGAGGTAGGCTCATCCTCAGGCTTGTTACTTTCACCTCTCGGGAATGGGGCTTGGTTAACCACGAGCACTGAAGAGTCATATGGCTCAGATGAGATGATATCCCCGCAATTTGCACTATCTATGACATTCTAAACTTCCACTTGAAATATTTCAGCCACTATTTGTAATTCAGGGCAATCCAACTCAAAATTCCTATTTTTTTTGTGAATATGACACCATCTGGACAAAGCAACCTCAACTAGGTAGACTCCCCTGGTCACTTTTTCGGGATTAGCAGGCTGGTCAAGAGGAGTAGGAACACCCTCGTTGTTGGGCCTCGTGTCCCATGTTTGATTCTATCTCTGAGAAGGTCTCCTTTCAAAATGTTGACCTGAGTTCTATCCCCTATCATAATTCTATACAGAAGAGGTGTTGGCCTATCTATCATCTCTGTTATCTTGATTGTCCTTGTTGTCTCTATGGAGATTCGCTTGAATGCTACGCTGGGAGGCCTACAATTGATTATTTTGATTCCTCAAGTGTGTCATCTTAGTATAAATTTTTCTAATCATCTCCACCAATTCATCCAATTGATCCTTCTCTACGTTGTTTGGTTGCATCACTTGATTCTACAAGAAAACTGGTGGGGCAACAAGTTGGTTTTGCTGCATGGGAGGAAATTCTTGCACTGGAAAGTATAAGGGCATTTGAGGTTGTTGTTGATACACTTGCTACTATGGGGGAGCCTGAGAATAGGTTTTCTACTGCTGATGTTGCAAATATGTAGGCATGGGGGGTACTTGGTTCAAAGGCTATCTAGGATGGGGAACTAAGGGAAGCTACGACACCGGGTTCATAAGAGGTGTATGTTGTTGCAATGCCTGATTAAGCCCTTGAATTTGCATTGGGCAAGCAATCTTCCCCAAGGAAGGTAGTGATCTAGATATTTTTAGACCCATATCAATGATAACTATGACTGCTTCAGCATAAGCATCAACCAATCTTGTGAGAGGTGGTCATATCCTTTTCATGAAGGTGGTGGTAAGGTTATCTAGTGCAACATAGTAGACCAACAAAGCAGTTGTATCATTGAGCATGTATGGAGCTTGTAATATTGAGTATGCTCAATAGAATCAATCATTGAAGGAGCTGATTGACTCATTGATATCCCTCTAAATTGTTGTGAACTAATGATATAACTTTGAAGGGCTAATCAAAATTTTATATTTTTGCAAGAAGGCGTCCATCAATAAATCCCAAGATGTGATAGAACTGACTGACAGGTTGACATACTAATAGAAGGACTCTTCTCCCAATGAGTAAGGGAAAAATCTACATGCCACATCCTCTTGATCAATCTGCATGTCTTTCAACATTGTCTAAAATATCCTGATGTGTTCTTCAGCCATCCTTTGTGGATCTCGCAGATTAAACTTGGAACAAAATCCCTCTGGATTCTTAGGCATATCATGATAAACATTGAAGTGCAATGGAGATGGGATATTCCTGAGCCAAGCCATGGCAAGAGGCTAAGGTGGTGCTTGTTGTAGAACAACAGCCTGGGGCTACACCTAGGCCGTGACAGTTTGGACTGCGCCCTAGACTTGGAGGGCAGGGAGAGGGAAAACTCCCTCACTGTGGGAAGAATGAGGCTCCAAAGCAGTTTGGAGTGGCTGAGCGGATGGTGGATGAATGGTGAAGGAAGGTGAAGGTGGAAGGGAAGTGGAAGCGATGGAGAAAGAGGAAGAGGAAAAGTCTCATCCCTTAGTTCGCTTAGCCCTTGTGGGGGGATGCAACTTTTGAAGTTCCCCTTTGTTTGGTGTTCACCTTAAAATTCTCTAAAACCTTTCAGGGGAGAACAATCCAATTCAATCCAGCTTAGCCTAGATCTCCTTCTAGCACCAGTTCTGTTGATGTGGTGTTTTTGAACATTTTCTCAACATAGGCAGTGCATAGGTGCATTGCCTCTCTTGAAAGGAGACTTCCAATAGAAAGTTACTGAAAATCACCCCAAGGTCTCTCGGGTGTCAATTCATGACTAGCATGGAATCCCTTAGTTGATAATTGATGTAATTTTGCTGGTAATCACAGGGCAGACATACGAAGCTGGATTGAACGAAGTGGACCTTGAGAATTGAAGTTCCTTGGGATGGAAGTTGATATGCACTTTGCTATAGGTTCAAATAGCAAACTGGAACTCCAATTTTTTCTTAAGTTTAGGATTTACAATGTGCAATGAACCGCAACATAGGTTATTTCTAAAAAAAAGGAAAAAGGGCAGGGAAGAGGAGAGTTTCCTGCATCTGCAACTAACTATGAACAATGATCATGGAGGTTTCTACTGTGGACAACTTCCTTAAAATAGAATTTCACTTAACCAAAAATTTCACAGTGTCATGAAATTTGTGCAATCTTCTAAGGTCTACAAATGTTTTAACATTCATCCATCATATACTTGCATGAACAAAGATAAAATTTTAAGCCAGCTTTAATTTTAAGTCCATACTAACTTTACACAGCCATCTACCAACAACAAACAACAAAAAGTATGGACTAGGAAGGCATCTACATAGCAGAAATCTTCAGAACCATAGAACAACAATACCAAATATATCAAAGAAAGCCATAATTAACTAAATAACAATGCAAATCTAACTAGATCAACTAACTATTGGAGATGAATCATGAAACATGCAAAGAAACTCAGAAATCCACCAAAGTTAATGTATTTATATTAAAATTTCAACATGTCATTAAAACAACTCAACTCTCTCTTGCAAATGAGAGGAGACCCCCTATTTATAGTGTCCAAAAAGTAGACTGAATGGCCAAGATTGATTTGCATTGTGTGGCTAAGATTCACTATAAACTAGGGTTCTACCTACCTCACAATATATTACATTTTAAAATACATCTTTGTCCTTATCCCTATTTTGTCTTCTAGTGGAAACACTGTAGCATTTTTGTCTTTTGTTGATTGCCTTTTGCTATAGCTATTCTGTAAGGAGTTCACCAATAATAGGGTTGCCTTCCTGCTTCTTCAAAGTAGCATACTCCATGAACTTTAGAATTAGTGGCTGGAGCTTATCAACTTCCAAAATTTTAGATCACAACACTTGATAACTCCATTCTTTGGATTGGTTGGTGAGCTTTTCCCAGTCTTCATCATATTTAGCAGTGTGATCTCTAAAAAATTCTGACTGGATGAAGGCTCGGGCTGCAAAACTCATGAAATCAGTGGTGATCTCATCTGACATCCAGTCCTCAATCTTCTTCTAGAAGTGGGGCTTTATCTTTTCTGGATCAATTTGCACAATAGGCATATCATAGCCCGTCATTAGCTTCAAGTATCGAGTGCAATATGCTTTGACTTCCTTAGCCCACCCAATATTTGGATCCCCTTTGTTGAGCACCTACTCCATCCTTTCCTTTTGGTTCACAAAATCTCGCTTCCATATATCCACTAGCCAATGATCATCCTTTTTGAATGCAAGCTGTTTTTCCCAAGTTGCACTTGGAAGTTTAAGAATAGCCTCAATCTTCGGTTAAGTGGAATCATATATCTTCGGGAAGTCAATAAAAAATTTCCATGTACCCTAAAGAGACTTATGTAGATCTAAGAACTTGTTTGTTGTCCTAACAGCATGATTGATGCCCTAATTTCCTATGTATAAGACCTGCTGGAACCACCTCTCTGTGGTCTTATCCAAGTTCTTCCTCTTTTCAAGCTTGTCTATTTGTTCTTTTGAAAACAACTGTGGCTGGGTCAAAGACGTGGTAGGAATTTCCTCTATTGAAGACCACTGTTGGATGTAGGCTGTCAGGTTAGCTGCTTGTGCCTTGAGCTCTTCCTTTGAGATTTTATCCTGCTGAATCAGGTGTACTATCATGGTAGTGGACTCCTAAAGGTGCTCCACTTTTTTCTCTCTAGTAGTTGTTCCTAAATCAATAGTGGAGACATTATAGCTTACCCCCTCTTTTCCCACCACAGGTGTAGCTACTTGCATAGTTCTAGATCCCAAAGCATCCATTGTCACCTTGGATCTGACTTTGGGCTTCTCTTTCTTGGTACTAATTTTTGCTCAGGATAAGATAGCCTCCAGTCTTTCTCTTGAATCACTCAGGGTGAGAGCTTTCTTCTCAAGCTTCTTTTCCAGCCATTCGGGCATCTGAACTTTTCCTTTGGGTGATTCATTGTCACCCTCTTCTTCATTCCTTCTGACTTCAACTTCCTTATCCTTGGAGGTTTCCTTCTCCACCCTAGTGTCCTCTCCTTCTTCATCAGAGTCCTGGATGAACACCATGCGGTGGATGGGGGATTTAGTGGGCATTCATTCTTTAGGACTTTCTTTTTCGACATCTCTTTCTTCCTTTCCTTCCCCTTGTTCATCATGCTCATGTTCCTTGGCCTACTCTAGATTCTCATAGGTTTCAGCCTCTTCCTTAGGCTTATCTTCTTCTTTATCTTCTTTTTCCTCGTGTAGAGGTGGCACATCTTCACATTCTTTCCTTTCTTATTCTTTTGGGAGAGGCATCTCTTCATCGTGTTTGGGGCCTTCTTCTTGTTTACCCACTGGAAGTACCAGGCTTTCTTCCATTTTATCACCTTCTTGTTTTCCTTCTTCTGAGGGAAGCCTTTCTATTTCTTCTCCAACATCTTTTAATTGTCGAGCTAGTTCTTCCTCAAAATCAGCATCGAATGTTTATATAATTTCAGTACTAGCATCCCTTTCTCCACTGCTCTCAGAAGACTTTGTCTCCTCTCCTTCATGAACTAGTTTATCAATTTTCAAATATTGATGCTCTGGATGTTCATGGTATTCATCTACTTCCTCCAATACTTTCACGGCCTCCCTTTCTTGTCATTCTAACTCCTCAGATATTTGCATTGTTTCTTCCATTATCGATGGTACCGTTGGAGGCTTTGAGGGAGGAACACTAGCAAGAACCTACGCTAAGGTAGCCTGGATGGTGGGACTCAACAATACCTTAGAAATATTTGATGGAATATTTTGCATGTGTCGAGTGAAAGCTTCTAGAAGGGAGAGCGTCGGTATAGGTATTGTTGTTGTCACCAATGAAAGGGATGTAGTTGGAGACATGGAGGTAGAAGAAAGTGGAGAAGTGGTGGTGCAAGAAGAATCAACCACCACGACTAGCCCAATTGGTGAAGAAGAGGCAAGGTGGACCGAGATGTCCACCGTAGGTAGGGAGGTAGCCACTATAGCTTGAGACATTGGCGGAGGAGCAGTGGTGCCAAAGGCAACTGGTAGAGAGTTGAGCTGATCCATTTCCATTTCTTCTCCTTCATGGAGCAGGTCCTCCTGAATAACAGACACTACATGAGTACTGCTCGACCTTTTATGTTTCTTGGAAGGTTCACCTTCTGAAGGCTTTCTTGCATACACCTTCATGTTAGGCTATTGCTCCTCAGTCTCTTTTCTTTTCCTCGAGTGAGTGAGTGGAGGATATTTGGATGTTTCTCCTATTGAGGCTATAGCAACTCCATCATCTATTGTGCTAGGTTCACTTTTGAGCCCTTGATAGGTTAGGATGACGCCTTGTTTCTTTAATCAGGCAACTTTCCCATTGACCCATTCCCTTGTACAAGATTTGATTAGCTTAGTTATGATATCGAGGTCATCGACCTCTTGCTCGTCCTAGTCTATCAATGGCAGTGGCAAGTTAGCAACTGCATTATACCTAGGATCCATAATTGTGCTCTCATCTTCTTCAACCTAATCAGGCACAGGCAACAAGTTCACCATTTTCAAAAAGTAGGCAGTCATTCGAATGTAATGCCTCATGCGCACCTCCTTATCATCTTGGCAATTTGCCCAGAAATCTTCAACATGGTGCAGAT
Source organism: Sequoia sempervirens (assembly GCA_007258455.2). Lineage (NCBI taxonomy): Eukaryota > Viridiplantae > Streptophyta > Pinopsida > Cupressales > Cupressaceae > Sequoia > Sequoia sempervirens. The sequence goes on along the minus strand of VDFB02270651.1, from coordinate 812,774,284 downwards.
GGGCATAGTCAAGTCTAAGTGCCTTTCTTATATGCCCATAAGGGTCCATTCATGGGTGAGTAGTGTGAATTTGGAAATGATACTCGGCCAACTCCTTTTCTAAACTCCCTACACATTAAGAGGTATGTAGCTTATACATCCCCTGGCTGAAAGATAGGGGATATGAAATCCCAGCCAAATGTTTGCTGCTTAGCAAGGTGTACACATGTTGTAGCTGCTAAGAGAGTTCCAACAATATAATATGATCATTAGGATATCGGGGCAGCTTGTTCGACCTTTCTATGAAGCCTTGAGCATGGATGTATGTGAATTTAGGATACTAGATGAATAGGAGGGTGTATTGTTTGAGGAAAGCACGAGCATTGTGGGAGACTCACCTTTCGAAATCACTTCCAAGAAACCTAATAATATGACCTATGAAAGAATCATTCACCTTGCAATAATCCCTATTGAAGTTTTGGAATTGCAGCTGGGGTTATCTATCATAAAATTTCAATTCCTAAAAAGATTCTTCATCTGGAGCCCTGAAAAATCCACTATACTACCTTTATTTAGCCAGCGAGTACACTAGGTAAGATGTCATATAAAACTTGGAAATATTTTTAACATTCATGAACTGCTTGTGGAAGTAGTCACTTATTATCCCTCCCCAGTAGAATGTGGTCTATGTGGTATCATCCTCCTTTCCACGAAGAATTTTCTCAAAAAAGTAGACCATCCATTCTTGAATGTACACATTAGTGGGAAGGAAAATTATTTTTCTCCACAAGGTTACTAGGTCATGGTAGTCTTCATGGAAATCATTGCGAAAGAGCTCTTGGGGAACCTTAGCAGTGGTTCCCCGCTTCTATTTGAGCCTATATTGATTTATAAGTTTCTTACATCCAATTGGGTCCTGATCCCACATAGCCTTACATTCCTTTATGGTTGGCAGTTCCATCTCCCCAATGGTAGGGATGTGGAAGGTCTTTGTTATTGCTTCGCCTGACATGTCAGCTAGAATGTTCCCATCCTTTTCTACAATGGTTTTTGTTTTTGGCTGGTATGCTTCCCTGCATGCCATTACTAGCTCAAGGGTGACAAGAGATGGAGGAAAGCCTGGAGTCTTAGCAATCCCACTTCCTCTGATCAATCTAGCATTTTTTGTCTTAGGACTGATTCTGACTCTTTGATTAAATTCATCAATGTTGATGTGCCCAATGTTGGTATCTATAATCTCCTTCCAATCCGTGATGAACTTTGAATGCAATGAATCCCCTTAGAACTGGTACTTCATTTGATCCTTGTCTTCTTTTCCACAAGAAGCTCTGCCTGTTTTCTTTCCTTTGTCCTTTTCTGCAGCTACCCTCAAGGGTTCTGCACCCAATTCCATATATCCTGCAAATGAAGGCATGATGAGCATAACCAAATATGGAGATACTAGTATTATCCAAAATCCTTATGGATAGAGTTATATTAAATACTACATCATTCAATAAATCAAACATTTACTCTAGAATGTCATTAGCAACTTGTTGGAAGGATTTTGGATGGTCTGGGTCCCAAGGGGTAGACTTCTCTGATAGGATTGTTGTTTTGAAGGGAAAATAGGACAGGGCAGTTCGCATTTTTTCTCCCACCTTTATATTTAGATGATTTGAAATATCCATGCAAGAGAGGGTTCATTTTGAGCATGTGGGTCGAGACTGGTTTCCAAATTGGAGGTCATTTGGATCACCATTAGGGCACTCAGAGTTATGACTAGGGAAATTCATCTAAGGTTTTTCGTTTGGAACAACTATGATGAAACGAAGTTATGAGTAGGGAGTTCCAAGATCCAGGACTTGCGATGCTAAAAGATGGCTAGCATAATTCCTCAGGTGCTTAAGTGTGTGAATCAAATGGTTCGGGGAGTTGCTTGAAGACGACCATTTAGAAACGACATGCACTAAGTAGAAGTCCAGTGGGAGTAACCCGACAAACTGAACTTAGCATTGTACTTGGCTTTCGGGTTTTCTTCATTGAGTTCATCGGTGTTCGGGGTACTGGGATCCAGAGGTCAGAAGAACATACTCACTTTTCCCTATGTGACAGCTGAGACGGGACAAAGTCCTAACGGCGGAAGTTCGGCAAAGCAAGTCCGGTGGAGGAAAAGGAACTTAAGTTTCATTGTTTGTTGTTCATGCAACATAGGGATGCTTGGGGCTTGAAGGGAAGAAGGCGGTCATATAATAGCCGTGAGAAATAGGGAATTTGTAATGGAGGTCCACGAATGGAACTCTGAGAACTAGGACCCGGAGGATACCAAGGATTTGGAAATTTGTTTTGTAACTCCAACAGCGAATGGAAAGGAAGATCCTGAGGCTTAGGTGGACAAGGTTTTTATGCCGTTTGGAATGGAAAAAATTATACAGCATCCTAGGGATGAAATCCCATGGGAGTGGAACCGTCAAACACATCCGGAGGTAGGGAATTCGTTTTGTTATATTTCAACAACAAACCGTCAAAGGATATCTGAGGTTGCAGACCCGAGGAGACATCCCTCCATTTAAAATTTATTTAAGTTTGAAGTTTTATTAAGTAGCAATGGGGAGGTCCAGGTCCAGAGGGCACGAGTACTCTGCAGGAAGAACAACGCCTAGGCATGGAAGATCTGGATTCAGTTACATGATGATTCAACAGTTTTCTCAGGATTTCATCACAATGTTTTTTTAGGCCTAGCCCTCCTCTATCAAATGAATGCATTTTAACCCCATTTTTTCCATTATTTTAACACAAAATCATTGAAAAACAAAGTGGGAGTAAGGATGATAGACTTACCACAAGATTCCAGTAAATAGAGTTATTGAATCCACAAGGAATCGACAAATGAAGGTAGTGAGCGTGAAGGCAGTGGGCAACGAAGGTTTTGAATATCTTTGAACTTTCTCTGAACTTCTCTGGCCAACTTGACATGTGAAAATGATAGGTTGGACCAAATATTTACACCCCTAAGTGCATTTAATGCATCCCCATAAATGCTTGTATGATCGCCTAAAAGTTGGTAAGTTCAAATTTCAAAAATAGTTGTTGGGGGTCTGGGACCCGAAGGTCAGAAAGACATGACCCGACAACCATTTCAAACATCAAGTGGAAATTCATCGGCAAAGAGCGGCCCAGGGTCCGATTGGCGGGACTTCGGCAGAGGATGACAATTTGGAAGAGAAAATTCATAACAGCATTCTGGGCAAGAAGATCCAATGGAGCGGGTCTGACGCGAACGAAAGACAGTCAATTGAAGACTAAGTTATGAGGATGGTGGCCAAGGAGACAGGTCCCGGGGCATGGAAAGGTGAAGCCTTTCAGCCATTTTGAATAGCAAATGCAGCCTGGAAATCTGGTGAGGGAAACTCACCATGACAAACCCGAAAGGCCCCAAGGCCACTGGCAGAAGCAAACCGCCAAAGGAACTCTGTGAGGACCTAGGACTTAGCAAATTTGGAGGGGATGAAACATGGTCAACTTGAAGTGAGACTTTGGAGGCACGTTGACCATCTAGGACACCAAAATAGGAGCACACAAAATGAGGGAGTGACAAAATGACCTGGAAAGGTGAAAGAAAGAGGGTCCCCATTTCGAACGGGGTGTGTGTGCTAAGGGCACAACACCTTCCTTGTTGGAAAGAGAATGAACAACAAAGGCTAAGAACAAGCATAGTGTAGACTTTCAAATCTTTCCACAAGCAATGTTCATAAAGGTCTGATCAAGCATAAATATTTCTAAGGGTATTAGAAAAAACAATTAGAAATTGCATGAACTATCCCTCCTAATACAACATAATATAATAAAACAACAACCTTTCAGAAAAATATCGAAGTTCAATGACATAATCCAACTTTCACAAGTTATTATTCTACTATACGAGCATATAACATGGAAATCAGTTACTCAAACTATTCAAATTCAGCTTGCAAGACACAGTGTTTCATTCATAACAAAAATGCAAAGAAAGAAAGCTTGATAAAGGTCATACATGCAAAGTCTCAATGATTTCTTCTCAATGATTTGTGCTTTAAATATCAAATGAACTTTAAAACAAAGGTCAGATGCCAATCCAACAATAGTTTAAGCCTTAAAAGATATAACATGCCAAAGAAAAGTAGTTCTACAACTTTACTCCTAAAAATAGTTCTATATCCTAAGAAAACTAAAGAAACTTTTCCTCAGCAAAGGAAACTAAAACTTGGAATCCAACCCTTTCATCTATCACCGCCTCACTTTTATAGCTATGGAAAGAGGAAATCACCACCACAACACAAAAGTAATCATTGCTAGGCATTGGATTTTGATAGCGCATGATCTGATCGTAGATCCTTAGTTAGGTCATAATAATCTTTTCTCATCAATTCTTAGTTGTCGCATTAATGCTTTTCAGATATTTAGCAAAGATAAAGGTCTATAAATGATCAAATCCTAGAAACATAGCCTGGAAAAAAGGTCTAGTTGACCAATCACATCACCCAAAGGCACCGACTCAAAGCTTCCATCCTGAAAACCAAGAAAAGAAAAAGGCCAGCAAGCTCCGAAAAACTCCCAAAAGATATCGCTTCATAAGAAGCGCAATCCGCCCGTAGTGAAGAGATGACGTTTTGAAAACAAGTAGAAACTTTTGAGCTCATGAATATAGCTCCCTAGAAATCTCTGACGATCCAACATGTGTCCCGACTCTCTCCCAAAAGGAAGGTGAAAGATGAAAGTTGCATGGCCACCATGTGGCGCATTGTGCACCTTTTCGATAACTCTACTTAAGCGTGGGTATGTACATCCGAAACTAAAAACATTATACAAGTCAAAAATAAAAATGATTAAGGAAAAAATGCTTCCCAGTTCATAGGGGCCCAAGATCTAATATGAATGTGTTATCCACATTGCAACACTAAATCAAGGCAACATTAAGCTAAAATCCACAAGGAGGACCCAAACGAGTGCAAAAATGTCAAAGGGCCCTTTTTTCAAAACTATATTTAGCCCCCACTTTAGTGAGAGGATGAAATTTCTTCAAACTCACACTAAAGTAGAAAACAAGCACCAAGAGGGGTTCCAATGAACCAATGCTAACAAGATGAGATGACAATGATCGAGAGGGGTGAACAAGCCCCCAGGATCAAGATCCCATGGAAAACCAACATAAGCACAAAGGAACACAAATGAAAATGATATAAAGAATAATGACAAGGCCAATCATACATTGCCAAAGATGAAAAAGAAAAAGAAAGACAAAATAATCAAATCAAGCTTCGACCATTTTTCCATCCCGATGTGGACCAGATCTAGGTTGTTTGTCTAGAAAATTCATACTCACTCTAAGGTGACAAAACTCTTGGTTGTTTGTCGGGTGAGAAGTCCTAAAAGGTGAGAAACATACACTCATGGCTGGTATGCACTCACACTCACACAAGTAGCTATGGGGAAATTCATGCCTCAAATTGAAATTCATGCTCAACCATACCAAAGTTATGCCTCCTGACAACTTTAAATAAGGAACCACACAAAAAATGATTTTCAAGCTTCGTGAGACAAGCAAAACTTTGTATGCTTGGAACTCATGAAAAAATAGGATGGCTCCACAGGAATGCAAATTCTGTTATGCAAGGTGGCCATATAACAACAAATGAAAAATTAAAAAATAGGAAATGTTCAAAGGAGTCTTGCTTATTTCATGTGAGATCTTTAACTTAGAGAAGATCGTGCCTAATGTCTCCAAGAGAGGACCAATCAAAGAATAGAAAATTTGCAACTTAGGGGATGTAGTGCATTTCATTAGGCCACTAAGAGGAATATAATATGCTAAGGGAGATCACACTCCTAAAGGGCATCATACCCAATGTCATCCACAAAGTGACAAATGCATTTTATGAAGTAAGAAGGTTGCACTAAGAACCGAGAAAAATGCAAAAGAATAATTCCAATGTATGCCCCACTTTAAATAAATTTCTAAACACACCATCTTTGTGAAAACGAGTACTTTTAAAATTAACAAATGAAAATGCAAAAAAGAAGAGGGACATGAGAGCCAACTTGGAGAGACCCTATTCCAAAGTCACATATGTTTCAAGTAAAAAGTTGCATCATACACAAGAGAAAAAAGAAAAAAGGGTTTACTTAAAATGGAAACCATAAACACAAAGGGATCTATGGATTTTGGGTTAGTATGTTCTTTACTTCTAATGCTTGCAGGTGAGATTAGACGTCATCATCCCAAATACATAGAACTAGAAGAATGACACAAAGAAAGCGAAAAACAAAGAAAAACCTTTTGGGTCAACATGGAAGAGACATAGAGATTGTCTCGATGCCTGCGATCATCCCAAAGGAAACCTACCGTTTCATAAATGAAAAGATAAAAGAAAAGGCAAAAGAAAGAAAAATCCTTTTGAGTCCAACATCATAAAGGGAACCGTAGGATGTCTCGACACCTTGCATCGTCCCCACAAAGGAAAACACAAGACAAATTCAAAAGATAAATGAAAAGGAAAAAGAGTTGCATGGCATAGAGAAGAATGTAGGTACAAATAGAGGAATGTCACAAAGAGAGAGAGAACGTCAAAAATAACGTCATGGGGGATCACATTACACACATGCAATCACACCAAAGAAAATAAAAATAATAATAATAATAATGCAAGAGACTATTAAGGAAAATGCAAGTCAATCTATGATCAGGTCATCTTCCTTCCAATCTCAATCTGTATAAGCGGAAGGTGAATAACACAACTAAGGGACGATGACAAATGCATTACTAGGACAAGGCTATCAATTTATTTCCCCCATTGAGTGCGAGACAAGAATGAGCTGAGGTAGGTGATGGGAAAGGTCATGTAATGGTGAGAATGGAATGTTCTACAACTATTACATGACAAGGGGTGAAACAATATTAAGCTAGGCAAACACACGATGGAGATCATTGTCATCAAAGTGAAAGTTTTGTAGTATTAACTGGAATGCATAACACTCATCAGTACTATGTTTGAGAATTCGATGATATGCACAATGTGGGACTTTTTCATCTTTAGGATATAGTACCAATCTATTCATAGGTGGTAATGTTATTAGTTCTTTGTTCAGAATCAATTGTAATTTTCTTTCACTTTTGAGTGGTGGATGAGGAAACTTAAGTTTTTCTAACTTGTAAGGTCTCTTGTGTTTGCTAGATTCACCCTTTTCTTTAGTTGAATGTGGAGGAGGGGGGCCTAAGGTGAGCCTCTCATTCTTTTCACTGTTATGAGTCAAGGGTTGTTCTTTAGGAAGGACATCCATATCAAAGGGGAATCAAATATCATTGTACCATCACTATGAAGTCTTAGATATTCTTTAGGAACATGTTTGTTGTGATAGGGATCTTGATATCCTAACCCCTTTTATTTTTCATTAGTTGGTATTTTCTCTAGGAGTTGATGGATCTCATGTTCACTTGTTGTATCACATCCTTGTTTACTCAAGATTGTGAAGCCTTTTCCATACGTTTCTTCTAGATTGATGGGAGTGTTGGTTACTTTGTTATCATAAAATGGTTGAGTGTTTGCTCACTAAGAGAAACTAGGTTCACCTTTTGTAGGGAACTTAGGGTCAATTTTTTCTTCAGGATGTAAGTAACCAAACATTTCAAGAGGTGGTATTGTAGGAAGATCTTGTTGTTTCATGGATGGATAGAAAGATTCATTAGCTTCAAAGTTGTCAAGAGAATCATTTAGGAACCTATTCATGCTATCATCGTCTTCTCTAATGATGTCAACATCACGAGGAGGACAAGAATTAGGAGTTGAGTGAGCATGAGTGAGTTCAATTTCATTAGGGTCATTTCCAAAAGCACACTTGACACATCCACTAAGGACTTTAATGACATCCAAAGCTTGTTAAAGCACATATCCATGATGTAAATTTTAGATTCTAAACTATGCAAAAATGTTGTAAATGAAATTTTGGTTTTAAGCAATGCACAAGATGCAATGAATTTAAGCTAAATGCAATGAAACAAAAAGTCTGTATACTGAAATAGAGAGATAACAATAGCAAACAGAGACTCAAAAAATGAAGTTTAAATGATAGAAAATGCAGTGAAAAATATGCAGAGGGACTGATTCGCCCAAGGTGGCAAATGAGTCTAGGTACTAATTTTTTGAAAATTTTCAAAAATTTTGAATTGAATTTTATGCTTTTTATGTTTTCTGATGCAAATTTGAGATGCAAATGCAAAATTTTACTCATTTCAATGAAATTAGAATGCAATAATGCAAGCTAAATGAGCTTTTCACTAATGCAATAATTGAAACCCTATAATGCAAATTAATCAATGCAAAACCTAATGCAATGTTAATGCAAGCTAAATCTAGGATGTAAATGTACTCCAAATCATAAATATGACTGCTCTATATGCAGGTTCACCAAAATGAAAAGAAGAAAATTGTGGTCCCCTCTCTTTTGCTTCTAAGGTTTTCAACGTAAAAGGAGAGAGGCAATTTCCTTACTCTTCACTCAAGAACAAACCCTTGAGATTTCAATTCAAAGAAGACTAAAATATAGCAAAGGGATTGTCCTAAGGGATGAAAGAGATCTAATCAGGAGTTCACCACCAACTGTAAACTTGGAAAATACAATGCAATGCAAGACACAATGTAAAAACCCTAATTGCATGCAAGATATCACTAAATGGCCTAGAGAGATGAATAAAATGGAATAGAAAGATATGAGATTAAAAGTGTGCACCTCGAAGACTAAAGAAGGTAGAATGGAGGTCTGGATCACTAAAAAATATGATGTTAATGTTGACTAGGACTCATTTTCCAAGCTGGGCAAATCAGCCCAATTTTTGGGAAAATGTGATGGAACAGGTTTCAGCCAAAAGGGTATCCAAATCTATAAAAATATTTATCAAGCCTATACAGTGGGACTCATTTTCCAATAGTGGTGAATCAATCCACTTTTTTTTCTAGAAGTTCTAAACTGGATTATGTACCTCTTGGTTTGCTCTACTTTTTTTGACTGGTTTCTAGATCTGAAATTGCAATTTTCCACCTATAGACCTTCTCCAAGTTTCTCCAAGGCTTGATGAAAACTTTGAAAACTTTACGGATTTGACAATTTTTCTCCAACTTTACTTCTTGATGAATCTGCAACCTAGCCCTTCAAATCACACACATGAAGAGGGGAAGGGGTTTGCCTTGGTCAAACCCCTTGTTGGTAATTAAACCTTGAAATGAAAGCAAATGTAAATGGGGAATGATGAATGAAAAAATAGTAATGTTGCAACTCACCAAACCCTAGCAATAAGGTGCTACAAACATGTAAGTAGTGGCTACAATGGATGTGGTTCTTGACTGTAGGTTGAAGGAGATAGATCTTGCTTGAAACACTTGCTTGGATCATGAACTCTGCATCACAATTGTTAGCACAATGACAAACATGAAGAATGCAATCTTTGACATGATGAATGATACTTGAAATATGCTCTTGAAATCTTGATAATCTGCCCTTGAAATGCCTTGAATAATCTTGTGAACTTGCTAAGTGATATCTTGAATGCTAGGTGTTGAATATGAGTGAAAGAACCTTGTATTTATACTCAATTATGCAAGAACTCTCAAAATTACAACACTACAAGCCGACATAAGATCTACGAGAATAAAATCCCACTAGAAATTTGAATTAAATTTGAATATTTGTCACATGGGACTCATTCACCCAAGGTGGCAAATGAATCCTATCACACATAATGTATGGGACCAAAAATCAAAAGTGCTTATAAATGTGTGAAACCTACATTGGGGCCAAAAAGACTTAGGTGGGAATCATTTGCCCAAGGTGGAAAATGAGTCCCAAAACTAAATCTGGGCTACACAAGCCAAGAACACTTGAATTATGATTGGTTACTGATTGGTGTCAGGATTATCCTAAAAGGACTACAATAAAGGAGGCTTGTGGATGCAAAATAGGGCCAATTAAAGCATAATAAATCCCAATTATTAATGAAAATCCTAGAGGAATGTGAAATTGTGCTACAACACTTTACAATTCTCCAAATAAGGCAAGATTAATGTTGATTATGACTATTATGCTTGGTTAATTGTAAAACCTTAGAAAAGTGTGAAAGTGTGTTACAACACTTCACAACACTTTTGCAAGGCACCATTAAATTCCATTAGTTCACAAGGTCCCAAGATCTAATATGAATGTGTTATCCACATTGCACCACTAAATCAAGGCAACATTAAGCAAAAATCCACAAGGAGAACCCAAACGAGTGTGAAAACAGTGTCAAAAGGACCCTTTTTGACACTACAATGGTATCATTGCTTTTGATGTCCTTCAAAAGTGTGACCTTTCTTAGCATACGACATTCCTGTTAGTGGTGATGCTATGGATTACATTCCCTAAGTTGTGAATCTTTTATCTTCAACTAGTCCTCTCTTGGAGACATTAGGCACAATGTTCCCTAAGAGGAGACCTTTTGTGAACTAAGAAAAACCCCTTTGAATATCCTATTTCATGTATCAAAACCACCAAGCATAATAACACAACTTGCTTGTCACTAGAGCCTTTATG